>OX421406.1:4800000-6000000 GCA_949126875.1 Lochmaea capreae | reverse complement strand
GATCGGTAACTGTCTTCAACTGTCTCTTACTCAGTTTCAATATCCTGGATGAGAGCTCCTTGATATGGTGCTTGGACTTCTGTTTTTTTTTCATTGAAATTTTTACCAACAATCAAATATTTTTCAAACCAAACTAAAACTTAATTTGTATTTCACATGCTTACCTTTCAATTGTTTTTAATTACTGCAATATTGTTTCGTTCATTAAAATTCCACGAAGAATTATGCACTTGAGACTGACTGCGTGGGGTTGCTCGGTGTAACATATACTCTATCTAACAGATAATCAAATGGGGCACCCATGCATAATGCAACAGATAAACGAGAGAGTGAATCGAAATATATAAAAAGAAAGGAACTAGCCCTGGAATCGAAAAAACAATAAGCTTTAGATCCATCGAAGTGAAACGAAAATAATCCTAAAAAAATCGTCGCGTGGGCAACGGAAGCGTTCGCCATTGTTGACTTGGGGACACGTGTCAAAGTTTCGACTGGGAATTTAAGTATCGGTACCTCTTACGCTGGATAATGTCATTAATGTGACCGTTGCGAAAAAAGAAACCGCAAAATATGTCGATTGGGCATATACGAGGCACTTTCAATAAATATTGAAATGAACGATTTCTCTCTATATTTAAAATAGTACAAACCCGTTCCAACTGGTGGCATTCTTATTGTTCATTATTGCCAACCTCATTTTACACTTTTCAATGTCCTGAAGAAGTTGATATTTGTGAAGGGTTAGTTGGAAACCATCTCATGGTATTGATGGTAATTTCAGTGGAGATTATGATAAAACCTGGATCCTTTTTTAAGGTAGGGACAGCTTATTGGGTCAATAATCTTGAAACCGTGATTGATGTTCTAATCAGAACTATTGAGGATCTGCAACCATAAAATTTACGTGATTTTAAAGTAAGTGAATTGAATGTAAAGGTGTATAGATTGAAAATCTTGTGCTTGCACTGAACAGTGCGTTTTTAACGACCCGGGCCCGACCTTGGGCCTCACAAAACAAACAATCCGTGAGGAGACGAGGAACTTGCTCACTGGAGGGCTCTACAGGGTCTCAGGCAGTCCAAGCTCCTATTGAGGTGATGGGCTGAAGGACATGCTAGAGCTGCTCTAGAACTACCAATGAGTAGGTTCAAAAATATAGCAGGACAGGGACTGCTGTCTGACGAAACACTTCTGTAACCTAGGTTTAGAGGAAAGCCCCCTATGCAGGGGCTGCGGCATGACTGAAGAAACGTAGGACCATGTTCTCCTCGTATGTCCACATTGGGTTGTGCTACGCAGGCGAATATTCGGAGTCCCTGTTATGACCTCTGGGGACATAAGCAGGCATCCACTGAATAGGATTGAGACCTTCATCGAGGGACTCGGCTTCATGGATGCATAAGTAGCAGGAATGGCACAATGCGCCCGCCAGTGGCATCAGTGCCGAAATCTTGGCTTGAGTTTGTCTTGGCTAAGGTTCGCCTGACTAAATTAGTAGTAGGAGATATCTGCTTTCGGTGTACTTTTCTTTTGGATCTTTTATATTTTCGGTGCACTTTCCTCGACCTCTACTAGCTGAAGTATCCAGTGTCCAGTCCTGAAAAAGGAAAAACCAAAAATTAATGTCGTTTAAACCGTGTCGATATATAGTTTGAGTACCAGCACATTTTCAAACCATAATTGTACACTATCAACATCATCTCGGAACATTGCACCGCAGTCATTGACGAGTTTTATACTACATTCCGATTTCTACTTTTTTCTAAGTAGTAACTTCAAATTTTAAAATGGATGTTGCTACAGCAGTGTTCATTTATATTAATCTGCTTTATCAGCTTAAAACCGAAAAAATGCTATCTATCTTCGCTCAAAATTTGTTGATCTGTCAGTCTAAACCAGTTCAACGTCGTAGCGCAACTATCCTTTGATGAATCAATTTATCGACATATCGTTCATCGCGACGAAATTGGAACGGGAGCGCTTGTCAGGATGGCGGTGGCGTCCGTTTCGACATTCACTTGGTGTGACAGAGTTCGGAGTACAAATCTGAACGCAGGTCTTTTTATAAAAATTTATAAAACTCACTCACTTTTATACCTTGTTTTAAAAATAAGAAGAGCGATTTGAATTTAAGTTGGTATTTCAGCTTCCCACTCATTGGTCAAATTGCCACCCGTTTCACACTGCTCTTTTGATACTACTGACAACTACATTAGTTAGTTTCGAGTTTATTTATATAAAAATATTCATTAGTTCGTATATTTGTTGTTTCTTGTTCTATTTCCAACGATCAAGTTATCATTAGGTCGTATATTTGACATAAAATACTTTTAACCATACATTTTGTCACAATAATGTGACATTTGGTTGCTACGTTCGCCATTGTCTGGCTTCATGGATTGTGGCCAAAGTGTCAATTAGTTCAAAAAGTCTGAAAACGACCCTTTCGGAACACACTCCCAATCTAGTGTCACAGGTTTCTTAAAATGCTCCTCCTAGTTTAAAAACAAGGTATAGTGAGCTACAGAAAAATAATAGCAGACGTTAAAAGGTTAAAACTCATACAAAATCAATTGCAAAAGCTTAAGTACGTCTTTGTCACCCTTGCAGACTTTTTGCTTTACCTATTCAAAGGTAAACTGGTGCTTTAAGTTCTACAAATGATTTTGGACAAACTTTACGAATATTCAATTCAACAATTCCACTCTGTATATATAACGAAAAATCGTTTTCAATAGTCCATTTTTAAAGCATATAATTTTTATAAGAATCCCTTTTTAGTCTTATCCCAGTATCGTTTACTTAACAGCTTCAATCTTACGAAAAAAAGTGAAAAACGATAAAAGCCTGTTTCTCAAATTATAAGCATATTCAAAAATGATAATAACCGTTTTGTG
This sequence comes from Lochmaea capreae, assembly GCA_949126875.1. Lineage (NCBI taxonomy): Eukaryota > Metazoa > Arthropoda > Insecta > Coleoptera > Chrysomelidae > Lochmaea > Lochmaea capreae. The sequence continues at coordinate 5,997,103 of OX421406.1, read as the reverse complement.
TACTTCTTCGCATGCGCTAATTATCGTTTACTGCTAGTTGAAAATCGCCTTTTTAAACGTATAATATTCTCACTTAGCCCACGTGTTTGGCGGAAGACTACGTCACAATTCGTTTATAGTTATTCCCATGCTACACGTAGCCACAACAGTCGAACCAAAACAGGGCCGTATCAAATAGAAAAACAACGGGAAGTTAATTTATTCTCGTAAAACAAATTTCTTTGCTCTATATTCAATATCCGGTGAAATAATGGCTATTGAATACATTTGATCAGATACTTTTTCGAAATGAAATGTAATTATGCCTTGAAGTGTTTTTTTTATCATGAAACGGATTTGAAAGATTCGATTTATTACAGAGTGCAAACTTCCTCTCCTATTAATTGTAATTAAATAAACTTGAAAAAGTATTTGGAATGCAGAATGATATAATTAAATAATTTTTTTGTTGATTGTGCGGTCCTGTTCGCAAATGACCTTCTGTAAGGTCCGTTGAACCTGTTGCACTATCCCATCCTCTTCGTATGTGCGTATGTGAGTGTTAGTTAACAAAACGGACGTACGAACACGTACCTACGGTCATCTGAACCACCGTTTTCTACCAAGGAAGGTGCATTCTTCTTAGAAAAATGAATTTAAACCGCTTGAACCCGACTCAGGTACTGCGATACACACAGCTGAGAACCGCCGCCTAGTCGCGGTGATACCCTGTTAGACCAGTCCAAATATCTGCCAGCGATTTAATGAAAATATTTCTGGTACTTTGTTTGTTTCCGGTTTGATTCATAATTAAAATTATTTGAAAAAATATAAGAACAGTTATTTGAATCTTCAGGATTCTATAACTAATTTTTAACGAAAAATTATTGACAATAAATCTGGTTCACAAAATTAACGCTAGAAGTATATTTATTACTGATCTGTCATGTATATTTTAATATCTTTAATTAAAAATAAGCTCCGCTTACGAGACGGCTAGCCAGGAAAGGCCCTATCAGCTTCCTTCGGTGCTGGTACCAATTTCTTATTGTTTTGCTTTTAGTACTTTCTTTAAAAAGAATTGAAGGGTTTCAGAGTCTGTGTCAGATATATTTATCAGCACTTCTAGAGCTGTCTACTGGTTATTTGGGACCTAAAAGATATATTATGTCCCCAAGTGATGTGTCCTGGGATGATGTAATAACTTGTATGTATGAATGATGGGGAGACATTTACTGAGATCTATTGTGCCCTCTTGGTTCTACTTAGTTCTATTGTGCCCTCTTGGTTCTACTTAGTTCCCGAGGAACGTCTCAGAGACAGAGACTGGTAGCTCCTTTAGTCCTATTTCCCTGAGGAATTTTAGGATATCTGTACGCTTCCACTTAGTTCTTTTACCCAATAATCTCCTAGGTGCTGTGCCCTAAGATTCTGAATCGCGGTGTAATTCTCAAGTATGTGGATGGAGGTTTCTTCTTTCATGCCACAGAATCTACATTCTTCTTCCTCCACTTTTTCAGGTGTCCATTCAGGCGGCAATGTCCCGTTAGGATGCCTGTTAAAACTCTTAGTGCATTTGATTTCAACAGGTTGTAGTCACTCAGAAGAGTCTTCGATTGTCTAAGCCCTACTAGATCTTTCCAATGGTCAGAATTTCTCTTTTCTTCGGCTTTGCCTATTTCTTCCAATATTACATTGGGGCTGATACCGCAAAAGGGTTCCGGCCCCCAAAAGGGTCTTTCAGTTCCCCTCTTTACTAGTCTATCTGCTATTTCATTTCGTTCTATTCCAGTCTGTCCTGGAATCCACAGTAAGGTTGCTATATTGTTTGCCTAGGCATTCCCATACCATTTTGGAACTGATTACAAAAGAACTCAGTACTTTAATGGCTGTTTGAACATCCGACATTTTGATAATATTTTGCCTTCTATATCCTTTGTCATTTGGTTCCCAAAAAGGTTGTTTCAGCTTCTCTCTTTGGTAGTTTCTGGTTCTTCCACTCGTATTCCAGTTCCTTCTATTCACCTTTGACAAGTTTCCGGTTTTCTTTGTAAGACCTTCGTATTTGTACATCCATGGGTCCTTTGTCCAATTCGCAACACCATTATGCATATTTTGCAAAATTTATGATCTCAGCTTTTTCCATTTTGTGTCTTTGACAAGTAGTAGCAGTATTTGGATCAGGCAAATGGTAGAAAACGTTCCCATCCTTCTAAATTGATTTATACTGTATCTAAATGAGTTTTTGATTCCCATGTCCATATTATTATTCTTCCACTCTGTATATAAAAAAAAAATGGAAAAATTTTTACTTCTGATTTTGCATCATTACATAATACACAATATTCAAATGACAATATCGTAACAATTCAACACCTACTAGAAAATTGTAAATGTCGAATAAATTTTCAATGTATCGTAGAAATGCAATACAAGAACATCTGTGTATATGTGTTATATTTGAATACTTTAAATTCTAAACTTTCCAACGTTATTACTTCAGGTAATTTTGTTTTGTGACGGTAGGATAATGTTATTTGAGAATTTTGAAGTTTATGACAAGCTCCCAGCTGGATACAACTCTACGTTATAAAATTTTATAATCGTTTAGAAATTACTTGAGTGTATGATGTTGAGGATAATATTTTACTGGGAAAAGAATAATAATTTTTGGTTGTATTGGTGTACCTACTCGAATTGGTTTTGCAGAATAAAACAAAATTTATGATTTTACCTTTTTTTTTTGGAAATAAAAATTTTCCATTACTACAAACTTCGCCACTTCGGACTTTTAAAAATTGTACTTTGTAGTACCACAAGTGTGGTTTATATGACGAGTTGTAAAGACAAGAGATTCTCAAAATACTGGCAACACTGAGCACCACAAACTGTTGCACACAAAAAAGTCGCGTGGTACCAAATAAGAAAATGGTCAAATTGACATTTTTTTAGCTCAATTTTATTCTTAATCGCGGGTCGCACTAGACTGGTTGCCACCTACTATTATAAGCCATCGATCACATTGGTGTGATCACAAAATTCGCAGGTGGCGCCACCAGCCGGCGAAATTTCCCAGCGGCTGGAAAAGTTGGACATGTTCAATTTTTTTGTAGCAGGCAGCAGCTACTACCGGGTTGCATGAATCATTCGCACCAGTTGCCGTTAGCCAGAAGTACAGTTTGATCACTCTGGAAGCGGAGAGTAATCAATACGTAGTCTTTTCTACGTGCTGAACTGAAGAACTGAGCACTAGTGCGTAGCCAACCGTCACAATGTCACCCGGTTTGACAGACTATGCTGGTAGAAACAATCAACTAGCAGCCTACTGATCAACATCAGCTGTAAACCAGTCTAGTGTGACCCACCTTACATTCTCCAATCCTTTCCCATCTTATTCAATATTTTAATATAAAAGAATACCATGGTTAAGTTTCAATGATCATTCATAAAATGGACGATAAAAATCATTAAAATTTTTTTATCAGACATCGTTGCATCCTTAATTGAGATACTGAATAAATTGTAACATTGTCGGTAAACAGTCGTGTTATGTCTTCGATTCTTCGATTGTTAATAGTAAAGTTACATGTTATTTTCAAATCGAATGAAACACGCGTTTCGTATCTATCGGGTATGGATTTATTACCCAAAGTATCTTCGATAACGTCGCATAAATATCCCGAGATAGAAAGTCTTTTTATACTGTGCACTAACCTTGAGAAAAGGAAAAACTGTTTATGCAGTGTGTCTCCTTTTTGGAAAACTTCATGTGGAACAAAACTTATTTCTTCAAGTTAGTGTATAGATCAGAGGTCATCTCATTATTTATTATTTAAGTAGGTATTGTAATTTCAATATATTCGTAGGTGGTATTTTATTATAGCATATTTGATTGGCAGCAGTTGAAAAAGGTTGGTAGCTCTTAGCAGATACCTGCAATTATTACTACTTTACGTCTCTTAACTCTTAGATTACAAAACTTATAGTGGGACTTTTAGTATGTCCATCACAAACAACACTAGATCCAACCAAAATACAATACAAAGTAGAAGTTACTTTATTCCCAAAGATGTTGACATTTTTTGGCGTAAACGAACTGAACTCGACATTTGGGGATGAAAAAAATTAATCAGTTGTGGTCTAGGTTCACTCTCGGACAAATTTCGTTTAAGTTGTCTCATCTTAATAACTTGAACTGACTACAAAAGAAACTTGATGTGGAGATTTTGTTAGTAGAGGTTAGGAGTTAGTGAGTCGGTGCAAGATAGTTCAGGAGGGAGAGAAAGAGAGATACCATGCCAAACATCAGGTACCAAATTTAGATCGAGGCATTGGTAGTAGGGCATTTTTAAAATAAATAACTTGTTTTAAAATTGTATATTAAGTACCAAGTGTCAAAAACGTTGATTGATTGGTTGGTTCAGCACCATCAGTCAGAGAATTAGAGTCCTTGGCACCTCAGCCTTTGACTTTTTGTGTTTTTTGGTTGTGCCGTTTATGTGAAGAGACCAGTAACCCTTATCAGGCTCAACAGCCGTTTCACTAGGTCCTTCTTGGAGTAATCCTTCCTTGGATGTTCTAGTCCTAGGAGTCTATGTCTCCAGTGAGATAATGCTTCACAATCGAAGATAATGTGAGAGGCTGTTTCCTCCTCTTCCATGCACAACCGATAGATAGCTCCTCCCTATATATGCCGATTGTATGCATGTGCTTCCTTAGGGTACAGTGACCGGTGAGTAAACTCGTCACTATCCTTATTTGGGCCCTGCTAATGTTTAGCATTTCGTTAGTCAGATTCTCCGAGGGTTTTTTGACCAGGAGTTTGCTGTGTTCCTGTTTGGGCACGTGTCTCAAGTATGAATGCTGTTTAGTTTGAGTCCACCGAGATGTATAACCTCGTGCAGCAGTTTTAGATATCCCAAATACTGGCTCAGGACCAGTGAATGTAGTCTCAGACCCTAGCTTTGCCTTTTCATTTCCTACAATACCCTTGTGCCCCGGGACCCACTTAAGAGTAACTCTCAAAAACGTTACTTTAGTTTTCTGAGGCACGAGTGGAAGCGGAACGAGTGCATTATGAAACGAGTAAAGATGTTTTTGACACTAAGTGCTTACTATACTTTTTCTACGCCAGCAGGATCTTGATTATTATGTTATATTTTAATTATATTCACAAGATGACAGACAATGACTGACGTGTAATAGAAAAATCAAATGATACAGAACTACAAAATTATAAAGGAATAATAAATATTAATTACAGAAGATACACTTGATGTGACGTTTAAGAAACAAAAGATAAACGAGATGCGACTTGAAACACTAGTGTTTAAAGTGACGTTTTGTGAATGTCACACCCGTGTTTTAGTGACGGAAGTAGAAAAATTTGATTTTGTGGTCCAATTTTAGATCAACTATTAAATTGGTTTCATATACCCTGTAAATAATGGCGAACAAAATATTTTGATGAAATTTAAGGACCCTGCCGTGCTTAACAGGTAAATTCACCCATCGTCTTCGAAAGGTCAACGTACATAATTTCAATAGCCAAACATAATATAGGAGATGATAAACTAATCCATTAAGGTTATTACCATAATCGAGAAGCGATAACCATCAGGCTAATTATCGACTCGGCATATTCCAGAAATCTTTCGAAGTCATAAAACTGGGTTGTGTGTACCGATGAAAAGAAAAAAAGCATAGTTGTTACTAACTTTATATTTCTCAGTGTCTAGAACGGGATATTGTCTTCTATGTTATATTAGAGAAGGGAGACACTGAATTGGGGTGTAGGACCGATTCAAACAGGGAAAACCTGATTGTATATTACAGAGGCGGAGAATAGGGTGATATAATGACTGTCTTCTAATATTCCATTCTAAATTCTGACAAAACTATCATAATCGATGATAAAGCAATTTAGGTCATAAAAAATCTCCAGGACAAGTCCAAAAAATATATTTTTATGGGATTACAGACGCAGTAAGGCTAGGAATAAATAGAGCCTAACGGTAACTGAACTGCCAACAAAAGTTTTTCTACATGTCTTCAGGATAAACAGACGGTTTTACATGATAGAATTGTACTCAAAATAAATTGACAACATATTTTACAACAATTTAATAGTAACTGTTTAAAAATATATTGTTTTGCTAAAACGATTGACTGATAAATAAAATCACATAAAAATGTAAAAAAACAACATAGGTACTATAAAAATACTTTTATAAAAACCGAAAAATACGCACCATATAAGCAGAAAGTTACTGGTCGTCATCGTTATCAGTGTTACTTGTGTTAGAACTATCTGCATCAACATAATTAAAGGATTTACGTTCACACTTTCAATAATATCGTTTACGTTTTGATCCATATTCCACATGCCCCTTCCATTTTTTTCAACACAATTTTGCCACGTTGCTTGTCCAAACCAACTCTATTGGGTTTATGTATGATGGGGTGATGTTCACTGAGACCTAAAGATCTATTGTGCTCCCTTACTTCTACTTAGTTCCCGAGGAACGTCTCAGAGACTAGTAGCTCCTTTAGTCCTATTTCCCTGAGGATTTTAGGATATCTGCAGGCTTCAACTTAGGTACCATGCCACAGAATCTACATTCTTCTTCCTCCACTATTTTCAGGTATCTCTTGGGTTTAACTTCGAGTTGGTAAGAGGGAAACCATAAAACACGAACACCCTTCCATCATAATGTGATTTGACATTTTCCAGTAAGACAACTATTCCTACACCACTGCTTACATTTAACCTATTTTATGCACAACGTTGGCCTGGGGGGGTTAGGCGATCGAGCCGAATAGAACGAAATCTTACTTGGCAAAAATTACAAATATACCAATGCTCTATATACTTGTTGAAATAGACTATAGTAAGAAACATAATAATTGTGATGGGTGTCAAGATATTGACGGAGGGAATAAAAAAAGGAACCCTCAGATCTCTTAACGAACCTAAACGGTGCAGTATTAGTGGAAGAGCACTTGTTAGCTCTAGTACGTATAGAACTTGCTCTAATATTCACTTGTGCCATCTCAGATTCTATTTCTCTTAATTTTGAATACCTACGTTTCTTCTTGCTTCATTCTGAAACCACTTTTTTTCAAAAGTACTATTCCCTGATCTATTTGAGTCACTAACGTTACACTTTATTGAAAGCTTGTGCGAAATATTTTAATAGATTTTTCTTAGTTAATCTTGGCTGGTAACAAGTTACTTTTTGTGGTATTTTTGTCTGGTTCGAGGATCATATAATTCCTTCAACTTTTTGCATTTTAATTAGATGCATGCTTTTACCATAAAACCAGACCTTTTTTAATTGAGTATACTTATGATTTCCTGCAATGGTTTTCCACTGAAAATCATTATGGCATTCAAATACCATGACCACTTTCACCTACAAGTAAAGCTATAACCGTAACTAATTTTTCTTCAATGTCCTCTATGTTATACATACAAACAATTTTCTTTTAAAACTTAATGTATCACTGTTCCAATAAAACCCACTCGTTTTATCGTTACGTAATGTTTTGGCATGTAATTATCGCGTACTCGTATCTCAATTGAAATATATTGAATTTATTGTGTAAATTCATTGTCAATGTCGATTATTTTTTTATCATCAATATTAGGGTATACTGATCTCGTTACTACAAAGATAATTATTTTTATTGATTGTACGTGTGAGTAAAAATAAAAATGCGAAAACCTCTCGTGAATTGATAAGCTGGAAACAATAGGTGGAAGACTCAGCTCACTTCAGTTAATATGATCTGAGATAAAATGATGTGAGTAAGCCACACAAAAACAACGATACACTCAATTGAAAGATTTAAAATATAATACAAATTCGTATCAGCATCAAATGACATTATTATTTCCATAATCCCATAAATAACATTCATTTTTTTTTCCCGAGCCCGTCTGACAAGTCTCCGATACACTGCAGCCTAATGGCTTATTGTATTTTTGCTCGTGCTTTCTAATATCACCCAGTCCAGCACCTTTGTCCTCTGTACCAGTTTGTACAAGTTCTTAGCTGGGTGTTTGCTATAGGTATAGCTCAGCGTTTCCTTGCGGTTGGCCAAGTAATAACTGTCTTTTGCGATCTAGAGTCGCGCATGTAAACAGTATATGTTTCACTGTCTCCGTTTCCCTACCGCTTAATCTACATGTAAGGTCTCCGTTGTATAGTTTTAATTTGTACAGGTCTTCCTTTACTGGTGCATGACCAGTCATGAAACCTGTTATGATTCTCAGCTGATTTCTCCACATTGTTAGCAGTTCCGCTGTACGTTTCAGGCATGGTTATTTTATAGAGGTTTTCCCATGCATTTGCTTTGGGACGTTTACCCAGAAATTTTCATGTTGTTCTCTGATCCAGGTCTTTACAGATCCTCGTACTATAGTATTCTATATACCGAGAATCTGTCCTGGTTCAGGCTGCGTATCCTCTGACCCTCTTTTTGCAAGTTCGTCAGCATTTTAATTGTCCTCGATACCCTTGACGTTATTCCGTTTGGCTAACGTCTTCAGTTCTTCGATGCAATCCCGTACTAGTCTAGAGGTCACTTTCTGGCTTGAGATTGCCTTAAGTGCCGCTTGACTATCTGACATGATATGGATCTGTTTGCCTTCGGCAGCTCTCCTGTTGTTTTCACTCGCGCATTGCACCTCTGCCTTCTACATTCACTTAAAACAAAAGCAAATTAGATTGTTGTTTAAAACTCAAACAAATCAAATATTTCTTCGTCCCCTACACTAACTGATACCCCCTCATAGGAGAAAAAATCTCGTCCCATTTCGAAGTGAGTAAACAAAAAATAACGCGACCATTATCGATGTAAACTGAGATTAACTGAGATGTCAAAAAAAACGCACCTAAATTTAAAATACTGGAAACAACTACTACTCGAAGCACACGTGTTACACCAAGTATGTCAGTGATCAAAAATGAACCGTATCGATGCTTTCAGTTTCGATTTGTTATCTAAAATTATCTTTAAATTGATTTGTTTTTTGACACAACTAATCAGTCAGTACTTTCGTGGATTTCATACCTTTGTAGACATTTTGATTATCTAGTTACGCAAATAGTTTATCTATGTTTGTTTCAAAATTTTGTCAACTAAAACAACTTTTCTCTAGTTCGAATTCTTTTCCGTAAGGTTCAACTCGTTTCGTATCCAACACCTGAAATGTCAACACTTGAAACAACTTACTTTTGGATAATATGCTTATAAAATTCATGTAAGTTATTATTTATTTATCGAAATATAGTGATTTAGATTCCTTTTAAATTGTTGCAGTTTTCCCTTTCACGTAAACTTGTCACGATTTTTTAACAGTCACGACGATCTAGTTAGTTAACAACTTGACCGATTTTAACAATGTTTTCCTTAATGGTACGCTCAAATATAAAAAACACCTTTTTGTGCGAGAAGTAGAGATATCAACTAATGTGGTAAGTCTGGTTTTCGTTTGGGCGTTTGATTAAAATCCACTGCATTCACTAAACGGGTTTGAATATATAGATGGTGAAGACTGTAAATAAGTTGATAAAACCAGAAATTAAGCATTGGAAAGCCTTACCATAATGCGATCTATAAGATCTTGTATGTGTATTGGTTGATCCAAAAGAACTTGGTATCTGAGAAAGCCACTTCCCTTTGGAGCAACCTGAAATGGCTCGAAGTCGACCTGTTTCAGGTATTTAAGGCGTTGGTGGTCAATTACCTAAGTGAGCAGTGTTCAGTGAGAATTCCTGTGATTACTGCAGTAAGTTTCTTTCTCGGACCTCTTCCACGATGCGACTTTTTGGGATACCAGAAGTACAAGCTCCTTCAGAAATCTCATTTCGGATTATTCTTCCATGCCTTGAACCAATAAGAAAATTTACTCAGTCAATTGCTTAAGGAATTGTTTGCAGTTCCACACTAATAAGCTGTAGATTCCAGAGCCTTTAAGAATCTCCTGGATATCAGTAGCAATAAATATTCTGACTCGACACGTTTTTTGAAGCACTCTTGACCACCAAAATCGATTGCTGAGAGTTCCGCTTGGAATATTGTCGGAGCGTTTTCCAGGGCTGCTGTTTTTTGAATCATCAGTATAGACCATTCCAAAATGACTTCACTGACGGGTAGGCCATATTGTTCTGGGTCCTCATGTCATATTCTATTCAGTTTTCATTGTTTACTGGTAAACAACGAATAACAATTAGACTTTAATTAGTATTAAGTTCTTAAAATTATCTAAAATAATGCCATCCTTTTGTAGTGTTAAGTGTGGAATGCGAAGCAAAAGAGATAAGGTATATTTTTTCGAATTGTTTTAACCAAGCGCGGTGACTATTTAATTGATGTCTCTGTGCACTTGAATTACATAACTCCTCTTTTGATTGTTTTTTTCGTCGTCTAACATTTTAATTATTAATAAATTCAATCCAGAGACAGTTTACTGACTGCGCCATGTGCTATTTGCAAAGTTTTTATTATTTAAATAAAATATATATTACATTGACATTATTCTACAAAGTCTGACAAACAACCGACTTACACCACATGTCAAAACTCAAAAACTTCAACTCCAACAGATCGGTTGTCCTCCAGAACAATATGTCCGACCTGTCAAAGTCAGCTGTTCTGGAATGGTCTATAGTTAGTGCGATTAACTAAAGCTAGTTGATAATAATATACTCTTGTCAAGCGCAATAAAATCAATTGACCATTGACTTTGCGGGACCGAAAATACGTCCTTTCCACCCGTGTCGAAAGTAGGAGCAAATTGTATATTTTCCAACTGTCAAAAATGATGTCTTTATATGTACGTTTGTTAATAAAATATTTCAATTGGTTTAAACAATCCCAAAGCTTTAAATTTGTTTTTCTTTAATTTACTATAAAACTCTATCGTGACTTATTTTTACTATGTCAAACGTCGGTACGCCACTGTAATGCCTAAAGGCACACTTTGAGTACGGACGGACGACCGTAGTTTTATTGTGTGTTGTAAATGGGTCTGGGACTAGAATCCCGAGTGCCGAGCGGGTCTCTAACCTTAACAGTTCTGGCCCCTTTGCCAGTACATTTTCGAAATTTGTAGGGTAAACCGCGCGCGCTCTCTAGACGGACTTTTCTGTCGTTTATTTCAGTTTTTTTTCGTTGGTCTAAGAAAGGCGCGTGCGCTATTCGGAATGTGCTTATATTTTTTGTGATAATGTGTTTAGTTCAACAGATTGTGTTTGAAAATTTTATGCGGCTGGAATTAATGTGGACGTACAAGAATCTTCAATTTAAAGGCTGATGTAGAATGGTAGGAAGCCAATCTGATTTATCGTAGTTTTCAGTCATTGGGGTGGAAAAGTGAAATGGTTGTCTGTTTTATACCAAATGTTTTTTTTTTGGTTGTGTACATTACGAAATCAAAAACGTGCTTATCTCCATTAATATTTTATCTTTAATTTGCCTTAGATAACTAACTCGTTGGGAAGTCCATATTTCGTAGTTTTTATATTTTAACATTACAACTTTACTATTTTATTACAATACAGTAGTTAGTCAATCTGTGAAGACTGTGTCTTTTGAACTGATTCGTATTGATTTACTTTTTCTATTTCAATTTATTTAAAATAAATTGGAAAAGCAAATAATAAAAAGTATGGGATGCTAATTAATTACCTGTACATATTGGAATAAAATTAAAAACTTTACCATACGACGATCAAGCAGGTTTCTTGATCAACTTCTTCAATCTTATAACTTTTCTTTCATCGTCAAAAATCTTAGCCTGAGGTTTTCTCGGCAGAACTTAAGCAAGTTTGTTTCAAAACAGTCCTTTGTTGGGTCTGCATTACCTATTACTATTGCTCTAATTAATATTTTTTATATCTATACCGTTACATAAAAAAAATAATCATTCATTCATTCAATTGGGTTGTGCTCAACAGCCCAGGCACTTGAACTGAATCTTCGTACCATTTCCCATGTTATCTACTTCCATTCCAGAAACTTTGTGTCTTCTATTTCTATATCTAGACCTATAGCGTAAAAGATTGTTCTGATAAGGTTGTTTTTACATTCTAAGGTAATGAGAATTTAATTATATAAGTCTGATAGGGGACCATTATTCTCAATGGCATGCAAATCTCTTGGAATTTGTCTCATTAATCTTTGAACGATGTTGCCAGAAATATTCTTCTTTGCAACCGTTGTTCGTTTTGTGCTTCCTAACCATGCTTGTAAATTTGTTGGCCTAATATTTTATAATTCTCGTAAAATCATCCAATTTTGTTAAGCATTGGCGGATGTAAACGTCTCTAGCTCTCCCGACTTGAAATTCCAACAGAAAGGACCAAAAACTCAACGGCAGATTTTGCTTTCGGTTTAACTCACTTCATTTGGACAATTTTCAATATTTGAAATGTAAAAATCAACGTTGCGTCTTCGTCATCCACAAGAACGACTCCTGTTTCTTCCAAAGAGTTGTTAATGCTTTTAGCAGCTAGGGATTCTTTCAAGCTTGACAACCGTGTATTTGAGACACTTCTTTCTTTTTCCACATGTCTAGACAAGATTCTGATAACTATTTTGCGCGACGTTCTAACTCTGTCTTGAGTACTTTGTATTGGTTCTATTTGGGACCAAAACGTCTCGACAAAATCTCACATGGTATATCTTCTTCCCGTTACCTTATTGTACTATAAATGGTTGTCAGTCATTCCTCAGCATGTTCCTCATTTGTTACAGTCAGTGTATGATCCCTATCTGGTAATAAAACTTTAGGTGTAAAAATGTTCTCATATTACAAGTTATAAAGCGTACTCCAAACCAATTAAAATCCTCTTTTTCCACTCTGAATTCCAAGTACGGATTTCAACAGTTTTATATTCATTTTATGGGAATTTTAACCTTCAATTTGATTCAAAGCATACAAAACTGATTAATTTCCATTTTTTTTATCAGTGTGGCTAGAGGTCCGCCGCCGGAACTATTTAAAATTAGAATTCCGCCTTAAGGCGGAAGTTTATGCCAAATATACAGAAATTCGTCGAAAATGCTATAACTTGCGCAAGTGCGGCGGAACATTACATTACACCTAAAATCCATACCTAAATTCCGTCTAAATGCGGACTAAAGTTTATTTTTTCAAGCATTCCGTCCGAGTCCCAAGTTCTAACTACTGTCAGACAAACCCAAGAAAAATATGGAATTATAAACACATTTATATACGATGATATCCTTACATTGTGTATTTGAAGAAGGGGAAGGAAATATAATCATCGCATTCACCCTTCCCCTTGAAATAAAATAATACTAAACCAAATTTCGAACGGAACTCTTACAAAAATAAACTTTAATCCGCCGTTGAACGAAATCTAATTATGAAACATGAGTTGCCGCCGTTGGCCCCAACGTGGAATTCTAATTATAAATTCATAACTCCGCCGGCGGAACTCTAGCCACACTATTTTTTTATTCGTAAATTTCAAAAAAATCACACTGGAAAATGTTTACTAAATTATTACGCACGATATAAAATTTCAAATGAAACAATAATTGTTTAGTGAAAAATAATCATTTAAATAAGATGTGATTGATAAATATTTAATATCACGAGTACAAATACAGAGTTGTCCAAAAGTATGGAGCCAAGTAAATATCTTTGAAACCAAATAACGATATTTATGAAATCTTGCACATTTTTGTTTTTTCGAATTGGACAACCCTGTACATAATTTCACGATGTGACGCAGAGATTCTTATTAATACCGGTTGTTTCCCGTGAATGGTTTGGTTAGGTTAGGCTGGAAATTGGAAAAACATGTGATAGCAGTTGTGGTTCTACTTTGTTCGATATCTCGAGATATTCGTTTATGTACAATATTTTTCTAGTCTTGTACGTACAATATCTTTGTTTGTTTTTCCTGTTTCCATAACTGATTCGGGTATGTTAGACATTTTTTATATTCATGAATAGATACAAGGATTTATACAACTAAGAAAAATAGTTATCCATGTTACATTAAACATTGTATGTTGCTAAATACGTATAATACGGTGGCTGCAATAGATTGAGGCAACTTTGGTTGCTTTGTAAGGTAAAGTTTTACCAAAATAATTTGTAAAAGTTTAAACACTTGTTCGTCGTAGTGCCGACTTTTTCCTTTGATCTGCATAAACTTTAGGTGAAAATATAAGGGTAGGAATAAAACCCCGAAAAGTTTCCACACGATCATTGTCCGCAACATTCCTTATTTTGCTAAAAATCACCTCCTGATCGTACATTGTTTTGGTGTTTTTCTCGTAACTCGTATTTTAGCTAATCCTTACTGAAACTTAACTTTTTATCGGAAAAAAGGGCATGTGGATGTCGAGTTCAATTCCAACTGCCATGGATAGAGTTGCCTAAATGCTTTACTGGAAGATATATTAAATGATTACCCAATGAACTAGTGAATATCTTGATTTCGGTGGTATAGACTGAAAGAAAAGGCACCTAAAGCCATTCCCCGTCGGTGGTGTGGAAGCTAACTAATTCCACAGGATGGAGAATGTGTCTGCTTCCAACAGTGTTTCTTGATCAGTCGACTGGTTGCAGGTATCGTGGCCTACTTACTACTGGTAATTAATTTGCAGCTGATCCATTTATTTGGAATACAGATATGTCTATGTAAATCTGGAACCAATTGGTAGGGATCTGGACTAAAACGACACATGTGGTTTTGTTTCCCAATAGTAATCCAGGACAATAGGTTTCTTCTCTTACCAGACTTACAATACAGCTGAGAAGTATAGGAAAGTCGATAGCGGTCCTGTAATTGGGGAGAATTTAATTCAATCCTTCCTTCCTTTGGAGATCATTGAACTTTTTTCAGCTATTTGGTTTTATTTCGGAAATTGACTTTTTGGCAAAAAGTTGAAAAGACCAATGTTTTCGAATTAAAGAGTGGAGAAATAATGAAAAGTGTTCTACGGTATAGATACACCTCCGTAACTTCACAACGGGTGGCCTTGTATGTTAAGAGAAGTCTAAATCGAATAACGAATCGAATTATTCCTTAATGATGATTTTTAAACCAAATTAAAATGCCGTTAACTACATTTTACGGTTATGTAATGCATGAAAGTAGTACCAGCGAGAAATTTGAGCTGTATGGAGACATTAAACATAACGATAGATATAAATTCTTTAACTTATCGATGTTGATAAAATGAATAGCAGGAATCTAATTTTAAATATATTTAAAAAAAACGGTAGTGACTAATGGTATCAAATGTATTGGGCGTACATGAACTGCGGACCAAAAACCATAAATGATTTTTAAAATTTGTCATGTGTTTTTAATGACCCATGAATTGCGGACCAAGTCGAAAGGGCCACCTGAAATCAGGAGCGTTTAAATGTAGCTCTTACCAACGTTGCCAAGTGTAGTCCTAAACTAAAACGTTTGTGTTTTGGAAAGTAAAAATATTTTAATAATGATATTTATCACGAATGCATAGATACATTTTCCCTAATCGAAAAATTGAATTGTGTAATTGACAGATTATTATAATAATTTTCAATAATAACCTAACTAAAACCACCCTACCTAACCCCCTACCCTTATCCGAATCGAAAAATTGAATTGTGTAATTGACAGATTATTATAATAATTTTCAATAATAACCTAACTAAAACCACCCTACCTTACCCCCTACCCTAATCCGAATCTTAAGCTTAGTCCGCAATTCATGGTTTTTAAAAGAGGGGTCTTCTTGGTTTGGTCCGCAGTTCGAGTACGGAATTATTGGAATCAGGTAATCGGTCCGCAATTCGAGGCCGCCGAATGTATTAACAGGTTGAAGCGACTATGTATGAAATAACATCGATTATAACGTTAATTAAATGATGATTTTGATAAGAATTTATTGAAGATTTAATTCAAATATTCAACCAACTTTAATTATATTCAATATTTCACACATTCTCTACACGAAGTGTTCCTTAAAAAGAAAAAAAGTTGGCTTCGTTCTATTTTAATTTATTCAAATAAAATTCACATGGTCGTAATAATAAATTGACGTTTTAAATAGAAGGAAGTGGTTAATGGTATTTTTTTCAGTTGATTATAAAAACGGAAGAAATAGATTTTGTTGGCATTAAATTGTTTAAACACTGACACCTTTTCAAATTGACTTGTAAATTTGTCGTGTCGGGACATTTTTAACGCATCAAGTTGAGGCAGTATAGAATGTATTAGATTTTTAATAAATGAAATGGAGCTATGTCGTTGAACTTTCTCTAGCTCAATGGATCTCGTCCTTTATACACTATATCTCGTCCTTTATACCTAGGAGGTAGTGAATTTTTTGGTAGGTACTTATTTTCCCAGTTGAGGTATAAGTTTGTTTATGTTCTATTCCAGTTTGTCCTGGAAACCAAAGTAAGATGATGATAATGTTCTTGCCCAGGCATTCCCATATCTTTTCAATGCTGATTAAGCAAGAATTTGCATGAAATGGCTGCCTGACTATCCGACACGACATATATTTTATAAATATTAAACATTAAACTGGGCGTGAATTTTTACTTGAAAGATACTTATTATGTTTCCTGGTCCCTCGCTACCCAATAATCACCTAATTGCTCCGCCCTAGGATTCTGAATTACTGTGCAATTCACAATTATGTGGATGGAGGTTTTTTCTTCCATGCCAGAGAATCTACATTCTTCTTCCTCCACTATTTTGAGCTTTTTCAGGTGCCCGTTTAGGCGGCAATGTCCCGTTAGGATCACTGTTAAAACTCTTAGTGCAGTTTTACTTTGACTTATACATTCATTTGATCTCAACGGGTTGTAGACACCCATCAGAATCTTTGATTGTCTAAGGCAACGGTCAGATCTCCTCTTTTCTTCGGCTTTTCCTATTTCTTCCAATATTACATTGGGGCTGATACCACAAAAGGGTTCCTGCCCCCAAAAGGGTCCCCCTCTTTGCTAGTCCATCTGCTATTTAATTTCCTTCTATTCCAGTGTGTCCCGGAATTCACAGTAAGGTTACTATATAGTTCTCACCTAGTCCTGGTCCTTATCCCATGTCTATTCTATTACATAATTTTCAAATAGAGTATAACATAGAAAATTGCTCTCACACCAACATCAGAATGTATTCACACATTCCACTTATCGTTTTCGAGATCTATAGAATCTTGAATCTATTGCAAAAACGGTAAGAACAATTTTTCTTCTATTCCAAGGTCACTGTCGCAACTCTCTCACGGCTTGTATATAAATAATGAATCATCAAAAATCTGCTATTCACTGGACGAGATTATCCGGTAGGTCGATTATTAATTTTGTCATTAATTATAATAACTTACAAATTGGTTTTCAAGAATTTTAATGATTAGTTATATGAATTCAAATTCAGTTAAAACCCAGGGAGTAATCACTTTTCGCATAAACACGTGGTATTCAAGCAAATTGAATTTATAATTTTAGTCAAGTTTTTACAAATACAAAATTTTCTCAATGATGCTACTCTAACTCTATTTGTACCGTATTCTACAATTCTGCCTTTTCAGGTGTTATTTTTGTCTTCTCTTTGCTATGAAGGATCAAATAAAAAGACTGATTAGAAGTGCCGAGAACTCTGAAGGTTGAAGTGCCGAGAACTCTAAAGCTTGACTGGATGTACTTTAATAATCAATCGATTCATGCCCATTAGCCAGAATAAACTTGAATGAAAGTGATGCGTAATAAGTCTATCAGAAGGAATCACAATTTGGAGTCTCCGTCGGCTAAGGGAGCACTGGATCTTTTAGGCATCAGTGAATGTCATACATACATACATCTTAGAAAGATGTTAGTCAGTAAAACTCTCTTACGTCTCCAAACACGCTCACGTCCATTTCAGATTCGTGTTTCATCCAAAAACAAGACTTGTTTTAATTTATCCAGTTTTCATGAACTCTAGCAAAATATCTCAAGTTCCCTGGTGAGAAGTAGTGCAATTATTGGCCTTTAACCGCTTCATTAGGCCCTTTCCTAACAGTTCGCCCAGAAATGTCAACATATCGAACTTCCGCTAGAGCTCTTCTTAACTCGGGACACTGCAAGTTGTCTGAAAAATGGATCCTCTATACCATTGATTTCCAAAGTGGTCCATGTGACCGCTCCATAACCTCAAAATCCACTCCACGTAGTCCATTATTTATAGAGAAACGTGTGTTCAAGCTCTTCTATAATATTCTGGAGATCAAAATATGCATCTCGTGTGAATAAGTACCAGCTCCGTGCAAGCATCAAAACTAATTGGTCCCCAGATTATTACAGAGCCACCACACTCTTAGAAATATGTTACAGTCAGCTCACGTCCATTTGGTGACTTCAGACTCGTGTTTCATCCAAAAACAAGACTTGTTTTTATTTATCTAAGGTCCAGTTTTCATAAACTCTAGCAAATGCAAACTAGCAACAACTCTTACGTTTCCTGGTGAGTAGTGCAATTATTGGCCTTTAACCCTGCTTCATTGGACCCTCTCCTAACAGTTCGCCCAGAAATTTCTACATTTCGAACTTCTGCTAGCGCTCTTCTTAACTTGGAACCGGTCGATTGTCACGACTCTACTGCAAGTTGTCTAAAAAATGGATCCTCTAGACCATTGATTCCCAAAGTGGTTCAGGTAGGCCCTCAGGGGTCTACGGGAGACTCGACGGGGTCTACGTTGTAATTGGATCTAATCTTCACATTTTTTTGTCGAGTTTTGGAAAAATGGCAAAAGTGTAGCTGCAGGATACATACATCCATCGGCAAACAGTAAATTTAACAAAAACTCCGTTTTGGATTCCAGTCCTCCATCGGGACTCGAAAAGACTAAAAGGGAGAGTGTTTACTCTAGGCACCCTTAATTTAACCATCTATCTAGATTATTCCTGAACGAAATCACTTCTTTACCTTTGCCATTTGGTTTTTCGTCAACGAAAGTTTTCGGCCCATCTGGCTACTTTTATCATATTGGACCGAACACTAAAGCAATCTATTTTGTAACAATACGCAGTGCGTTGGCAATAGAGAGCGCGGGGTGGCATGGCGAGGTACATATTTCTTTCCACAAAATCAACAAAATTACAAGTATTTTATGATAAATCATTAAAATCAATTTGTATACAGTAAAACACTTTTTCAATAAAAAATAATATATCTCCGTCCACACTGACAATTTTTTTTATGATTCAATCGTAACCGTAGGAAAACTATGTTGTTTTTAATTGACTTAGGACTTAGGAAATAGGTATAGCATTAGTCAATGCAATTTTACAAACCTACGCTAACCAGATAGATAATAAATCTTAGGCAATAAATTTATTATTGCTCGTTAAGAGCCATAAAGAATGTAATGGGTATTCAAATTCATTTGAAGATTCATGTAACTGTAATTTTAAATTATTACATCAAGAAAACACACTTCTTCAAAAGAGTGAGAAAAGTTATAGATACCAATACCGTAAAAATTATTATTTATATCGAAGCTCCTCGACAAAACTAAGACGTTAACTTTTACTATTACAGCTGCCAGAAAAGGTTTTCATAGAAAGCAAAACTATTCAAACCATCGACGATGTAGGAACATCTATGTGAATAAAAATTTCAGTCAGTTTACACACTAATTTGATTACTTTTCGAAAAGGAATGCGGAAGGACATCGTCCAAAAAAATGCTCTATCTGGAGTAAGAGACAAGGTGGTAGATACGCTAGAGCCTAGAGCACTTTCAAAATTTTTACCATATTTCCAAAACTCGACAAAAAATGTGAAGATTAGATCTAACTACAACGTAGACCCCCGTCGAGTCTAACGTGGACTCCTGGGGGTCCACCTGGACCACTTTGGGAATCAATGGTCTAGAGTCCAAGTTAAGAAAAGCGCTAGCAGAAGCTCGAAATGTCAAATGAAGCAGGGTTAAAAGCCAATAATTGCACTACTCACCAGGAAACTTGAGAGTTGTTGCTAGTTTGAATTTTGTTAGAGTTTATGAAAACTGGACCTTAGATAAATAAAAACAAGTCTTGTTTTTGGATGAAACAAGAGTCTGAAGTCACCAAATGGACGTGAGCTGACTGTAACATATTTCTAAAAGTGTGGTGGCTCTGTAATAATCTGGGTACCAATTAGTTTGCACGTAGCTGGTACCTATTCACACGAGATGCATATTTTGATCTCCAGAATATTATAGAAGAGCTTGAACACACGTTTCTCTATAAATAATGGACTACGTGTAGTGGATTTTGAGGTTATGGAGTGGCCACCTAAAAGCTCGAACCTGAATCCCTTAGAGCATCCCTGGGATGTGCTTGAAGTGGCAGTAAGTTCCACAAGCAACCATATATGCCTAGACGAATAGATGCAGTTATAAAAGCAAGGGGAGGCAATACCCTATATTGATTTTATAATTCTACAGGTCAATTTAATTTACTTTATTTTAAAAGATGATTCAATTAATCGAAAGTTTTTTAATCACTAACTATGAGCGACGTGTTAATTTTCTCCAAAATAGTATCAAAACAATGTCAATAACGTTTGATTGAATTTAAAATAAACCTGAAAATATATCCCAATATAAATATTCCAACAATGTGAATAATAATTTTCCTCTCTTTAAATCATCAACATCGTAATTGTAATATTTATCGATTAAAAAAAAATAAAAAAAAATGTAAAGTATGTCGTAACAATTTAAAACAACAGGTCATTGTATTCAGTAATTCAGCTGACTTCGTGCATGACTGAACCCATTCAATGAAATTATTTCTATAATACATGCAGATGGCAGCATCGATCGGTCTCTCCCTCTCTACTTAATTCGCCGCGTTGCCGGCTTCACGGCACCAACATTAACACTAAATACATTCAATACTACGTGTGATATACGTTTAAAACGCCAAACATTTTGAGCATGGTGGTCTATATTGTTTCAAATTGCTTATAGAATATTTTTTTGCGATGGCTTTGAAAAAGAGTTATGTTTGGTATGAGTGATCTTAAAAAAAAATGTCAAATAAGTGTAAAGATTAATAATTTTTGCTGCTTTTGTTGTTTAATTCTTTTCTTTTGGCTCTGGGACTCTATTCACACGTTTTTTAACAATTTCTTCATAAAAACTTCAATATATTTGATAGTAATAAGTCAGGAATAAAAGAATACTTGTCGACAGTATACAGAGTGAGACTGCTGTCGAAAGCGACCGGTAGAATTATATAGAGTGTAGAGTACTGCTCTATTTCGTGTCGTAATAGAATGTTTTAAAAGAAAACACATTAAATTTTCTGTATATATGTGGCAACGTTGAACAAAACTCTATCGTAACAGTCGCTGCATCAAAAATACGGTAATAGACGTGTATTAAGGATTTCGATTTCATTCTTTTTTTTTTTCTCGTAGCTAGTTGCCTCGAGTCATGTCTACCCTACCTGGTTCTTAGCCTTCTTTCGATATTTTGAAATGTTCCTACCTGGAGATTAAATGGAATTTCAATTGATTGTTGGATAGAAAATTATTAAACTGAAAATCGGTTTTACTATTCCTAATTGTAACTATCATCAAGAAGTAACATTTTTTCATTGAAAGAATTTAATTGTATACAGCGTGATTCCTAACTATTGGGACATGGTCAAGATATTGTCAGTGATGTGCATAATTCTAATTAAAAATCCGATTATGAAAATAATCGTCAGTATCCGATTATGTCAAAATAATTCGAATATTTTTTTAAGGAATGATGAAAAAAGAAATATGGGTCACCTAAGTTGAAAGTGATTCTAAATTTGTTTGTTTTGACTGTCAGAAAAGGAAATTTCATTTTCTGGTTGAATACACAATTTGAAATCCATGATAACAGTTGACAATTTGAAATTCGCAATTGAACATTTGGTGTGGTATTATAGTAGTCCGCAAAGACATTCCAACTCTGTCTTGAGCACTGTTGGTTTCTATTTGTGGTCAAAAGATGGAGATGTTTTCTTTTTGACAATTTCACGCATGGTATTTATTCTACACATAACCTTATTGTTCTATAAATGTTTGGCAGCCTTATATTTTGAACTCTTGCCAATCGTTTAACGCTAATTATATTTCAATTTCTTCAGTCTTGTGAAACTTTTTTGCTATGGTCAGTGACAATTGGATTGAACCTTATTTGATAATAAATCTTTTTTTTTTAATAATGGTTTTGTTTTGTTTCAGTGGAGTGGCGGTTCTAAGCTGCACCGACTGCAGCGGAAGCAGTACGGCATCAAGCGACATCACCGAACCAGGATCACCGTTCAGCACAACGTCGAGTCATTCGGAGGACTCAGGTTCACAACCACCTAAAATGCCACCGACGCAAATTGCCCACCATCCACCTTGGCCTTGGACCGCTGATGAGGGACCACCTTGTAAACGGTCACTGTTAGATAAACCTGCAGCTGCCTTTTCGAAAACGCTTAAAACCGCCTCCACCGAAGAACAACCACCGAAGAAAAAGCCGACGGTTAGCGCCACACCTTTTATCACGAAATCGAATTTTGTTAAAATCATCCCATCCATACCTAGTCCAAATGATAAATTAGCGAACATTACAATTCATAAAAAAGGCTGCGATACGCCTAGGTTGCAACAAGGAAAAATTACGGAATATTTCAAGTCTCAAATCAAATCGAACGGCATCAAAAAAGATCTCTTCAATATCATGGTTAAGAAAAACGTCAACAACCAGGTCAATAAAACGTTGGTCGATCAACAAACTCAGTTCAACAGCCTCAAGTCACAAAATATCCGTAAGGAAACGAAAAAACTTCCAGCGAAAAGAATCGTCCAGTCGAAAATGAAGAAAATCGCTCCGATGACTGTTCCAAGGAAAATTCTACCAGCACCGAGTAATTTAACGGACAAATTAACCATAAACGATCAATTAAATAATTTAGCTAAATTTACTCCAACGGTAACTTTAACGGCGCTCAGTTTTCCTCCGAATTACACGTATCTTCATACAAAAGGTCCAAAACCACCAGAGGCTCCGATTTTCGTACCGCAATACGCAACAATCGCTAACGACAAAATACCTCTACCTATCATCAATCGATCACCTTGTTTGAACATGATACAACCTGTCCAAAAACTCACAACAATCAATAATTTCAACTGTGTCAAATTAAATGCTACGGTAGTGCCTATAGTTAAGGTGAATCCCATGCCTTCGAGATTAAATACATCAGTGAATCCTTCCGTACAGCCGTTAACTCCAACCCCGAACATTGCTAATGTGATACCCTCGCCGACAATTCCGAACCTTAGCGTGGAGACCGGTATTCCTACGGTACTATCAGCGAAGCCGAAAATAGCGGAGTGTTCGACACCAACGGTTATACCGCCGTTGTCTGCGAAACCGCAGCACAACGGTATAAGTAGTGCAAGTACGAACACACCTTTGGAAAACGTGCGTAATAAATATCGCTTCGAAGAAAATTCGAGAACAGAAGAACCGCATAGGACAGAAAAGTGTACGCGGGAGGAGATTTTCCGAGATGAAACGAAAGAAAAATCTCCTACGCCGGACTCTGATAGTGGCATATCCATATCGAACAAAGAGTGCTTAGAAGTGTTTGTTAGTGAAACGGTGGTGGTGGAAGAACAGAAATCGCCGATTCTCTCAAAACCGAAGACCATCAGGTTTCCAGCCAAGCAGATAAGAAAAGAAGATGGGAAATCCCCTCAACACTCCACGGATGGTCAGTGTAGATGGGCGGAATGTAATTCTTGCTTTGACACCAGTGGGGCCTTACTAGAACATCTACAGGTTAGTATTGTTTCAAAAGGTTTCAGAAGATTCTTTATTACATCAGGACTTTTCAATAACACCGAGGATCAACGTTAAATGCAAGTTGGATACTGTAAAATCTCGTGTGCTATTAGAATTTAATCAATTTTTTCCACAGGTTATTTTTCAGGCACACAAAGGAACTGCAACGTCTAGAACGAGATGAAATATAAGGTTTTCTTTGAAATAATCATTTAAAAAATCATATATCATGACACATATATTTTATAAGAAAAAATAAGTAATAAAAATGTGACATACGTGCATACACACTTAAATTGAAGAGTGTGCATATTTCCTTTATCTTTATTTTATTGGGTTTTATCTGAAGCAAATCGAAATGATATTTAGAAACAAATTCAACATTTCATCACTGAAGGAAACAGACAAAATTAAAATATTAACCGTACGATAATTTTGGAGTTGTTCCATCTTTATCATGCAATACAATGAGGATCAAGATCTGCCTTTTAAAGTGATAATCGAGGATAGGTGGGAAAGATACCAAATTGGATTGTAGAGCGCTTGTTTCATACTAAAGATGCTCCAAAAGTGGGTACAAAATTGGCAGGGTGTATTTTTAAGTCCTATCAGTTTTTTTGGTTTATTCTCAAGCGGAAATGTGCGATAAGCAGTGTTAGAAGAAAGGTATGAAAATGGCAAATCCTACATTTTTCATTCTAGAACTGCTTGGGAGTGATCAAATTCGCTAAATCAATACAAGAGAAAGAAGAAACTAACTTGAGTTACCATAATATTTTTTGTGAGACTGTTTTCAACCTCCGATCCAAGGAGGTCGAACTCATACGGAAAAATTGACAAAACCTGTCGTATAATAATGAAAACTCGAAGTAAGAGCTATAAAGATTAAAATGTTTAAGACGGGCATGGTGTGATAAAGATAAATAAAGTAGGAAAGAAATGTTTTTGGCAATATTTTACCACCAAATGATCACAATTTTTGGTATTTTTTACGACGAGGGCATAAACGGATTTCTATTCTTTCATTTCTGTTTCCTAACCTCACTTACCTAACATACTGTCAAATGAGCTAGCAACCAATAAAACACCATCAACCCATAGTTTATGCAAGACTTACGATTGGCTATTATAGTTCTGTAATCAGATGTTTTTGTATTGGATTTAAACTGGCGCCCTCTACCATGACCAGAAATTGAAATACATGGAGTCTGATCTTCTTATAAGGTCTCCATGCTTCGATGGCTCATTATGAAGACCGCGGCAGGTGGTTGACGCGTGTTATGGTTACTCCGCACATGCTTTGTCATTTCCGGGTCCAACACGCCATTTCTTGTTGAACTGCAGTAACTTAGAAATACCCTCCAAATGTAAAATGCCGGGTAATACAATTGCTACACTCGCGAAGAGCTATCCAAAACAAAAGAAGAGGCATAAATCGTTTTGATCCTTGAAAACGTCTAACCTCACAGTGCTCGTGTAAACTCGGCCCGTCCTTGAGCAAATGTACTGCAGCATCATCTCCAATAGTGATAGAACATTTTATTACTTTATTTAAGAACAACGGAATCTTTACGAACTTTTAAATTTGTTTCTAAATTTTTTTTCTTTATAAAAATATTTCTAATTTTCTCAGAAAAAAATATGTTAGGTACACTTTATTAAATCTCTGTGTATGGATTTATGAGCATCATTAAGAAAAAAGATGCATGTGAAGATCTATTTAAATATGAAAAATTTGCAAATCTATAGTTGTTATATAATAGTATACAGAGTGGTTCACAGAAAACAGTCCACCCCGATATTTGGCAGTATTCCTTAGATTTTAAGGAAATTTTTGTTCTAAGGGGGACACAAGTATACCATCTCTTACAAATTAAACGCAACGCCTATGAAAATTAAAACAATTATTGCAAAAAATTATCAATTTGATACTAGGCCGTTGTGTTTCATTTTTAAGAGGTGTTGTACTTTAAAATAATTAAAGACATATTTTTGCAAAGATGCTGTAAATATCGAAAAAAGTCGTGGACGATCATTATGTTTGAATACTCTATCTAAATGCCTTTCTAAGGATGTGCCGCGCATGGTATGTTCCCTATTTAAAAATAAGGGGATGGTGAAGTGGAAAGGAGGGGGTTGACAAATGATAGATGCCTGTATTGTAAAAATATGTCCCCCTTAGAACAAAAATCGACGTGTTTCCTAATTTCCTTAAAATCTCAGTGATACTGCCAAACATCGGAGTTTTCTGTGACCCACTCTGTATACGATACCCGATTATATTATAATGAAATAGGGTTATTTGCCATTTAGGTTACTTAATTGCGCCTATGTAAATATTCTACATGAACTCTCACTGGTCTAAACATAACAGACCATACTTGCATTCTTTTTAAAAATATTCTCCAGAAAGATAAATATTTGTTAGCACTTTTTCCATACAACTCTTGCTCGCAAGTCAAAAAGTTTCAAGCTGATTTAGGCTACAAATGCTCCGACAAAATCCCAGAAATCACGCGGCTCCACACGTCTTATAATCATATAATCACAATGTGATGCTGTGTCGTAAAATACTTTCTATACGATCGAATCATGTATGCTACTAATATAATATTGTTAGAAATGTGTGTTTTTAAGAACTGTCACATTACTTTTACACATGGCAAATATATAAAATTTGCGTGGGTGTCAATTCATACTACCAAACGAAAATAAATGCCAGAAAAACTTAATTGCTTCCAATTCATGTTCCAAACATTAAACATTCGTAGTTTCTGTCCAAAGTTGTTAAAACTGAGGAAGGAAAAGCTTTTTTTCTTGAAAGCAGAAAAAAAAGGGAAGCAGAACCAGATATCAAGAAAAAATGATGAAATAGAAATCGACATAGGTGGAAGAATGGAAAAAAGGAACTTTGGCATTTGTTTTGATGAAGAATTGAAAGAAAAACTGGTGAAATTGGTAAAAACTAAGGGAAAGGAGAGAAAAAACAGGATGTCGCAAGAAGCAAAAAAAGTAGTGAGATATTCCAGAAAACTATTTAGGATATTATTCTATCCTAAATCTTTTTTTGTTGGAATAGAATTGAAATGGACGCTAAATATATTTTAGCCAACATAAATTTTTATAAATACATATTATGTGTAGAGAATCAGGTGGTAAATGATTGGATATTTCTACAATACGACAAAAAGGGAATTGCTACATTCGTTGTCTCAACTTCCTCTTGCCGTATAGTAAATAGTTTTGCAAACTGTTCAGATTTTTGTTGTCGAAAATATAGCAGATATTTTTCGTAGCCTCGACGTAGGATAAAATTAATTGTATTGTTTTTTTCTTCATTAGGTAAAACATGTGATATCTCAAGCAACTCAAGAACACTACGTATGCTTATGGTTAGGCTGTAAAGTACATGGTAGGACTTCTTGCTCAAGATCCTGGTTGGAACGGCATGTCCTAGCGCACGCCGGTACTAAACCCTTTCGATGCATAGTCGACGGATGTGGCCAAAGATTTAACTCACAGGTAAATATTCGTTGCAATAATTTAATGAGTAAATCGTTTTTCCAGCCAGTAATTTTTAATTACAGTTGATGTTGGAGAGACATGTAAATAGTCACTTCAATTCAGATGGTAGTCCAAATAATAATGTTAAGAAATCGCCAGAAAATGCGTGTAAGCTCCTCAAGAGGAATGGGAAACGGATTAGATTTAGACGACAACCTTGGTCAGGTAAGTCTAAGAAGAGCTTTGTTTTCAAATTGCACTATTACTCAACGGCTGTCTTTGCATCTAGTCCATTTGAAAATTTCATTAATTCCAATTGGAACATTCTTATGCCAACCAATAAAATTTGGTTGTCCAATGTTGCAAATGCCACATTTAACATTACCGTAAAGTGTATGTCGGTGTAACGGTTAGACTGTGTACCACTCGGATGACAAGGGCAATGAAGGAGCACATTAACTATTCCGAAAAAGAGCACGATGTGTTCTTATGGGTCCAGAATCTTTATGCAGTATTTGGATTAAAAAGCATTCCAGAGAATGGCGGAAGAATGTGCTGGTAATGGGACAGGTCAAAGTGTTTCTTAAAGAACCATCGTAAAAATTCACTGATAACCTACTAAGCCAGAATAGGCGAACAACCAGAATCCTGGTTGGATTTTGACTGGGCACTGTAGAGTCAACAAACACGTTTAGAGAAAGAGGATTTGTCTTATTACCTATTGTTGTTTTAAAAATATTTTTTTTAAATTAATAGTCACGTTCATCCCAACAAAGTTGATCAGGTAGCGATTTATACAGCAATATATCTGCTGAGCATGCTAATCTTGATATAAGAACGTAACCTAATTTTATTTATCTCCGATTTCAATTTAGTTTGATAGTTCCCAGTGGTGTTCATTCATTTTCAAGATACAAATGTCTAAAATACGACAGTTAATGCATCATGGATCGGTAGCGTAGCAGCAGGAAATTTCTGATCGCTCTGGTAGCGCTACGTTGGGATGAACGCGACCATTGATAGTTTTTATTAATTTATGTTTTAAAATTTAGCACGGATGTTTGATTTTATCGATGGTGGGATCATGGAGGGTCTTCAATATAAACTACTACTCCTCACCCAAAAGAGAACGTTGGGGAAGATAAATGAACCAGGTGATACAGTTCATTTGCAGAGCCAGGTGTTAGCAAAGCGGATAGAAACAGACGGTAGCATAAAGTATCTTCTCAAATGGCATCCCGCTGACATGTAAGTATTCCGATTAAAAATATTTTTCTATCGATATTTTTATCTACAGTGGACTGTTTGTTTTAAACGTATTTAAATAAGTTGGTACTTACCTTAGGTATTGAGAGTGAGAAGTCTGTAACAAAGATAATTGTTTAGTGATATTATAATGAATGGGGTTTTTACTATTGTCCCAGGAGTTCGTAACAGAAACTTGGGAGATGATAAAGGTGCTAAAAATAATCATAGTCGTTACAGTGATTACATGTACTTTAAAAATAATTACAAATACAAAGTACTTTCCCAAAATAGGAATTAATTACTTACAATTACAAAGTACATGTCATAAAAATAGGAATTGTGTTGATATAATTATCAATTACTTTTATAATTACTTTGCGGATAAAACAACAAGTTATGACAGACAACCGGTACGAATTAAATTTTGAAATAGATAATTCAAACTGTTAAACTAACAGCCGATTGCAGCGACTTTCTTAGGATTCCTTAAAGTTAAAGATACCTTAAGCTTTATTATTGGAAAAAGTAATTGTAATTAGAAAAGTAATTGTACTTGTGAGAAGTAATTTTAATTGGAAAAGTAATTGTACTTGTGAGAAGTAATTTTAATTGGAAAAGTAATTGTAGTTATGAGAAGTAATTTTAATTGGAAAAGTAATTGTAGTTATAAGAAGTAATTGTAATTGGAAAAGTGATTGTACATGAGAAGTAATTGTATTTAGATAATTTAAATAATATAATTTCAAAGTACAGTTTCTCCACAGATTTTGCAGCAAATTACAATTCCAAATGTACTTAGATACAATTACAAATTACATGAAAAGAGTAATTGTGAAATTGTAATTATTAATGATTATTTTTAGCCCTTCTATTATCTCCCCAAGTTCTTCGTATGTGCTCCAGGAACGCATCAAATTTCTTGGTTGTAAATGTGAATAATTTTAGTGAAAATATGTTTTCAGTGTCGCAGATGAGTGGGTGTCCGAAAAAGAGTACAAACCGACGAAAGTAGTGTCGATACCTCACTTGAAACCATCTTCGAAAACTGCTTTAAGTCCATCATTGTTCCCGGCGAACCAGGAACAGCCTAGACAAAAGCATAGACGTAAACCGATTTCCAAGCAAACGTGATATAATGTTGTTATTTAAAGTAATATTAAAATATTTTTGAGCCTTTGTATTTAAAAAACTAAAAACGTTAGTGTGATAATATTGAATTTCGACATTGTAAAACTGATTGACAAAAAACAAGAAAAATGTAATTAGTATTTTTGTAGCGCGCAAATGTGATAAGAAAATTTTATGGATTTTATGCCGTTTTGAAAAAAAATTATACGTTGAAACTTGATAGTGAACAGGACGAAAAGACAGAAAATGTAGGTATACCGCTTCACTCAAACTGCGCTTGGCTTCTCGAATATTCGAGGGTGATCGAGCAAGATAGTACTGATTTCCAGTAACTTTACTGCGATTTTCTATTCGTCGCCAGCGGCGTCCCAAGTTATTTTAATTGAATTGTACGTTTGTGCTCTTGTAAATCTATTATTTCAAAACGGCATAAAAATCGGCTACAATTAATCGCGAATATTATTTATGCCATAATGTTGTGTTCTTTTTACAAATTATTTAAATTATGGTTTTATACCATCGCCAATATTATTGCTCTAAAATAAAAAAAAAGACACCAACAGAATGACTTAGGTTTAAATGGTCAAGAATTGTACTGCCCCCTACCGTGTACAAACCAGACGATTTAAATGTGATATTTTTATTGTTTACTTATGGAATTGGTAGTTGGCATGTCAAGCGCACAAATATTAGCAATACTTTTTAGTATGTAGACTAAAAAATTGACATATATAAATATAAGGTGATGAATGATTTTTGATGTAATTTTCTTTCTTTTTTACGTGCTTGAAGTATGAAAATTTAACGTTATTAATATAAAGCCCACGTTGGGCGCCAATGTGCGATAAAAGTACAAAATACTTTAAGAATTCCTAGACTTAAGGAATATTTTTTGTTTTACCCCTAATTGTGTTCGAAAAAGGAGGCTAATATTTCCAAACAAAAAACTACATTGGCTGCCATGCAATTTCACTTTAATTTTTCTTATACAGTCCGGTTTGTACACGGTACAAAAAAAATAAAAGGATCTCTCTCTGTCTGTATGCAAAGGTTCGAGGATTTTCTTTTGCTAAAGAGAATTTTTCTTGTAAAATACGGTAAATGGATATGTGTGTGTGTGTATATTCGTGAAAGTCTTTCACTATGTAAAGTTAGGGTTATGTATAATGTATAGTAGCGCGTAAGGAAACACTATAATTGGGAATGAGAAAAACTGTTTGTGGTTTTGACCATTTAACAACCAGCCTGATATCACTGCCATTAATAATAACAACCTGGTTGAATAGTTGGTAAAAACTTCTCTACCTAGATTAGAATAATAATAAAAAGCGGACTTTATCGGGATCTCAATAACTTTCTTTAAAACACCAGCGGGATTTAAAATAATGCACAAGATATTAATTCATTATCTCGTCATTATCCTTTCGGTGTTTAAAGGAACGAAACTACTGGTCCTGATTGTTTCCGCTGAAATCATGTATTTATAAATCATTTTTTAGTTGTAATTCTTTTTTGAGTGTTCGCAATGTTTATATACATAAATTGATAATTTTTTTAAATAATTATACATATATACATACTTATGCTTTTTTTAAACAATTTTTTAGTTAGTTAATTTTTTTTTGTTACATTCCTGTTTCATCCTTCTTTTTTTTATTTATTGCAACGTTTAGTCCTTTCGTTGTTGTCGAATGAATATGAAAATTTAGTTAGTTTCTCGTTCGGCTCAAGTTTAGATTGGAGAGTCGGTAATTTGAGTTTTTGGACGAGAAAACCCAAAAAAGGATCAAAATATCCAAGGTCTGCATTGATATAAACATATTTTCGAATGTTTTCTTTATAGAAATTAGAATGATCCTTTAAATATCCTGCCCATTTGCAGAACCACGAATTGGGCCAAACAAATTAATAAGGACAAGTCTTACTGATAAAAAGTTGAGAATTATTTCAACCACATTCCCTACAACGCACATCCGCCACATATCCCATAACGCGCATCCAACATACTCATCATAACGTCACCCAGCGAGCATAGTCATATTTTCGAGTATTTTCATTACAAAGGTCCTTTAATCTTCCTGCAACTTACATGACGTGCTACCACGTATAGAGTCAAATATGGACAATTCTCACTATCGTAACAAAAAACGCAACACCTAAGGCCAAATAAAAATTGCTCGAGGCTTGAGATTCTCGTGAAGAGCTAGCGAAAAAAAAGTATCTTGTAGAAAATTCATGTTCACAAAAAATTTTGGGGTGGGACCCTACCGATCCCTCTTTTGAAAAATTGACTAAACTTGTCCTGGGGGAGCCATAACCGACGCTAAATTTTTAGGTTATGCCTAAAAACACCATACGATTAATTCGGGACAAAAAAATTAAAAATTCACCTTCGAAACTGATCATATAAATAATTTTGTTTACTTGAGGGTTATTCTAAAAGTATAAATAGACCTGAAGTATTCTCATGAAGCCGAAAAAAACAGCTTTCTAATAAATAAGGATCTCCAAAACTTGCATAGATGACAGACTCTGTATGAAAATTTTCAGGGAACGAAAAAAATGATCGGTTTTGCCGAGAAATATTACCAAATTAGTTTAATTTTACGAATTCAAAAAAGTAGTGTTTTGTTAGCTAAATATTTGCATACAGGGACTATCATCATTGCAGAATCAGAAATAGCCCTTCCTAGCTTCCATGGAAATATATTTCTTCCAGTGTTGGACTACCATTCATAAAATGAAATGACTTTGAACTTGATAAATTTTATTGGAACTTTAAACATTTTAGGGTTTTATTTGCCCCGAAACTTTTACTCGACTCACCAATAATACTTGAGCAAACGTGAAAAGTGAATAAAAGCGATCAATCTATAATTGATTCTATTGAATCTGAAAACTTCACTGCCATTAATGTACTGCCGGCGAAACATGACATCAAAAATATGAAAAACAAATTGCGAAGCTTCCAGATTTACAATTTTTTTTAAAAAGACTATTAGGATACATGTTAGGAGCTGCCATTTTTTTTTTAATTGTGTAGATTAATATTTGATAAAAATAAACACGAGAGACTTACTGACAGTGAAAATTCGAATTGCTCACTGCAAAATGTACAAAATTAATTATAAACTTAAAAATAGAAAATAAAGCACCAAATAATTGATTGTTTTTGAAAATTTATTTATTCCTTCTTCACCAATGCAATACTGACTGACAGATTTGACGCATGACGTTTGACAGATTTGACGTTTGACAGTTTTGACATAACAGGAACTGAATTAGGAAGACTAACGACACGCCAGTATTACCGGCACACTCAAAGCCTCAGTATTAAAACTTTTTTTATTTTGTTTCCACCACAAATTCGAATGAAAAGCGAAATTCTTTTATAATTAAAAAATCTCGTGGGGATTTAATTATTTAATTTTTGTTCTATAAAATTTTGCATCCTCAGATTTTATTTAATGAAAATGCTTTTTTGTCAACAAAATATGTTGATAATTTTATATAAAAAAAATGGTGGCTACTAACGCTTATTTCAACAATAATTATGTGAAATGAAAGTGTTCAAATCGTGCGTCTTCATTAAGTCAAATTTTATTAGTAACGGAAATGTCGTAGGGAAATAAGCTACAGAAGACAAGTCAATAAGCTCATATCTACAGATTTTGTTTTCGGAGAGGATTATTGAAATTGTCAACCAAAATACTAGAGATTGCATTTTTTTCTTCTTATAATTGGGTCAAAATTATTCTTAAATACTTTGTTCAAGATTATATCTATTACTTCCTTTTGTTGTTTATCGAAATTTTATTTGTTCAATACTTTTTTATAGAAACTTCGTGTAACCCCCCTACTTTAGTTTTTACCATTTGTGCTTCTTAAAATTCCAGTTTAAATCCATTAAACTCTCCTTTAAAGCTACTCGATACACAGTGTACTACCATGACGTCAACATTTTCAACCCGCTCTTTTCAATATTGCAACTAACCATCATTGCATCAAAATTGTATTTGAAATTCTTTAAAAATCCCATTCAAGCCAAGTTTCTTTCATTGGTATCATTTTGGAGTTTACTGGGAAGTCATATCTAATGAATTAGTTTCTTCTTCATTCTACATTAATCTTGATCTATTAGTGTCGAAATCCTTAGAGTAGTCTTACTTCATTCTTTTGATCTCACTTGTTCGTATTTCCCCATTAGTATATTCGACTGTTTTAGCCCTAATGCACCAGTCTTCTTTTTTTTTCGATTGGTACTGATACCGCAAAGGGTTTCAAGCAACATTGCTATCTATCATAATGCCTTAACATTTTACTTGTGAAACAACACAAGATCAGAAGCTGTAATAGTTATTTGTTTTACTAGGCATAAAAGCACAAGATTTAATGCCGCGGCTGGTGTTTCATAGCCGAGCGTAGCGAGGCTATGAAACCAGCCAAGGCATTAAATCTGCTTTTCTGCCGTGTGAAACATATAATTTTTTCTTCAAATTTGTTCCAATTCCACGCAAAATCGACTTTTTCATATTTAAATTATTATCATCAGCATCATTTTGAGTTTTCTTAATGTCATTGTCAATTTTAATAACATTTTGATTTAAATTATTACTTGGAAGGTTGCCTAGCAACGAACTTTTTCTGCCTATGCATTAAAAGTACAACTTCTAAGCCTGCCAAGTGTCAATAAAAGGCCGCTTTTAATGTCATTTGGAGAAAAACATTATTTTATCCCATTATTATCCAGAATCTACAAAACAACAAGCTGTAGTGTTTGTGGTGTCTGTCTCCAGGTTTTCTTTTATATTTGTTAACCAGTTGCAGTATTTAAATTATTCAAAAAGATCTGGATCCTGATTATATTGTTCTTGCTACAAACATCCCAAGTATTAGATTCCATATAACTCTGGCAAGGTATAGTTTGGCAAGTTTATCTGAAGCCGTGAAAGGAATCCAGTCGAAAACATTCGATATTGCCACGTTTAACTATGAAAAAGCTAAAGTGCTAAGTATGTAGTGATAATAATTAGAAAATGGACTTTTTATTATTAACAATATGATTGAACGTTAATTCTTTAATGTGCTCGTTTCCTTGGATTTTGTCTATCAACATTATTTTTTCAATTTATGAATATTAAAAGATGAACACTTTTCCAAATTTGTTATGGGCTTCTTTAAGCTCTGGCAGCGTTGTGCGAAAACCATAATTTTTACGCCCTCCGAACTAACTCAATTGGTGAAATTTATCGAAAGGCATTCGTTGCTTAGCGACCACTTGACTTCCTATTGGCAAGAGCGTGTGTGTGTTCTTTCCTTTCACTTTATCAATTGATTGAAATTGATTATCCAGTGGCGTTGGTATTGTCAGTGTCAGATTTTGAACTATTTCGTATCCATATTCAATTCAAGTACGATTCTTAACATTATTTGTTTTTACCTTACCTTTAAAGCAAAGCAAAAATCAGTTTCTATATATAATTATTATATATTAATAATTATTATTTTAATACTTTTATATATATACGCCATTGGTACGTTTATGACAGATATCCGCCATGTTTCCTCGCCCCTTGCCGATGCCGCGTAGCTTCAGATAAACTTGCCAAACTATACAGTAAATAGAAATGTAGAGGTCGTCCCGGTACCAAATGTTGGTGATGATTTTACAAATGCAGATCACTAGAATTCTTAGAACCATATGATCCAGGATCATATTTTCGTATTCAAGAAGATTTTAAAGATATAAGGATAAAGGTAAATAATGTAATTGAGTAGGTTTAGAGCAAACGAAACAATTTAAATTGGGATTATTGAGAATTTATACTCTGTAGCTTTCTTCCTTTGGAACATATTTTTATGCAATCAGTAGTACACAAATAATGGTTACTGTCAATAAAAATAACAACGCACAAGTTTTTACATTGCGCAGTCAAAATCGCGATTTTACACCGTAATAAGAGTCGGGATCTTTTGGTACACATCGTTAATGCTTAATTACGTTACGAAAAAAGGTGTTCACTACGTGCCATTTATCCAATTTCATGCATTTCATTTTATTTTTCATCCACATCAGTATAATTGCTTTTGAAACGTTAAACTCACAAAATATGCTTACTTTTAGAAAAAAGCTTAGAATTACATAAGATAAAGTGAAAAACTATTATAGATATGATCATTTTTCAAATCACACCTCGTGCTGTGTCTTTAAAGGTCAGAAAACGTCAACAACCTATTAGATTTATAATTTAATACCTGAGAGGCAATACAAATTTTACTATAATATTCAAGAAAATTCATTATAAAAATTTAAAATATTAGAAGCGAGGATATTTTGCGAGTTCATTTTCTAAATTATACTTTTTTAACAAATAATTTCATAAATATGGTCTTTTTTAATGTGTTATCATAAATTTAATTTTCAATTGATCTCATTTGAGTCAGTTAAATGGAAACTGTTTCTATCATCAATAAAAATGTGGTTTAAGTCATTACAGCCAAACTAAACGAAGAAAAAAGCTTATATACAGTACATACAATTTTAACTCAAAAACGACAAATAATGTCATTAAAAATAAAATCATTAAATATTCTAACACACCAGTGCAAACTAGATCTTCATTAGTTTCCAAGCCATTCAAAATATCTCAAAATGTCAAATTAATTTCCACACGATTCACATTGTGTTTTTTTTTATTTCTCAAAAATGATCATCAAATGCAAGTCAGATATAAACACAAGTACAGTTCCAGTGAAAAATTATGAGTAAAACTTTTGAATACTTTCAAAATTCTAAAATACTAAAGAAACATTTTCCATTTACTGATTGTACTTAACCCCAATCAAAAATGTTTAAAATTTTTCGCTAACTATTAGACTGAGTTTAAATACTAGAAAATAATTTTATGTAAAACCAATATCGACTGATTTCGTTTAAACTTATAAATTCAAAGCATCTGTTTCGTCATCATTGCCGTAATAAAAAAATTAGAATTTGTACATACAAAATTCATAATTTTTTATCGATTCCCGTACTTAGCTTCACTCGCAATGGTGATGACACACTTTACAGTCATGTATATAAAATAAATTGGATCGTTTTTCTTCGTTTTGGACCATTTGTAAAGAGTTTATCGTTTATTCTCTATTAAATAGATTTGGTGATTAAGACTTTCAATTCTCACCTGTTCTGAACTGAAATTAGTGAATAATTAAGTTTTGAAAATTTTGCTCGAAGGACCCTTTTGCGTCTTCATAAGATTCGCTGTCAGATTAGATCTCATTTTTCGTTTATGGCATGTCAGGTTATCAACTGGTGGCGCCACTCTGTATCATTGCATTGACAGATAACATTTTATTTTGATTGTCAGGGTTTACTGTTGAACAATAGGTTGCGTTCCGAATGAAGGTCCCTTTAAAATTTAGACCGTAAGGTTGGCTACAGTTGGTCGAAATTGCATAGCGACCAAGTAAACAAGGGCTTCGAGTTGCGAGACTGATCACCATTGCTTGTCTCTCTGTTGATTTTGTGTACCTAAACAACAATACAACGATCAATTTCATCATCATCGGAATCTGATTCACTAGAGCTACTCGAAGATGACACAAACTCTTCCAGTACTACATCAATTATTTCATTCTGTGG
The DNA here is from genome assembly GCA_949126875.1 of Lochmaea capreae. Classification (NCBI taxonomy): domain Eukaryota; kingdom Metazoa; phylum Arthropoda; class Insecta; order Coleoptera; family Chrysomelidae; genus Lochmaea; species Lochmaea capreae. The sequence goes on along the minus strand of OX421406.1, from coordinate 5,959,759 downwards.
ATCCATTATCTTTTTTTTATAAAAATCAATTAAATTAGGAAACTGCTCACCAAGTACTATTTCAACAGTTTTGTAACTGCCAGTAACTGTTGTTTATATGGCCATATGCAATTTTGACCAACTGTAGCCAACCTTACGGCCTAAATTTTAAACGGACCTTCATTCGGAACGCAACCATAGACACCTGACTTTGACAGAACGGACATATTGTTCTGGAAAACAACCGAATCAGTTGGGGTTGAAGCTTGTGTTTTGACAAGTGCACTTGTCAGACAGACTTTGTCACATGGCGCAGTTAGTAAACTGTCTCTAAATTTAATTGAATGAAGTTATGTGATTCAAGAGCAACAGATTAAGGTACATAGAGAGATCAATTAAATAATCATCTTGCTTGGTTGAAACAGACGGAAATCGAAAAAAATATACCTTATCAGTTGCTCTTCGCATTACACACTTAACAACACTACAAAATGAAGGCATTTTAGATAATTTTATGAACTTATTACTAATTAAAATATAACTATCATCCGTTGTTTACTAGTAAACAATAAAAACTAAATAGAATATGACATTAGCCTTCCAGAACAATATGGCCGACCTGTCAGTGTCGACATCCTGTAAGGCATTTGATACAGATAGATTAATAATTTGGAAGAGCTGCTCGAATTATTACATTCTTAATATTGGCTTATTCTCATATTTATATTTGACAACTTTTATATGTTAATAGTTGATGAAACATGCAAATTTTAATTACCTTCCAATATGGACTCCACACTTTGCCACTTAGTGGACTTGTGGCGACACCGAATCGTTCAAGGCACTTAGAATTATTTTTAAGGAATATCTGTACTTGAAAAAACTTGTGGTGTTGCTTCCATTTTCTTTAATCAATATTTAGAATGTAGGGTCTAGTTTTTCACTAATTCCGGATCGAAGAACTAATTTTATTTTGCCTTGAACTAGCAATAATATGTCGAGAGGTTTGCTCTATACTTTTATCCCAATTTCATTACATTAGTTTAAATTGTAACATTCTAACTGACCAAATAGTTCAAAACTATGAAAAAACGTTCTAGTATCATCAATTTAGTACATTTTTCTAATCACTCGTGTAAAATAGTAACTAGTATTATTTTCAGTTTTTTTTTTCTTCTTGAAATAAACATAATTTGTATCTACCATGTATATCCTCTATTCAGATAATAGATGAAAAAATAACTATTCTTTTACATTGCATTTAAGTAGTTTCTAAAGATTAAGACTGTCAAGAAATTATATCGTAAAGGTTAGGAAAATTTATACTATAATAGTGCATTTAATTTTAGATACCAGGGTCGAACCAAATTTTAGTCCACCTAAAAACATTACATAACCTAAAATTTGGCACGTAAAATTTAAACCAAAGATAAAAAGGACATGAAAATAAATAATGAAAGTGCCATATTTTTTGCAATGAGTACAAAATTTTTGAAACAAGGAATTTTAAATGCTCGGCATTATATAAAGTTCTTTCTTGAACGACTGACCAATTGTAAAATACTTGAATCTATTTTTCTATAATTCTGTAGAATTTGAACTGAGAACTTAATTATTTATTGTAAATAATGTCTAATTTCGGTAGTGTTTTGTTTAATAAAATTCATTTTAGATTGTGTCAATGTTGGATGTGGATTAAATTTGAAATAATACAACGCCCTATACAAACAAAATTGTTTTCAATATTTACTGAGTTCATTTTTATTAATATTTATTAATTATTTATCATAGTTTATCATATACATAATTATATCTTAATTATTGATGAAGGAGTAAAAATAGAAGGTACTTTCGCAGTTTAAATGAGTCAAAAAAACATCCTTGTACTACTTAAAAATCAAAATTATTTTTATTATTTGACATATCAACGTCTTATTATAGTAACAATTAACTGCCTTCCATTTTTCCTCTTTAGCTTATGTAATATTGGAGATTGTTTAAAAATGGTTGATGCGAATGAGAATTAAGAATTTCACCTGTTATGAGTAGGAGAATAGTTTAATAAGGACCCACGAATCATATTTAAAGCACTAGCGAATTTTACAACCAACCTTAGTAAAAAAAAGTAAACTACGCCATTGCTTTAAAATGACTTTCGCGGACCGACACGCTAAATATTTAAGTGTTAGTGGATGAATTTTTAGAGTATTTTAATAATAAAGATATGAGATGTATAAAAAAAAGCTTGAATTGGATGTTGAAGCAAGAATTGTGACGCTGTGACTCACTTTGATTAAAATAAAAAAAATTATTTCAACCCAATTGGTATATTATAACTGTACGTATCAACGCTGTTAGACAATGTAGAAGAGGAGGAATATTCTGGATAAATCGATCTTATACTACTACTTTTGCAGATTCACTTCAAGATCTGTGGTTTGTGGATGCTTTTTCTGCAAAAGTCTAAACATTGTTTTATGTGAAGGGCTATTTTTTTCCAACTGAAAAGATCAAATTCACATTTTTTATGTTCAAATAATAATGTACAGTCTATCTGTAAGGATGTATTACAATCTTAAGCCTCCAGATTACACTTGGTAGGTTAAAATGTATATATCCAGAATATTTTTCCCCGGAAGGAAGTTATTTGAAATAGAATGGTAGATATGGATAATATGTAGTGATATTGTGGGATAAGAACATCTGCTACTGAATAATATTGCATGTTTAAACATATAGATAAAGTTTTAGAATTTACAGATTTGTATTTTTATAGACAAAAATAAAAATGTAAAAAAATTCCAGTTTACTATTAACTTAGACAGTAACTGATGAAAAAGTTTAATTTTCAATTAGTCGGCAATAAGTTGCGTAAATTTTGCTATAATTTTAGTACAATCAGCAATTTAGAGAAAATTATACAACGTGCTTCAAATAATTTATTCCGTATATGACCTTTAATTTCTACCTCTCTGAGGATTATTATAGATACAGTTAAATTCAAGCCTTTTTTGTTCTTCCTTCACTCTTTTTCTTCAAGATTCTTGCTAACTATATCCACCAACCGCTCTCACTGGATTAACTTAAACAGATCTGGTTTGAATCTTCATACTATATTTGTATCCCCTTTTCAAACCTTCCATCAGCCAGTAAATCTTTGTACCATTCCCCATATTTTCTAATTCCATTCCACAAGCTTCTTGTCTTATACAGATTGCGAAAAAGTTTAATAGGTCATACGATTTACACAAGTACGACAAGGATAATATGAACTACACAACTTGAAAAAGAGGGACAAGAATTGTTCTCTGTGTGAAAATTAGATCAGTCCACTCTACCAAAACAGATGGGCGTGTGTTCATTGCTCTTCTTATTAACTTTTGTTTTGCTACTTACCTCTAAAAGTTATTCCTCATCTTTGTTTGACACAGAGAACAATTCTTGTATCTCTCTTTGAAGTAGAGTTATTCATATTATCCTTGTCGTACTTGTGGAAATCGTATGACCTAATAAATCTTTTCGCAATCTGTATATATGCCACCAGTTTGACTGGGAAGATTTTGAGTAGTTCTAATGGTTGTATTATTTCCTTTCCAAAGTAATTCTGAGTAGGTATTTCATCTGTTATTTCACTGAACCTTTCCATTTTGTGTAGATGTTTCTGTCTTCAAACATCTCTAACCCAGTTTCAAGAGCCTGGTTGATAGTTCCTTGTCTACCTTGCTCAGTAAACTATCTACTATCTCTACGGCGCTAGTTTTTACTTTTGAATGACTGAATCAACTATTGTACCCCTTTTGTACTCATTTAAAGCATACTCCTAATCTTATTGCTTCTATGAAGTGCAGGAACTGTTGGATATTCCTCTTTCTTCTAATTGGGGTTTGTCCAGGTGGAGAATTCTCTTCAGTGATAGAGAATTTCCACTGTTACATTATTTTTTTGTAAAATCACACTGTATAAATATTGTAAAGAATTATTTTTTGCAGATGTTCTTGTCACTAACAAATCTAGTGTCTGTGAAGGCAGATAAACAATTTTCAATTTTGTCTTGTATATAATTACACTGGTTGAAATATATTCATGTTATAAAAGCAAAAATTTGTTTTTCCGATTTTTTTCTTTCGACGTTGAGTTATTCAAAATTATAAGCAAATTCTACCTCACTGACTGTACGTTTTTTTTAAATAATTTGTATATATAAAACAATTCCCAAAATTATATCCTAGATGGTTCAGTATCAATTAATAATAAGAAAATATTATCTACCAAATTGAAATTTTACTTAGTTTCATACTAATCTTGAAAGATTATTGAATATATTGATTATCTACCAGAAGAAAACTCTTGTAGTGACATTTATTTGGGAATTGTTTTTAAAAAAATCATTGCATATATTTGGGCGAACATATTTTTTGTTTTGTAATTATTTTTAGTGCTATTTTTATCCTGTTCGAATCCTTTAAAGACTGTCCACAGTGAATTTGGTTGATAAAATTCAACTTTTCAAGATTATGACGTTTTACTGTATTTTTTATGTGATTCGACAGTTTTTTCAATTCATAGATGTATTAATTCTATTGAATAAATTTGTGTAAATAATCGAAGTGTGTTTAATTCTCTCCTTCAGTCACACCTGGAGATACCAACACTGTTGTTTGTAGCCAGTAGCATATCCACAAAGGAGCGATCGTACAAAAAAGATTCTCAAAAAAGTTCTTTATTAAGGTCTAAACTAATGATTGGAACTGAATTATTTCCATCTTTTAGAAAATAGACATTTATTACTTTTTATATTTATTGACAGTTCTTTATGACATATGTTATTTTATGATTAATATCAACAAGTCTAATAAAAGGTCACAACAATTCTCCCCTTCTTATTACAAACTATTTTACAATATAAAGAGACAACTTTTAAAACTTATAAACATTAACACACACTTGAATTCTTATTTTATGCCATTACGTAGTCTTTGGACCAAACAGGTGGACGTTTTACTCTTTGAGGTAGTAATAATGACGCATCAGGTGTTGCTTCACCTAAATGACGTTCATTCAATAAATCTGGATTACTTTGATGTACCGCTGGAAGCAAAAGAACATTGAATGACTGAGTGGGTCCAAACGTTACTGTCTTTTTCCAGACTAGCGTTAATTTCAATTGGTTAACAAGTCTTTTTAATGTTCTTCCTGAGTCTAAAAGGATCAGATAATGGAGTTTCCCAAGTTTCTTTTCTACATTTCCGAGCTGCCATATGTGTTTATTATTTATGAAAACTCTAGCCTGGATTCTCTCCCCCACTAGAAATGAACGTGCTGGTTTGTATGAAATCTGTGAGAGATAAGGAAAAATTGCATCAAAACGGATTCGCATCTTCCGATGTAAATACAAATCTGCAGGAGATTCACCTCAAACTAGTGATGTCGCGCGATACCGAAACAAAATGTTTTGGACTTTGTCTTGAATAGGTGTACTGTCATGCATACTCGCTTTTAATCTTTGCTTTAAAGTCTGCACGTTTCTTTCTGCGAGTCTATAATTAACTAACGTAACGAAATTTTTGAAAAGGTTATGTCAGGTTATGTTTATTTTATCATCAGATCAAATCACTGCACAGAATCTTGAACTAAACATTGTTCAATGAATTGGAATAGTCTAAAACAGTTGGCCAATATTTCACACAAGAAATCTATTCCAAATATTGTTCCAAAACTAAATATTGCACGAAAAATTGTCTAATCTAAAATGACCTTACACATTACCCTTGCCTTGATGAGGTTTTTACGTTATTAATAAATAAATGTCACTCCTCCTATACTTTATCACTGGGCTACGCCACTGTTTTTAGTAAAATAAAATTAAAAATCTGGCTTAAATTTTGATGGTCATTGTCAGATATTAAATTAACTATGGAGAGTAGATGTGAGAAAGACTAACTTTTTGTATAAAAAACTGAGCCTGATTCCATAGTAAAATAAATTAGGATGGCGTTACTGTAATTGACATACAATCAACATAGATCGGCGTTAGACTAATTAAAATTAAAATTAATAAAAAACTTTGCATTTACATTTTCTGAAGTTTCTTAAGAATATGCTCTGGTTTTTAAAATAATCCATAATATCTGGACCTGAGTAATAAAAGGGCCAAACTCCATTTATGGACATTTGGAGATATTACCATTACTAAAATTGGCAGATTGAAAGCTACATATACAAAAAAGTCCAGGCTCCTTCTATAGCTGGTTGCCTAGTTGCTTGTTTTTAAAAAGGGCTTACCTCCAAATCAAATAAATAGTGAAAAGGCCAAACTACACTTAGGCCCCTTCGTTTTACTGTAAAAAGGGCCAACCTCCACTAAGTGTGGAGATTCTTTTGATTTAGAAAAATGCTTGCCAACTCCTTACTTAAGAAATGGTGTATCTTTCTACAAAAGGCAATTGTGGGTTTACAACCTAACTCTTTATAGATCAGACTGCACTGGCGATCAGGGAATTTGCTTATTGTGGAACGAAACATTAGCAGGGCGTGGAGGCCAGGAAATAGCTTCGTGTTTAAGAAAGTATATTCTGGATCTTCCTTCCACAAATATTAAAACCCTTAATTTCTACAGCGATTCATGTTCTGGGCAAAACCGAAATATTTATGTTGCCACGATGTTTTACAAACTTTTACAAGAGCTGCCAGAACTTAGTTCTGTAACTGAGATTAATCACACATTTATGGAGCCAGGTCATACTCACATGGAAGCTGATACAATACATGCCGCAATTGAGCGCGCCAAGAAAAAAACCACAATGGATATTGAAGTTCCGCATGATTGGACAAATTTCATTAAAACGTCTGTATACAGAAAAAATAAACTTATTGTAACTGAGATGCGTCAAGAAGATTTCCTTAACTTTGGAGATATTCTCAAATCTTTATTGGTATACACAGAAAAAAAGATGAAGGATGAAGGAAATTCAGTTCCGTAGATGCACATCAACCAAATGAAATTTCAAAAGGATCTAGAGTACCAATTTTTTTACAAAACAGATTTTAAAAATGGTGATTATAAAAAAGTTGACTTGAGAAGAGGAACTCTTCGAAACCGACAAAACATGTTACTTGACTATCAGTTGCAGCCTTTAAACAAAGAACCCTTGCCTATTGCAAACCAGAAATACGACGATCTAATGCAGCTTCTGCCATATGTGAGCATCTTTTCAAAATCTGAAACGTTCCTCCACACTAGATGGTATAACGACTACCCTGCTTTGGATGAGGAATGTTGAGATATTTATATTTTTGTAATTTTATTAATATAAATAGTTTTGGGAAAAAGAATAGTTTACGTTTTATTGGTAAAAAAGCAATGATATTATGAAAACACACTGGGCCTATCTCCACCAACCTCCACTGGTAAATGGGCCAAACTCTTTCTAAATCAAAAATAGCAACAGCTTCAAATATCTAATTGAGCACTCTGTAATCTTGGCCTTTCCTTTACAATATTTCACTTTAGAGTAATACAAATATTTTTACACACACATTTTAGAATAAATTTAAATGATTTTAAAATTTCAACTGACAATTACGCAAAACAATAAAAATGGAGTTTGGTCCTTTTATTACTCAGGTCCAGATATAATATAAAGGTATAAAAAATACTCAAGGTTTGATTGTTATTTTTGTGCATTCGGTACAGAAATATCTCTGATAGGAAGCAAATTCCTCTTCTGTGAGATATAAAATTTAAATTAGCATGTACCGTCCTATTTTTTTGGTGACTTCCTTTGTCGTTACCCCACACTGTATAAATAAAAAGATGCTCAGTCAGCAACAGGAAAGAATACTTCTAATTACAATAAGAACGTAATTGACAACACGGATATGGACGTTGAACTTTATTGCTCTACATACAACTATAAACAATATCCTCGTTACGAAATTGTAAACTATAATTTCCTGTCTAATGCAACTTTTGCAACATTCTGAAAAGTGACCCTTTCAAGTATTTTTTTTTTGGTATCGACGACCTCTTGTGATGAATTAACATAAAATATTGTTTGTTGCAAGTTGTAGGGACATGCAAAAAGATGCGATGCCATAGAAGTCGGTTGAGGGATCAAGGGAAATACTTTAATATATTATGGGGTTTGATTTGTGTAAATTTTTGTTATTCCTGTTTTATATTTATCAATTTCTGTGAATTTGTTCCCGAATCAACTAATTTAAATTTCAATTAATTAAAATTTAGTTCGCTCGTTCTTCTTCCATATTTCCATTTATAATTTTGCTTTATTATATTTATATTTTTTGTTAGAAACATTTTTCTTGGTTCTCTCAAAAAATTTTTTTTTAGGTAACCCTTCTTTTCAAATTTTAATTGGTTTATCGTTATTGATATATTGAAAATACTTTTATTCTAAAATAATTTCAAATCTTTACAATTTTTAACCCTGTTTTAAAATTTACAGAATTCCTCCTAATATCTGTCTGTATATTGGAAAGTTTTACATAATTTATGAGAATATTTTGATAGGCATACCACTTCCGGTTATACCGTGAACAGCAGCTTTATTATGTATGTATGTATTTTGGGGTAACATTCACTGAGACCTAAAAGATCTATTGTGCCCCCTTACTTCTACTTAGTTTCTGAGGAAAGTCTCAGAGACTAGTAGCTCCTTTAGTCCTATTTCCCCGAGGAATTTTAGGATATCTGCAGGCTTCAACTTAGGTAACTGTCCCTCTTCTATCCAGTAGTCTCCCAGGTGCTGTGCCCTAGGATTCTGAATTGCTATGCAGTTCGCAAGTATGTGGATGGAGGATTCTTCTTCCATTCCACAAAACCTACAATCTTCTTCCTCCACTATTTTGAGCTTTTTAAGGTGCCCATTCAGGCGACAATGTCCCGTTAGGATTCCTGTTAAAACTCTTAGTGCAGTTTTGCTTTGACTTATGCATTCATTTGATCTCAACAGGTTGCAGTCACCCAGAAGAATCTTTGATTGCCTAAGCCTTACTAGATCTTTCCAATTGTCAGATCTTCTCTTTTCTTCGGCTTTACCTATTTCTTCCCATATTACATTGGAGCTGATTCCACAAAAAGGTTCCGGCCCCCAAAAGGGTATTTCAGTCCCCCTCTTCGCTAGTTCATCTGCTTTTTCGTTTCCTTCTATTCCAGTGCGTCCTGGAATCCACAGTAAGGTGACTATATTGTTCTCGCCTAGTTCATTAAGTTTGCCTAGGCATTCCCACACCATTTTGGAACTGATTACACAAGAACTCAGCGCTTTAATGGCTGCTTGACTATCAGACATTATGATAATCCTTTGCCTTCTATATCCTTTGTCAATATTGAACAGGGCACACTTTCTTATTGCGTGAATTTCCGCTTGAAAGATACTTGGGGTTTTTCCCAAGCTTTCAGAGTGTTTGGTGCCGGGCCCGTACACTCCTATCCCAGTTCCTTCTATTGCTTTTGAGCCGTCTGTGTACCATTGAATGACATTCTTTCAAAGTCTGGATTTGGATCCCATTCCTTCTTGTTGCTTAATTCCGTAACGAATTTCTTTGAAAAGTTATACTTTTTCATCATACCATCTTGTGGCATGTCCCAGGTTGTCTGATTTCTAAGAAGTGAAGAGGTGGTTTTCTTTTTAATGATTCCCTCTCTACTTAGTCTGTATCTTGTTCTTTCTGCAACACTCTCCACCACCATATGTAATGGTGTTCAAATAGGATACCTCAAACCTAAAATGAATACTTTTTGAGATATTAATTTTGACAGGTGTGTTCTTCCATGTTAAAAGATTCTAAGGAAACGTCCCCAATACTAAATGAAAATGATCTGGTCGGGTTAATTAATAGAAATGTCAAGGTAATTGGTGACATGTATGGTTTACAGGATTCGACAAAAGTGATGAAAAGAAAATATTAGTTTACTTTAAATCAGTGTTGAAACATAATATTTTTTTCGGCGTTGTGCGTTAATGAATAAAACATTGAAAATTGCCTAACTGATTTTAAAATTAGCCAGTTTTCAGGGCTTTGTTTCCAGTGGAATTTAGATATAGAGATCTGACGGATATTAATATAAAAAAAGTACACCACTAATTTTATTTCTTAGAAAAAATTTAAATCTAAAATCAGCTAACGTTTAAGTATTGTCATCCACCTTGGGATTTAAAAAAAATATTGAGGTACTTACCCTGACGTGAAGCCTTCACGGTGAAGGTAATTTTAGTTACTGTTTGATAAATAAAATATAAACATAATAAGAAAAAAAATTGTAATTTACAAGTTTACAAACAGGTAGGTAAAAAAATTAAAATTACAAAAAACATAGGTGGAAGCCTCATAAATCTAACAAATCACTTTTCTTTCTTTTTCCAAGTTCCGCCACCTTACACTTCTGTACTGAATTCAGGGAAATGCATTTCTAGCAGTTGCTCTTCCAGGAACTAGCTCTAGGTAAGTTTCCTAGCGGAATTGGCTCCAGGGAACTGTTTATTCCGGAAACTTATCTACCCAGGAACGATTCAGATACTTGTCTTTCTCATAAACGGTATATGCCAAAAATGGTATAACCCAGGAACTTGTCTTATCCAGGAAATGTGCAGTAATCCTTGTCAAATTTAGAAGCTTTTTTTGTAAATAATAGTATAATTTATTTTTAAACTCCTTACGAACATTGGTAAAACCTGCTTTAGTAATATCAAGACATACTTAAGTTATTCCTTATCGTAAATGGTCAATTTAGATCGGTTGAGTTTTATAGACAATCGACTCAAATAACACCACCGAAAAAAAAACAGGTGGTGATAAGTTTGGTGAACTAGGTGTCCACCCAATGGGACCTATTTATTTAGATAATTATTGTCCAGCCAGTCCCTAACTGCTACTACATAATGGGGAGGTGCTCCATTTTTCTGGAAGTGTAACAAATTTTCATCTAGAGCTAGATTGCCATCGTCGTCCTGTTGGTTATAAAGTTCACGATCAATTAAGGCATCAACAGTGTTCTTCAGTGTTTCGAGGTACATTTCCTGGTATAAACAAGGACCAATCACAGAATCTCATAATGTGAAGCACCACAATTAATGGTTACTACCCGCTTGATATTAGCTTCACTTTAATATATTTATATAATTTTCATCTAGAGCTAGATTGCCATCGTTGTCCTGTTGGTTATAAAGTTCACGATCAATTAAGGCATCAACAGTGTTCTCCATGTTTGTTTGTATAGTATTGTTTTTTAACTAAATTACATTCCCATTAGCTACAACCTTATTTCTCGACCAATTACAGAATCTATCTAGCTAATATTTCACCAAAATCGATTAAATGGATAAATGGAATAATTAATAACCTTTTTAGGCCCTACGGCTAGTTCGATCCTTTAGGGGTCTAATGACTTCTATCTGAAGCAGTAAGTAGTTACGTCAGTTAATCGATTACCTAATAGTCAGCTACATAAATTAGTTTATGGCAGATTTAACCTCATCACCAATATATTTTCAACGATTTGACCGGAAATTGAAGTTGAAGAAGAGTCCTCGGCGTTCCATTAGCGCTTTCAACAAAAATTTCAAAGGATATATTGGTAAATGCAAAATAAAAACTAGTTTTTATGGAAGATCCGTATAAATATCGAAAAAAAACGGAAATACAACAAACAAAATAATAATTCCCAAGAGCCAAAAACAGTGGCGTAGCGACAAATTATGCCCCCCCCCCGCGAAAATTGAGTTAGGGCCTCCTTGCCTATATAATGAATATAATATATATCAATGTTTGGGTAGGTATTTTGGGAAACCACATAGTTGGTCCTGTTTTCCTAAATTCAAAGCGGTGAAGTGTATCTGGAGATGTTACAAAATGCAATTGAGCCGTTAATTCTTGAAATTCTGAAAGATAATCAAGATGAATTCGGCCATCTGGAAATAACATTTCAACAAGATGGTGCTCCTGCACATTATTATGGTGCAGTAAGACGTTACCTGGATGAAGAATATCGAGGAAGATGGATCGGCCGGAGAGGTCCTATAGAATGGCCACCTCGGTCACCAGATCTGACACCATTAGATTTTTTTCTATGAGGGTACTTGAAATCCAAGGTTTATACTACGGCACCAGATAGCATTGGCGTTTTGAAAGAAAGAATTATTGAATAATGCAATGCAATTTCAGATGACACATTCGAACGAGTACGACAAGAGTTTACTAATTGGATGTATTACTGTCAGGAAGTAGACGGAGCACATTTCGAACACTTGCTATAAGAATCCATTGTTGATATTTGATTAATTATTACCAAACAAAATTAGGTAATACTGTTTATTATTTAAACTACTCACCTAACATAAAATTTATATTAAATGCCTATAAAAAGACCCAAGAAAATACAATACACGATATGTAATGAACGTTAACATAACTATTGAACAAGGAACAAGAAAATAAAAAATATTCTAAAACTAAATGGGACAAAAACTAATAATAATAAATCAGAAATAATTTAAAATCGACTTCCTATATTGTGAATAGGGAAGCTAATAAAATAAGAGAATGAAAAGTGAAAGAAACCATAAATACTCGTAGTAGGTACTCATACCTTTTTTACAGCACCACTCAGTACATACAGATGTTAATACCTATTTTAGCTATGCCATCGTATACAGAAATTATTTCTATACAGAGGCTATGCAGAGCCAAAAACATCAAACGACAAAACAGAGTACAGACACACATCGAGTCTGAGCCACTGGGGTGTTGGCCTCTACAGGCACAGGCTAGGATTTCGGCCCCTTCAGATCCCTAGCGTTAGGCTCTTTCGGGACTCGTAACCTTCGGCCCCCCACCCGCAACTGCGGGGGTTCGCGGTAGTAGCGCTACGCCACTGGCCAAAATATATAAAAAGTAACTATTGTTTGATGATTTAGTACTGTCAAGCTGTATACAGGGTGTCAATTTTAAAACTTACAATGGGCTATACCTCGTGAACGAAAAGAGATATAAAAAAAAATTCAAAACCGTTTCTACTTCAAAAAATAATAATTTGAATTTGGAAATTGATTCCTCACCCTCTACTCCCTCTATCTATAAATATTTCCAACTGTACAAATTTCACCATAAATATTGTAACCAATAAATGAGATTTCATTAGATTTCAAAATGAAATTGTTGACAAAAACCATTAAAATTTGTTTCTTCAATAAATGATTCCCTAAATATCTCGTCCGTTTGAATTGAATGGTGTAAACTCAGTCATAGAAAAAGTATAGTAATCTACTTTCATGTAATGGTTATTACTCATTCGAATGCATACGACGTTCGCCTGCGGCAAACTTCATTCTCATGAGTAATAGCCATCATTACACGCTCGTTGAATAATATACTATTTTTAAATTCTTGTTTGAAGTATTATGTAATCAATTGTTAATAAAAGTTTATTTTTTGGCAAAAAATATAAAATGTTTTATTCCCATTGGGAATAATCGTTTTGCTGCCTAGGCAGGGAAAGTAATACTTTGCTGATTGATGTGTCTGCAATAGTTATTTACATTACAAGCAGCGAAAGCTTACTTTTAGGTGCGAGGTGTATACACCTCGCACCTAAAAGGGCTTTTGCAGCGTGTAATGTATTAAACTTTTCATTCTTGCCCCGATTTTATTATTAAAACACACAATTTAAAGATGCAAAAAATTCTCTGTAGACTGCAATGAAATGGGTAGAAGGCGTGGGTTAACGTTACTTTGGTAACATTCGTATCAACAAAAACTAATATTTTGACAGTTGTCAAATAATTATTCTTCCATAAAGTCTACATCTTTTAAGTTTAATATTTGGCTAGAATCTAGTTGAAAATGAATTCCATTGAAGAAGCAGCAATAATTATTGCGTACAGAAGTTTGTTACCACAAAAATCTAAAGAACGTTACAATCAAGCCTATGAAAATTTCATCAAATGGTGTACAACGATTTGTAGTAACAGAAGATTGGGTAACATTTGTTAATCGTTATATGCAACTCCGACCAAAAAAGGCGCAAGATGAACGCTTTTTTTATCATTATGAGCGAGGCAAATGTGTAAATCAGGTGGTTGGAAAGCATACAATTTCAAAAATTCCGTACGACATAGCTAAATTTCTTAAAATTACAAACCCAAATCAGTACACCGGCCACTCGTTTCGAAGAACGTCCTCGACATTACTAGCAAATGCCCCAGGTGTGGACATTTTAGATATGAAAAGGCACGGGGGATGGAAGTCGTCAGTGGCAGCGGAAGGATATATAGCAGATTCAGTGACTCATAAAATAGAAGTTGCTAATAAAATCATGCCCACAAAATCTATACCTATTCAGGAAACATTCAGAAGAAGAATTTAATGATCATGTTGCGCAAATCGACAAGCAGGTCAAAATTTCCAGTGACGTTGCTTTCAAACAAGATTTCAATCAACATTTGCAGTTAAATCTTTCAGGAACATACAACAATTGTAATTTTACATTTAATTTTCAATCTAAATAAATATTTGACAAGTAATTTGACATTTTATTTGTTCGTTGTCCAGGGCACGAAAGTATTTCATACTTAGCAACCGATTTTATTTGTTCGTTGTCCAGGGCACGAAAGTATTTCATACTTAGCTACCGATTTTATTTGTTCGTTGTCCAGGGCACGAAAGTATTTCATACTTAGCAACCGATTTTATTTGTTCGTTGTCCAGGGCACGAAAGTATTTCATACTTAGCAACCGATTTTATTTGTTCGTTGTCCAGGGCACGAAAGTTTTTCATGCTTAGCAACCGATTTTATTTGTTCGTTGTCCAGGGCACGAAAGTATTTCATACTTAGCAACCGATTTTATTTGTTCGTTGTCCAGGGCACGAAAGTTTTTCATGCTTAGCAACCGATTTTATTTGTTCGTTGTCCAGGGCACGAAAGTATTTCATGCTTAGCAACCGATTTTATTTGTTCGTTGTCCAGGGCACGAAAGTTTTTCATGCTTAGCAACCGATTTTATTTGTTCGTTGTCCAGGGCACGAAAGTTTTTCATACTTAGCTACCGATAACCTAGCATGTTTTACTTTCGCTTTCGCTTGCCTATTTAAAATAAAAATATAAATTTTCGGGGGGAGAATGAAAAATTAATGTTTGCTGTCAATCGGAGAAAACATTATTTCTTTGATAGTAAATCATCCGCTTTTATGTAAATTATAGCAGAATTTTGTTTATTTAAATACCACCAATTACAATAATAATTATGAATTTGTCACGTCCATGTTTGGAATTGTGTTGTTTCCTTTTAAAAACGCATCGGAATCCGCCACTGCTCTAACTAGTACCATACAGCAACTTTTCAACTAATCTAGCTTATCCAGCAATTTTTTTGCAAAATCTTCAAAAAAATGAAACAGCAATCGTCAACAGTACGGCCACCATGGTACTTCTACCTAGCAGTACGACGCGTACTAAAGAAATCAGTCGAAGTTGGCATCTCGAACGAACGGGAACTATAGTGGTACTAGCGGTACTTTGCCTGCTTTTTTAAAGCTTAGATTACCACGCGGTACTTTAACGGAATTTGTGGTGTTTTGTTTAAAGAATTTTTCCGTAAAAAAGTTTCAGAGTTCGCTAGTTAAATTTTTTTTTATTTTTCAATTATTGAGGATAACTTAAATCTCGAGAGCAGTACCAGCGATTTCTGCGATTTTTCCAGGTAAGAAATTCAAAGAATTTGCGTTAAAATACAGGGTGAACATGAAACAATATTTTTTTTATACAATATATATTATTAAGTGAGATTTTAAATTCACTTTCTATATATTTATTATCGTTTTTTAATACATATAAGTACTTGTATTACGACATAACCTAGTTTCTTCTTTCAATTTTGTTTATTCGTTCAGTTTTTTCTTATCCATTTTGATGTGCTTTCTAAAATAATATGTAGATTTAAAAAATGTTGTAAAATGTTCCCTGTGTGATAACTATATGTAAACAAAATATTGGTTTTGAGGAAGTCGTAATTGATTTAATTAGTGTTGAATCTGTTTTAATTTACCAGGAAGTTTGTTTTGTTGATGTTTTTGCACGTATTCTGAACTCTCTTACTCATTATAGGTAGTTTGGAAGAAATTCACCTCATTTTATGCTGATTATTTGGAATTTAAAAATAGTTTTAAATACTTTAAATAATAACGGTGTTGTCTTTTATTTGCAATACCGGGTAAAGGAATAGATTGGAGCTTAATATAATTACCATTTTATTTAAAAATAATTGCCAAGTTGAGGGACTGTTGTTGATATTAATTTTGTGTCGAAAGAAAAAGTGATTTTCAATATTTGTGGAAAATTGTGAAAACATTTTCGTTCAAATTGGTATAGTACTTTTGATTGGTACTTTAATCTCAGGACATGACACTAGGGACCCAATTCTTGAAAAACGGTGAATAGAACCGAGAGTTTCTGTTGCAAATGGATAAAGGGTATTCTTGTCAATAGAAGGATGACTTCCTCTTGCTTCTACTGGGTAAATTGAAGGGTTCAGCCAAGGAACACGGAATAATTTGACAGTTTTGTGAATTTATTTGTCGTTGTGGACCATTAACCTCACTATTACATACTTATTGCTTTTCAATTCATATATTTAATGAAATAACAGTCGGTCATTGTGAAGAACACTGGCTTTTAGATTTTGACCAAAAATTGTATAGGTACCTTCATATTCTTTACTATTTTTTTTCAAAGATGCAGTTTTCCAATTGACGCGGTCATCTTTCCAACATTGTATACCTTCTTCAATCATTTTCTCGATAAATTAACCAATGATCTGTTTTAACACGACATATTATATTTGCGATATTGTCATGATTATTTTATTTCTAATACTTTTCTCTCTTTGATATTTTTTTGAAAAATATTTTTCAAAAACAGTGACCGTTCAACTAAGAAGCAACAACTACTTCCCGTGCTATATGCACCAATGGATATTGAATTACACTACAAAATCAAACGGAGTTGGTATATCTACAAGATATTTTGAAACCAACTATTCTGGTTTGCAATTGGAAGGGACAACACAACTTATACTTGTCTTAGTTCAACGGTCACTCTTTTTGAAAAATATTTTTTAAACTGTATAAAGCGTTGGAATAAAAATAATTATTCTTCGACATCTGTTGTTAAATCGCTTTATTAGATACGACAATATTACAAGAAACTGTAATAATTCTTTATAAATTAATACTAAATAACAAGTTTAATGAAACTTGCAGAAAATCCATTCTACAGTCATTTTAAGCCTTTTTTTGCCCCACCCACTACCAATTTTTACTCCCTATCCCGTAAAATACGCCTTTCCGACAAATTTATCTTTATACATATCAATAATTAATATGAAAGGAATTCCTATAGATTGTCACAAAAATGTTTGTCAAATCGAGAAGCCAGTGTTCTGCACAGGTACCTTATTACCACTTTATCACTTGGTTGTAATTTTTTATTATAGATAGCTAATATAAAAATAATAATTGTATTTGTAAATGATTAAAAATTTCAAATTAAAAAACTGATAGACGGATTCAAATAAGCGCATTGTGTCTATCAAAAAATCAGTTTTTAATTTGAAATATTTTATCATTTACAAATAATATTAATGTTATATTATAATAAAAAATAGCAACCCAGTGTTGAAGTGATAATAATATACCGATTGTTGGTCGTCAAACTATCAAATTATCCCTCCAATTAACCTGTTTTCTCTAAATATTTAAAAATAATCCTCTGGAGGCCACTAAAGGTTTTCAATAATGCATTTTTTTCCCGCTAATGACAAACAGTAAGAATTCTTATTGGGTACGTTTAAAGTTGCTATAAAATGGAAAATCAAAACATATGTGCAGCCTCTAGTGGATTATTTTTAAAACTTTAGAGGTAACAGGATAATTATCCCGGTTTTCAAGAATTAAGTTCCATTCCCAGCATATAAGTATAACCTGATGTTTATATACAGTGTAAGACAAAAGATAAAAGGATGTTAAATATTGGGAAAATGCAAGATTTTTATAGATCACCCTATATTTACAAATTCCGTCTATTAAATTCTGTAATTTTTCGTTATTAGTTTCTGTTTTTGTACTCAATGAAATTTGTTCAATTCTTAAGAGTTTGTTATGATCAGTTTTTGAGATACACATTTTTAAAGTTAGAGCCAATCAGAATTTTATTAATTTAGGTTCTGTATATTATACAATTGTATATAAATAAATATAAAAAGACAGGTATTTATACAGATTGTCCTCAAATGTACTGACCAGGTTAAACATGTATTTTATTTTAAAAATACCGGTCGGAATATTTCAGGATACTCTGTATAAATGCCTGTCTTTTCTTATTTATTTATATACACTTGTATAATATACAAAGCCTATATATAAAATATATCTTGAAATATATTGACCAGGCGAATTAACTTTTTTGAAAAAAAAATTGTTATCTAAAGTTTGGTATGTGGAAGGTGTAGAGGGGCAGCTGAAAAGAAGGTGAGATGATTTGGGGGGTGGGAAAGGGGTGGAAAAAGACATTATTGCGATTTCCGGCCAAAGTTGAGGTCCTAGAAAATAAATTTAATGAAAAAGTTATAGATTTCAAAAAGATCTACAACTTTTGTATCCGTGACTTTTTCACATAACCTCAAAATTAGCTCGAAAAACGCAGAAACTGCATTTTTGAATTTCTATTTTTAGTTTCGGTAAAATTTGTTCGATTTAAATAAAAATTTGGTACAAGGTAGCTTTAATAGTATCAAACTATGAAAAAAATGTTCATGCTTTATAATAATAATGAGTTTAAACAAATTTATAATAATTAATCAAAAATAAGCACTTGAAAAACGTACTTTTTTGCATTTTTGAGCATGTGACTACTATTTTTTTTCATTTCAATTGAAGGTAGATGTAAAAACGAAAAAATGAGTACCCACGGAACTTATTTCGAGAATTTTCCAAAGGTTTTGTTTGAAAAAAAGTTACCGAAAAAACATAACATTTTCATTATTTTAATTTGAAATTTTTTTTCATAGTTTGTGGCTATAGAGCTACCTTCTACCAAATTTTTATTAAAATCGAACAATTTTTGCGAAAACAAAGTAAAAATAAAAAAATTCAATTTTTGCGTTTTTCGAGCTAATTTTGAGGTTATGTGAAAAAGTCACTGATACAAAAGTTGTAGATCTTTTTGAAATCCATAACTTTTTCATTCAATTTTTTTTCTAAGACCTCATCTTTGGCCGGAAATCGTATTATAGTCTTTTTCCACCCCCCAATTCACCCCTCCAAATTTTCAGCTGTTGCATTTTTTTTCCCTTGTTTCTAATACTCCCCTCTACAACTTCCACTTTCCAAACTTTAGATAACAATTTTTTTTTCAGCTAATTCGCCTGAATTAATACGTCAATAAAATCATGATTGGATCTAACTGTACAAATTTATATCTCAAGAAACAAAGTCTTGGGAATTCAGCAAATTCATTGAGTATTGAAACTAAAAAATTACAGAATTTAACCGACGAAATTTTTGAATATGGGACGAATTATAAAAATGCAATATTTAACCTATCTTTTGTCTCACACTGTATATGGGCGTTATGCTATATGTGTTGTATAGATTATAGTAAAGTATCCATAAATTTTGAAATATAAAAATATATTTTTAAATAGTTCTTCACTTTACCTTATATAAAATATTTTAATTTAACTCAGTAATAATTCAAATATTTTGGGTCAAAAATCAGTAACAAACAATCAGTAAGCACCTGAGCTTTTTTTAAATAAATTAAAAACTAATGTACTTTTTAGTTCGATCTGCTATATAAACGTGTTTTTATATATATATATATATTTTTAAATATTATTTAATTTGGAGAATCATTTGTGAAAATTTTTTTATAATATTTAATATATTTAGAAAGAGAAAGTTGGGAAATATTCCACCATGAATGAATATACAAGTTGTTCTAATAGAAACGCATAAATATTTTTTTTATGAAAATGAACCGCATACTGGTAAACCGGAAATTATGTAAACGTTAGGAAAGCGTCAAAAAAATTTAACGTTATCTTAAGAGTGGCACCAGAAACCGCATCTTGATATATGCAGTATTTTATGGATATACAGAGTGTTCTATATGTTTCTGAAATGAATAAAGTGTCTTACTATTGCTTCATTCAATAATAGTTTTTCTGACTATTTCTTTATCATTTCAATTATTTTTATGTCATACCAGTACATTATTGTGTTGTTATACCTTAGATACTATCTCCATAAAGGATTACTTTATGCCCGTGCGGGCATTAAGGCGCAAAAAATAGTTTTCGATTAACTTATTCTTTATTAACAAAATAACTAAATATAAATTTACTTTTATATATTATTTTGTATTTATTAATTGGCAATTCTGGAAGGTTCCAATGATAGTTAAATTTCTTGCAGCAAAGGTTGACTCATGATTAATTGTCTGGGTCTCTAGTTTCTGTAAGGAAATGCGAGATCCATATGGTACGCCTGCAAACATCCTTGAAACCTCATTTTTTGAGGATATGGCTGTCCTCTAAATATCTTTAAGCAGCTTGGTACTCTTCTATCCACCATGGCGCTTCTGCGTATTCATACTTTCTCCAGCTTCTGCTAAAAGAGTTGCTGTCGTTCGACCAGTTTACTTTTCGGGGTTGTTAAAACCCAAATATTTTGCAATAAAACAGGGGGTTTTCTCAAATGTGTTTTTTCCAACAGGTTGTTCAATACAGTGTCCTTGACTATAGCTTGTATGTATGTATGAGCCTAAAAGATCTATTGTGCCCCTTTACTTCCAATGGTCAGATCTTCTCTTTTCTTCGACTTTGTCTATTTCTTCCAATATTACATTGGGTCTGATACTGCAAAAGGGTTCCGGCCCCCAAAAGGGTATTTCAGTCCCCCTCTTCGCTAGTTCATCTGCTATTTCGTTTCCTTCTATTCCAGTGTGTCCTGGAATCCACAGTAAGGTTCTCGCCTAGTTCATTGAGTTTGCCTAGGCATTCCCACACCATTTTGGAACTGATTACACAAGAACTCAGCGCTTTTATGGCTGCTTGACTATCAGACATTATGATAATCCTTTGCCTTCTATATCCTTTGTCAATATTGAACTGGGCACACTTTCTTATGGCGTGAATTTCCGCTTGAAAGATACTTGGGATTTGGTTCCTGGCCCGTACACTCCCATCCCAGTTCCTTCTATTGCTTTTGAGCCGTCTGTGTACCATTGAATGGCATTCTTTCCAAGTCTGGTAATGGTATTTGGATCCCGTTCCTTCTTGTTGCTTAATTCCGTACCGAATTTCTTTGAAAATTTATACCTTTCATCCTACCATCTTGTGGCATGTCCCAGGTTTTTTGATTTTTTAAGAAGTGAGGAGGTGGTTTTTTTTTAATGATTCCCTCTCTACTTAGTCTGTATGTCGTTCTTTCTGCAACACTTTCCACTGCCATATGTAGTGGTGTGAGGTTGAGAATCACTTCCATGGATGCACCCTCGGGACAGAGGCTCTCGGCTTTTAAGACTGTCACCCTCAGGGCATAATCATCTAACTACTTCCCCTGATACATGAATAACTATTAAATCTTCCCAAAATTTCCATAAACCTGAACGCAATTACACTCGTGATACAAGAGTTTACCTCCTTAAGAAACGATTTTCATTTTTAGCCCGCGGTGTTAAATTTGATGAGGAATCAAGTCGAGTGTTAACTAAAAGCGTTACGTCCAACGTCATTTATTTAAGGTTGACATACATCATACGATGTATGATAGTTTGGTAAATTGTGATGTCTTTACAGCAAAGTGGTTAATGGGTCTGGCTGCGAAAATTGAAAATTGTATGTGTAAGGTTCGAGTGCAGGTCGAGGTGATAATTTGTTTTTATTTGTTATAGTGTGACATTTGTATAGGAATAATTTTTTTTATAGGACCAAATTTTCATATATAGTACCACGAGAGTGAAAATTTTGTCGGCAAAATTTTTCGATTGTCATGAAAGTTTGTTGCTTGGCAATTTTGCGAATGACATTTTTAGGCGAGTGGTTTTGGATTAAATGTCATGAGCAAAATTACCTAAAAGCAACAAACTTGAATACGACAAAAGAAAAATTTTACCTTACAAAATTTTTAATTGAGTGGTATTCGACATGACTATTTCACGAGAGAAAAACTAAAAAATAATATGTTTAAATGTTTTATTTATTGCAAACTTCAATTATACAAAGCCAAAAAAATAATAACATTATGAAAAAAAATTACTTATTTATGTAAAAAGTACAATTATTATTATAATTGTACGTTGTAGCATTATTTTGGGGATTGTTTTGCATCATAACCTGTGATGAATTTAAGTTAGAAACTGAGGACTCCTTTTCTTTATTTTTATTTTCTCGAAGGTTCTCTATAAGTTGGAAATGGTGTTTTTCATTTAATTGTAAACATGGTTTCAAAGAATGAGCAGAAGAATGTACTGTAAGCTTAATTACTTCTTGTTCACCAACTCCTTCTTTTGCTAATGCAGATATTGCAGAAGCTCTATGTAAATGATTGGTTATTTTTATTTTTTTTGTGTCTATACCAATTGATTCTGTCGATATTTTCGTCCACTTTGAAAATTGTATTAATTCCCAATGGTGAATTTTTGTACCATATTCCTTTCTCCCAATTTGGATGTACTGTTAAAAATAATCTTGTTGTTGTTACATAAGGATTGGATTCTCTTTTTTCAATAATTTTTAAAAATAAACGAACGGGACACAAATTGTTGTTAGCATTATTTCTTACCAGCCACTTACTGCCAGATAAAGCTTTTGATCCTCCTTGTGTCGTTTTGGAAAAGATTGGATTATATTCTACCCTGCCAGTAAAATTACCTTTATTATCATATTCTTTTTTAAAGTAATTAATATCAGAATTAGCAGCTTCATTTCCACGCCATGCTAAGTCGAACGAACATAAATGAAAAAACTTTCTTTGTAACCCATCAGGATTATCTTCAGAAAAGCTTTCTACCATTTCCATTAATTCTTCTTTGGTAAACGCGTTAGAACTTCTTTTTTTGTATCCCTGGCCAATTTAGCAAATTTATAGGTAATATCTTTAAATGGATCAATTTTTGTTAAATTCTAGAAAATATTTTTCCTGAACCATTTATGCAGTCGTATTCCAAAGTGTTTTCACACTAGCTTCAGTAAAATCAGTTCCATCTCTTTTTTTCATGTTAAAACCATAATCTTCAAGAATTTTTGCTATAACTTGTTCAGAAGTATCCTTTTCTAACGTATAATTACGTGCGTCCAGAAACATTCTAAACTGTTCCCACGCAGACTTTTTTGTCTTCATTGTATTTCGCGGTATACTTTGCTTAATTGTACTCTCTATTTCATTTATTGAATTATTTCCAAATCTTGTATTATTCATGTTAATACTACTTATTTAAATTTTTGAAACAGTTTTAATAATTTTTAGACAGTTAAATAAATAAATAAACAACTTAGTTTCCTTAGAAACCACTAACAAAGATTTTATATTGAATTTTATCACAGAGTATCACAGAGTTTAAAACCTTCAAATTTTGTCAGTTATCAATTTACTCTAGTGAAATAGTCAAATTTAAACCATTCATTTTTTGTTTGCGGCAAAATCTTGACAATAATTATTATTATTAGGATTAGGATTATCAGATTTTTGCCTTCAAGATAAACTGTCCTTGGTCCTTTTTTTTAATCAACTGAAATTTTTGGCTATTTTAAACTTTCTTAGCGCTATATCTCAAAAAAGCAACTACATTCCTATAACTTGTTTTTTTTTAGAAATAAAATAGTATTACACAATATCAGTAAATTGTTGCAATACCGTTTAAGTAATGAACTTTCTCAAAATTATATTTCATACAAATACCCGTACTACTTATGAAGCAGTACCGGCCCCTTAAATACCTTTACAGCTTACCTTATCTAGATAGCGCAATACTTAGTACTCATTTATTGTCCTTCCTGTGGTTCTTGAAGTATCTTCTTTCAAGAATAGGTTCCGGTTCATGAGCTCTGATAATGGGAATATCTTGGTATTAATTTTTAGGTCGTGAATCGCCTCTGACGGTACCTGCAACAAAAAGTTTTTCCTGGTCAGGAATATACGGATACGGTGTGGTACTAAAAATAAAAACTACACGATAAAATTTTATATTGAAATATTGGGCAGTGGTGAATGTTTTTGGTTACAATCGTGAATCTTTGGGAAGTGATGAAATAAAACAATTTATTTATATTTCAATGAAGATTTGAACAAATTAAATTGTTTTTGTTTTTAATTTTTTTGGGAATCAAACCACAATAATGTTTTTTATTTCGACGTTTCGGTAGCGTTCCAGCTACCGTTGTCAAGATTAACTAGTATAGAAATAATTTTATTGGTCCCTATCTGACACAACGAAAAAATTTGACAACTAGACAATCAATAATATTTTGAAGTTTAAGATGTTATCGCAATTCGTGCTGAGTTGCCGCAATAACAAGGGTCCTACCTTAGGTGTAGTTACTTTTTAAATAAAGACCAAAGTCGTTAGCATGCCCAACTTAATGAATTAGATTTCTTAAAAAGCGGTAGGTACCTCACTCAGGAGTGGGTGCATCTTGTCGGTTGCTTTAATGTCAATATTTTGGTTCAGAGCGCCACCGAATTTTACTCCCTATGGAAAACGCGGAAAACAAAGGCAGGTACCTGGTAAATAAATTAAGCAGCCTAGGTTTGTGACCAAGATAGAATGTTGTTTACTAACAAATCTGTAGTACGGTATAATACAAGTAAAATTCTACATTTCTATACTTAATTGTACCTACTTAATTGTTGGATTATGACAACCAATAACTACTTAGCACTGTATGATCATACAAGCTTTACAAGCCAGTTCTTTTCTAAATCTATTTATAATATATTTATTTGGATACCTTAAAACCCACCCATAATAAAACAATATTTAACCAATTCTAAGAAATTTACAATAAGGGAAAACAAAAAAAATACAAAACGTAAAGGTTATTTAGTTTGGGTTTCAGCCAAACTAACCAGTCGAGTCCGGGTCTTACAGTCAATTTGTCAATATCGGCGCAATCACTATGAACTAAGGTTGGGTTCCAGCCAACCCTAGTTTAATGATAAAAAAAATGTCAAATCTGGTAAACTAAGGTCAAGTAGTGTGAAGTAGTGAGATCAGTGATACAGGGATTCTTAACTAGAGTACTTAGCTGCTATGGTGTCGGTCGGAGTTCCAGCTACCTATCCGCGATGTAGGGCAACAACCAAGTTCCAAAGTGTCCAATTCAAAATTTCAGTATGATAAAGTCCTAATAATTATTGTCTCTACCCACTTAAGCCAATGAGCCAACCAAAAGAGTGACTATCCAAGGGAAGAACCCTAAAATGATAAACCTTTACTATAAAAAAAATTGCATACCAAAATATGCAACAACTATCAACCTTTCCTTTTAAGAAAATAATCGAAGTAATAACTTACCTCAACACAATGAGGGTTCAACTAAACGACCACGCTGGAATATGGCAGGAATATGGCTCGATGTCAAAATGAGCCTGCGGCAAGTTCTTATCAAATATAATCCCTTTCGGTTAATACAGCGGCTTCTAAATATTCCAAACTACTGCCGACTATATTCTATTATCTTTCTGTGCAAATCAAATCCCGATTCAATACGGCTAAATCCAAAATTTTCCAAAATTCACAAATGTCTTGCACAACGATGAGAACCGCCAAAGTACGTTTCCCCAACAAACGTAGCGGTCGCTTCCCGTCCAATTTTACTCAAAAATGGCTAAATCAGTTTGACCAATAAACAATGGAAAAATCAAATTCGAAATCTATTTAAAAAAAACTCAACTCTTATTGTTTCAATTGGCAATATACGTTGGTTAACCCAAATACAGAATCCAACACTTCCGAATTCCAAAAGTGTTCTCACTATTCTCAATAGTCTTGTCTTACTCACCCAAAATGAAAGAGGTAGATAATCAATCGATCGAAGGCTGTACAGCTGACACACGCAAGGTGCACCAGTGTACCTTGTGGCGAAATTTCAATTGACTCTTGACAGTTCTACTATTTAACCAAAACAAAAGCATGAAAACAGAAAACAACCCGAAATATAAAGATTATTAGAATAAACCCAGGACTTCCTTATGAAAATGGCAAGAACTAATATGCATCCAGGTAAGCCAACTATATTTCATCAATTAATATCTACTGACTAGTTTATTTGTTTAATATACATCCAACAGCTAAGACAGTGTACAGAGTACGTATTTTCATTTAATCTTCACCAGTTTCCTAAAGGAAAATTAGACATAGACCATTTATATGCAAAGATAAAGCTTAGTAAAATAATATTCGATAGTTATTTATAAGTATTTTGTTATATTTTAGACACTACACAATGACAAAT
The DNA here is from genome assembly GCA_949126875.1 of Lochmaea capreae. Classification (NCBI taxonomy): domain Eukaryota; kingdom Metazoa; phylum Arthropoda; class Insecta; order Coleoptera; family Chrysomelidae; genus Lochmaea; species Lochmaea capreae. Next base: position 5,933,251 of record OX421406.1, on the reverse strand, counting down.
CCAAGGCAACAAAACAAAGGAAGGTTACTGAGAAATCAAAGTTCCATGGAAAATACTAGAGTGGGGTAGAAAATAAATGACTAGAAGAAAGTGGATACACAAATGTTCATATAGAAACAACCTGAGTAAGTTCCTAGTCATAGAAGATCACAATTTTTTTTTTGGTAAGATAGACTCGATTGTTTCCGAAGAAGTGTTTAGTGTTATGGTCATTTCATCATTTTAAACGGTATTTATGCTGATAATATTCTAGTTTTGCTATATATATTTGTGAGTGGTTTTATAGGTAATACAGTTCAGTGTTAACAAATTCATGTATAGTTATTTATTACCTCGTACTTGAAGAAAATTGGAAGCCTGTAATAGTAGATCATTAAATTATTTTATTTGGATCATAATGAAATTCTCAGAGAATTTAAACCATAACACTACCCCCTTCCCCAAAGAATTTACACAGTAAATTCACTCTAAACTATTTTCGTAATAGGGTTTTAAATCTTGTGTATGCCAACGGCCTTTATTGTTCCCTTTCAAATCTTCGAGTTCATACACACAGTAACCACATTTTTTCGAGATCCTAAATGGTCCTTCAAATTTACCACCAAGCTTTGCCGTATAATAGTTACCAGCATCCGATTGAGTAAATTTCGTTTTCCACGTTGGGCGCCAAATTGTTATCGCAATTCGTGCTGAGTTGCCGCAATAACAAGGGTCCTACCTTAGGTGTAGTTACTTTTTAAATAAAGACCAAAGTCGTTAGCATGCCCAACTTAATGAATTAGATTTCTTAAAAAGCGGTAGGTACCTCACTCAGGAGTGGGTGCATCTTGTCGGTTGCTTTAATGTCAATATTTTGGTTCAGAGCGCCACCGAATTTTACTCCCTATGGAAAACGCGGAAAACAAAGGCAGGTACCTGGTAAATAAATTAAGCAGCCTAGGTTTGTGACCAAGATAGAATGTTGTTTACTAACAAATCTGTAGTACGGTATAATACAAGTAAAATTCTACATTTCTATACTTAATTGTACCTACTTAATTGTTGGATTATGACAACCAATAACTACTTAGCACTGTATGATCATACAAGCTTTACAAGCCAGTTCTTTTCTAAATCTATTTATAATATATTTATTTGGATACCTTAAAACCCACCCATAATAAAACAATATTTAACCAATTCTAAGAAATTTACAATAAGGGAAAACAAAAAAAATACAAAACGTAAAGGTTATTTAGTTTGGGTTTCAGCCAAACTAACCAGTCGAGTCCGGGTCTTACAGTCAATTTGTCAATATCGGCGCAATCACTATGAACTAAGGTTGGGTTCCAGCCAACCCTAGTTTAATGATAAAAAAAATGTCAAATCTGGTAAACTAAGGTCAAGTAGTGTGAAGTAGTGAGATCAGTGATACAGGGATTCTTAACTAGAGTACTTAGCTGCTATGGTGTCGGTCGGAGTTCCAGCTACCTATCCGCGATGTAGGGCAACAACCAAGTTCCAAAGTGTCCAATTCAAAATTTCAGTATGATAAAGTCCTAATAATTATTGTCTCTACCCACTTAAGCCAATGAGCCAACCAAAAGAGTGACTATCCAAGGGAAGAACCCTAAAATGATAAACCTTTACTATAAAAAAAATTGCATACCAAAATATGCAACAACTATCAACCTTTCCTTTTAAGAAAATAATCGAAGTAATAACTTACCTCAACACAATGAGGGTTCAACTAAACGACCACGCTGGAATATGGCAGGAATATGGCTCGATGTCAAAATGAGCCTGCGGCAAGTTCTTATCAAATATAATCCCTTTCGGTTAATACAGCGGCTTCTAAATATTCCAAACTACTGCCGACTATATTCTATTATCTTTCTGTGCAAATCAAATCCCGATTCAATACGGCTAAATCCAAAATTTTCCAAAATTCACAAATGTCTTGCACAACGATGAGAACCGCCAAAGTACGTTTCCCCAACAAACGTAGCGGTCGCTTCCCGTCCAATTTTACTCAAAAATGGCTAAATCAGTTTGACCAATAAACAATGGAAAAATCAAATTCGAAATCTATTTAAAAAAAACTCAACTCTTATTGTTTCAATTGGCAATATACGTTGGTTAACCCAAATACAGAATCCAACACTTCCGAATTCCAAAAGTGTTCTCACTATTCTCAATAGTCTTGTCTTACTCACCCAAAATGAAAGAGGTAGATAATCAATCGATCGAAGGCTGTACAGCTGACACACGCAAGGTGCACCAGTGTACCTTGTGGCGAAATTTCAATTGACTCTTGACAGTTCTACTATTTAACCAAAACAAAAGCATGAAAACAGAAAACAACCCGAAATATAAAGATTATTAGAATAAACCCAGGACTTCCTTATGAAAATGGCAAGAACTAATATGCATCCAGGTAAGCCAACTATATTTCATCAATTAATATCTACTGACTAGTTTATTTGTTTAATATACATCCAACAGCTAAGACAGTGTACAGAGTACGTATTTTCATTTAATCTTCACCAGTTTCCTAAAGGAAAATTAGACATAGACCATTTATATGCAAAGATAAAGCTTAGTAAAATAATATTCGATAGTTATTTATAAGTATTTTGTTATATTTTAGACACTACACAATGACAAATCCAAGGCAACAAAACAAAGGAAGGTTACTGAGAAATCAAAGTTCCATGGAAAATACTAGAGTGGGGTAGAAAATAAATGACTAGAAGAAAGTGGATACACAAATGTTCATATAGAAACAACCTGAGTAAGTTCCTAGTCATAGAAGATCACAATTTTTTTTTTGGTAAGATAGACTCGATTGTTTCCGAAGAAGTGTTTAGTGTTATGGTCATTTCATCATTTTAAACGGTATTTATGCTGATAATATTCTAGTTTTGCTATATATATTTGTGAGTGGTTTTATAGGTAATACAGTTCAGTGTTAACAAATTCATGTATAGTTATTTATTACCTCGTACTTGAAGAAAATTGGAAGCCTGTAATAGTAGATCATTAAATTATTTTATTTGGATCATAATGAAATTCTCAGAGAATTTAAACCATAACACTACCCCCTTCCCCAAAGAATTTACACAGTAAATTCACTCTAAACTATTTTCGTAATAGGGTTTTAAATCTTGTGTATGCCAACGGCCTTTATTGTTCCCTTTCAAATCTTCGAGTTCATACACACAGTAACCACATTTTTTCGAGATCCTAAATGGTCCTTCAAATTTACCACCAAGCTTTGCCGTATAATAGTTACCAGCATCCGATTGAGTAAATTTCGTTTTCCACGTTGGGCGCCAAATTGTTATCGCAATTCGTGCTGAGTTGCCGCAATAACAAGGGTCCTACCTTAGGTGTAGTTACTTTTTAAATAAAGACCAAAGTCGTTAGCATGCCCAACTTAATGAATTAGATTTCTTAAAAAGCGGTAGGTACCTCACTCAGGAGTGGGTGCATCTTGTCGGTTGCTTTAATGTCAATATTTTGGTTCAGAGCGCCACCGAATTTTACTCCCTATGGAAAACGCGGAAAACAAAGGCAGGTACCTGGTAAATAAATTAAGCAGCCTAGGTTTGTGACCAAGATAGAATGTTGTTTACTAACAAATCTGTAGTACGGTATAATACAAGTAAAATTCTACATTTCTATACTTAATTGTACCTACTTAATTGTTGGATTATGACAACCAATAACTACTTAGCACTGTATGATCATACAAGCTTTACAAGCCAGTTCTTTTCTAAATCTATTTATAATATATTTATTTGGATACCTTAAAACCCACCCATAATAAAACAATATTTAACCAATTCTAAGAAATTTACAATAAGGGAAAACAAAAAAAATACAAAACGTAAAGGTTATTTAGTTTGGGTTTCAGCCAAACTAACCAGTCGAGTCCGGGTCTTACAGTCAATTTGTCAATATCGGCGCAATCACTATGAACTAAGGTTGGGTTCCAGCCAACCCTAGTTTAATGATAAAAAAAATGTCAAATCTGGTAAACTAAGGTCAAGTAGTGTGAAGTAGTGAGATCAGTGATACAGGGATTCTTAACTAGAGTACTTAGCTGCTATGGTGTCGGTCGGAGTTCCAGCTACCTATCCGCGATGTAGGGCAACAACCAAGTTCCAAAGTGTCCAATTCAAAATTTCAGTATGATAAAGTCCTAATAATTATTGTCTCTACCCACTTAAGCCAATGAGCCAACCAAAAGAGTGACTATCCAAGGGAAGAACCCTAAAATGATAAACCTTTACTATAAAAAAAATTGCATACCAAAATATGCAACAACTATCAACCTTTCCTTTTAAGAAAATAATCGAAGTAATAACTTACCTCAACACAATGAGGGTTCAACTAAACGACCACGCTGGAATATGGCAGGAATATGGCTCGATGTCAAAATGAGCCTGCGGCAAGTTCTTATCAAATATAATCCCTTTCGGTTAATACAGCGGCTTCTAAATATTCCAAACTACTGCCGACTATATTCTATTATCTTTCTGTGCAAATCAAATCCCGATTCAATACGGCTAAATCCAAAATTTTCCAAAATTCACAAATGTCTTGCACAACGATGAGAACCGCCAAAGTACGTTTCCCCAACAAACGTAGCGGTCGCTTCCCGTCCAATTTTACTCAAAAATGGCTAAATCAGTTTGACCAATAAACAATGGAAAAATCAAATTCGAAATCTATTTAAAAAAAACTCAACTCTTATTGTTTCAATTGGCAATATACGTTGGTTAACCCAAATACAGAATCCAACACTTCCGAATTCCAAAAGTGTTCTCACTATTCTCAATAGTCTTGTCTTACTCACCCAAAATGAAAGAGGTAGATAATCAATCGATCGAAGGCTGTACAGCTGACACACGCAAGGTGCACCAGTGTACCTTGTGGCGAAATTTCAATTGACTCTTGACAGTTCTACTATTTAACCAAAACAAAAGCATGAAAACAGAAAACAACCCGAAATATAAAGATTATTAGAATAAACCCAGGACTTCCTTATGAAAATGGCAAGAACTAATATGCATCCAGGTAAGCCAACTATATTTCATCAATTAATATCTACTGACTAGTTTATTTGTTTAATATACATCCAACAGCTAAGACAGTGTACAGAGTACGTATTTTCATTTAATCTTCACCAGTTTCCTAAAGGAAAATTAGACATAGACCATTTATATGCAAAGATAAAGCTTAGTAAAATAATATTCGATAGTTATTTATAAGTATTTTGTTATATTTTAGACACTACACAATGACAAATCCAAGGCAACAAAACAAAGGAAGGTTACTGAGAAATCAAAGTTCCATGGAAAATACTAGAGTGGGGTAGAAAATAAATGACTAGAAGAAAGTGGATACACAAATGTTCATATAGAAACAACCTGAGTAAGTTCCTAGTCATAGAAGATCACAATTTTTTTTTTGGTAAGATAGACTCGATTGTTTCCGAAGAAGTGTTTAGTGTTATGGTCATTTCATCATTTTAAACGGTATTTATGCTGATAATATTCTAGTTTTGCTATATATATTTGTGAGTGGTTTTATAGGTAATACAGTTCAGTGTTAACAAATTCATGTATAGTTATTTATTACCTCGTACTTGAAGAAAATTGGAAGCCTGTAATAGTAGATCATTAAATTATTTTATTTGGATCATAATGAAATTCTCAGAGAATTTAAACCATAACAAAGACTACAAAACTTTGTTGTCAAATTTTATTAAGGTACATTCATAGTAGATCACACCTCTGGTAAAATGTGAAATAAAATATTTTATTTTATGACATTCTAACGATATGTAGTCCACTAAAAATGGAATCCAGTAAAGTGCACGTTCCAGGAACGGTTTTTATTGGGATAGCGCTTTTTTTCCGCTCATTTTGGAAATTTTGTTAATAAAAACGCGTTTGTTGTTACTTTTTTGTGTATGATTATTTTTGTTTTCAAAATATGTATAACTCAGTTTGGTGATTTTGTGTATTGAAGTGTGTATCGATTAACAACCATTCCAAAGATAAATCATAAGAAAACCTGGATAAAAAATTTAAGATGCTATCCTGATAACGCAGGTAATTGATTATTGTAAATTTCTCTTTCTAACCTTGGTAACCAAATTTGACTACATTCGGCTGAAATACTAGCTACACATTTATCTGAATTTAGTTGTATTAAAGCACTTTATTTGATTTTTCGTCTTTTATTATTGGGCTCTTTCAATATTATTTTTGTCGAATCCCATTGAATTTTATGCCCCTCTTCCCAAGCATGTTTACAAATACCTGACTTAAAGAACTCCCTATCTTTGATATACTTTTTATGTTCATTTATTCGGACTTTCAATGGTCTAGATGTTTCACCTAAATAGAATTTGTCGCATTCACAAGATATCTGATATATGCAGTTTTTTGAAGATTGTTCTTCATTTTTTGGTTTCGTTTTTGTTGGTATAGATCTCAACGTATTGTTAGATTTGAAGCTAGTTCGAATATTGAATTGATTACCAATTTTCTTAATTCTTTCAGTTTAAGACTACAAAACTTTGTTGTCAAATTTTATACTAGGTAATCTTGACATGGGTAGCTGGAACGCTACCGAAACGTCGAAATAAAAAAAATCATTTTGTTTGATTCCCAAAATAAAAAAAGGAAAAAGAATAAGTAATGCCACAAGGAACTTACAGAAGATATTTGAATTGTTTTATTTCATCGTTTAGTATGGATCTTCTTCATCAAGTAAAAGCCTCATCTATTCAATATTTGGGAAGTTTTTTACATTTTTTCTTTTGTACACTTGGATTTGTTTCATGCAGAATCTTACTAGGATGTCTTGAATGAACAACTTTATTGGTAGTTTCTTATTTGTTTTACTTTTGTATACTTCATTCCAAGATATTTCGTTTTGACTTATGCCAACATGATTGATTTAAGACCAAAACCCACGGCAGGTAGTCATTAATCCGATAAAGAGCTTTCATTGCTTGTTTTTTTTTTGTCTGACCTGTACTGCACTACCTTATTTCCAATGTCCTTTTTATATTCACATATAATGACATTAAAATATTTATAGATCAAATAAAATTTGGAGATTTCAGGATAATCATTTTTTAATATTTTCTCAGAATTTTAGTTCACTCAAATTAAACTTAAGTGGTATAGAGTTAATTAGAAATTTAACAGGTAATATTCGTATTGACAGCTGGACAAATTCGTTTCAGCATATTATTGATTAATTTAAATGAAGACGATAGTGATACTGAACTAGAATTGGGTTTAATAGTTAGTTTTTTGATAGCATCTCCCAATTGGATGTAATAAATCCAAGCGTATACCCTATATGTTTTAAGAGATTAATTTGTTCAATTCCAATTAATAAATAAAAGTTGAATTTCTTTTTGAAACATTTATTGTTTAGAAACAACCCTGCTAGTATAAGGATACAAAATCTGCCAATCTGTCAAAACTTTATAAGTGTATAGTGTAATTTTCAGAATTTCTGGATATCACGTATACTTTCGGTATTTTTAGAAAATATATATAAAAAAAATGTTACGTTTAATTAAAAAATAGAGCATAAATTCTCGATATCTGATACAGGAAGTCGTAGTTTTATTTATTTTATTAGCATTTATCGAGCCTCTCCCTAGGGCAACGTGAATATTTTTATAATCCTTTTAGTTTAATTAAAATATAACAGGGGAATAATAGGGAATACTCAAAATAAACAAAATTATTTATTCCATTTACAAGGAAATTTACAGGTGCGTTTTTAGTGATACAGTTGCAGAACAAGTTTTTTTAGCCTAAATGGATTTTAAAAGTCTAAATTAAAATTAGCTGCACAGTTCATGTCTTTACTGTACTGTGTTGTTGAGATATGATACTAGAAATCGGAGGAAAAAAAAATTCTACTTTCCATAATCAATTATGTGAAAAATAAGTATTAGTTTATTTTTTTCTGGTAAAAAAATTCAATTTCTTTTAAAAACATAAGGAAAAACAATATATAATCATATACAGGGTATTTTCAAATGACACTTGTATGTATGTATGTATGTATTTTGGGGTAACATTCACTGAGACCTAAAAGATCTATTGTGCCCCCTTACTTCTACTTAGTTTCTGAGGAGAGTCTCAGATACTAGTAGCTCCTTTAGTCCTATTTCCCGGAGGAATTTTAGGATATCTGCAGGCCTCAACTTAGGTAACTGTCCCTCTTCTATCCAGTAGTCTCCCAGGTACTGTGTCCTAGGATTCTGAAATACTGTGCAGTTCGCAAGTATGTGGATGGAGGTTTCTTCTTCCATTCCACAAAATCTACAATCTTCTTCCTCCACTATTTTGAGCTTTTTAAGGTGTCCATTCAGGCGACAATGTCCCGTTAGGATTCCTGTTAAAACTCTTAGTGCAGTTTTGCTTTGACTTATGCATTCATTTGATCTCAACAGGTTGTAGTCACCCAGAAGAATCTTTGATTGCCTAAGCCCTACTAGATCTTTCCAATTGTCAGATCTTCTCTTTTCTTCGGCTTTACCTATTTCTTCCAATATTACATTGGAGCTGATTCCGCAAAAAGGTTCCGGCCCCCAAAAGGGTATTTCACTCCCCCTCTTTGCTAGTTCATCTGCTATTTCGTTTCCTTCTACTCCAGTGTGTCCTGGAATCCACAGTAAGGTGACTATATTGTTCTCGCCTAGTTCATTAAGTTTGCCTAGGCATTCCCACACCATTTTGGAACTGATTACACAGGACCTCATCGCTTTAATGGCTGCTTGACTATCAGACATTATGATAATCCTTTGCCTTCTATATCCTTTGTCAATATTGAACTGGGCACACTTTCTTATTGCGTGAATTTCCGCTTGAAAGATACTTGGGGTTTTTCCCAAGCTTTCAGAGTGTTTGGTTCCTGGCCCGTACACTCCTATCCCAGTTCCTTCTATTGCTTTTGAGCCGTCTGTGTACCATTGAATGGCATTCTTTCCAAGTCTGGTAATGGTATTTGGATCCCATTCCTTCTTGTTGCTTAATTCCGTAACGAAAATGACACTTACAACGTTTGCATGTATAATTGGACAAAATGACATAAAGATTGAGGAGTCGAACCTATTTACTTTTCGAATTACAGGGTGTCAAAGTTATGAAAATATAAATGTTTTAATTTGATATCTTTAAAATGGATGAATATATTGATTTGGCAGGTTGTGAAAGGGCATTTTTTTATGGAAAAAAATGTTTCAATTCTTGATCCAGTGGTGTACATTTGTAATAATATGTCACCTTTCCCAATCTCATTTTTTACGCCACTGACATTTGAAGTTATTTTCATTTTATTTTGTATTCCTCAATGGTTTTCACGTGAAAAACGCATAACCTTTACATATCAAAAAATTTGTAGTTTTCAAGACATTTATTGTTTTCATGAAGTCTGCAAGATCACTTTTTAAAAATGAAATTTCTTTAATAACCACCAAATTACTAATGGTTAGAATGTGTAACTGGAGCTAATTTGTGAAACAGCAATGCATCTAAAACATTGAGAGAAGATGCCCATTTACATTAAAAAAAAACCTGCCAAATGTCAAATCAATATATTCATCCATTTTAAAGATATCAAATTGTTTGTGTGAGGTTGTGATATTGACTGCGGATCCTTACGGTTCCATTAGCATAACCAATAATTTGACTCAATATAATTTTACCATATATTGATAGTTTTTTTAAATCTAATTTATACAATAAATCTAGATATATACATTTTATAATATGATACCTTAAGCTACACAAATACTATTTTTTTTATAATTTTCTTTTTTTTTTTACTCTTTTATTTTTTTTATTTCATTATTTTATTTTTTTAATAATTAAAAAATTGAATTTTTCATAATTTCTTTAACACCCTGTATTTCGAAAAATAATTAGGCCGTACCCCTAAATCCTTAATCATTTTGTCCAGTTGTACGAGTGGTATGTTCATGCAAATGTTTTAAGTGTCATTTAAAAACACCCTGTATATTTAATGTCAACTATAAAATGTAACACTCCGTGTAATCATGTATATTTAACGCCAACTATAAAATGTAACCCCTACAGCATCAATTAGCACTACAAAGTATAGATAAATGAGGGTACCTTAGGAATGATAAAAATTATGGCCAGATAGTGTTCATTGCCAATAAGTATTTAATGCGTCCATTTTATTAGGATTTTATTGCAAGATGCAATGGGATACTGACTATTTATTAAATTCAAGAACTTTGTATACAGGTGGTTTTAACGTTTCGTTTAGTATGGGATAACACGTTTTTTATGTCGTTCCGTTAATAACCCACATATCTGGTACCACTTGATCTTCTGTTTGTATTTAGTTTCTTTCTGTCTTTTTTCGCGACGTGCTTTTCTATATGGTTCCGTTTTTAAACGCGATTTCACACGCTTTTCATTTAAAATTATATTGGAGGTAGTTACTACCTCCAATGGGTTGAAGAGGAAGGCGAATAATTTTTTTTTTTTTTGTATGTTTCTTGTGGTTTATTCATTAATTTTTGGTTTGTTAATTTTTTGGGGAATTCTGAATCCAATCATTCTATTAGCGTAAAAAAGGGATAGTAAAATCTTTATACGATTGGGCCAAAATAATTTGTTTAGCTTTAAACGAAGCGGACAGATAATTTTTTTTGACAGGAGCACAAGTGTCATGGTCATGATAAGCTTTTCTCTGGTATTCTTTCATCTCTTATCAATTTTTTGTTTTCCCCTCCAATTTTGTAAATTATAATCTGATGCAATAGTTCATGTTTTATTTTTCTTAGTTTTATTTCTCTATTGCAGATATTATTTTCATTCTATATATTCCTTGGATTTTGTCTATTAACATTATTTTTTCAATTTATGAATATTAAAAGATGAACACTTTTCCAAATTTGTTATGGGCTTCTTCAAGCTCTGGCAGCGTTGTGCGAAAACCATAATTTTCACGCCCTCCGAACTAACTCAATTGGTGAAATTTATCGAAAGGCTTCGTTGCTTAGCGACCTGCTGACTTCCTATTGGAAAGCGCGTGCGTGTGTTCTTCCCTGTCACTTTGTCAATTGACTGACATTGATTATCCAGTGGCGTTGGTATTGTCAGTCTCAGATTTTGAACTATTTCGTATCCAAATTGAATTCAAGTAAGATTCTTAACATTATTTGTTTTTAACAAATACCGTGTTTTGAAAAATATCTTGCCTTTAAAGCAAAGCAAAAATCAGTTTCTATATATATAATTATTATGTAATAATAATTATTATTTTTGATACTTTTATAAAAATAGGTACCGTACGCCATTGGTACGTTTTTGACAGATATCCGCCTTGTTTCCTCGCCCCTTACCGATGTCGCGTAGCTTCAGATAAACTTGCCAAACTATATTTTCCTCCATTTTTTTAATAGTATATTATTAAACGAGCAATTTTTGATAGCCATTATTCACGCAGGGTGACGTTTGCGTCCCGAGCCGTAGGCGAGTGTTCAGTTGTCATGGCATGTTATTTAAATGCAAAAGCGAGAATTATGAGTTCATAATTCACTCTAGTGAACCATAATTCACTCTAGTGAACCATAAATCACTCTAGTAGATATATGGCTACAATATACCTTTTGTTAGGAGGTAAAATATTGACTTATTATTAAATAATTTAAATATTCCTTTTCTTACATATTCAACATACTTCCTGTTTTCACAGGCATGATCTTAACCTGCTTAATCTTTGATTACATTATCTACAAAACTTCTCTATAATACATATCTAACTTACCTGAGTCATATTAGAAACCAGTTTATGTAAAATTACACCGGTAGTTGACATTTTAATCTTACCATTTTAATTGTACATGGTTGAGCTCTAATTTGAAAAAGTCACGTACAAGATACATATTACTAAAATTTCCTATGAAATATGTGCAATGAATCGTGAGTTCCCATAATATTATAACTACTTGAGATTAAAAAAAATTATTATAATTTTTCTGTTTCGTTCCAACCAAAAAATTCTGTTAGTAAAAAGTTATCAGTAATTTAAATTAGTTTAGTAGAATTCTGTGAATAATATAACATCAAAAAAAAACAGCTACACGAAGAAACAATCATAGATAAGAAACAGTCCCAGGTGAAGACAATGTTTTCAAAAACAGTTCAAAAACTAAAAAACCACTTCTATAACCTATTTACACTTTCCATAAAAACAAATTTTAAAGTTTAAAACAAAAATGATACAAATGCGCATGTTTTTTAATCTCAGAACTTTCGGTTCTCGCTATCCAGCAAGAATCGTTGGAACGGTAATTTTACTCGTCTGCAAGCGAGATGGAACAGAAAACTGAGAGTTCTGAACCAGTAATTTCAGGAGGTTGGAACGATTTTTTTTAACTGCACATGTGTACTAGTAATGTTACTGTAAATTATTAGAAGGAACCTTAGAGTTACTGCATGGCAACGACGAGGAAGACTTACTAGCTCGTAAAGGGGCACATTGTGCTCCCATTGGCCCAGAACCTTCCTGTGGCATAGCAAAGGCACTTCAAAAAGCAAATAGTAGTACTTGGAGAGAAAAACAAGGAGCCAGGAATATAGCAGGCCAAAGAGTTCATTAAGAAACCCTCGCCAAAATTTACGGAGTATCTACTGAGCCAGAATAGGAAAATAATCGGGATCCTGGTTGGGCTCCTGAAAGGGCATTGTAGACTTTACAAACACATGAATAACATTGGATTGGCAGACACAGCGATATGTTGGTTCTGCCAAGAAGATGAGGAAACCTCAGTACACATACTGTGCTACTGCGAAGGCCTGATTAGACTGAGGGTTTCAATGATGGGGAGGAAAAACCACAACTTTCCCAGTATATGGAGGACCTGAGGTTTGCCATTCGAACTCTAGTAATAAGGACGGGCGTAGACAAGGAACTCTAGGATAACAGGAGGGCATACACAATAGATCTGCAAAGGTCAAAGGACAAAGTTATATGTAACAAAAAATTGCTCCCCCGGCGATTCCAAAACATCCATCCACTGGACGTTTCAAACGTCCAGGGGACGGACGGATGTCGGTCTGTGTTGCGCTATTTGCCAATCTGGCGAGCGATCTTTTTTGAACATCCAGCCCGTCCATCCGAAGGATGGATGGATGTTTGGTCTGGCTTGGCCTTTAGAACCCTACAGTTCGTTAACGAAAAAAATTTATATGAAATACTATAATTACTTTTAGTCCCTTTATCATCTCCCAAGTTTTTATTACCAAGTCCTGGGACATCCTGTATAGTTATACAATTATCTATAGCTTTTTTTCCCGTCTCTCTAAAAATCTCGAACATAATAATTGTAAATCGTTGAACATCATCCTTTTAACCCTCTATCGTGGTGGAACTTTAATTTTTGTTGAATTTAACAATCAAAAAATGTATAAACAACTTAATACATAAGAAGTTATCTCAATATAACGTAATCTTATTACTTAACCTACATACAATAAAAATAAAGAATAGACGTTTAAAGAGGTAACATGTGGTAATTTTAAATTTATTTACAACCTTCCAATTACATCGCAAAACAACTGTAGTTACAGTTAGCTAAATCCCATATGTGAATTTAACTTTCCACACTATTATACATAATGGCAAATTGATTTCCAGCGCATCCTGCCTTCGGTATTACTGTCAATCTCGAAATAATTATATTATTTATTTTTTTATGTCCTAACAGGTCTTACAACCTAATAATAAGGACAGTAGTTCATTTAACAAATTCAAATTATAATATACAAAAAATACAAAATTGATAGTTCTCATTTTATCTCCACATCCTATAAAAAATAAAATTTCTATGCGTTGGGGTTCACTAAAAGTAAGCATAATTTCTAAAACTTATTTAATTGTTTGGTGTTTCCGACAAAAAGTCAACTCATATTTCAATTGACATTAGGCGGGAAAATTGGTTTTTTTATCGATTTATAGCAACTTGATTAATTGCTGTAGTGTTTTTGGGTGTTTCTATAGCTTTGTCATTTTTTTATTAAAAAATTAAGGGTGAAATTCATAGTCGACATTTGGGGGTCACTCATACTCAAATTTGACTTAGTTTAAGTTTAGCTTGAGGCGAGTTTTCATATCCACAGCCATTACTCAAGTAATACTTCAATTTGAGTGAAGAAAGTTTGACTTCAATGTTATTATTAGGAACTTTTGGTTGCGTTTGGTTAACAATTATTGTGTTTTACGAACGTCCTTTAACGTTTATCTGATATAATATGTTGCATTGCATTCATATTCGAATTTGTATTGTGTCCAGTTCGTGTATTAGCCCTCTGTAATTATTTTATTTTCAGTTCAGTTCTTTACTGCTTACATATATTTCTTATTTGCTGCGTAAGTTTATTTTTCAAGCTAGTTATTTAATAGATAGTTTTAGATTCGTATTTTTAATTTTGCTTTCTACTACACCAATGTGGTTACTAACCTAGGTAAACAATAAACGTATGTAAGCATTATCATCATCTATATAGTCTACGAAACCCATAAAATCATCCATCATACTAATTTCCTTAAAAATTTAAAACTGTAACACTGACAAATAGGTACAAACGTGGTTTTTAGGTTATAAATATTCACTCAATGGAGCTGGAACCTGTACTCATATTTCACTCAAGTTATACTCAAACTCAACCTCACTTTTCGCATGCCAAGTGTCTCTGCATACAATCGGGATGAGTGAAGTATGAGTGACCCTCAAGTGTCGACTATGAATTTCACCCAAAGTTTATTAAATAACGGGTATGTCACTTAAAATATTGACCTACAACAGCTTATTGTTAATAATTTTTCAAACTGGAAATAAAATAAATTTTTGTTCATTCCGTAGAAATAATAATTGTCCATTACTGAATACAGTATTACAAGACCCACATTTCAATTTAACAAAATTAAGAATTACCAACGTCATCACGTCAAAACTGGTGATATTGCATCGCATATTATTTAAAAAAAATCGTTATTTAAAATTAAAAATCGACCTATTTCAGCTCTCTGTATATTATTAAATTATGTACGCCTCTGATTCTGATTAAAAAATATCATCGTCATCTACTACAACTATGTCTGTAATATCATTATATGAAATGAATGTTTTTACGTATCATTTTGCAGAATGTATTCTTTGGTAAACGAATAGAATCGATTTCGTGTATTCGACAATAGAGTAACTAATGTATTCGATAGACATTTCGGACATAGAATAATGATAGAAGATATCGGGTTTTGGCATTTTCTAGTTGTGCTGCAAAGGGATGATTCGTTTTTGTCTAAAAGGAAATGCGGATAAAGCAACTACAACAAATAGTTATTTATGATATAAGTGCTAAAAGTTATATTTTATTTTGTGAGAAGGGAAGTTTGGGAAATCACTCAGATACATACAAAAACACAAAAGAACACTGAATTATAGTTTAAAACGATCGAAAACATACAATGCGACGTTATTTCATCCAATAACTATCAATTTCACGTTGTTGCGGTCCAAAATAGTCAATGGTGCTTGAAATCACTCAAAAACCCTTAATGCCGCTGAAAAGTACACAAGATGACTAAATAATGCACAAAACCACTCGAATCTACCAAAAAACGAAAGTTAGCGTGCAATTGGACCATTTTTTCATCCTCTTTCACTCAAGTAGAGATGAAAACACACTAGCGTGAATTATGAACTCATAATTCACGCTTTTGCATTTAAATAACATGCCATGACAACTCAACACTCACATTTCGGTACATAGGTGACTAGAGATGGGGGTACAATATGAAATAAACTATTCAATCTGCGTATTTTGTTCAGGAAATTTGTTTCTGAAATATATCGTACAGTTAAAATATCAAAATTTTTAGTATTGATACTTTTCATAACGATATTTTCTAATATTGATATTTTTAAAATACTATATTTACAACGGTACGGTTTATCGATACTTTACACAGTATCGCCCATCTCTATATGTCACATTATTTGACGTACTCAGAAATTTATTAATTTTCACGTTAGAATTGTCAATAATTGTCAAATTACATCCGCCCGAATTAAATGCATCTGTCAAATTGACGTTTTTTAATGTATAGTTATGTTCAAAAATGTTAATACAGGGTCGCTGTTAATCCTTTGTATAACTCATATAAATTTGGTAACGTAAGTTTCATTTAGTCGTACAAAGAGTTTTAACTTTCTCAGACACTTTTATGTATGTAGATGAAGATTTTATTGTTTTCGAATTTTTTTACCTCTCTCTTTCGAACACCCTCGTATACAACATATTGTAGATACGATGTTGCTGATTTTTTTTCATATTCGTTTATTATTTGAGAGTCTGTATCTGAAATTTCAGCACAAAATTCCCCTTATTTTGACTTCTATGATTTTTTGACTTAACGCGTGTATTTTCGTCATCAACATGACTTTACTTTCAAATTTTCAAAATCGGAACAAAGTTTTCTCAAGACACTTTTATGTATGTAGATGAAGATTTTATTGTTTTCGAATTTTTTTACCTCTCTCTTTCGAACACCCTCGTATACAACATATTGTAGATACGATGTTGCTGATTTTTTTTCATATTCGTTTATTATTTGAGAGTCTGTATCTGAAATTTCAGCACAAAATTCCCCTTATTTTGACTTCTATGATTTTTTGACTTAACGCGTGTATTTTCGTCATCAACATGACTTTACTTTCAAATTTTCAAAATCGGAACAAAGTTTTCTCAGACACTTTTATGTATGAAAATCCACTAATTTGACCCTGGAAATTACGAAAATGCAAATAAAAAGTTTGTAAAGAGTATAGTTGCGATTTTATTATTTTACGAATTTTTTTACCTCTCTCTTTCGAACACCCTCGTATACAACATATTGTAGATACGATGTTGCTGATTTTTTTTCATATTCGTTTATTATTTGAGAGTCTGTATCTGAAATTTCAGCACAAAATTCCCCTTATTTTGACTTTTATGAGAAATATGAGAAAAACAGCTTGAAAGAGAGAGAAAGAACAACTGTGCGTGGCCAGCGAGGCCGTGTATTTACTTCCAGAGGCCGGCCGAATCTCCACTGCCCCCCCCCCATTTCAACTTCTGTTACCAGAAGCGCAGACTAATTTGTACAAAAAATGATATTTTTGTCTCGTCATCGTTTACTCCTTTTTGAGCTCATGCACTTTTAGGCAAAACCAAACACCTCCATCCGGCAACAGTGTCCTTTACAGAGAGAATTCACATTTAAATTGCTATTCCGAGGTCTTTTCGCTACAAACGTGGATCACGTTGGAAGCGCATGCTATTGTATTTGAAAATGACACTGTTGCCGGATGGAGGTGTTTGGTTTTGCCTAATAGTGCATGAGCTCGAAAAGGAGTCAACGATGACGAGACAAAAATATCATTTGTACAAATTAGTCTGCGCTTCTGGCAACAGCGGTTGAAATGGGGGGGCAGTGGAGATTCGGCCGGCCTCTGGAACTAAATACTCGCCCTCGCTGGCCACGCACAGTTGTTCTTTCTCTCTCTTTCAAGCTGTTTTTCTCATATTTTCCTTGTCGTGCTTGTGTAAATCGTTTGGTTCGAAAAGCCCTTTCGCAATCTGTATATTTAACTTTTCACTCATAATTCACATCTCTACTAATTCCAACCTATTTAATTTCCATTTCATCAAGTGTGGTGTTATTTCAAAACCTATTGTTTTATTTTTATTATGTCGAGCGTGCAAAACAACAGTTTAAATTCATTAAACAAATTAGCATCATAATATTACTCATTGTTAAACAAATGAGATTATAAATAACATACCTACACTGCATCGAAATACAAAATTAACGCACAAAACTTCATCCATATAATGCCGTCGACCAATTGCGTGTCATTAAATTAACTCAATCCAAAGAGAAAAATTTACTTGCCACGACGTATAATCTGAGGAATGATAGTAATTTATTTTTCACCACATAATAAGAAAAAAAGTTACAGTGTGACACTTTGTACAAAAGAGAACTGTTGAAGATAATAACTTTATTAGTAGCAATACATTCTGTATAAATACATTTTATTATGCAAAGTATAGTAATATTGGGTCACTGCTCAATATTAGCGACCCCCCCAATTTTTATGACGGTTACATTTAATAAAATATGGAACGCCACTGGAATAAAACGTCTCTTCTTAAAATTTTTTTGTCTCTTTGTATTTCTTTGTAAACATTTTGATTTGGAAGATACAACCAAGCTTTTAAATGTCAATTTCAAAATGTTCAATTATACCCAAGGCGAATTAGCCCATCTTTTGGTGAAAAAAAAATTGTTATCTAAAGTTTGATAGGTGGAAGTTGTAGAGGGGGTTATTACAAACAAGGGAAAAATAAATGCTACAGCTAAAAAAGACTATATTGCGATTTTCGGCCAAATATGAGGTCTTAGAAAAAAAGATGAACGTAAGAGTTGTGGATCTCAAGAAGATCTACAACTTTTATAACCGTGACTTTTTCACATAACCTCAAAATTAGCTCAAAAAACGCAAAAAACTGCATTTTTTATTTTTAGTTTTGGCAAAAATTTTATATACATTTTTTTTTCAAAAAAGTTAATTTGCCTGTTCTATTATTAAACAGTGCTGTATTTTCATAAGTATTAAAAACAACTTTAATTATAGATATTGAACACTTGATGAGTTGAGTTGAACACCAAGGTCAACACCAAATTTGACTTTGACTGCAAAGCATAAAATTTCGATATTTTAGATCGTAATTAGACGAAAAAAAAATACATGGCATGAAACAGTTTGCTTTTGTGTTTAGGAGAACTTTAATAAATTGACCACATATGAAACAAAATGCATCAGCATCGTATTTACACTTTCGTGACATTTTAAGTTTTTCTGGGCTTGTACAAAACACCTGATCGTTGTTTATGACTCGAGTGCCATCTAGTGGCACTGTGTAAACGTAAACACCCCACTCTCATTGCGCGGTTTTTTTGAAAGTATTAAAATTAATTAAACTTTATAAAAAAATTGAAAAATTAGTATTACTAGTATCACAAAAGCAAACTTTATGAATTTTGTGAATAATTAACCGGAAAAACCTAGTATAAACCATAAACCTTAGGACAAAGAACGAAAATTTGTTTGTTGAGTTGAATTATTATCGTGTTTGTTTATAAACTGTAAATAAGGAAATATTAAATTTTACAATAAATTTTGTAGATTCTGTACGCATCATAGAAATTTGATCAACATTTTTTGAGTACTGAATGTTTGTTGTGCTCACCCTGTATGATAATTCAAATATCTTGAAAAACAGTTAATTAAAATAATAAAAAATCGACCTGTTTGGATAGTTCTATATTTTACTTTTATTTATCTAATAATGAATGTAGGTATGCGTTACAAAATGAACGCACTGTATATTTGCCGGTAGTTGGAATTCATTTTTTATTAAATAAACTACAAAACATAGTTCGTGCATTCAAATAATGGATGATTAAAATCGGCAGTTTTATTATTAAAACTCGCTCATTAATAATTGTCCTTATTCCGCGCATACCAACCAAAAACAATAGATTGTAATTAAATGACAAAGCTACGCCACTGTAAACACGCACAATCACATTATAAACGCGTAATTACCAAATCGGAGAAGACAACCAGCGGTCCAAACATGGTATGAATGTGACTTTATAGAAAGTAAATAATTTTCGCAAGTGTGTCACGGTATCCATACATAGAGATGTTGTTCCCTTTACGTAATTTTATTTTACAATCGAATCAAAATAAGTAAAAGCTAAATCGAGTTTTCGTTTTTTAAATGTCCGTAGTTTAAATGTATTTTATACCGAAAAAAATTGGAGTGTTTTGTTTTCGTCCTTAAACAGAAACATGACGAACATTCAGAAAGTTAATGACGAAAAACTGTCTATTATAGTCCAGTTTGAAAATTGATAGTCGAGGCGTAGACAAGAATAGCAAGAAGGCGAGACAATAGACAGTTTTTCGCCGAGGTGCACATTACGTATCTTTACAAAAAATTACTAATTTCCGAATGAAAAATCGATTATTTTTGACGCAAGATTTTTCGTCCGCAGACACTATTCGCCCGCCTTGAAAAAGATTAGTTTCATCACGAAGAAATCTGTTTATTTCATATCTAGATTTTTTCGCTTTGTTTTTTCAAAAAAGAAAATAAAACAAAGCCGATAATAAATTTATCGTTGCTATGGAAATGTTAATCATGTTTGGTACTATTAAGATGTATTATGTTTACTTTGAAAATAAAATGTTTTAAATTCATTCATTACACAACCGGAAATTGATTTTTCCGTGCTTGCATGACTTCCCGTGGGCTTCGCATCACGCGCGCACGGAAAAATCCTTATTTCCAGACTCCTAATGAAATAATATACTATTTTTCTGTGACGGGAAAAAAGTTTGACATTTTATCATTGTTGTCCGGTAACAAAATGTCACTTTTTATAAAATTACTTTTTTCCCCGGGAAAAAATGAGTACTTTTTTCCCGCATATATATATAGATATATTATCTGTCATTTTTCTACAGCGTTTTCTCATCATGTCAAACATAAACATTCAAATCCACGCTATTTTTAATCCATTTAGAGCAACCAAAATAAGACATTTTTTCAATATTACATCGTCATTTTTCTAGTCACAGAAAAAAATAGTGTATTATACACGGGAAAAATATTAGATTTTAGCTCTCGTTTTTTTGTTTGACAACATAACCTCGAGCTAAAATCTAATACTTTTTTCCCTTGTATAATAAATAACTATTTTTGCTAAGGACGAAAAGTGTTGACTAGGTAACATTGAACTATTTAATACCTTACTGAAAAGGTTACCTTTTCTTTCAAATATCTTTACCATAAAACGTCATTTTTTGGACTCAATCGGATAATAGTATATTACGTAACAAGAGTTGTAAGTAACCCAGTAAATTTCACGAGTGCGTAATGGGATTACAGCTCGTGTAGCGTACTATACTTTTTCTACACCCATATATTTTCTTCTGAGTGCTAATAATTTCATCTTTTTCACTACTAACAGACATATTCGTAGGTGAAGTTGAGAAAATGTTCGGATACTATAATTTGTTACAAAAATTGACAGCATAAATGAGATGACGGTTATTCCCATATCAATAAAAAGCGAATTATTATTTTTGATTGTAAAATGTGTAGCCGACATTTAGGGGCATCACTCTAAAATGTATTTCACTAATGCTAAGAGCTTTTATGTTTTTCAATTGATTAAAAGAATGTAAATAAACCAAATAAAATAGTACGTAACTTAAAATTTTATTGCAATTTGATTCAACAAAGAAATTTAAGTTTTTCTTATCTAAACGCACGTGTATGTTATGAGATTTTCATTACGTGCATGTTATTGTTAAATGTCACTTACAAGGAATGTTGTCAGTGCGATTTTTGACGTTTACGGACATGAGCGTAGAAAAAATAGTATAGTATATCAATTATACGACGTTTAAAGAAAAAATATGTTTCTATGTAATAATGAGTATTGAAGAGGTGCCCTACAAATTACTAAAATTAAATATGGAACTTAGAGGAGGATTTTTTTTTATTTGGAAAATAATATATACCTACAAAAACCTACCACTAATTATAGATAAACGATAAAATTATGGTTGTTACTTCTCCGTATTATAAATTTAATGATTTGAACTTTTAAGTTGAATGAAATATCATTGAATATTCAATCTATTTTTTTCAGCACCTAACTTGTATAAACTGTAGCCTTCAAATTCATATGAAAATAATGTATTGTAGCAAAATTGAAAAATGATGACAATATACAATGAGAAAAAATGGGAGCGAGTAGGAAACTTTAGAAGTATGTGAAGTCAAAAAATTATTGTAAATAACAACTTTAGGGATGAAGGTTATTTTTTAATTAAGCTTTTTCAAGAGATTAGAATATGTCGTTTTTTACGTCTACATTGATATTTTCATACGTCAAATTGTTTGAAATTATTTATTAGCAAGAATAATAATATATTTTGGAGCTTGGAGATATTTCCCGTCACCCTTATACAGTATAGAAGCAAACAAGAGCTCCGGAAAATATGCGAACTAAAAGAAAGGTCATCGCAACCGGCCAATCAGGAAACAATGTTAACGATTTTCGTCCATCTTTTCCTTTCCAGGAAGGTGGACAGGTCACTAGGAGACATCTCCTTTATATCGGCAGGTGTAGGCCAAGACTCACCGAACACACACTCTCTTTTTGACGATAACTCTGGGCACTCGCATAAGACATGCCTGACAGATTCATCTTCCTGTTCACACTTCCTGCATAGAGGTGTGTCCACTAGCCCCATTGTATGGAGGTGTTTCCTTAATTGACAGTGGCCAGTCAGAAATCCTACTGTTAAACTTAGGTTTTTCCTGGTCATCGCCAAATATTTTTTCGACTCCAGCTTCCCAGGTTCTCCCAGGGTAATCCTGGCAAGACTGCATCCCTTGATTTCATCCCATGTCTTTAAAGATTGAGCGTGGGTGTAACGTTTAGCTAGTTCCGCAATTGTCGAATTCGTCAGACCGTAGGTGTCGCCGGGTCCAATAATTCTTAGTCCAGCCGCTTCCCTGGCTAAAGAGTCGGCAATTCGGTTACCTTTGCTCCAGTCGTGCCTCTTAACCCACCTCAGGATAATATTGTTATCTACCGAGGCGTTAGCTAAATTTCGATGACACTCTAATACTAGCCCTGATGTAACACGTTGTCTGTTCAAGGCTAGTAGAGCTTGTCTGCTATCAGTGCAGATTATTATGTTGTTGCCAGAATTTCCTTTTCTGGTTAGTTCCTTTGTGCCAGTTCTGTTTGAACCATGCTGGTGTTTTTTCCCATTTCCCACTTAATCTTTAGAATTAGTGATCTGGAGTAAATTCCACATCCTGAGCCTTCTTTGGTTTTTGAGCCGTCTGTAATATAAAATAATTCGGATAATTTTTATTCTAGAATTTGCAACTCCGAAAGTTTCTGATTTGTAAACAGAAATAGATTCGACTTTGTTGACATTCCTTTTGACAGTTGACACATATGGTTTCGATAATTGGTTTTCGATTAAAAATATCGATTGATACTGCAAAAATACAACTACAGCGACATGGACACGCCCAACCAGGGCTCTTGTTTGCTTCTGTCGACTGTAGCTTCTGTCTCCCCCATGAAAAAAGCTTTATTTTATTAGTTTTACAGCCCTGTCAATTTATAGAAATGCGTACAAGCTATGATTAGCATTTAATGTCTGTGTATATGTGTGTGTGTGTGGAAAAATATTGAATTATACATTCGGCTCGACGTAAAATACAACAACCTGATTGAAGGTCGACTTCTTGATTTATAGTACCGAATAAATTTATACACTATTTTTGTTCGATAAAGAAAAAATAATTTTTTGAATTGTTTTGTTATTTGTTATTTATTTTGCGTGAATTTAAAACAAGAGAAATAAAGAGGAACGGAAATTATTTACTGTCATCGAAAAAAGTAATAAAGTTTTATATAGACAACGATAAAACTATCTGAAGCATCCCCGAAAGAGGAAGTATCGTATCGTTAGAAAAAGGAACCATACAATTTAGTGACAATCTTACGCACAAGTGCATAGGAAAATTAGTTCGGTGAGAACTGATTTTTTGTCTGATACATTGGACCTGCATAAATACGTCTTTGTTCAATTGCTCGCAAGGTAGAAGCAGGCGGCGGTAGTAGTGCAGTAATTTCATTGCCTGTTCTGGCCATTATTATTCCGTGAATTTCGTGTATTAGCTGATATCTGACATTCGTTGTGTCCCATTATTTGGCTTTTGTTCGTGTTGTTGTATCTGATTAGAATATTAGTTGTTTTCTTTTCTTTCTTGACAATTGCCAATCAAAGCGCAATTCCACTGGGGCAGCAAGTAGCTGTTGACCCAAAGTCTTTCATTTGGAGCAACATGCAGCACACGAAATTGGCGCATTTCTCCATGATGACTGTTGTTGCCCAGACATATGCTTCAAAATGCAATTCCACTTGGGCAACATGTACCACTATACGTAATCTATTGTTTATTATTTGTTGATAAACATTTAAACACTGTTGAGCGAGTAAATTGTCGCTTTGTACCGTATGTTCGTACCCTGCGTCTCTAATCAATTCAATTGAGGCAACTTCAGTTTGTAGAATCATGTCAAAAACGGTTGCGGAAGTGAGAATAATATGGGAGCCGTGAATTGAAGTTTCCTCTATTGAATTGATTATAGACGCATTCCACAAACATACGAGACAAAGCGCATGCGACAGTGAGCGACTAGTTGCTCGTGACAGTGTGTAAATGTTTGCGGCGTTGACGCACAAATAGGAAACTCTAGACGACATTGTTGTTGCACTAGTGGAATTTCGCCTCAATGTTGCATTTAGTGACAACCAAAAGAACAGAAGTTAACAACCTAAGATACTTAGAGCATATGAAGATGTGCTATCCGACGTAAAGTTTGTAATTTTATCGCTGTGTAATATGGAAATGTATTTTCCAATCTTCCACTTTTACTTCTATGGCATTTTCATGATCAACACAGTCAAAGACCTTCGCGACATCACAAAAGACCGTCAAAAGTGTATGGCGTCACTAGGAAGCCAAATTTTAGCAAGTTTAAGTTTTTATGTTCAAAAAGAAAGGCTAGTAGATGATTTTTTCATTAGCCTTTCTATTATTTTCAATAAGGTTTAATTTCTTATATTAGTAATTCTATTTTAAATAGTCAACTTTTTTCTCGAAACATTAAACTAAAAACTGATATTTCTCAAACCTTCTAAAAATTCTTAATTAATCCAAAATATATTCTAGTTGATTGCCGGGTATTTCATAGATGTCCACTTTTGATCAGTCAGTAAATTGCGATGCGTCGGCGCTCCTTCAGTTCTTCTTCATTGGCGATGATGCACTTTGAATGGCTAACGGTCCACGGTCATTTCTTCACTTCAACCTTAAGAAGAGCTCATTAGTACGGACGCCAAAGAACTCATTTCTATTCAGCTAAGCTATACGTCTTCACTTCACATACGTTTGATAGATCTTCACACCAAAAATTATTGACAAAGCATAGTTTAATTCAAAAATACTTTACTTCCCGACGTAATGTATCATCTCTGTTGTTTCTTGACAACTCCTGCACTTGCCATTATAAATACTCCTGTTTCTGGAAAGAATGTTCCATCAGAGAGCCACCTATTTGATGCTTCCTTGTCGGTATAAGGTCTAAGGGGCAATAGTTTTTATCTGTTTTTGCAACCAGCTCAAGCCAAGAATTCTTTGTTTGAGATGTCCGTTAGAGCTCTCCCTTCCTCTTTTCGAGATAGTGTGGTCCTAATAACTGATGATGTCGGGTGGTGACCAAATATCATTCAGTTCTTTGAATATCTTCCAGTTCTGTTTTTGTCCACTTCAGAATTCCAAAATGGTATGTCAGTATCGATATGGTGTAGCTGTTAATTGCTTAAAACTAAGTTTCTCACTACATTTGACAAGCTGCACTTCTGATGTGAAACATTTTTTCTCAATAACTCCTGAAAAGTCTTGCATTTGGATTTATAGGCATCAGATTAAAATTAAAAAATGATTTTTCCAGTATACGATTTTGATTTTGTGGATATAGGAATTTTTGTGCCGACATTTGAAGGTTTTTAGGAAGGAAAGAAAGAAAAACGTTATCGAAGTCGATAAATTAAAAATGTCTGTTAATCTCCCCAACTAATATCGACCAGATGACGGTAGATAGTCGGTGAGTGACGTTCTATCAAAGATAAACATTGTTTTCTGACTTAATGGACTAGGAAGTAAAAAGAAGAAGAAATAGAAGAAGTCGACGTTGAAATGATGATGCAAAAGTGGCCGTTTCGATGCGCAGGATTCATCCTAGTTACTAATTCGTATCCTTTGTCGGCTTTAAAAACAAATCATGGTATAATTTGTTAGAATTAAGGAGATTCTTTTATACTGTACGAGAGAAGTTTAGGATAAAAGTCAGAAATAGATTTAGCGAAAAGGGTTGTCGCCTAAAGAAAGTAAAGTCTGTTCCGCTGACTTTCGATTTTTCGACTTCAATTTTGGTAATTTATACTTTTTGACGAACTAACTGCATAGGAATAGCTACTTACACACCGTATATTATAAAAACATTGAGTTTTTGTTTTCGAAACTCTCGAAATGTCCAAGAAAAACATCGAGACGAGAGTTTGTTAATTTCTCGTCTCGAGACGAGATTTTTCGGCTCGTGAAACCTTAGTAACAGCCAACCAACCTTGGATACAGTACCTAGCACATTATTTAACATAACTCTTATAGCAGAAATCGAAACGAATGCAAACAAAGAAAAATAAGAAAACAGCCGGCATCGAATAATAAATTTTGAAATCGATAAAAATCTGTACATGACTATGGCGGCAGTGTAGATGGCGTTACCAGGAAACGGATTCGATTCCAACGTAAGAAAAAAAAAATAGGGACTAGTACGATCTCGTTGCAGTGCAGCCGTCTAACTAATGATCTTGTAGTTTAGTTAGTGTAACACAGCCACACCCGTTACATACATCTCACACTTCACTCTCATACATCTACAGAGAAATGTTCGAAAATTATACATGAGCGCGCAATCGAAATTATTTTAATCAAATTAAGGGGGCTTTGGTCCAAGTTGCCTACCCAAAAAGTGATTAGTTCACGATTTTAACAGCGATGTTTATAAAGCCGGTAACCAGCCGTTATCAACATGACAAATCTTCACGTAATGTAAACAAATGCAGGTACAGTTAAATTTTATAGTGGCCTGCAGCAAATACCTTTCCATTGAGAACTTTCTCCAGAGACGGCTCTTCCCAAAAAAACTAAGTAAAATTTTTTGTTAACTAACTATTTATTATTTTGACTCCGATTTTTGTAGGTTCAAGCAATTTAATAGATTGCTGCATCCTTGGTAGATACAATAGGTGGGTTCGATTTGCCTCTTTTCACTCCGTAAGCTCTTTTCGCTCCAAAACCGTTCGAGGTGCCCCTTTGGAGCGAAAATTGCGGCGCACCCCTGGTAAAAAGTGAACGTTCGAAAGATTTATTATCTTAATAAAATACGAAGGTGGTTTGGTAGGGGTAGGTTTGGTTGGGTTATTATTGAAAATTATTACAATTTATTCTTCATAAATTGACTATAAATACGAAGGTGGTTTGGTAGGGGTAGGTTTGGTTGGGTTATTATTGAAAATTATTATAATTTATTCTTCAAAAATTGACTAAAAATACGAAGGTGGTTTGGTAGGGGTAGGTTTGGTTGGGTTATTATTGAAAATTATTATAATTTATTCTTCAAAAATTGTCTAAATATTGAAAATTATTTTTACAAGCAGGTAGTCAGTGCCCGGTTGATGATGCTCCTTCTAAGGATTAAAAATTCTGGAGCCCGGTTCACCTAACGGATTATTTGCTACTACCTGCTTGGTGCCCGCGGTTGGTATCCGCCCGCTCCAGCACCCTATAACCAAATCGAACCCACCAACTGATTACTGCAAACTTGCAACGTTTCGAATATTTTTCAATTTTTTTTAAATCCAGTAATATTAGTGAATAAAAATTGAGAATATTTTGTCGGGAAATTTGTACTTATAAATTACATTTCTTAGAATTATAATTATGATGTTAGAGCGGCGCTGGAATGATTGCCTTATTCTTGATGGAAATTATGTTTATGAATAAAACTAATTTTGAACAAAAAAGTGTTTTCTTTGTTAGGCCGGAGACTTTTCAGCCCATGTGCTAAGCATAGAAAAGAAATCAACTTGCTACATACCTGTCTATGTATCACTAATTTAAAGGACTCGATGTTTAGCTAACGGTTACTCTGAAAGAGATACGAGCCTTTGGAATTTTTAATCACTTTTGATTTCTTTACGATGCAACACTTCATTATAGTCTGAGATTTGTTAAGATATTTACATCATTGGAAGTTAAAACTAAGCGATTATTATTATTATACAGGATGTTTCGTACATTTTTTTCCAGTAGAGTAGTTTTTTCAGAATAATCTCTTGAAATTACAGTTCAAAATTCACAATTTTGTGGTTTTTACAAGACTTTATGTTGAAAATGCGGTTGTTCGGGAATAAAATGACAGGTCAACGAATTATTTTACGAAAAAACCGACTAGGACAGTCGATATCTCGTCACAAAAAATCCCTTTCACATAAAAAAATCCCAATTCAATGTATACCTTTATTTTGTAATATTTTCTTTATTTTTTCTTTGGTGGTGGGTAATTTTGATCCTTGCGTATCCTTAAATTTACACTTCTGTGCATTAAAAAAAGACCAAAATCTACAAATTTTATTTATTATTTATTTTTTTAATGTTCTGTACACTCATTCTACAACATACAAAAGTATATAAATTATTTTCTTCTTATTTGTTTCAGGTATGTGAAAGAAATAATTCCTTGTAGAAACGACTGTTAGTGAGGTAAAGTAGTATCTATATAAAGCAATTTTCGAATATAATTGGGTGTGATTAAGCAGTGGTCGGGCGATATATAACCGATATAATTCCACTGAGACTGTCATTATAATAATTTATACATGGACGACGCCATGCGCTCAACGACTATTACAAGATTTTTGCATTTACGATTATTTATGTTCTCTCTATTACGTGAACAGTAACTACTTGTTCTGTAGTATTGGAATTAACTGGGAAATGGAATCTTATAAAAACACGTTGCGAGTGGTCTTCGGAATTACGATCAGTATTGATCCTTTCTTATTAGATATTCAGGAGTTCCATTTTGCTAGCAAAGCATGAGATGTTCCTGAAAGGTTTTCTCCGAGTCTCATATTATGGAAGTTATATCTCACCAAGCAATGTCCAGTATACGCAAATTATGTTCTTTGTTATGCTTTCTTATATTCTGCTTCCAGTTTCTGGAGCTCCAACCATCTGTGACTCTTTTGACAGCCCACAGAATTGGCCTTTTCAGAAGATGCTAAAATCTTAAATCTCGGTGACGGAAATAGTTAACTATGCGCAATTGACAGCAAATTTTGTTGCTAATTTGTAGCTTTAAGATGCCCCAATATGGAATATCTAGAAACAACACCTGCTCTTTAAAACTACTCCTGCTACTGCGATATTAAGCTGCGGAATCCATTTTGCTGTATCTTGGACCTAGAATTAGTTGCTCCTTGGCATATTTTGTTGGAAATTTGTTTTCCCTTTTTATAATTCGTTAACAAAATTTTTTTTTAAATGCCCAATTCATAGTTTTATAGGAAATTGAACGCTCTACAAAAAAGGTTTCTTAAATTTTTTTCGTAAACCTTGCCGTTCAAAAGATTTCAAAGGTTGAAGTTTAATTATTTTAAGACAAATTTCTGTTTTGCTTATGAATTTTATAATTCGTTAACAAAATTTTTTTATGAAATGAACAATTCATAGTTTTGTTGCAAATTGAACGCTCTACAAAAAAGGTTTCTTAAAATTTTTTCGTAAACCTTGCTGTTCAAAAGATATCAAGGGTTGAAGTTTGATTATTTTAAGACAAATTTCTGTTTTGCTTATGAATTTTATAATTCGTAAACAAAATTTTTTTATGAAATGCACAATCCATAGTTTTGTAGGAAATTGAACGCTCTACAAAAAAGGTTTCTTAAAATTTGTTCGTAAACCTCGCCGTTTAAAACTGAGAGTCAATGATTCATTAAATCGTGAAAAAATAACGTTCTTTCTAGAAAAATTCATAATGAAAAGTATTATTGTTAAAGAGAAAAATGTTCAATTGGCTATTAAAAAGTTTTTTTTTCACTTAATTATCAAGCGAGTTATAAAATTTCAAACATTTATAAAATATTCGTACACTTTCATAGTAAAAAATTTTCTTTACTGCAGTTCGGATATTTTTTGCGAGGTACTTTTATAACTTGCAATAAAAATTGAAATTGCTCTTCATTTTTTGTCAAGCTTTAAGTATATTCATTTACTAATGCGAATGCTCGCTCTGCTGCACCATTAACAACTTTTAATTGTTGAAAGTACGTTTTATTTTCATTATAACTGTTATTAGTAAGCCATAATTCAATGTCTATATCAAGAAAATCATACGGTAGATGAAAATGTTTGAAGAGATTCAAAGACTTTTAGAAACAAAATCATTCAAATTTATATCAGAATAAAAGTTTCAAATACATTTTCGAACAAAGAATTTCTTCATAATGGTTACTTTAACGATAGAAACTCAAATTTGTATAAATTTTCCTGAAACTTAAGACTGAATTGAAATTTAATTTCCTACAAAACTATGGATTAAGAATTTCATAAAAAAATTTGTCAGAAATTTGTCTTAAAATAATCAATCTTCAACCTTTGATATCTTTTAAGCGGCGAGGTTTACGAAAAAAATTTAAGAAACCTATTTTGTAGAGCAGTCAATTTTCTACAAAACTATTAATTGGGCATTTGTTTGAAAATTTTTGTTTACGAATTATAAAATTCAAAAGCAAAACAGAAATTTATCTTAAAATAATCAAACTTCAACCTTTGATATCTTTTAAACGGCGAGGTTTACGAAAAAAATTTAAGAAACCTTTTTTGTAGATCAGTTAATTTCCTACAAGAATATGAGGAGAGATATTTTTCAACGAACAGTTAAATAGAGAAATATGAATTTTCGTTTCAAAACTGAGGAAAAAATGTAAAACTGAAAAGCGGTGTTCTTTTCTACCAAAATAAGAATTTTCTCGAGGTGCCTGACAACCAATTTTTCAGAGTAGGTATACACTAAAAAAGATTAGTCAGTTTAAAAACCTTTTATTAGTGAGTTATTTTTTCGACCCACACTATTATACAGAGTATAAAACAGTTTAAAAACCTTTTATTTCATTATCTTTTAACATTAAACAATGGTTCTATATAAAGTTACATAAACTTGAATGTAAGTAACACTTACTTATCTGGCCTAGTTGAATATAATA
Source organism: Lochmaea capreae (assembly GCA_949126875.1). NCBI lineage: Eukaryota > Metazoa > Arthropoda > Insecta > Coleoptera > Chrysomelidae > Lochmaea > Lochmaea capreae. Next base: position 5,902,137 of record OX421406.1, on the reverse strand, counting down.
TATGTCTATGTTTCAATAAGCAACTAAGCATTCTTTTTTACGGCATGTCACGTACCTATATTCAGCCAACGCAGACTCTGCTTTGAACTACATTAATTTATAAATCATTATACAGAGTGTTTCAAGGCGATTTATAAATTAATCTCATATAAAAAACTAATTAGGTTATTCATTTAGGGTGGATAAAAGAGGAGGCATTTTGAATTCTAATATGTTTACTGATCGCGATCTGATATCTCTGGTCATTTTTTGAGAAATGTTGGCTCACCCTGTAAGTTATATAAGAAATTATGTAGATAAAACTGTTTTTTGAAAAAAATTACAAGTAAAAACGCATAGCAAGAATATTAAATTAACATAAATAATGAAACAGGCACGTATAAAATAAATTTAGAAAACCTGAAAGAATAAAAAATTTATTTTTTATTTTTAGAGCTAGAGCTCATGAAAATTGAAAAATTCCTACTTTTATTTGAAAATCAGCGAATCAAGGGCAATTAAAATTTGCAATAATATAGATAGAGGGTGTTCCATTTAAAATCACTGGTTAACGTTCCCCATATTTTGTTTTTATATATCCAATTGTACCTATTTTAAGGTTATTTATAATATCAAATAGTTTAACACATTTTTTCTATGATTTTGAAAAACAACTTTCCTTCCGAACTACATTTTATGTACGACTTATTAAAAAATCACCAGAAACATCCACCACTAACAATTTCCTCCTAGTTGAACACTATTATTTTCCTTCGAATTATTAGAAAAATCACCAGACACTCCTATAATTAACAACTTTCCTCCCGAGTTGAACAATATATTATTTCTACGACTTATTAAAAAATCACCCGAAATCACATAATTAACGAACCCAACGCTATATGTTTTGTACGACATTAAAAAAAAATCCCAAAATTAACAATTTTCTCCAAGTTGAACACTATATTTTTCCTACGAATTTTAGAAAAATATTCAGAAACTCCTATCAAAAGCTTTCCTGTCGAGTCGATTGACATATTTTTTCTACAAGTCACTCACAAAACTTTTCTCCCGAAGTGATTACTATATGTTTTCTACGACTTATTAAAAATCGCCCGAAATCCTATAATTAACAACTGTTCTCCCAAGTTGAACACAACATTTTTTCTACCACTTAATATTAAAAAATCCATCAGCCATTCCCAAAAGCAACAATTCCTGATTATTCGATTTTTTCACGGTTTATTCAAATCATTTAAGAATATAAAGATATAGTTTACTTATGTAACAATCCTACACGGTTCTTTGTTGATACAGTAGAGATGAATGACTATTCATTAGATTGCGTTATAGGGTATGTCTCTACTCTGGTCTCGGGAGGTGGTATCGGATGCCTAGTATATCATTTTAAGAGAGATGTTGTCTTCCGCTTTCTATTAGGTCGTATTAACGTTAGCTAGACACGCTAACATATACAAGGTGATCGTAAAAACAGTGTTTATTATTAATTTCCATTTATTAAAACTGTAATACACTGAAACACTAAATATTATGTTGGCAAAGGGGCAAAATAGCACGAAATTTATACATTATTCTTCTTTTTTAGGTCTGGTTAGTAGAAAATCAAAGTATGGTGATGGTATATTGGTTATGGTGTTTTTTTTTTGTCCCCCCGGTCCCGCCACTACTTTACATACCACGAATATTTTGAACACGTGTGATGTGACGTAGTGGTATGTCTAAGGGGGTTGCATGTGCATCCCATTTTATTTTTTTGCATGTATACTAATTAGATTTAAGGGTAGTTGAGTATTTTGAATATATTATTTTGTACCTACAATCCAAGGGAAATTGCTGAATTATACCGATTACAAAAATGTATATTTTAAGAGATATGACAAATAAAAACAATTTCTGCTGGATAGTTGAACAAAAAAAATTGTGAACTGTGTGTATTGGTATAGTTGGGAACTGTTTACGTACCTAAAGTTCTTTTTTTTATATACAAATAGCAGCAAACACTTTTTCTTTTGGACAACCTGTATATTAACTTTATAGAAATGATCATCCAACTGTACTTCCAATTGTACCTCGTAACCTCACAGTTTTATTTCATTTAAGTTATAACAAAATAAACTAAAAAAGTATACACGGTGACAAAACATACATTTTTTTTTTCTCAGGCAGGTGTCGCCTCTTATACCAATCCCTTATAGATACTAACGAATTATTTACACTTTTGCAAAGAATCCTTTTAAATTATGCCTGATTTATGTACAAGTCTGGTTCGAACCTTAAAAGGAGCGATACCTAGTTGAACTTAACTGAACTATAATAAACTTAAGTAGTTCCTACTCCCCGGGGTCCCAACCTTACCATATAAGAACGGCTACGTAGATGACCACATACAGGACCGGTGTGGGTTATGATTAACACGTTGAATGCCACTGTATTTTACCAAAAACATTCTTTGAATGCTCGGGAATATTTGAGGCAAAGAATTTTTTCGGGGGTAATATCCCTAGTGCATTTAAAATTAGATGCACGAGGGATATTTGGTAAGATTATTTCCTAAGTTGAATAAATATTTTATACAACATCAACCATCAAGTTTGTTTTTACAAGACAACATGTCAATCTTGAAAGAAATTTTTTTTCCGGAAAAATTGCTGACAGCTAAGTTGACAGTTGTTAAGTAATTTTTCCACTTAAAATTTATATTTGACATACCAATTCTTGATAGCGATTGGTCAAAATTAATAGGAAGGAAATAATCTTCAATAAATGAGGACACAGTGTGAGAAGTATCAGAAAATTTCGTTTGATATTTTTTATAGAACTAAAAGTTTGAAATGGTGGTCAGTTAAACTTTGTCCAAAATCCGATAGAACGAAAAAGTAGGCAAGGGCACGAACACGTCTTTTAGTTTCTGCAATCGATTTTGGACAAACTTAATCATAAATATACCTATATAACGGAATAATTCCAAGTAATAGTACCAGGAGTTCTTTTTTGTCCCGCAAAGATTTTATTATACAGTAAGTCACATAAAAGTCCATTAATTACGTGAGGTGTTCAGGAACGGGAGGAGATCGAGCCGTATCTCGATAAATCTCACTTGGGGGAGAGAGGGGTCTTGGGCAAATATCACGTAATTTTTCTATTAGAAAACGATATAAAATTGCATGAAAGTTCAGTTAGGCCCAATGTCCATGTATCGTCGCGTCAGTGATGCAAGGGGTAGGTATGGAAATATTTCACGATTTCAATTTATCTCTGCTATATCCCTTAATGCTTGGAAATATAGACTCAAAATCCATGTCTATATGTAAAATGTTCCCCTGAATCCATTGCCGGAGACTGAAATGTTCTATCTCTTCAATCAGTCGAGCTATGAATACATTAAGTTTCAAAAAGTGGATTTTCGAATATTTTTAGTCTACTTTCACATTTATTATTCACAAGACAGAAACCCTTCAAGTTATCATCTTGAACATTTTTTTCCCTATTAATTATTCATTTGCAAATACTCTTCTGAAATTTCAATCCAAAATTCATAATTGTGTGGTATTTACAGGACAATATGTTTTTTCGAAAATTTAATCACACTATTTGAATGAGAAAGAATGATGTTATCATTCGGTTACCAATTTAAAGCCGAGAGAAAACATTTTTTTTTTTTGGTAAATTTTGAAGCAAGGGGTAGGTATGGAAATATTTCACGATTTCAATTTATCTCTGCTATCTCCCTTAATGCTTGGAAATATAGACTCAAAATCCATGTCTATATGTAAAATGTTCCCCTGAATCCATTGCCGAAGACTAAAATGTTTTATCTCTCCAATTAGTCGAGCTATGAATACATTAAGTTTCAAAAAGTGGATTTTTGAATATTTTCACTACTTTCACATTTATTATTCACAAGACAGAAACCCTTCAAGTTATCTTCTTGAAAATTTTTTTCCCAATTATTTATTCATTTGCAAATACTCTTCTGAAATGTCATTCCAAAATTCATAATTGTGTGGTATTTACAGGACTTTTAATGTTGAAAATATGTTTTTTCGAAAATTTCATCACATTATTTGAATGCGAAAGAATTATTTTATTAGAATACAAAAATATACTGTTACTGTTTATTCTACAATGAGGAATTCATAAACTTCATTACTAAATCTTTAAGATCAGATACCAAGTCAAGTTTTTTTTTCAAATCTTTTATTTGCTATCGACTACAATTGACACGGAAATGGTTTAGTAGCGAAGGCATTCTCCCTAAACGTGTGTGTACAAAGATTTATTACTTTATTTTTCAAATTTCCTATCAAAAATGTATAATGAATTCAGTGCGTGAACCATTTAAAGATTAACTACGAAAACAAAAAAATCTCCAATGACGGCTATGTAGTTTTTATAAAAAATGGTAGTACCGGTGCCGCTTTTAAAAGATATAATTAAAATAACATTAAAAACGTGAATTTAACATTGAAACAACATATACCTCTATGTAATTATCACGTTGAAGGCGAGTTAATAAAAATAGGTGAGCATATTAATTTTTGTTTGTTTCATTCGGTAACACTGAATTTAATGAGGTAATCAATTTTGTTTAATCATACGGATTTGGGTTCGAATCTAATTATTATGTAGGAAAATTATTTTTGATCATAGGATAAGAAGACCCCCCCTTAGGTTAGGTTAGGTTTATGGTGAGTGGGTCTATAAGGCCCTCCACTGCGACTCGCAAGAGTCTATTGTGGCTGACACCTATTCAGATTTCACCAAACAAATTCAGCTTCTTAACAAAGCCGATTAGTTTATTTGGTGAATGATATTTCAGGTCCTAGGGCGAGAGAGAATCCCTGCCAAACATCAGATACCTGCGGGTACAAATTATATGCTCTGATGTTCCATCATCTTCCAGACAAAGACGGCAGGTCGGATTTTCCGACAGTCCAAGTTTTAGCATATGATGACTCAGATGACAGTGGCCTGTTAAAAAGCCTGTTAGACAGCGTAGGTCATGCCTGCTATAGTCTAACATTTGCTTGGAGACATTCTTCGAAGGATGTGTGAAAGCCTTCGAATGAACCAATCCTGGTAAATTATTCCAGAAGTCTAAGGCTCTTATTGCCGTCCAAGTATTCAGTGTTTGTTTGGCAAAACTTATTGCGATGCCAATTGTAGGTTCTGGTCCGACAGAAACACTTGCGGCACCCTCCCTTGCAAGAGAGTCTGTCTTCTTGTTTCCTTCCATGCCAGAATGGCCAGGGATCCAGACCAGCAATACTTTATTGAGGAGAGTCTTTTTTGGCAGTCTAATACCAATTTCGACGTTACACGGTTCGAGCTAAGTGCTTTCAAAAACGCTTGGCTGTCCGAGGAAATTTTTATTGTTCTATGTATGAGATTGGCATCCTCCAATCTTTCCACACATGAAAAAATGGCGTAAATTTCCGCCTGAAATACGGTTGCATAGGATCCTAGAGAGGTTGAGATTTCTGTCCTAGGTCTGCGCCCGTATACACCTGCACCAGAGCCTGAGGGTGTATTTGATCCCCCTTACTGGGGGGTTAAAATAATGGAATAAAATGTTAGTTGAAGGTTGTAATGCAATGAATTTGGTATTTTCGGAAATAAACAGTACATGACCGAAAGTTTAAAGGGCAGACAAATGGTAGGATAATTTAAACGAAGTCGAAGGGTTTGAAAGGGATGAAAGATGGTTGTAGATAATTGAAAAATCTACAATTGTTGTATTAATGAATTTCTTGAAGAACCTCAAAATTATCGGGGGTAATATCACTAGTGCATTTAATTTTTCCGGAAAAATTGTTTCCTATTAGTTTGTTTCAACAAATAGCATGAGCGAGAGTGGTTTTAAAAATCCGAGTCGAAGACGAGGATTTTTCCACTTTCGCTTTTTTGTTAGAGAGATTTTAACTTTTGTGTCGTATTTCAATAAATAATTATCAAATTTTCAACTATATCTAGTGAGGAAAAGGGCTTTTCCTACAACCACTATGCAAAACACGCTTTTCTACACGAATTTTTATACGCAAAGCAGGCCTTTTATAAATTCTTGATAACCGTTGGAAAAGTAAAGCGAAAAGTACACGCTATGGCACTTTTCCGCACCAAAATGTCAAACAAAGCTACCTACTTATGACCTGTCAACTTGTTTTGACAATTCAACCTAACAGTGAATTTCTTATAGGTGTACAATTTTGAAATTTTAACCAAAAGTAAGTAAACTATTCACTTTGGTCACAATATTCAATTTTGCGAAGTACTATCAGTATAAAAAATTATTTAACAGTTGAGATAGGATACTTTAGTATTATTTTTGTTATACTAACCATAAAAATAAATATTAAGTTACTTTTCTACGCCCATGTCTGTAAACGTCAAAAATCGCACTGACAACATTCCTTGTAAGTGACATTTAACAATAACATGCACGTAATGAAAATCTCATAACATACACGTGCGTTTAGATAGAAAAACTTAGATTTCTTTGTTGAATCAAATTGCAATCAAATTTTCATTTACGTAATACTTTATTTGGTTTATTTACATACTTTTAATCAATTGAAAAACATAAAAGCTCTTAGCATTAGTGAAATACATTTTAGATTAAAAGAGTGATGCCCCTAAATGTCGGCAACACATTTTACAATTTCAAAAAAATTAATTCGGTGTTTCTTGATATGGGAAAAAACGAATGGTATTTGGTAACAAATTATAGTATCCGAACATTTTCTCAACTTTACCTATGAATATGACTGTTAGTAATGAAAAAGATGAAATTATGAGCACTCAGAAGAAAATAGATGGGCGTAGAAAAAGTATAGTACGTTACACGAGTTGTAATCCCGTTACGCACTCGTGTAACTTACGCACCCGCCGCTGCGCGTAATGGGTTACTTACAACTCTTGTTACATAATATACTATTACTTGTATTATTTAAATTTGTGTAGTTGTATAAAAATTATGGTGTCCAGCATGTGGGGAAAGTACTTTTCTCACTCGTTGCATAATATACTATTTCAGGGTCGTGAAAAGACATTTCTCACTTTTATACTTACGATGAGTCTGTCATTTATTTTTTGACAGAGTGCTCCATTTTGTCAGTTGATCTCAAATATGTCAAACTTGGTAAAAATATCGAACAAAGTATTTGTCTTAAATTGCATTGAAAATGAAATTTCGTGTGTGGAAGCACTGATAATACTGCATAAGGCTTACCTGAATCGACAATTCATTTTAAAGCAGTCGAGATGAGGTGGACGATTTGCCTAGTCTGGACGGGCATCAACGTCTCCAACTGAACTAAAATGAAGAAAAATCGTTGAGGAAGCATGGTAGTGGCTTAAATTTCGGTGTTTCCGATGTCCGTCCGGCGGTCAGGGTAAAACGTAGGTACGTCCGAGGTCCGTCCCGCGGTTAAAAGGGTCAAGACGTTTGTCCGAAGTCCGTCCCGTGGATCCGTATGATAATTTATATTGCAGATATTATATATTATATATAGGGTAGGGTAGGGTCTGTGGAAGGGTGTCGATAATACACGAATCATACTAATTATTCTAGGAATAATATTCTACCCTGCCCATTCTACCTGTGTATCCACCTGACCGCGGGACGGACATCGGTCGGGGATTAAAAACCCTTTTCCTAAACCCTCAATTTTCTGACCGCGGGACGGACATCGGTATTGCCCTTAAATTTATATGTCTCACGGATAAAATCCTGCTTGAAGACATTATTAAGAGAGTAAAACGCATTGCCCAATTTCCAATACTTTTTTGAAATAGTAGTAAAAGGAATAATTATTTGTTTTACTAGGCATAAAAGCACAAGATTTAATGCCGCGGCTGGTGTTTCATGAAACCAGCCAAGGCATTAAATCTGCTTTTCTGCCGTGTGAAACATATAATTTTTTCTTCAAATTTGTTCCAATTCCACGCAAAATCGACTTTTTCATATTTAAATTTCGTTTCATTATCAATATCCAAATAACTAAATGACTCTTGGCAGGCTTAGAAGTTGTACTTTTTCTGCCTAGGCAGTAAAAGTGGACTTTTTCTGCCTTGGCATTAAAACTACAACTTCTAAGCCTGCCAAGTGTCATTAAAAGGCCGCTTTTAATGTCATTTGGAGAAAAATATAATTTTTGTTTATAAAAACTGTATTTTGAATACCAATCGTAGGTATCTAAAATATTTCAATACAAATTGATTGGAATTTTTTGTCGCACAGTCAAAGTGATTTTTTTCGTCTTGTGTGTTACTATCTAAAGCGATAAATTCGATACCGCTATTTTTTGACAGGTAAAATTTGTTTCACAGTCAAATTGATTTTGTAGATTTTAATTCATAATTATTCATGAGCATCAAATCGTTTATCCATTAATCATTTTTGTTAATTAGGCTGACTAATTTGTTTTACGTTCAATTAGTTTGAACAGAGTCGGACTAACCAAAAACACAAAAATTTTCAATTAATATTGGATATTAAAGTGGTATACTTTTTCTTAAGTCCTCTGCGCCGCTGGCGGAAATAATTAATATTGTAAATCATTTTAATGACACAGCGGACCGCATAAAAAACCAACAGACTTAGTTTCAACAGCTAATTTGACGTGCTAACAGTTTACTGAAGTAGGGAAAATTTGTATAGTGTCTTCACATTGACTTTAGAAGGAGTATATATATATATATAACGCCCCTAAAACACAGACTATAAATTGGAGAGCTAGGAAGAATAATGTTAGTTCCTCATATAAAAAATGTTCTTATTATACCACCCTTCGTTACTAAGGTAGAGGGTCACAAAACTGCGAGAGGAAATTTGTTTCTTATTCATATTTCCTAAGCATTTTCTAATTCATGGTCACCTTTTATTTGACAAAGAAGAATTCAGGGACGTGTGAATATAAATATATTAAATTATATTTTTTCAAATATGAATCCCCTTTACAATAATTTGCATACGCCACAGGCTTGTATACTTATCTGTTTTTATCAGAATTATTCGTTTTGTGTTTATTGGGCATAAAAAGCGAAGTTTTCCTTTTTTTATTGTTTATTGTTCTTCTTCCCATTTTCGGAATTGTTCCACGATGCGGCTTTTTGGGATACCACAAATTGGTGTGGTACAAGTTCCTTTTTTTGTAAGACAATCTGTAATCTTATTTCCGACAATGTATTCCCTAGCACCTATTACAAAGTTATTTTGTTGTGTGTATCCAGTTGCTTAATGGCTTGTTCGCAGTTCCAGATTGTTTTAAGACTCAGAGCCACTGAATCAACCTGACTATCGAACGCAATAACTATTTTGGCTGAGTTGAGGTATTTTTTAAATTCTATTGCAATGTCGTTGCGATTCGATTTGATCCAGAGGCAAGTCTTTGCACCTTGCTGAGTCTCATCATTGCATTATTTTGTATCGTCGTGGTCCACCATACCAAAGACACGTTATTATTAATTAAACAACACTCTACATCCAGTGTATCATGCGCGTACACGTTTCGCCACAAGTTTGCTTTGCCATCGTCAACGTGGTCTCTGATCTGGTCGCTACTTTTTCCAATTCCAAGTTAAACTCGAGTCAATAATTACCCCGAGATATTTTACATCCATCACCATTGGAATCTTCCTACCCCGAATGGTTTAAACGACAAGTTTTGTACTTTTGTTCATTGAACCTTTCTATAACATTGTTAACCACCCTCTTGAACGTCATTATGCAATATTGAAAAATTTTATGTTTACAAAGCATTAAACAATATTTATAGAAAGAACTGAAAGCAAGGTTAAAAGATAGCTTTTACCAATATCGATGTCTCCATGTCGAAGACGTTGAAGATTGTGGTAGAGTACACGGTCGAGGCTTCATTTCGTCCTTGAGACATTCGCACAATTGATTATGCAAATATGGCTCATTGACTGTATTGATACAAACAATTAGTAAATCAAGAATAAGAAAGATAAAAATGTTAGTAGGGTACGTGGACATTTTTTATTTTGATAAAAGTAGTTCGAGAAATGTGTACTTCTACAGGGTGATCCTTATGTATGTCTTAGAGACTAGTTTGTCCTTGAGTGCTTAAGAGCATCTCTCTACATAGACTACAATAGGCTTATCAAGCAAGGAAATCAGGAGAAGCTGCATAATTTGGTCTCAGGTCTTGAAAGGAGCCTGAATCATAAAGAAGTAGCCCTTGCAGCATTTCTAGACATGAAAAATGCTTTTGACAACACTTCGATGTCATCAATAAACAGATCCCTTAAGAAAAGAGGGATTAACAGCACCACATGCAAATGGATAGGATCCAAGCTCGAGCATGGGAGAAAAACAGCACATATTATGCATGATACAACCTACACCGTTAGGACAACTAAAAGATGTCCTCAAGGCGGAGTACTTTCACCACTTTTATGGAACCTAATTGTGGATGACTTGATCTTCAGGTTGGTTGATCAAGGCATATGGACGCAGGGCTTTGCAAACGACATAGTGATTGTCATCAATGGGAAATTCCCAGATGTGGTTATGAATGTCCTAAAAGAAGCACTACGAATTGTGGAGGAATGGTGCCTTAAAGAGGACCATTCAGTTAATCCAAAATAGTTTTTTTTAATAGTTATAACGTAATTATGGATACCAATCGATTCAGGAACAATTTGTATCTGTTAGGATCAAACACCGATATCGGCCAATGGTCGAAGAATACGGCCAAAACGCGTTCTGGCCACTAGTATATTGCCAATGTCGGAAATATCGTTTTCCGGTCGTTTAGTGTAGACCAAAACGCGTTCTGGAGCCTTTGCAATTGCCAGAATGTGTATTGACTTTCCCAAGTTAGTCTGAAAGAATTTTGTTATTCGTCCACGTATAATTCTGGTGACCCTTTCCCTTATTTTTACAAGCTTTTGCTACCTTTACCTCTGTAAGTAAGGGTAAGGGTACTATGTAACAGCAAGTGTCATAACAATAGTTCGTGTAAAAACTAGTAGATGTTTTAAGTATGTGTCGTTTGCAAGCTGAGACATGCACAAAATCGGTTTTTGGACGGTTTAATTGTGTGTTAGACGCGTTCTGGCAATCGCAAAAGGTCCCGAATGCGTTCTGGTCTACACTAAGCGGCCGGAAAGCGTTATTTCGGATTTTGGCAATATGCTGAGGGCCAGAACGCGTTTTGGGCGTATTTTTCGACCATTGGCTGAAATCGGTGTTTGATCCTAGCATATCCATAGGCATAGGAGTGAATTTTGTAATAATTTCAAATATTAGAAGAAAAAAAATGACAATGTAAAATCACGAAGTTTTCCTGGGTAAAAATTTCTAATAAGAAACAGTGAAAATTTATAACTTTAGCTCAAAAGTTGACTTTACCCCCGAAACAAATTAATTTATTATAGTCTTTGTCTAATGTCTGCATGTTTTACGCTCCCATCATATATAAGTACTCGGGGAAGATCTCTAGGTGTACCTACGTGAACTCCCAAGTAATAACTCTTTCTGTGGTAACAATAAGATTCGTTTAAGAAGACTGTATGTGTGTGTGTGTCTGTGTGTGTAATAAAAGAAGCCTCGCAGCAACAACTAAAAACAAATCATTACTTTATAGCTCTCAACGTTTATACTGATTTTTATGTCGCAAAACTACAATACAAGAAAGGATAGATAGCCCACATGGACAGGGGCGCAACAAAGATACCCCAGCCAGAATTACGAGATATTCATTACAAATATTATTTAGAAACTGCGTGTTATATAATAAAAACCATCAATTTTGACCTTATTCTACATTATCCGGCAAAGGCGTATATCTTAAATGAAAAATTCTAAAACCTGACTAGGACATAACGTAACATTGACTGGTGATGAAAATTAATTTTATCACCAGTTTATAAAAACGAGAAAGAAAAGAAGAAAGTTTAATGTCATATTATAGAAAAAAAACAACAACTAGAACTGAAGAGAACTACTAACAATAAGAACAGCTAGAACAATTTACTTTTTATTCTATGCATTATTAGCTATTTTCGATTTTAATTTAATATTAATGGTAAAATAAAAAAGGAAATTCTGAAATTAATGTATAAAATAAAAGTATATCTTGTGTAATATTGGTTGCATAACTTGTAGGAATCAAAAAGTGCTGTTTTCAAATCAGAAAAATTAATTAAAAATTGTTAAAAAACACATAAAACAAATTAAATTTTTTTTTTGTCAAAATTAGATGAAATCTTGTATGAAACACGTTATGAAATGCTTTTTTGTGTAGCTCGTGTCATTTTACGGGACCTCGCTCGCCCCGCAAAAATTTCACTCGTTACACAAAATGATGCATTTCATAACTGGTTATATAAATAGCTATTTTTTAACTGTGATACAAAGTTTAGCATTAGACTTTTCACACAGAAATCTAGCTACTTGTACCCTTTTGACAGAACCTACACCTCCCTTTTGTTGTGTGGACGGGCCAATGGCCAACGCAATCTTTTCTTGCTGTACCATCCGGTCTGGCATCTGTATATTTAACTTTTCACCAGGAAGCAACATTTACTTCTTGGGCAATATGCCCTTCCAGGCAATGAATTACACTTCCAAGATAAACAGGTTCAAAATTAGAAGGAATAATATCGCTTGCAGACCGGTTTCGGCGTATTTGCGGCCTCATCAGTATAAGGTAGATATTATTCGTCCAGAAGCTCTAAGAGCATAATACTGGACTGAAGACAACGCTGAAATAACATTAATACATTAAATCCAGTGAAGGGAATGCCAAGAATGTGATAACATCGACATTTCCACAACTAAATACAAACCAAAATTCTATATTGACAAAAAACCATCTCGGTATTGTAGGTTATTTACTCGATTACAATTGATACAGGAGACTGTAATAAAGTTAATAATAACAATACAAAATACTATGGAACAATACCAAGGAGACTACTGGATAGAAGGGAGACATTTACCCAAACTTAAACCTGCAGATATCCTAAAATAAGTATAAAGGAGCTGCTGGTCTCCAAGTGTTTCCGATTTATGACTCGACCTTCAAATGTACGGTTGCGATTTAAAGTGATTGTAATAATTATTTTATTTATCCTTTTTAATGTCGCAAAAAAAATTTCCTCCGCCTATGTACCGTATTACTCGAATTTTTCTCATATCTTCGTACAACGTGGGCGATCTGGTAGTACTATTACTTTGCTCTCTGACTTTAGGGAGTGTTTTAGTTGGCAATAAAATTTATTTAAATGCCATTTATATAGATATCCTTAATCGTTACTGAATGTTTGGCTGATATGTGAAAATGGACAAATATTTCACTGGAATTTACGAAAGTTAAAGTGAACCTTGGGGTACACCATTGCTCTTACTGGTAGATATCTACTAGTTCTTTTTTGTGTTCAATATAAGATTGAAACAGTTTGAAACGAATTCCTTCTGCCACGAAAGTTTTTTTTATTAAGATTACAAGATCCACCAGAGGCCTTTGCAAAATCACAAAAAACTGAAGTCGTAAAACGTTTATCATTCAGTGGGGAATAAAGTTAATTAAAAACAGAGAGCATTTAGAAGCCAAATTGTTGCAGTAGATGATTTCCTTTGCGTTTAATTGATTATTGTTAATAAAAATGTAACTTTCAGCACATGTTGTAGTAAAATTTATCTACAAATCCATACCGCTCCTAAAATTCGTCTATGTATAATTAATCTCAAACAACGCCCTTGATCGAATGCGACCACCCGATGTACGTAAGCACCTGTTTTTTTTAAATATTCTTTTCAGTTGAATGAAAGTGTAGATAAAACTTTAAACGTACACATACCATTAAATTATGAAATAAATACTAGTACACTTAGTTCGCCGGTGGGTTGTTGCGACAGATGAAATCCAAGACATACAAGGTACGCAGATAAGCTGGCATTCTTGGTGGGTACTTACGCAACAACTGCTGCCTTTTCATAAATAAACAATTATTTGATAAATTGTTGAACGCGTTAAAACTGAGTTGTCCGGTTAAACCTATCGGCACGCTAAAGGTTAATTATTTTATCGATGAATAGTTATGGCATTGTGAAAGAAGGTCTTTGTAAAAGTATATTTTTTTGAGAAATAGTCGTTTTAAGTCTACAGCTACGTCTACATCGTTGATCTCGGAAACAGTGGTGCCAACTCGAAAAAAATTTAAGAACCGGTAGATTTGAGAAAAAGAAGAATATATTCTTTCTACATTAGCCGAGGAACGAGGAAGGGTAATGCCCGGTTGCAAGAACGCTAATCAAGTCTCTCATCATGTGATGGTTGATTAAAAAATGAAAAACCCTCAATGGGAACCCGATTGCACGAAAAAATAATGGTCGATTAATTGTTCATCATTGCCGGTACCTATCCGTTGAATTTTGATGTGTAAATGATGGTTGATTTGAAGAATTAACGAGTTATTATTTCATTGATTATCCGTTGTATGTATGTATGTATGTATTTTGGGGTAACATTCACTGAGACCTAAAAGATCTATTGTGCCCCCTTACTTCTACTTAGTTCCTGAGGAAAGTCTCGGAGACTAGTAGCTCCTTTAGTCCTATTTCCCCGAGGAATTTTAGGATATCTGCAGGCTTCAACTTAGGTTACTGTCCCTCTTCTATCCAATAATATCCCAGATGCTGTGCCCTAGGATTCTGAATTGCTGTGCAGTTCGCAAGTATGTGGATGGAGGATTCTTATTCCATTCCACAAAACCTACAATCTTCTTCCTCCACTATTTTGAGCTTTTTAAGGTGCCCATTCAGGCGACAATGTCCCGTTAGGATTCCTGTTAAAACTCTTAGTGCAGTTTTGCTTTGACTTATGCATTCATTTGATCTCAACAGGTTGTAGTCACCCAGAAGAATCTTTGATTGCCTAAGCCCTACTAGATCTTTCCAATTGTCAGATCTTCTCTTTTCTTCGGCTTTACCTATTTCTTCCAATATTACATTGGAGCTGATTCCGCAAAAAGATTCCGGCCCCCAAAAGAGTATTTCAGTCCCCCTCTTCGCTAGTTCATCTGCTATTTCGTTTCCTTCTATTCCAGTGTGTCCTGGAATCCACAGTAAGGTGACTATATTGTTCTTGCCCAGTTCATTAAGTTTGCCTAGGCATTCCCACATTATCGTTAATCATTCATCATTTTTAATAAACGTTCTTGCAACCGGGCATTAGTGTATTAAAAACAAAATAAGTTAAAATATTAAATATTGCATTTTTTTCTCCCAGTTTAAGTTTTTTGACTTTTTGCCAAAATAATATAGGATCGTTTGGAAATACCTGAATTTCTTCAGTATTTTTTAGTAACTTCCATTCAGAGTCCAGTACTTATGGTAACATATGATCGTCTATCAAATTAGGAAATAAAAATCCGAAATAGAGTTTACTGAACCCTAGGATCAATAAAATTGTATAATTTAATGGAAATATTTTAATAATTTGGCTTCCCCGTAGAAATTTAAATCGTTTCCACTTTTTATATTCATGCGTGCTTATCACAAAGTTTACAGTTAGCGAATTGGTCACCTTTTTCACTTTTCTTTATCCACCCGCTAAACTCCAGTATTGCTTCCCATTCCTCTTTGTAGTTTTGATAATATTTAACTGTTTTTACTATTTTTGGTTGACTGCTTTACTACTAGATAAGCCCGATATATAGTCCGGGGAACTTAGGCCGAAAGTTGTCGTGAAATTGAATAGATTTTCACCAGAGATTTGACTTTTTTAAATGAAAGTATATGTAGTATAGACTACTTTCCTAGATTTGTGACAAGATTCCGCTCGAGCTTGCAAGCATAGCTTGGAGCACGTGAAATGCAACAGTTTTTCGTCCATAAAATTTGATTAAATTTTTTTTGGCTACTCTAATAGTCATAAGAAATGTTCGGTATTATCGGCTACTAAAGCCTCCGCCATCTACACTATTAAAAAAATAGCAAAATATTAAATTTCACAAAAAATATGTTGTAGATTCTATACGCATCATACAAATTCGATTAATTTTTTTTTGGCTACTCTGATAGTTATAAAAAATGTTCAGTATTATCGGCTACTAAAGCCTCCGCCATCTACACTATTAAAAAAATAGCAATATATTAAATTTCATAAAAAAATATGTTGTAGATTCTATACGCATCATAAAAATTTGATTCCATTTTTTTTTGCTACTCTGATAGTCATAAAAATGTTCGGTATTATCGGCTACTAAATCCTCCGCCATCTACACTATTAAAAAAATAGCAAAATATTAAATTTCATAAAAAAATATGTTGTAGATTCTATACGCATCATAAAAATTTGATCAAATTTTTTTTGGCTACTCTAATAGTCATAAAAAATGTTCAGTATTATCGGCTACTAAAGCCTCCGCCATCTACACTATAAAAAAAAATAGCAAAATATTAAATTTCATAAAAAATATGTTGTAGATTCTATACGCATCATACAAATTCGATTAATTTTTTTTTTGGCTGTTCTGATAGTCATAAAAAATGTTCAGTATTATCGGCTACTAAAGCCTCCGCTAGCTACACTGTTAAAAAAAATAATCATTCAGTCAGGTAATTTTAAAAGGAACCAGTAGAGAGGGACGGAGGGAGATAGAGGAGCGATCACCCTTCAGTACACAAGGGTAGAGCAGATCTGTTTATAGTGTATCTATGACGTTTATAAACGTTTTGATTCATTACCAGTTGGTTGTTTAATAATTTTGAAAACAAAAAACCATTTCTTTATCATCAGTTTTAGGTACCAACTCCTGGGACTCCCTTTATAGAGAATCCACAATGGTCCTTAAGGAGCTGTAAAAGCCACTGTACCGAAGATATATTCTTTCTTAAATTACGACTTTACTTACATTTATCAAAACCAAACCGATTATTTCGCTAATCGTTCTCGTACATTTTTTTCATCCGTTCCGTATAATTTTCCTCATAAATATTTATGCCACAATCAACAATTCTAGCCCTTATTATTTTTGCTCCTTTCATTCATTAACTTCCATCAATTGGCAATCTCGCAACAATAATTTGAATATAATTTCTTTGTTAGCCTCTCGACGTTCATTTTCCCTTGCTTATTTTTTTTTTGTATGCCAACTGTCGAGCTGACTCGCGTTATTGGTACATCCTGTGATTGTTCAAGTTCGCATTTAAAAAAAATATATATGGAGATAGGCTATTAGAGTAATTGTTCTAGAATTTCACTCGAATTATCACTGGCTACAATCTACGGGATACAGTGTGTGGTAAAATAAATGATACTTTCTAATTAGAACGTTGAAAATGTAACAACAATAATCGGCACCAAAGCAATGGCAAATATAATAGGTGCAAAGGTAAAAAAGGTGAGGTGCAGATTGCAACTTTAGGAAACGTTTATATAAATTGTACAGTTAATACAGAATTGCAATGGACGTCAGCTTTTTTGGCTACAGTACATTGCCGTCAATCGCTTAAACATTAGGTTTAGTTGACATTCATGGGAATGACATCGACGTAGAGGTAAAAGTTTCAGTGCACCAGGTGTCTGTGTGGTGTTCATCGGTGCCATATTTGATTTCAGCGATCTAAAAACCCCAAGTAAAGATTTTTGGTTGGTCTTTTTCAATTGTGTCTGGAAAACCTTCGGGGATGACGTTCAGAGCCAGGTTAGGGTGCACCAGGTGTCCGTGGGGTGTTGGCCGGTGCCATATTTTTCAGCGAGCCAAAAAAAACCTCCCGTAACGATTTTCGGGTGGTTTTTTTCAATTATGTCTGGAAAACCCTAGGGGATCTCGTTCAGGGCCAGGTTATGGCGCACCAGGTGTTCGGGTGGTCGTTTTCAACATAAAATTCGGATTCAGCGCACACAAAAAGCCCCCATATCGATTTTCGGTTCGTTATTATCGCTATTTCCAGAAAAATTCTCAAAGATGGCGTCCGCGTCCAGGTTGGGGCCCACCAGGTGTCCGTGGGGTGTTCGCCGAGGGTATATTATATTCGAATTCAGCGACCAAAAAAACCCCCGGTGTCCAGTTTCTCTCCTCCAGGGCCGGACTTAGCATTTTGGCGCCCCTAGGCCCTATAATTCCTTCCGCACTTCATCAGGCCTGAGGGGTGACAGAATTAAAATAGCCTTTTGGAGAAATTGCTGTTTTCCTTTCGATTACTAAATTGCCTATCTAAAATAATAAAAACAAGTATCTTGTATCTGAAAGCTATAAAAACGAATAATCGAAATAAAAAATGTACTTACGATATAAATTGAAATCAAGGAAAATTTGTAACCCCTATTAATAGTAAACATCAAGTGACATACATGAAGTGACTTTATACGTTAACTTAATACTGACGCAAACAGAATAAGTAAATATTATAGTTCCCATCATTTTAAACATATAAGCACTTCTTCACATTTCACATTTATTCTTATAGGGCCTTCCTTCTTGCTTTTTGCTGGGCGAATGTATCTATAATGTCATCATATTGAATGTTCTGAGTCAGCCTCCCCTCAGCATTGCCAGTGATGAAAGTCTATCGTGACCTATTGTTGACCGTAGGTAAGTCTTTACTCGACGGAGAGTAGAGAAAGATCTTTCTCCTGTGCAGTTAATAGCAAAAAGCACATAAAACCATTCTCAGGGAAATGTCAATGTTGGAGTAGATATCTACATCATCAAAGTGACGCTAAAGCTTGATTATCTCAATCAGGGGGATGCTTGTTTTGCTCTGTTCAGTGTTTTGCAACAAAAATGGCTTTAAATGTAAACACTCGTCTATTACGGCAGGCTCAAGACCTTCCCCTCTTTCTCCCCTTTTTTCCCTCTCCACCGTGCGCCCCCTGGGAGCTTGCGCCCATAGGCCCGGGCCTACTGTGCCTATTGGGAAATCCAGCCCTGCTCTCCTCTCTCGCATAAAGTTCGGGATAGTCCCCGGAGATGACGTTCGTTGGCGTTCCTGAGCTCCAGGTGTTCGGGGGGTCAATTTGAACATCATAATCGTGATCAGCGACCTCGAAAACCCCCCGGGTAACCGACTTGAGCCCAATTCTGACTCTTATTTACGAAGTTATTAAATTTGCCAAAAGACGGTTTGTAGCGAAAGCAAAAAACCGCATTCCGATACGTCCTATCATAAAAGATTTCCTATCTTATGGCCTTTTTAATGCTTCATTGCCTCGACTATAAAGCAAAATAAAAAGTGGGATATTTGATGAACTTAAATTTAAATTATAGATTCTCATACTATTTTAAGGGATTGGCAGCCTAGTCCAGTTATTACAGTAGTCACGTGCGACGGGATTTAAATTCTACGAGCTCGTACAATGTAATTAATTCCTCAAATCTAAATCCTCTCTAGAATGATTAATAACATATTCAACACTTACAACTATTTTACAAATATCGCTAATATAAGCATGACCATATTTAGTTAACAGTCACATTCTCACATCATTTAAGTATCATTTAAACGAACACAACTTAATATGATAATGCACCGTTATAAGTTTATCTGTATTAAGTACGTTCACTTTTTTTTTCTAAAAGAAAAATAAATCGATGCATACGGGTAGTACCGAACTCCGTTATTGACCCACACCGTAACATTCCGTATAAGGGACAACTAATTATAGTTATAATAATATTAGTTCCTTACCAGTAAAGTTAATATGCATTTTAGTGGACTTTGACTACATTCTCGAAGTTGCTGATAAAATCATTGTTAGCTATAAAGGAAAGGCAGCACTGATGATGGGATTTTTAGCGACGAAATTTCACCGATACATGGAGAGATACCGAATGAGTTACATTGAAATATACGCTCCTTTAAGCTACTAGGATCAGTTAATATTGAGAATATTTGGCAGATATAAGTTGGTGGTGACTTTGTTTGGTTCTCCCCCTGCGACCTGTGAGGTATTGTGGTGCTATTTTTGGTCCAAAAGCGAGTAAAACCTTGACGAACGTATAATCCATAAGAGCGGGCAGCAGCACTGACCTATTAACGCGAAAAAAAAGCTACAATTCTTGAAAAAGTTTATAAGAGCCTTGGAATAATGCCAAAAGCTGATGCTAATTTACATCGCCTTCCCTTTTAGTTAGCCTGAATCTAGGGTCAATTCTATAAAAAATGGTTAAAAAATCAAAGGCATGCCGTTATATTTGATGAAGTTTCCGCTATTAAAAAGATGTTAATCCAGACATCGGCTTACTCCTAAAAAATGATGTTTTCAACTTTTTGTACTTGAAGAAAATCTGTAACCTATGCCGTTGCTTTTAAAATAGACTACAGGGAGCGTTTTTCTTTAAATTGTTGTATCATTGTTTGTTTCACCTTATTAGTATCCTCAGTAGTGGCACTCTGTAATTTGTATTTTAAGGAAAGCGGTGAAGAATAAGCAAACGAAAAGAATCGCTATACTATAAGCGAATCTGTATCCCTCTTCTAGTCAATATTCTCATAGGTGCTGTGTCCTAGGATTGTGCAGCGGACCTGCAACGTCTCTAGACCTTTCAAAAAAATGTTTCTTCTTGCTCTGCAAACCAGACCTCCACAGCTTTTATTACCTCCGCGTTGGAAAGAAATTTACGACCTTTTAAACTTTTTTCAGTTGAGGAAAGAGATGATAGTCGGACGGAGCCAAATCTGGTGAATAAGGGGGGCGTTCTAGTAATTCAAACCCTAAATCACGAATTTTTTGCATGGCAACATGAGATTTGTGTGCATGGGCGTTGTCCTAGCTTTCCGCGTCTTTTCTCTTTAATTTGTTCCTGTAGAGTGGTCAGTAATGTCGAGTAGTAATCTCCAGTTATTGTTCTACCCTTATCCAAAAAATCAATCATGATTACTCCATGGCAATCCCAAAAAACTGAAGCAAGAACTTTTCCAGCAGATTTTTGGACACGAAACTTCTTAAGTCTTGGAGAACCAGAGTGTCGCCATTTCATCGATTGTTTCTGGATCGTAGAAATGTATCCAAGTCTCATCCATAGTAACAATTCGGTTTAAGAAGTCTACATCGTTTTCAAATCGAGCACAGATCGAACGCGATGCTTCTACCCTTCCACGCTTTTGGTCAACATTCAAACATTTGGGGATCCATTTTGCAGCAATTTTTCTCATGCCCAAATTGATGTGAACTATATGATGAACGCGTTCGTATGAAATATTCAGTGCTTCAGATATCCATTTTAGCCCAATTCGACGGTCTGATAACATCATGTCATGAACTGCATCGATATTTTCGGGGACTGACACAGAAACTGGTCTTCCCG
This sequence comes from Lochmaea capreae, assembly GCA_949126875.1. Classification (NCBI taxonomy): domain Eukaryota; kingdom Metazoa; phylum Arthropoda; class Insecta; order Coleoptera; family Chrysomelidae; genus Lochmaea; species Lochmaea capreae. Next base: position 5,880,852 of record OX421406.1, on the reverse strand, counting down.
ATCGGTCATCATCTTCAATGGAGAATTTACCTCTTTTGAAGCTTGCAGTCCAATTTTTCACAAGCGCATACGAAGGACATTGATCACCAAGGGGATTAAGCATATCTTCGTAAATCTGCTTACCTCTTAAACCTTTTAAATACAGGTACTTGATGATGGCTCGATACTCCAATTTTTCGATTTTCACAATTTCGGTGGATATCTTTTTTCTTTTAATTTATTGCGTAACGTTTGGTTTACTTTTTTGAAGTAAAACTTCACACTGACACTTCTAATAAGTTATTGTTCGTTGCTATGGTAACGCAATATATTGTTTATGCATGGAACTGGTCTAGGCTAACTAGATATCAATACATCTTCGTATAATAATATAAACACAACTAACAATCGAAAATTAATAACAACAACAACATAACAGAGATAAAAAATCTTACACATTGAGTAGAACAGGACAAAACGATACGTCTCTTAAATAGAAAGACCCTTGAAGTTGTCGCTATCACTCGCTTCGCTATTGTGTCTTCGGTCATGTTCAGTTAGGCTCGAAAAAGACCGAACTCAGTTACAGAGTATGAAGTAGCGAAAAGAAGGGAATCTTTATCCTTATTTTGTTACAGTCCTGGAGACTTAGTGGATTCCTCTGGTCAAACTTTATTTTTTCACGTAAAATCCATTTTTTTCAACAACCCTCACATGTTAACAACAACCTATGAATTACCATTCACTCTTATTGTAGTTTTTCAAAAAAAAAAAAAATCCGAATGCCATTTTGTAATACTCGAACGTATCTTATTGAGAATAGCCACGTTTCTTTATTCGTTTTAATTTTATTTAGATGAGAGTTAACGATATCGAAAATATTGATATTGTTTCTGGTTGATTAAATTTAAAACCACGGTACAAGATCATGATAGGCACTATAAGAATGTACTAACAATTCAACTAATCATATAGGGTGTACAAGTTCGTTACTCATAATACGCTCAGGGTGGTTAGAGAAAATGATCCGACTAGTTTAATAATGTTATAACGCCTTATAAAGTTTACTTTTCAAAGAACATAGACCGTTCACTAAGAAGCAACAACTACTTTTCGGACTATGTGCCCCGAAAGAATTGAATTACACTTTTACGTTTCTGTTTTTTTGAAGCATAATACATTCCAGTCAGAGCAAAAAAGTTTCGTCTTCATTCGGTAAAAGCAGCTGTAATCATAATTATAATGAAAGTAAACTCTCTACGTACCACGGTTTATGACCTCCCCCCCAACGTGACCCAGCGTAGTCTTAAATCCAACCCCCCTCTCCCCAAAATTGGCTACTAAATTAAAAAATGATATTAAGTATTTGTTATATTAAAAAATGGATTTCTATGAATACGTATTATGAGTTTTAAGATTTGTTCTGGAAAATTTACTAAAGAAGAACAAGAAGAAACAAAGGAAGAATACCCCACGGCAACGGCATTAGTATCATCTTTCGAGATCGTTGCCATCTCTTTTCTTTGTCATTAAAGAAAGGAGTCACGACTAAAAACCATCGACAATCCGTATCGAAAAGTTATAATATACAGGGTAAACTAATAAATAATAATTTATTGGAAAATATAAGAAAGTTTTTTTCTATTCAGTTTTCAATCGAATTTTCCGTACGCTACTGGTTGGAAGAAATGTTGGATGATTTTTTACAGCTACCGTTAGATGATGGTGATACCGCTTTTTTTACCTTTTCGATCTCAGTTAATTTCAATATAAAATGATGGTACTCAAAATAATAAAAATAGGCCAGTCGAATGTGATAAAAGTAATATAAAAAAACCAAACCAAAATTAACAAATTTTTTTAAACATTTTAAATTTTGTTATATCGATGAAGCAGCGACATATTAATTTTCTGAAGAAATAAAAATTGGGAAATATCTCCAGTTTAAAGTACACAACAAAAATGATATACAGGGTGTTCTTGGACCAAAAACTTGAGAGATGATAAAAAAATTGTTTTTTAATTGTAATTATTAGACGACTTCTTGGAATTTAATCAAAAAAATTACAAAGGTGAACGAAGCCGGAGTAACATTTACAATGTATTTTTTAATCCAAAAAACTATCATTGTCCAGTGGTTGCATCGTAATGGTCTGGACCCCATTTCAACAATAAAAACAGTAGTTCCATTCTATGGGATTGGAGCTATTTCCTCCATAGCAGAATAAATTAAGAAGGAAGAACAAGACAGAGCATAACTCTGGAAATGCCTTCCAGTCCAAAATATCCCAAAACTACAACGAAAAGAGACGGATGAGACAAGTACATATTATTTCCGCCCAAAGAACCTGTCAGGGCATTTTATCAAGCACAAGAAAAACTGGATGTTGGTAAAGTAGGTGGACCTTGGCAAAAACAATTAAGAATCGTTAGTTTCACTGGGCATTATAAACTCAACCAGCACCGGTGTTGTATTTCCCTGCACTTACTGACACAGAACAAGTAGAAGAGAAATCCCCTTCTTGAAATCACAACGGATCCTTCACTTCATAAAAGGAATAGGGTATAAGTACAGAAGGGGCACAATACACACAACTTGGTCGTATTGATGTAGCACCACGCCTAATTCATTCTGTTAAGAAGAGTAGTTGAGATACAAATGATAAAATGGTTGGGAAACTATGAAGAACAAAAAGAAGGAAAGAACATACCGTTCAGTTGAAATTTTCACAGACAAGCTGCACTAAAGGCATTTGATTCCATGAGGTCAAGTCTAAGCTAGTATGGGGTTGCATAGTGCCTTGAATCCACTTGGGTCAAAGTCAATGGGACAGAGCTCGTACTCGTATTTGTTTTACTAGTTTTTGCCCGTGTAGAAGTCGTTATTATGAATGTCAGTTAGCTTTCAAGTGAGTTCAACGTTGTGTGAATAAAATCGGATTGAGTTTTCATAAAATGTAATTTAAATCAAAAGTATTGATATCAACTTCGATCCAAATCACCTATAAAATAAGTTTCAATAAAATACGAAACACATATTCCATCAATTCTGTTAAAGAATGTTTATGCAAAATTTGAAGTAGATTGGAACAAGCAATCACGTTGTTCCATACACACTTTGCTCCCGTTTTTCTCCCCCTTGAGGGTAGAATTTCGGAAAATCCCTTCTTATCGGAAGCCTACGTCGTACTAAGAACACACCGTCCAAGTTTTAGATCTCTTCGATCAGCGGTTTAGCCTGTGCGTTGATCCGTCAGTCAGTCATTCAGGAAATAGCTATTTCTGTATCAAGAGCAGAAAGTAGTAATTTGGTAGTAGAGACAGAAACTGTCGAAAGTACCAAAAGACTTTCTGCTCTAAATACACACAAGATTTTTTCTACTATCACACCAAAATTAACTACTAGCTCTCTTTTATCTATAAATAAAATTAGGCGTGCGCCAAAGTTACTTTCTGCTTACGAGCGCCAATAATGTCAAATTATGACAGCTCGCGGAAAATTAGGCGTGCTTCAAAGTTACTTTTTGCTTAAGAGCGCCAATAATGTCAAATTATGACAGCTCGCGGAAAACATCATCTTTGCAGTTGCTTTTCAAGGCACAAAAGACGACTTTCGATAGTGATAGTAGAAAATAGTATATTACACTCCAAGGGCCGAAATTCGCCGAGGGCATCATGACGCGCAGGACCGAGATTTCAACTTTCGGCCCGTGGAGTGTATACTATTTTTCTTCATAGCCGGTCGGAAGCGAGTGCCGCTGGTCGTAGTTACGAGTATAAATACGCATGAGAAACTCATTCCTCCCGCTGTTATAGGGGAAACGCGTGTACTTTTCACAGGGAGTAAATGTTGAACTTTCGTCCCTGCTATGAGGGACGAAAGTGCGTACTTTCGACCGAGGTATGAAGAAAAAGAATTTTTTACACTTTCTCAAGATTTTTATCAGTTTTCCTCATACTGTATTCATTCTAAGATAGAAGCTCGAGTATAGAGACAAATTAATGAGAATTTTCAAGGATCGTCGTCCAAATGTACGTCTTTTATAAATTAAGTGCAAGTGAAAAGAGACAGGCCTAGGAAATAGTTGACGATCTAGAAAAGAAACGGTTTCGGCTTGTTCCGTTTTTGTTATCGTATCCACTACAAGCCGGCGAGGCATTTTTTTCTTCAAATGCTGACAGAAGGAAGTGAAGAGTTGTTAATATGCCTTTATGTTACAAACAGTTTAAACAGCAGGTGTGTATTTTTTTAAAATGTCATTGTCCAAGTGACACAGTAACGAGAAGTCATCGTTATAGGTGAAGATAGAAAAAAAAATTTAATGAAATTATAGCAGAGAATTGTAAACTCGTTTAGGATCACTGCGTACTGGGTTTGGAAGAGTATTTGCGTGTAGGACGAACAACTTTTTATAGTATATTAAGTACCAAGTGTCAAAAACGTTATTTTCGTCATGAGTTTTCTGAGGAACGTGTGAAGCAAAGCGGAACGAGTGACTAAAGATGTTTTTGACACTAGATGCTTAGTATACGTTTTCTACGCCCGCAGGATCTTAATTATTATGTTATATTTTAACTAAACACTAGTGTTCAAAGTTGTTTTGCGAATATCAAATCCGTGTTTTCCGTATAATTGGTCATTGTATACAACAGGTCCTTATGGATTTTACAAAAAAAAATTGTACTCACGTATTCAGTACACCCTCTCGATCTCTAAACACAACTCCGTTTTTGGCGCACGCTTTTAGTTACTTTGCTACTGGCGTTTAAAGTACGTAAATTTTAAAATTACGCGGCAATTTTTCCCATATATGTACATTTCTCCCGATGCACCACAATCCATTGAACAAAAGGATTTGACGGTGTTGCCAAGTTAGTTGGTCTTGAAAAGTCTTTTACATTTTTTTTTGGTTAGGTTATGGTTGGGGTAGGTTTGGTTAGGTTTTTTTATTTGGAAATATATTATATTGGACTTTTCAAGACTAATTAAGTCCCTTTAATTGCACAAATACCGTTTTTTTAATATTTCAATTTTCCACAATTTCTCTAGATGCCCTTATTATTATTATTAATTGGTTCTTGAAAAGTTTTTTACGTTTTTTGGTTAGGTTATGGTTGGGGTAGGTTTGATTTGTTTTGGTTTTTTGCTTTAAGTTTTTTGCCTTTTTGATAAGAAAAATATTTTTCATCATTTTTTGGAGAAAAAAAAAGTTTGGCAACATTGTTTTTCTTAATATTTCAATTTTCCACAATAAGGAGCTGTTGTATACGATTACCAAATAATTTTTCTGTAATTGATTATATAAAAAAAATACGATATACAGTGTGGAATAAATTTGATAACGAATAAATGAGAGTGCGTCGGAAAAAACGCTTGGGCACGTCGATTTGTATTTTTAAATGCGCATTTTTCCCCAAAATTATATAATTCATGTACAATGTCCTATACCTATCTTCAACTGTTTGGCTACATTACACTAAAAACCTAATAAGTAATACTGATTATTTCTGAACAATGTAAAAAATGCTCGCCGCGAACGTGTTGGAACATGCAAATCTGGTATAGAAATGTCTTCTAACGTTACATCTCAGTTGTGACTGATCTAATCGCAGATTTGGAAAAATTTGTATAAGCTATAAATATTCTGAATATTGAAAAAGCGAAACCACCGGGACCCCTCAGTCCCCACCGTCTTACATTTGGTTCAGGTAATGACGGACAATGATTTGGTAACGAGGGCGGTGCTCCATCTTGCTTGAACCATATTGTATTGGCAGGAGCTTGTATATTATATAGTATATTACATTACTAGTGTGGAGACTGACCCGTTTCACACGAGTGGGAGAATGTATGAGGCGTCAGCCGAGTTTTATATACCTACCAGTTTTATTTTTTTCACGAACAATCAATGAAACCAGCCGACAATATACAGTTTTTAAATGAAACAAAAGCAATATAGAAGGAAACAGAAGGTGGAAAGCTGGAAGATCTTGTAACACGCAGCGATGATTAGCAGCGGAAAGTCCAACTACGGGAAGGCTCGTGCACATGACCAGAACATCTTATTGTGCAGCTTGGCGTAAAACTGACGTGGCCAGATATTTTTCCCAAATACAGATTGCGAAAAAGTTTAATAGGTCATACGATTCACACAAGTACGACAAGGATCAGATAGACAGCGCTACTTGAAAGAAAGAGACAATAATTGTTCTATGTGTGAAACTCACCTAAACAGGTGGGCGTGTGTTCATTGCTCTTTTTACTTTTAACCGTTGTGTTTTGGTAGAGGGGACTGATCTGATTGTGAGTTTCACACAACAATTCTTGTCCCTCTCTTCCAAATAGTGTTGTTCGTATTATCTTTGTGGGACTTTTGTGAATCGTATGACCCATTAAACTTCTTCGCAATCTGTATATTTTACAGTCTTCCAAAGCAATTTTGTTCACTTTTCTCGAAGGTTTTTTGGAACAACCTATTATTTTATTTTAGCGTTAATCTGCGGCCAGATCGAGACAAATATTTCTCTATATCTCGTCTATTTCTAAAAGCACTATAATACTACGCCGTCAAACTCAACAACATTAGTTTAAAGAAAAGTTTTGCCAAATTTGAGCAGGCATTTCAAATGAGATTTCCAGACATACCGTATCTTGTATAGAACAGTCAACGCTCTAAATTTCATAAATTTTATTGTAGATATGTTCTTAATACTTGTAAAATATTGAATACAAACATTTTTTTTACTTAACTAGTAATTATTCACAATCAAATCTCTTCAAAGAACATTAATCAAATGTATCCCTCCATTACTTGAAATTTGTTCAATTTCAAGTAACTAAACATTAGCCAATGGCTATTTTAAACAATCCAATACATCCAGAAAATTCCGCTTTAATGTTTATCTAGCAGGCCAACAAAACCAACTGCCATTTGTCTCTCGACGCCAGTTTCCTCTGGCCTAGCTAGACATACTTGATTTATTCAATATACACTGAAAAAAATATAATAGTCTAAGAAGGGTGTAATCGTAGCAGATAATATGGGTTAACGGTGTTGTCTTCAAAACTACTTGTCTAATGATGTTTCTCCACGACTATATAATAATGCAAAAATTATTTTTACATATTTAGCTCTATAATGATATACATTCTTCACGCCAGGTATTCATAACTCGACTAATTGAGGGAACATTTTACATATAGACATGGATTTTGAGTCGATATTTCTAAGCATTAAGGGAGATAGCAAAGAGAAATTTAAATCGTGAAATATTTCCATACCTACCCCTTGCTCGACTAATTGAAGAGATAGAACGTTCTAGTCTCCGGCATTGGATTCAGGGGAACATTTTACATATAGACATGGATTTTGAGTCGATATTTCTAAGCATTAAGGGAGGTAGCAAAGAGAAATTTAAATCGTGAAATATTTCCATACCTACCCCTTGCTCGACTAATTGAAGAGATAGAACATTCTAGTCTCCGGCATTGGATTCAGGGGAACATTTTACATATAGACATGGATTTTGAGTCGATATTTCTAAGCATTAAGGGAGATAGCAAAGAGAAATTTAAATCGTGAAATATTTCCATACCTACCCCTTGCTCGACTAATTGAAGAGATAGAACATTCTAGTCTCCGGCATTGGATTCAGGGGAACATTTTACATATAGACATGGATTTTGAGTCGATATTTCTAAGCATTAAGGGAGATAGCAAAGAGAAATTTAAATCGTGAAATATTTCCATACCTACCCCTTGCTCGACTAATTGAAGAGATAGAACATTCTAGTCTCCGGCATTGGATTCAGGGGAACATTTTACATATAGACATGGATTTTGAGTCGATATTTCTAAGCATTAAGGGAGATAGCAAAGAGAAATTTAAATCGTGAAATATTTCCATACCTACCCCTTGCTCGACTAATTGAAGAGATAGAACATTCTAGTCTCCGGCATTGGATTCAGGGGAACATTTTACATATAGACATGGATTTTGAGTCGATATTTCTAAGCATTAAGGGAGATAGCAAAGAGAAATTTAAATCGTGAAATATTTCCATACCTACCCCTTGCTCGACTAATTGAAGAGATAGAACATTCTAGTCTCCGGCATTGGATTCAGGGGAACATTTTACATAGATATAGACATGGATTTTGAGTCTATATTTCCAAGCATTAAGGGAGATAGCAGAGAGAAATTTTAATCGTGAAATATTTCCACACCTACGCCTTGTTTAATTACGTAATATTTATGTTATCTCTATTATTATTTCTAATGTGATAATTTCTTTAAAAAATGTAAATATTTCTATTTAAAATATCAGTTACCTTCACGTTCTTTACATTTCAATAAATAAATGTGGTTGATAGCTCAGTAGTAGAGATGCATGACTCTTACGCGGGCAATCGAGATTCGATTTCCGATGGAAACTTTTAGTGGAGAAAGTATAGTCTTTTACTTACTCATTCTACACTCGTTGAAGAATACACTATTAAACTAACACTCTTATTATTCTGTATTACTTATCATTTTTCATAACTTATTTCTTGAACGATACCAAGTTCTATGCTAAATTTTGAGTCTGAAATTTTGTCAAAAAGAGAAAATTGAAACGGTACAGGAAATATTTGAACTGAAGTAATTAAACAAACAATTTTTTGCGGTGTATCTTGTTGAAGAATCATGAATTTCCTCCAGCCTAGCAGGGCAGTCTTGATCGATTCAATATATGAGGTATTACGTTGGAATGTTTAATTTCTAGCCCGAAGCCATACACCTCCCCTGACTCCACCGTCTTTAGACCTATTTCACTTACTCTTACTTGTTTGTTCTTATATAATCCTTCAGCTGTCTTATCATTAATTGCATATATTGTATTTGGAATGTTTAAAGACAAAGGTTGAAGTAATATTAATGCACCGAGTGTTACAAAAAATGCGAGATATTTTATTGATACTATTGAAAGGGGTTTTGTTCCGCACTTCGACATGCTCTTTGGAATTTAATCTCAATAGTTTCGGCTGATTGGTTGTCGTCTGTCGATGTTGCGTCAGTAGATATTTTAATTTTAATCAGTACCATTTTTGATGTTTCTTATAATTTTTGAAATCTCTTTAGGTGCGATTTTTCAAAACCATCACTGCGTCAGTCAAATGTATCATATTGTGCGAATTGGATTCTTTTTAAATGGCTAACAGTACAATTTTTATGAGGGGTTGGATAAATTTGTAAAAAAAAATTTTTATTGGCGTACGATAGAAGTTTAGGGGGATGAAAATATTTATATTTCTATTTCATAGGCATGCGATAAAATGTTTAAAGGGGATCGTTTGATTGTGTTGATCAATACAAAACAAAAGTTTGTCAAAATTTTAATCGAAAAATATTTATCTGAAATATTTGAGAATTAAAAAAAACTTACTTTTATTTCTTATGCTTTCTCTATTGGTCTTAATGATTTTAGTTGTTGAATTTTAATCTCTAGAGAGGATTTGTCGTTAATTCCCCTAAATCCAAATCACCCAATTCAAACTAAGTATTATGTAGATGACGGGACATTTAAATATCCAATTATTTTTTGTTGTAGGCAGGGATTTATATCATCGAACTCATAGACGTATCGAATAAATTTATTTTGAAATTGATGGGAAAATGTTTCAATTAAACTAATTAAACACTATATAAGGGGCTGTCCATAAATCACGTAGCCAATTTGGGGGGGGGGTTCGATCTACGACTATGCTGGGTCACGTTGGGGGGGTCATAAACCGTGGTACGTAGCTAGTTTTTCAAATACCGTGGGCATATCGACTGAGGTAAAGAAGTCACAAAAAACAGATGGCACAATAAAGCAATAAAGATGATATTGAAAGTCTTAGTTTCTTAGGGGGGGGGGGGTGACCAAAAGGTACAGTGAGCTACATGGGGGAGGGGTGGGAAAAGATTGGCAAATATCGAGCTACGTGGTTTATGGACAGCTAACAATTTTGATTGGATTGGATAGAACACGTTTATAAACACATAGTTGTCCAAAATGATTAATGTCTGGAGAATGAGCAGGCCACTCTATGAATCCAATCGATAGATTCGGAAAATTAGCATCGAAAGAATCTAACCCGTCTATCATTTTCCCTAAAAAGTGGAGAGATGAGTACTAGACACTGTATTTATTCGAATGACGAATAATGAAATGGTTTATCAGTTAGCTAAAGAAGGTTCAAAAGTCGACTTCATAGGTCCGGAATCACAAAAGATTGCATAAGAGGGGAACTCGGGAACTGGCTAGATAGGGAACACCAACTGTTGTTTACTGAACAAAGTAGACAAGGAACTCTCAACCACGCTAAGAGACATTTGAAGACAGTTTCCAATCTGGTGACTTTACACTGTACCCTGAGGAAACATCTGAGGAAACATCTGCACAAAATGGGCAAAGTTAGTCCAGGAAATGTGAACTATATGATGAAACACCTACTCGCATACTCTGCTTCTGTGAGAACTAACATAGACTCAGACGGAAGCACTTTGGAGAGGAAATAATACAACCATTACAACTACTGAAAATCCCTCCATTCAAACTAATGGCCTACATAGAAGACACAAAGCTTCTGGAATGGAACTAGATAATATGAGGAATGATACAAAGATACAGTTCAAGTGCCTGGGCTGGGCACAACCCAATCGAATGCATGAATTAATGAATGACACGAAGATCACAAGACTGGATCATGTTTCTTCAACCTACAAAGTTTTTTTTACTACGCCCATGCTTGTGCACCGGTTATTTATATCGTCATCTAAATTTATAGAATCAAAACGGATTAAGATGGATGTTATCGATTTTAAATCCGTTCATATATCTAGTTAGTCATTCTGTTTTTGCACAAAGTCAGATTAATTTTTTTTAATTCTAATTGATATAAATCGTCAGAAGTTTTTGTAAGTAAGACAAAATTTTTTTTACCTACAAACATTTAAAGGTAAAATGCTGAAAATAGTGATGGGAACTAGTTAGATTTGTTGTTACCAGAGTGTAACCCTAAAATTATAGGAAACTGAGCGCAACACTACTCCTTTTAATCTAACACAGGGATCTCCAAACTACGGCCCGCGTTAACATGGGCGATGTTTGCCGAGATGCCTCCCATTCCCCCTGCGCTGTCGCAGCGTGGTCACATCACCCTGGGGTGAGTCATAACCCAGCCCACTCGCAGTCAGTCTAGTCTAGGGATATGCGATACTCGCTAAATATCGATACTAGGTATCGAAAGGTATTGAATGTGAAGTATCGATACCAGTATCGTATCGCTAAGAAAGTATCGATACCTAGTGGTATCAAATCGAAACGGATACGGAAGGAGTAATAATTGAAAAACGAAAAAAAAATATATTCTTTTAAAAATATTACACGTCAACATCAAATAAAACTTTTTTTTTCAAATGTTCCACTCTAATTTGGAGCAGCTTCCTAAGAAAATAAGTTTGGAGACCCTGTTTCCAGAAATGTATTTCTGTCCCTGTAATAAGTGGCTCCAGCTTTAGAAAATAAACGTTCTGCTGGAACCGATGTAGCAGCAATACATAGATATATTCTTGAAACTGGTGCTTAGATGGGTGTCTACGTATAGGAGACATACAAATGATTTTATTTTGATTCGAGACGATACCACTACTAGAAGTATCGAAAAGCTGATATCGATATGAAAGTATTCGGTATCGGAATAGAAATATCGATACTGGTACATCCCTAAGTCAGTCGTCAGTCTCGCTCAGTCTGAGAAACGTATAGCGCGTGCTATAGCTTGAGCCAAAATGGACTGACATAGTTGGACAAAAACAACTCCATACAAGTCATACATATGTCAGACAGTCAAAACATGACAATAAAGAAAAACCTAATTGAAGCTTGAAGCACCTAGATAAAAATAAAAAAATAACGGACGAGGACCTTCGTATCCTTCCAAATCTTGTTAGCCCACCTGGCCTTCAAGAGTGTATAATTTGGCAAAAAAGTTTGGAGACTCCTGATCTAACATACTATTTTCTTTTGCTATACCGGCATAACAGCTTCTTCGAACGCCGCTTTTCGGATGTTATGCAGGTATTCAAATAAATAAGTCCCACTTTTTCAATTTGTCCAATGGGAGGCACTAAAAGAACTTTAAAATCAGCAGTTCTGAATAAAATGTTAATTAATTGTTTTGCTTGCCTTTGTTTTTCTAAATTTGGTTGTTTTATAAAAATATTACAATTTATTGCTATAAAAGTTTTAGTAAATGTACAGTTATTTTTTTTGTTCGTTGGATTGTATTTAGTACCTATTGAACCGTAGTATACAAAACTTTAGTTCTCTTCATATTTTTTAAGCACTTGTCTCTTTTTTTCCTGTAAGAGAGTCCTCAAGGCAATTTATTAGACATGGTGGGCGAACAGAGATGTTTATCGAATTTTTAATTTGGATCGCCACAAAGACGACTCGTCAGAAGGGGAACTGCAAAATTCCTTATATAAATTCTGAATAAATGAAATAATTTCGGTTTTATAGGGTGGATAATGGAGAATTACAGATGATTTATTGTTTTTTTTTGAGAAATTTATTATTTTTTCATGTAATTTGGTAATTTTTAACACTTTTTCATTTTTTTCCCGCCTTTTTCAATCTTATTAATTGATCTTGAAAAAGCATTTTTAGTAATTTTACAAAGAGGAAAGCTGTAGGTTCATTATTTAATAATTCTCTTATTTTAGGAATTTTTGTAGTCGTCGTCGATAAAATCTAGGTATCGTAGAGCAGCTCGTAGTCGCCCAATTTAAGAGGTCATAGGTATTACAACCCTCGGAAGAATTCAGAAAACGCTTTTGACCCGATATTTAACCCGCAATTTAATCACTCTATAAGGTCCTTGTACATCGAAATATGAGAGTAAGTTAATTACAGAAAGTAAAACACAAAAAATAGTTCTGGCTAGAAATCGAAAGAAACGGAAAGATGTTTAAAAAAAAATTGAACATAATTTTAATGTACGACACTGGATCAGTTAAAAATTAACGAAGCGGAAATTTAAACAGAAATCGTACTTACCCGCTAATGAACTGTCATTCGTCGATGTAATTGTAACTAAATGCTAAATGAGATCATAGTTGATTTCATTTTGATATTCTTGATTGTAACTTAAGATTTATTTTGATAATTTTAATATTTATTATTGTTTATTATCAAGATTTAACTTGGAGTTCATTAGTAAATCAACGATGGTGGGTGTTGCGATTACACTGCGAATCGAGTTGAAAAAGTGTGCGTAAAATTTGACATATCTATAGTTAAGTTTGATGTTTTTATCGTAAAAATATTACGCGAAAAGACTTGTATTGTTTACAGTGTGTACCAGAATTATTTGGTGAAATGAGGAAAAACAATTTTTTATTACTGATGGAGAAATCAATATTTAAAAATACAGGGTGTCCCACGACGAGTGAAAACTATCTGTATATGGCAAAATACTCATAGTGAAATCACGAAAATTTCTACGTTTGGGTTTTCGGATACGATCTTTTCAACTAAAATATTTTCAAAGATGGCCGACTTCCGTTTCTACCGGATGTCGACTGTAACTTTGTTATTTTAGATGGAACACCCTGTATATTAATACATTTTTGAAATCTACGTAATATTTTAGTATACTTTTGTTTAAAAACTTTTTTCGAAAAATGCACACTTTTTGAGTTATTAATTTTTTTGTAGAAAATTTGACCGTTGAAGACCCTTATAAATTATTTTTTTACGAGAGGACCCTTGAAGATATGAAAATGGTTTCTCTTCGGTTGCCTTAAGCAAGGTCGAACGTATTCGAATCTATGTTGAAAAATTTTTCATTTTATACAGGGTGTGTTTAATGTTTTTTGTTGTATTTTTAGGTGAAAGATATCTTGATATTTTAAGAAATTTGAAACAAAATTATTTAGACCGCTTGCCACCAGACGAATTAAGCAAACTTTTTTTTATTCATGACGGTGCTCCTGCTCACAGTTCAATTGTCATAAATACATTTTTAGAAGAGCAATTTGAAGACAGGTGGTTAGCAAATAATGGTCCTTTTCGGTGGCCCCCTCGTTCTCCCGACATGACGCCTTTAGATTTTTTTATATGGGGTCACATAAAACAAGAGGTTTACTCACAAGCCTTAACATCTAAAGAAGATTGTGAGCTAAGAGTTCGAAATTCCTTCAATTCTCTTTCTGAGATGATGATCAGCCGTGCGACGAATGAAGGCATACTGAGAAGGGTTGAAAAATGCATTGAAGTTCAAGGTAGCAATTTTGAACATTTACTATTTCGATCGCGGTCAATCTGGATATCTTACTGCAAATAAAGCACATGTTCTTGTAACAACTTTGTCATATTTACCATGTATTAAAAGCAAATTTACATAATTCTTTTTATTATTTAGACTACACCTGCATCTCTAAAAATTTACAGAAAATATTTAATATCTGGATAACGGTAAAAAAAAATTATTAACTCAAAAAGTGTGCATTTTTCGAAAAAAGTTTTTAAACAAAAGTATACTAAAATATTACGTAGATTTCAAAAATGTATTAATATACAGGGTGTTCCATTTAAAATAACAAAGTTACAGTCGACTTCCGGTAGAAACGGAAGTCGGCCATCTTTGAAAATATTTTAGTTGAAAAGATCGTACCCGAAAACCCAAACGTAGAAATTTTCGTGATTTTACTATGAGTATTTTGCCATATACAGATAGTTTTCACTTAAGCAGCTAACATGAATATTAATAATAAACAATATAGATTTTACGTGACTTATAAATAATATTTCCTTCAATTGTATTTTTTATCGTATTTTAAAAAGGGTTTGGTCCCATGAGACCACAAAGAATAATAACAAAAATGTGATATTCAATCTTTTATACGTTTCACAAACAATGCGAATGACATACAGTAAAAATTTTATTGTACACCCATAGTAGATGGAGATTTTCGTTAATAAATGAATCCCTTTCAAAAATGTCATCGTACTCCCATGGTAAAGGACATTTTAACAAATAAACCCCCTTTAACATTTTTTTCTCACGCCTAGGATACAAGGTGATATCTGTGAACTGTTAGAGAGACATTCTTTTCGAAAACCAACTCTGTCCGTGCGTTCGAAGTGATACCTGCCCAAACTATAACAGACCACCACATAATTTACCTCTTCTCTCAATAAAAACGGGTCTTCTCTATCCTCGTCGATGTCAGTCTGGTCTGGTCTAGTCATAGTTTCATGCCAAGTGATCAATATTGGTCATGTAGCCATCTTTCTGCAAGACAATCTATTAGCACTATGCCTTCTTCTAACTGACCATTCGCTAACATTTACTAATCTCTTGAAGCTGCAGCCAAAGCGTATATGTTCTATTCCACAAGCTTGATTTTCAGTTGATCATCTCTTACTCGTGACTCTTCTTAGCCCAGATCCGGGTCGTCTGGTTATAAGACCATCATTCTGATAGAGCAGGTAAACATTTTGTGCAACACATGGGCTCTTGCCCACAATTCAGGCAGTTTCACCTGTCCTCTACCATCTTGTTTCAACGCTACTCGTGCCACAACAATAGGATATAGAGGCACTACTATAACAGATAGCAATATACCTACTAGACCTATGATTAGTTTCATTTTTAAAAATGCTTGCAATTTCTCAAGTTATTTGAAGTGAGCTAAATGTTGATGGAAAGTGATGTCGATCACTCTGAACTATAAACAGGTCAAGGAGACGGGAGATGTTACAAAATGTATTGTCTACATTTCAGAAGTAGTAGTTACTAAGCTATTCTAGAAGAGTACCTACTGTGTTGGCGTGATTTTAGAAACTGATTTCGCCATTTTTCTCTATAAATTTTGAATTTACCACAAATGTTTTATTACAAAAAATTTAAGACCTTGGGTAAAGGATTTCCAAGCCGTCACGTGTTGCGGAAATAAGAACTAACAACATTGTCCATATGTCCTAAAACTTATATCCATCTGATATCTGGACGTAATTGCAATTTTGTTGACTTTTATGTCAGAAATTTGGTAAAAATGGCAGATGTTTAGTACTTTTAATTGCAATTTTTTCTTATCCAAGAATTTTTTTCCTTGAAAATGTTCTATAGCAATGGGGCTTTCTAATAAAAACAGAGGGAGGCTCTGATGGAGATGATGTTAACTATGGAGAAAAATAGATTAGCTTCATAAGAAAACAATTTATGTAAAAATATAAACGATTTCAATGGAGAGAATTTAGGAAAACCATTCATGGATTGGCTTAATGGTTTTGAGAGTGCAGTACAAAGTCGGAGTATTCTTATTCTCCAGTCTCCCTGACTTGTTTATAGTACAGAGTACTGACATAAAAAAAAACGACATAAAAACTCACAAATACAATAACCCTAATACTAAACGCAACTTGATTCCAGTAAAATACGTTATTTTAAACAAAACAGTCGTAACAAGACAATCCTATAATATTACCACAACAAAGCTTTTTCATATAAAATAAAAATGCAAGGTACACTAAAAAAATGAAGTTGAGACATCTTAAATTCAAAACAAATTAATATACCCGAGTAAGTGCACGTGCCTTATCGCTAGTTAATCTGCTGCTTTCTAAAATTTAATCAGAGTGATATTAAGTGACGCCCGACTATGACTTCCTAATATAATAAAGCCGTCTCTATGATTGTGATTCAGTGCTGAGCGGAGTAGTGGTCATGGCATCGTCATCACTTTGTTTCTCGATTTTACAGGATGGAGTCACTAAAATTTAAATCTACCAGAAATAGTTAATATTATTTTTTGTAAATTACTGTAATTGGGTCACTTTAGCTCTTCTTTTGTTTGTATCTATGTATTTTTTAAACTAGTTTTACAAGAATTTACTGAAGTAAGTACAAGTACCGTGGGCTTGGACCTGAATTTGATACTAGCACTTGCAGCATGAGAAACGTCGGCAACACTGAAGTGCAATGTCAGTGTGTCTTCTACTGTAGATGTCCATGGGATGTCATAGAGTTGAACTTGGATTTTTTACATAAGAGTGTCCTTGGAGTAAGATTTCTCTTCTGACAGACAGTGGGTAAGGAAAGGAGGACGTTTGGCATTAGCTTGGCAAACTGAGAGTGCCATTGACAGTTGACAATTATCTTATGACGAGGGATGGGAAGTTGGAAGTGGCTAATGAGACATCGTGCAGGAATTAAGGAAGGATTTGAGGTATAAGTTCTAAGGAAAGACGGAACATTTCCATAGACATGTTATACAGATTGCGTAAATTACATCGGAACCGTCCGGATTACACAAGTACGACAGAAAAACAGCTGAAAGAGAGAGAAAGAATAATTATGCGCTGTCATTAAGGCGTGTACTTTGTTTCACCTCAGGGGTGTATACTTATTTCCCGAGACTGGCCGAATGCTTATTGCCCCCCTATTTTAACCGCTGTTGTCAGAAGCGCAGATTAATTTGTACAAATGATATTTTTGTCTCGTTATCGTTGACTTTTTTTCGAGGGTGAAAATACAGCACGTTTGTGCCAGCATTACGCCAAATAATCTTAGAGATATGAGAACAAATCTTTATCACAGATTTGGTTATTGTCTGGCACAGGAAGGTGGTTTATTTGAGCACTTAATTCATTAAAATTATGTTTACCTTTAGAATGGATTTTTATTTTTTCAGGAAGTTTATATTTTATGTTTAGAATAGGTGTAGGTACCTACCTACTTATTTTATTTTTTCAATTTAATTTATTATTGGAAGGGATTTTTAGTTTATTAATTATGTTTCTCTCAAGAAATGCTGTTTTATTTTCAAGTTACAATGGCTAAAATAATATCCTATTGTTAGAAATTGTCAACTTGGTCTGAAATGATCATGTTGACAAAAATGAATTTTGAGATGTACAGGTTACGTAATAACGATTGTATTTTTTTATTTCTTTAACACCCTCACTCCTTCCATGTTGGGAGCATACTGAATATCACCAACTAGTGAATTCTCTCTGTAAAGGACCATTCGGCCAGTCTCGGGAAATAAGTATACACCCCTAAGATGAAACAAAGTGATGACCACGCACAATTATTCTTTCTCTCTCTTTCATATATCCTTGTCGTACTTGTGTAATCCGAGGCCAGGGTTCCGATGTAATTTACGCAATCTGTATATTGTTACGTCGGACCTGTACTGAGTATATGTAGAGGACCATAAAAAAAAGAAGAATACTTGAAAGTTATAAGAGAAATGAGAATGGCTTAAAAATGGAGTCAGATTTACTTGGCAAGAGGTAGCCTAGCCATATGTAGTGGAAGCTTAAAAGAGTACTGGGTTCAGTGGGATTCACTGTTTCAATTGGTACTGACAAGATCAAACATCAAAAGTGTGTTAGAAGAAATTCATAACAGCCACAGCAGGACAACATTTTGGTATCAAGAGAACACTGGCACCAGTTCGGGAAAGATATTATTGGGTCAACTGTTGACGGGACGTAGAAGATTGGTGCAAGAAATATGATCTGTGTGCAATAGTGGAAAGGGAAAAAGACAAGAAGTCGAGGAAAAATGACACAGTATCTTTCCGGAGAGCCTTTGAACGACTTGCAATCGATAATCTCGGTCCACTTCCTCTGACAAAAAAAAAGAACCTGATACCTGATAGTTGTAATGGATTATTTCTCCAAATGGTTCGAAATAGCACCACTTCCTAATTAAGTGTTCCTCTCGAGTAGCATTCTGTCCAAGGATTAAATTTTTAATCCGAATTATGGCAGGAGTTGATGAAAACATTTGATATTAAGAAAACACGCACTACGCCTCTCCACCCACAGTACGATGGAATGGTAGAAAGGCATCATAGAATTATTTGCCAATACCTTTCAATGTTTATCTCTGAAAACCAAAAAGACTGGGACACTTTAGTTCCTCTATTTCTGCTAGCCTATAGAAGCTCTGAATCAACCGGTTATAGTCCATCTATGCAAATCATTGGCAGAAAACTAAAGCTTCCCCACGATCTGCTTTTCGGAAGACTTCCTATTTTTGACAAAGCAGAATAACGCACACCTCCGGTGTACATAGAAAGCTTTAAAGAAAAATTGGAAAGGCTCCACAATTTTGCTCGTGAACGTTTCAAGCTTTGCAACGATAGGGTGAAGGCAAGACTCGATATGCATACAAAAAACACGAGATGGAGGGGAGGCTAGATTATTCGGAACCTATAACTAGAAAAGACTAAGCAATGTTACGTCAGACCTGTACAGTGGATATATAGAGGTCCATAAAGGAAAAGAGGAAGACATACATCGGGAATCATCTAGAACTGTCATCGAAAAGTCGAGAAATGTATAAAAAGTGGGCAATTGACATTAGTTAGTTTTAGTTTTTGAAGTATTAGAAGTTAAAGTTCTGTGTTCTGATAGTGAGACATTATTTGTACTGAATTATGAAAGTTAAAGTTCTTCAAATAAAGGAAGTTTCAGAATGTAAAAGGAATAACAATATTGTTATGTGAAAGACTTAATAAATAAATATTTCAAAACCACCCTTTCATTATGAAACCAGGCAATAAATAATCTCTTTTAGTAACTTCATTATAAGTATGAACAGACTTTAACTACGAAATGACAGACAGTAGCCCATTACCTAAACGAATGCTTTAAATCAGTTCAGCCAAGAAATTAAATTTATGAATATTCAATAATAATATAAGTAACAAATTTGACTCGTGCGATTTTTGATTGAACAATTTAAAATGATTAATCGAAGAAACAATTTTTTTAGTGTATTTCTGTATCGACTCGACCTATTTCCGTAGTACCTGCTCGAGAACTGGTCTCAAATTCAGCCTGTATGAAAAAGATATATCTAACAAAAGGCCGTGATTCTCCAGTTAAGTACCACAAACGACCATCTAACGGTACTACAGCTCTCTAGATTAGGTCACATACAGTACGACTTTCGTCTAAGAAGTAACGACTTGTGTTGTTGATATGCTATCATTTGTTTTTTGCCGATTGTCAGTTGGTTTACAACAACCTACTTATATCCTGTTTGTATACCTAGGATTTTGTGTACAGGGACGGATCCGGCGAATTTTAAAGGTGGTTTATGCGGGAACAGTTATTTTTAAGCGTGCTTTTGAGTTGATTTACATACAAGATTTTTTATACCATCACATGGTGTTAATAGTATATTAAAGAACACATTTCAATGTCAAATCAAATTTTTACAGCGTCGGTCTATAAATCGGTAAGGAGCGCCCTAATCGTTCAAGCTGGGCGTTTTCCCCGTCGTCTGCTAGAAGACGCAATAATAGTCATCTTCACAGGTAGTACTGAAAACACATTAATTAATATCACCGTTAGCCACAATTTTATTTTTCCAAAGTGACATTGTCTCTCTAGAATCTCAAATTATGAAAGATCGCATAAAACTTCAACTTCTCAGTTAAATTGGGATGTGGAAGAGCCTACTTTGGATAGCAATGGTGCAAAAAATGATTTTTCACTTACTAGGTTGTGCTGGATAGTTTAAATAATGATCAGGTGGCTCAGGAGCAAGTATTCCTTACAATTTCTTCAGATCCCTTGTTATCATAATCTCGAACACATTTTCTGGGTCACCGGCGTACAGTAGGGATTTTTTTCAGTTGTGGCATTCGTTACATTTGGACGCTATTCTTTTACTGACAGTACTACCTTTACTACCTCTACCTCTAACGACTGATGAATTCAGCCGCTGTCCTTTGCGCACCAGATATGCGTGACTATACAAGAAAACTTGTATCTCTTACTATTTTCAAGCTAACCAATTATTTTCAAGTGAAATTTATATCATTTTATAACGTCATAAATGGCATCAGATATAGATTCCTGAGGAATCATTCCTCAAAACATCACCTTTGCACATTTTATGTAACACATAAAAGTCTTTCATGTGCAGCAAAGATGTCATTATAGATATAAAATTGTTATTAAGTTGAGTTTTCCGTAGGTAGATATTACGACCGTAATTTTTTTTAAATAATTTACGTAAATCACCAAAGGGCATTGACCAAAACCGGCACTGGATTTAGATGAATGAGATTTCATATTTACGGCCGCGATATTATGTGGGTAGAGAGGATAGGAATAAAGTAGTGCGGAAGAAGAAAAGACGTATTGCCAAAGATTAGCAGAAAGTTAAATAAGTAGCTGAGTAGGTAATGTTTTTCAACATTCCCTGGAAAACGTTTAAGGATTAAACGTATTGTAAAAAATGTGGTTATAATTTTAAGATACTTGCAAATTCCACTTCTGTGCTGTTGGTTATAATGTCATAGGGTGCTGGAGAACTTACTACGTTAAACACTTTGGGTTGTTTGACTACATAAAATATGCATAGTATACGGTGTAAAATACAAGGACACTAGGATATCGTAGACTGCACAATTCACAGTGAGACAAAAAGTATCAACTTATAAAAAATCTTATAATTTCGAGAGGATTTAAAAACATTTTTAATACTAATATTTTTATTTTTTTTTATCGCATCAACCCAGAGGGTCATTAGCGAGGGATAGTGTATCAAAACTTGGTCTTTTAAATGTTGCTAACAATATTAATTTCATTTAGAAACATCAAAATGTTATTGTAAGAACAGCTTGGTCCAAGTGCTTGGTCTAATGATGTGGGAATCTTGTATTTTGCTCTTTTTGAGTGGAATTTGGGACAGTCAGTCATAGAATGTTTTACCGTTTGTTTTATTCCACACTCTTCACATACCGGTTCGCGATCTTTCGTAATAAGGTATGAATGAGTAAAATTTGTGTGCCCGAGTCTGAGACGTGTTACTATCACTTGGGATCTACGATTCACAGGGAGATCTGGCCACGGCTTCACTTTCAGATGTGATGTCGAGTTGTTCCATCGAGATTGCCACGCACTTTGCACTTTTGATTTAATAAGAGTTTTAGCATCACTATTTACAATGTCCGGTACTATGATAGAATCCTTTGCGTTTCGTGCTTCACGAGCACATTTGTCCGCCTCTTCATTGCCTGATAATCCGAAATGAGAGGGAACCCAGATAAAAACAATTTTTTTGTCTTTATTTTGGCTTTCTAGTAGTGCCCTTTGAATTTTCGCTGCTATGATGTTAGTAGGGTAGGTGTGGCTTATTGTGAGCTAAGTGAGTCGGTAAGTATGACAGCTAGTTAAGGGCTGCATACAGGCTTGAATGTAATGGGAATTGGCACAAAGGAACCAATTATTCCAGAATTCCAGTCTTCGTCAGGAAAACTGTGAAAATTATCTTCAAAATCGTCATAACTATTTACAACAGGACAGAGCGTTTTTAAAATAATTAGTTCTTGGTTTAAAAAAGAAAACTTGGAACACCAAAAATGGTAAACTGTGTATAATTTGAATTTCCAACTATTTGCAGAACTCTACGTGGCGTATCATAAACAAGCAAAAATTTTTTTCACGATATTATCTTCATCAAAGAATACCTGCTGGTGCAAAGCAATCTTCAATAAAAAACATTCATCGGCGCTAGTTCTTTCTGATATCTTTATTAATATTCTTCTCGTACTCGAACAACAAAAATGAGAGTGTTTGTGCCCGGAATGTTAAATAAATTCTCGAGGATTATTGTACACACTCTTTAAAATTAAATTATGTCCATGCTTAGCGTTTATTTATAAGCGTATTTGTTACAAAGTACTTGTCTTTTTAATGGCTTGTATTTAAGTGCTATAAATAGCTAGCGGTTACATTTAAAATTTTTACAAGTTATTAAAGAAATATTGAAAGTATTATTTGTTTCGAGATGTTTTCATTAATCTTTGTACAGTTTTATTGAATATTAAAACTACCTGGTGAGCTAAAAGGCACAAGTTTCGTTTGAATTTGCGCCTCATCAGTACCTGGTAGATATTATCGGTCCAGAAGCTCTAAGAGCATAATCCTGGACAGTGCAGTTCCTGGCGGGTATGCAGCGAATGCCCCGCACGCAGGCGCCAAATTTTAGGGGCGCCAACTACTCTTGCAAAAACGCACTTCTAATTGGAAGAACAATCAAAAATCGGCTTTAGACGTATTATAAATCAAATTATTAATTATACCATAAATACATAGTACCTAACTACACTACTACACTCGAATTTTCATGCAAAAAAACTGTTGTCGGCGTCTCTCCAAAGTTCCAAATGATGGCGCGACTCGCATTTTGCGGATCATTCGACAAATGAAATACGTTATCTGTTTTTTATGCATTTATCAGCGGCGTGATTCTTTTCTGAAGAGCATAGTGTATAGGGGCGCACAAAATTATTCTTGCACGCAGGCGCTCGCCACCCTAGGAACGGCACTGATCTTGGAGTGAAGATTACCAGATTACCAGTTGGTTCTATATTGCATATATATATCAACCCCGTTTAACTTGGAAGTGTAATTCATTGTCTGCGGGTCATATAGCCCGAGAAGTAGATGTTGCTTCCTAGTGAACGGTCTACCCTTTGGAAAGTAATTTTCTAATTTGTAAGGCGTTATTTGGATTCTTCATTATTTTCTACAGTGGAAGTAAAGAGAAAATTGCAAAAAATAAAATGATGGAAAGAATTTTTTTCTAAAAATATTCTACTTTAAATAAAATAATACGATGTTGAAAAACTGTTTAGCGAGCTTCGTGTCAATGTTGGGTTAGGTAAAAGATAAAAATTGCTGTCCCGACCTGCCTTGGGATGCACAATGCCAATTTTTCTCGTTGTTATCTGCTCGAAGAAGAATACCCACAATTAGCACGTGTGAACGTGAGTTGAAAAAACGTGAGTGCCCTTAGTACGTGAGTAAACAGATCAAATTCTTGTTTTGTACTGGTATATTCTGTGTTGGGTTCAATGCAATACATATACACACTTTTACCAGTCACATTTGCACTATTATTTGCATTTGTTTTGTTCTTTGAAATTTCCTGTTAGCAGTATACGTACACGAAGGAATTTACATATACATTGACCTACTCGGTGTCTGGAAAAAGTGAAAAACATTTTCGACTTTTTCGATCCGATTTTTACACAAGATCTATTTTACTCCTTCGTGCTTTCTCATCGTAAGAAATTCTGATAAGTTGGAAGGATAAAAAGCCAAAGGACTCTTTATCATTAAAATTATTCGCAATTATGAGAAAAAAAACTATAGTAAATGAAACCGTTGAATTACCAAATGATAACACAAATATTTAAAGAAAAAAGTACTCACCACTTGAATGTAGTCTCTTAAATGTGAAGTCCACTCTATATTTCTGAAAAAAAAAGTGATAAAAATTATTAAAACATTAATTTGAATTGTCGATTGTATTTATCGTTTTCTCAGGGGATTTGCAACATGGACAAAAATTCCATAGAATGGTATTCCTACTGATAGTTCCAAAACAATAAATATAAGGGACTGTAATAGTGTTCGGCAAGCTAAAATATTTCGTGATTAAAATTTGTCTTCGTCAATAACCTTAATGCTTGGAAATATCGGCTGAAAATTCAGTTCATAGTAAAATTTTCCCCTGAATCGATTGGTGGTCATTAGAACATTCTAACTCTTCAATTAGTCGAATACTGTGCATTTTTATGAATTTCACATTGGAAAATAGCATTTTTCATCAATTTTGTTGTTTAAAATAGCAGTTTTATGAATTTCACATTTAAAAATAGCAATTTCATAAATTTTCTGGTTTAAAATAGCACTTTTTATGAATTTTACATTCAAAAATAGTAATTTTCTGGTTCAAAATAGCACCTTTATGAATTTTACATTCAAAAATAGCAATTTTCATCAATTTTCTGGTTAAAAATAACAGTTTTTATGAATTTTACATTCAAAAATGGCATTTTTCATCAATTTTGTTGTTTAAAATAGCAGTTTTTATGAATTTTACATTCAAAAATAGCAATTTTCTAGTTCAAAATAGCACCTTTATGAATTTTACATTCAAAAATAGCAATTTTCATCAATTTTCTGGTTAAAATAGCAGTTTTTATGAATTTTACAAATTCTGAGGCTTATGAAAATATAATCCTGAAACGCGCAAAAGGTTTTAAACCGGGACATAACAGCAAAGTTTTAGATTGCAAATTAGAAACAAAAAATTTTGAAACCAATGGCATTTTTCATCAATTTTGTTGTTTAAAATAGCAGTTTTTATGAATTTTACATTCAAAAATAGCATTTTTCATCAATTTGGTTGTTTAAAATAGCAGTTTTTATTAATTTTACATTTAAAAATAGAATTTTTCATCAGTTTTCTGGTTTAAAATAGCAGTTTTTATGAATATTACATTCAAAAAAAGCATTTTGTCATCAGTTTTCTGGTTTCAAATAGCAGGGACACAATATTTTTAACGATGCGCACTAAAAAATTATTCCCAGTTTTCAATATTTTTAAAGGGAAACATAAAAAGTCACTAAAAAATCGGGAAGAATAAAAATCCACCCCCCTTCCCAATAGTGATTTAGTACAAGAAATTGGCTTTTTTTATGTGTTTTGGTATTTCAGCCCCAATAAAATCATCCCTACAAATTTCACCCCAATCCCTTTTTTGACGTTTCTGGACATTTGGAATGCCCACAAAAATAAAATAAATATTTTGTTTCTTGGAAAATTGTCCAAGCCCAATAATAATTGACGGAGTTTTGCAACGTTTTTAAATACTTTGAAATAACAAGTATACGTCTCATATTTTAGTTATCAAAAGTCTATTGCCAAACCAGGAGAGATTTTGTCCAAAAGTTAGTGTAACCTCCATTCGGAATGCATGGTACTACAGATTTGTCTATATTGTGTCGAACAAATATTTATCCCTCCCCCAAAAAATATAAAAATACAATTGGGGATTTACTTTCACAGATAAGGAAATAGAAAAAGAGGTAAACTGTGAGAATTGGTTCATGCACTTGCAAAAACGTATGTTTACGTCGATCATCTAGAATAAACTTTAAGAAACTCTTTCGTTTACTTTTATATGTATAAATAAATACACTTTAAGACGTATCATAAATAATTGTTATTGGTTATGTCTTACTTCATAACGTCAGCAAAAGTAATACATAATTACGGTCTTTGTACATCCACTTACCACGAATTAATCAGTCTCCGTACAGAAAAAAAAACAGAATCAGCGTTCGGTATATGAATGAGTCTAATTTGCAAACTGGTTTATATCGAAACCACAATAGGATATCAGTGGAGGATTATGAGAAATCGTTAAAAACCCACTTTAAAAATTGAAAATACTGTGTTAGGAAAGTTTCGAAGGAGCAGTTCAAGGGAATTAATTACTGAGATATAAAACTAAGATTATGATTAAACTCGATTATTTCAATCCAAAATAAAGAGTATCAACAGATACCAGCAGAAGCAGATACACAGATGGCTCTAAAGAAGGATTAGGACTGTACACGCCAGTCTCACTAGCTTGCTACGTAAGATGGAAAAAGTTAGCAAAAAGTATCGATCATTTTGTGCAAATTATGTGCAATTTATAAGCACAAATAACAATATTTGTGCCACATTAAACTCAAACTAGCACAACTTTTTTAAATTTTCCAATTTCAATGAAACCATTGCTGTTATTTTGTGCAAATTATGTGCAATTTATATCCACCAATTACGATTTTTGTGCGATCATGTTTTCGTTTTTATTTTGTGCTACCTTAAACTCAAACTAGCATAACTTTTTTAATTATCATCCGACTTCAATGAAACCATTACTGTTGTTTTGTGCAAATTATGTACAATGTATATCCACAAATTACGATTTTTGTGCACTTATATTTTACTTTCTATTAAAAGTTGTGCTACATCAAACTAAAGCTAGCATCACTTTTTTTAATTACCTTCCGACTTCAATGAAACTATTGCTATTATTTTGTGCAAATTATGTGCATTTTATACCCACAAATCACGATTTTTGTAGATAAATTGCACAAAATAATAGCAATGGTTTCATTGAAATCAGATTATGATTTTAAAAAAGTGATGCTAGCTGTAGCTTAATGTAGCACAACTTTTAGTAAAAAGTTAAATATGGGTGCAAAAAAATTGTGATTTGTGCACATAAATTGCACAAAACAACAGCAATGATTTCATTAAAATCGGATGATAATTGAAAGATGCTAGCTTTAGTTTAATGTAGCACAACTTTTAATAAAAAATAAAATATGAGTCCAGAAAAATTGTGATTTGTGCGTATAAATTGCAGATAATTTGCACAAAATAACAGCAATGGTTTCATTAAAATCGTACAATTTAAAAAAGTGGTGCAAGTTTTAGTTTAAGGTAACACAACTTTTAATAAAAACGAATCGTTATTTGTGCACATAAATTGCACATAATTCGCACATAATTCGCACAAAATTATCAATACCTTTCTCCATCTTGCTACGCGTCCTGTACTCTCGTAGTCACTGAACCGAGTGCTTATTTTGATTAGTTATCGAAAAACCAACGGTGGAAGGGTAGCAGCGCGACTCCTACGAGCACACACTTGGAAAATTTAAAATGTCCCGTGTGCGTCTTTGTGCACCTTTAGCGACTCCGAGGGGTTTTTTGAACCTGCTAGAGCAGATAAATCCAATTTTTGAATATGCCGAGGCAGTCGATAATGTTGGGATAGCTACGGACAAGCTAACTGGAGAAGCTCAGGCGCAGTATTGAGTGAAAGAACGATATAAAACCACTGAACGTAAACTATACAGCATATGTTTCAAAAGTCATACAGTCAGACAGATTTAGAGTTGAACATAATTTCTACCATCGTTGTTTAAATGACACAAAAAGATGAAGAGGAGTTGATGATAGTAGAACGAAAAATGATGAGAACAATTATAGTGCCAATAAAAGTAGGCGACAATGAATACAGGCAACGTATGAATCATGAAATACAGAGAGAAATGAACGGAGAAGATATAGTAAAGAGAATAACATGGCTCGGACATGTATGGAGAGAAGGAGACCGAGCAATCGCTTGCTCAATGTTACAGTGGAAACCAGATCTAAGTGGCTGAAGGAAGTGGAGAAGAACTTGAGAAGGATAGGAATCGTTAGATGGAAGGAGAAAACGAGGAATAGGATACTATGGAAAAAAATAATGAAATGATGGGGATTGAAGCGAATCTAGAAAGAATTTATGCGGCGCATCCCCTCAAGGGGTGTCTAGCCACTTTATATATTGTTTAAAATCAGCAGCTCTAGCTTTTCTCGGCTCACCGATTCAATTATCACAACACATTAACAGACCATAATAACTTGAACATTATAATGTAGTCGTCAGGCAATTTTCGACGTTGCTCGTCTCATATGAGGTTATGTAGTTAACTTTGTGACATGTCATTTGTAAAATCATACAGATCATTCACCTCTCAACCACTATCTTACATAGAAGTATAATGATCACAAAATTATAACTATTAAAAGTTCAATGTCAGTAACGGATCTTCTAAATTGCTTTCACTGAATT
The DNA here is from genome assembly GCA_949126875.1 of Lochmaea capreae. NCBI lineage: Eukaryota > Metazoa > Arthropoda > Insecta > Coleoptera > Chrysomelidae > Lochmaea > Lochmaea capreae. Next base: position 5,852,337 of record OX421406.1, on the reverse strand, counting down.
TTAAAGAAAAAAATCTAATAATATTAATGATGTTGATGCATCGAAAAAAAATTTTTTATTGTGAATGAAGATATCATTCGTATTAAGTGATGTTATTAGGAATAATAACATTATATCTATAAAAAGGTTGATGAAACTACCGGTGCAATTCAATAGAATTAATCTTTAGTCCCTAATAACTTTACCAAGAGAGTTGTTAACGATATAAAATATCGTAGTGGAGATTAACCGCAATATCAATTAACAATAATGTGTTTCTATACAACTTCTAATGTTGGTAAGCAGTAACGGATCCAAGGCATAATATACAGATTGCGTAAAGTACATCCGAACCGTCCAGATTACACAAGTACGACAGAAAAACAGCTGAAAGAGAGAGAAAGAATAATTATGCGTGGTCATTAAGGCGTGTACTTTGTTTCACCTTAGGGGTGTATACTTATTTCCCGAGACTGGCCGAATGCTCATTGTCCCCCTATTTTAACCGCTGTTGCCAGAAGCGCAGATTAATTTGTACAAATGATATTTTTGTCTCGTTATCGTTGACTTTTTTTCGAGGGTGAAAATACAGCACGTTTGTGTCAGCACTACACCAAATAATCTTAGAGATATAAGATCAAATCTTTATCACATATTTGGTTATTGTCTGGCACAGGAAGGTGATTTATTTGAGCACTTAATTCATTAAAATTATGTTTACCTTTAGAATTGATTTTTATTTTTTCAGGAAGTTTATATTTTATGTTTATAATAGGTGTAGGTACCTACCTACTTATTTTATTTTTTCAATTTAATTTATTAATGGAAAGGATTTTTAGTTTATTAATTATGGTTCTCTCAAGAAATGCCGTTTTATTTTCAAGTTACAATGGCTAAAATAATATCCTATTGTAGTTAGAAATTGTCAACTTGGTCTGAAATGATCATGTTGACAAAAATGAATTTTTAGATAAACAGGTTACGTAATAACGATTGTATTTTTTTATTTCTTCAACACCCTCACTCCTTCCATGTTGGGAGCATACTGAATAAGGAAAGGAAAGAATATTCGTAAAATCTTCAACAAATTAGTTATTGAGTAAAATCAATAAACTTTTAAAACATCTCATTTAACTGTTGTTTTGTTTTTTTTCCTGATTAATTAAATATGAATAAGAATTTTATTGTTATTTTCAAAAATAAAGAAACATTATACTTGCAAAAAGTACATGTTTTTTGAAAATCTTCGTACACGATTTAAAAAAATTTGTTACTTGGTTTTATTTCAGGTTTTGGGCTATACATAACTTTAAATAAATAAAAACTTTCATAAAATTTATAAAAAAGTTTTCCACCACAGGTACGCAGTAACTAGTGTAAATAATAAAGTATACTTCAAATTTCATTTTTTCACCTTTTTTCCTATCTTATCAACGACGGGTAAGGAAAACATTTTTGCTTTATTTCTTAAACCGGTCCTGTACGAATCACGTAATTCAGGCTGACCAAATTAAAATTAGCACAACATGGCGATACCCATAAGGGAGTCAAAACGAATATCTGATTAGAAGTACATGGATCCTAAATTCGTGATTAATACGGAATTTTAGGGATATTGACAAATGGAAATACTACATTGCAAAAAGTGCCTAAATACGGAGTTCTAGGAATATTAACAAAAGTATTGAACAAGTCTACCTGAATATTTAGTTTCATTTATCTCAAGAGCTCCTAAAAGATTTAATTTGAGGGATTTAGTGTAAAATTTAGAAATTTCAGTCGAAAGTGTGTTGGTTTGCTAATAAATGATTTCAATAATTAGAATCTAATTTTTTGTTGTCATACTCATAGCTACGTTTGTGTTCTGAAATTCTAGTTTTAAAATTTCGAAAACTGCTACCGATATAAATTTTGTTACAGTAGTCATTTTAATTTATAAACTCATGATTTGTTTAATTTTGAAGATTTAGATTTGTTATTTTTAATGAGTTTGGATAAATTATTGTAATCGGTTTTAAAGCAAATATTCAAGTCTAAAGTTTCTAAAAATGATTTAATTTTCAAGTATGGTATTCCAAAGTATGTTAAGCTCTTAAATTTATTATTTTTATTTTTATCAGAAAGAAATAATTGTTCTATAGTCTGTTTTAGTATCTTTTTATTTATGATATTGTTTATTAAATTTGTCAAATCCTTAAAATTTCGTATAAATTAAAAATTTTCCATTATACCTTCACTCGTTTTAAAAAAATTATTTTATTTTTCATCGTTCAGTATGGATCTTCAGCAAGTCGCCTAATCTATTCCATTTTTAAAATAATTCTAAATAAACTTTTGATTATATTCAAGTTTACCTTTTTTTGTCGACTTTAAGTTCAAGTAACTTAAATCACCCTGTAAGTATTCAGTGTCCTTGCAATCGACCTTAGTATAATATATAAGCCGTGATCTGATCGTCAATTCTCTGGATAAAAAGCAGTTGACAATAATAATAACATGACTATCTATACATTAGGCACCAACCATCTCCAATAAATCAAGTATATCAAAAACGATTAAAGAATGTACATAGCATGGGCGCATCTTATGGTAAACTTTTATGGTGTTTTATTTTTACCAAACAAGTAAGTAAGTACCAATATTTTGTATAGATTGTTCTAGGACTGAATTTACTGTTTGGATCATTACTTTGTGGAATCCACTCATATTACTTTTTAAATGTATGTATGATGGGGTGACGTTCATTGAGACCTAAAAGATCTATTGTGCCCCCTTACTTCTACTTAGTTCCTGAGGAATGTCTTAGAGACTAGTACAATGGTCGGCAACAGGCGGACCGCGGTCCGTTTGCGGACCACGAAAGATCGAAATTCGGACCGCCAAATATTGTAATGTATTGAATATAAAAAAGAGAACTCTGAAGAAGACATTGCAGTGTTTGTAAAATTTTTGGTAACGAATTTGCTACAAGATTCAAAGACTTTGCATAAGTGGGCAAGCTATCTCCGTTTCTTAAATCGCCTTTTGAAATTGATGTAGCTGCAGAATGGACAGATGTGGCTGCCAAGTTGTTAAATTTGTCAAAGTCATCACTTCAAATGGAAATGATTGATATGCAAGAAGACGTGTCTCTGAAAATATCCTATAAAACTGTATCGACTAAAGAGTTTTGGACAAAACATGTACCAGAAAAATATGAAAATTGCAAAAAACTAGCTATCAATTTGGCTACTATGTTTGGCTCGACATATGTATGTGAAACATCTTTCTTAAAGATGAATTTTTCGAAAAACAAATATCGTTCGAGATTAACGGACGCCCACCTAGAAAACACTCTCCGAATTTGCTGTTCTTCTCGAGAGCCAAACTTTAAAAAACTGACTCAAGATAGTCGGTGCAATTTCTCACATTAATTTTAGGACTGGTTTTTTTTTATAATTCAGAACTTTATATAAAACCATACAATAAATATCACTTAAATGTTAATTATTACATTTTTTTTTCTGGACCTCGTCAAAATTTTCCTACAGTATCCGGACCCTATCTAAAACTACTTGCCGACCCCTGGACTAGTAGCTCCTTTAGTCCTATTTCCCTTATGAATTTTAGGATATCTGCAGGCTTTAACTTAGGTAAATGTACCTCTTCTATTTAATAATCTCCTAGGTGCTGTGCCCTTGGATTATGAATTGCTGTGCACTTCACAAGTATGTGGATGGAGGTTTCTTCTTCTATGCCACAGAATCTACATTCTTCTTCCTCCAGGCGGCAATGTCCCGTTAGGATCACTTTGACTTATGCCTTCATTTGATCTCAACGGGTTGTAGTCACCCATCAGAATCTTAGATTGCCTAAGCCCTACTAGATCTTTCCAATGGTCAGATCTTCTCTTTTCTTCGGCTTTGCCTATTTCTTCCAATATTACATTGGGGCTGATACCGCAGAAGGGTTCCGGCCCCCAGAAGGGTCTTTCAGTCCCTCTCTTTGTTAGTCTATCTGCTATTTCAATTCCTTCTATTCCAGTGTGTCCTGGAATCCACAGTAAGGGACATTTACCTTAGCTGAAGCCTGTAGATATCCTAAAATTCCTCAGGGAAATAGGAATAAAGGAGCTACCAGTCTCTGAGACGTTCCTCAGGAACTAAGTAGAAGTAAGGGTAAATATGCCTCGGTATTTCAAGCAGAGGTTTATGCAATACTTGCATGTGCAAGGGCAGATAACATGAGAGCCTACAACAACAGGCAGATCCGGATCTACAATGACGGTCAAGCACTTCAGAGCTCTAAGGTAACATCTCGGCTGGTATGGGAATGCGACGAAGAGCTGGAGTGGGTCCCAGGTCACAAAGGAATCGCTGGCAATGAAAAAGCTGACGAACTTGCAAGAGCAGGATCGTCAACACTGATGAACGGACCCGAACCATCTGTGGGCATTCCCAGATGCTCCACTAGGTCATGGTTAAAAGGATGGGTGAAAGAACAGAACAAACAACACTGGAAGAATACGCCCAGGCAAACACATGGGAAGAAATTTATAAAATAACCATCAGAAAAAGTATCGAAAGTACTGCTCTCAATGAGCAGGAACAAACTACGCACCATAATGGGGCTTCTTACGGGACACTTTCCCACAAAGGAGCACCTGAACAAAATAGGGCTGTATAACGGAGACCTTACATGCAGAAGATGCAAAAAGGACACCGAAACAGCTCTGTACATACTATGCAACTGTGAGACGCTGGACCACAGGAGGCAAAAACTGTATGGAAGACCCCAAATGATTCCAGAAGACTTCTACAACCAACCAGTAAAGAACCTGTATGAGCTAATACAGTTAACGGATTGGCTGAATAGGCTGTAGTCAGAACATTAGGAGAATCCACAATAAGCCCAAGAGGCTGAGGTGGTGCCGGCGAAGAGACGGCTCCTTTTTTTTTCAAAAAAAAGGGGGCACAATAGATCTTTTAAGTCTCAGAGAATGTCACCGCATCAAACATACATACATACAACCACTTTGTTCTAAACGTACTAAACGGCCCGACTATATCTGTAGTTTGTGTTTGACAGGATAGTTTCTTGATAGTGAATAGAAATAATATATGGACAATGATAAAAATAATCATCGCCAAAAGCAAAAGCGTACCCCTATAAGATTATAATTTATATAATTGTCTTCTCAAAACCACCACTGTCGTTTGTCTGCTTTCATTCAATTATTTTTACAATAATTTGATAAAGCAAATTATCCATCTGATATATGGTCACATATCAAATGTATATAACTATCCGTAGGTATAAATCACCTGCGGTAATACTAGTATCATCACTCATACAAAAAGATCGAATTACTGTTCTCCTTGGTTCAACTTATAAATACCGAGAAACAGTGGCGTACCCTACGCATATTTTCCCAGCAAATCCTATAAATTTATTCATTATGTAAATATATACTTCTACCGTCTAGGTGCTCCACTCGGAATCAGACAAAACTACCCTAGTCCACATGGTTTCTCTGAAAACATATTTGTGTAGGATACTCTTCTCGCATTGTTTTCACAATTATACCAGTTCACAAGTATTCGTTGATAAAGAGATTCATGAAAACATCCGTCCACTGGATCAGCATGGATGCTTTCGGACGGATGGATGCCGGTGTGGCCCGGCCTTTTTCAATCAATTGTGACTAAGAGTTTGAAGACTATGAAAGGGCTTGAGGCTAAGGGAGTCGATCTGCTTCCTTATTTACCTCAATATCCTGGCACCCGCATCAAAGCTGCATTAGTTTGTTCCTAGTTCCAAGCTAGCCTTGATTCATAGCTGAAAGCGTACAAATCTTTAAATTCCTCAACCGAGTCATTTCTTCTAGCCATTTAATCGTTAGTCTAACTCCTGCAGAACATATATACCACTACGACTGCGGTCCAATATGCAGTTTCTTGTACTAGGCGATGTGAAGTTAGAAACTACTTGAACGGTTCAGTTTCAAGGCTGATTGGCTACATAAAAAGAGGAATATAACCAGATTCAGAAAATCACAAAGGTAAAGACCAATTAGCCAACTCATTGAATCAAATCTAACCTAGTCTAACTCCTGTGGTCGTTGAACCAACAATGTACTTCACAGAGAAATTGCTTTGGCGCTTCGAAGCAAATCAAAGCAGTTAAATGGTGTTTTTTGGTCTATCTGCTGGCTTGGTCATAGTCTTCAACAGAATTTTTTCTCCTATCGTCGTAAACTTCATCGTAGTCAGGTCTTCGCAGTAGCACAGTATGTGTGCTGATGTTTCTTCATCTTCTTGGCAAAATCCACATATCTGCCAATCCGATTATATTCATGTGTTTGTTAAGTCTACAATACCCTATCAGGTGCCCAACCAGGATCCTGATTGTGCTTCTATTCTGGCTCAGTACACCGTGAGTATCGGCTAGGGTTCATCGATGACACCCATGGCCTGCCTTGTTCCACCTTTATTGAGACTGCTTTGTTATCCAACTAGTGCTTTTTGTTTTTTTGCAGCGCTTTCACTATGCCACAGAAAGGTTCTGTGCCAATGGGAGCACATCGTGTTCCTTCTCGGGCTAGTGAGTCTGCTTCTTCATCGCTCTTGTGATCTGAGTGGCCTGGTACCAGACTAAGGATATTTATTATGACTGCCCAGCTCTTGTAGCGTCTCCAAGCAATCCGAAACTAGTTTGAAATTTATCTATATGGAACTGATCACTTATACAGCCGCTTGGCTGTCGGAGAGCTCTCCCTGTACGGTGCTGTATTGCTGCACTCTCTACCTGAAATATTGTCACATGTTTGCCAAATCACAGCGAGACTCTTGTCTTTAGCTTGGCTACATAAATTAATTCCTGCTCCTACACCTTCCTCGGTTTTTGAGCCATCTGTGTAGCGGGCTATTTCATTAATTGATTGGAGGTCCTTCCTTTCATGCATCTCTGCTATACTTAAGGATACTGACAATAAAATTCAAATACTTACTAATGAATAATTGGTAACTGGTTTTTAAATAACCATTTATCCGATTTGAAATTTTCCATTCTTTAACCAGCAATTTTATGTAATGTTGGCATCTGTACAGAAAGTGTTTTTGCACTTCCATAATGTTCTAATAAGCGTCAAAAACCCCGCATGGTGAGACATATTCTTCCATTACGGTTTTCCACCGAGAGGGACAAACAACCCTAGTATTTAGAACCATAATAATTAATCATCCTTATCGCTTGTCTTGTAGAGGTGGGTATAAAGTTATTTTGCGGAAAATACAATAGTTCCAGTAATCAGAAAAAGTTATTTTTATCAAAATTATTTAAAGGGAAATCTAAGAAAACGTTTAAGACTTGGTTGGGCTTGGAAAGGGTTTTGTATAAAGAGGAAATTTTATGTGATGGTTTGACAAGTATTATTGGTCAATTTTATCCCAGCTAGATCCTGAATTAATGGTTAAACTTGCAAGAATTGAAATTTTTTCATGATTTTCTAGCAAAACAAACATTTTTCAACACTTCGGGAACTGTTGAGGTGCAAAATATTCAATTACCACCAGGAAGTCTGGATTAAAAGCAAATTATTACTGCTTGTTGGATAGGGAATCAAAGGAACTAACAAAATATACTCAAAAGCACAGGAAACACTTACACAAACTACTCGAAACTTTTATATCCCATTACTAAGTTAAATAGCTGCAGTTTTGAACTGAAGCTGTTTCTAATAACGAATATAGTCCAGCTCTGAAACTTTCTTAGTTTAGGGAGTTTTCCTGGCTTCTGTTTTCGATCCCAGTGGCTCTTACCTAAAATTCTGCGGTTGTTGTAGTTTAGTGCGATAAGTAGAAGGGTAATTTACGAGGTTGCCAATTTTTTTCTTAACAGCGATTTCAAATAAAAAATATATACTTTTTGTGATAAAATTTGGATAAAACTTTATTTTTACGGAGTATACGTTTCTACATGAATTTTAGTTAAGGGAGTTTAGTTTTTCCGAACGCTTCTACTTTTCAAGTCGTAGAAAAAATGTTGTTCCGAACTTGTGGGGAATATATATTTTCTATACTCGATAATAATTATAAGAGAATGTCTGTTAAACGAAATTGTGATTCTTAAACGCTAGAGCTATCTTAATACTGGATATTTTAATAGAACTACCAAAAAAAGTAAAACTAGACAGGAAGGTATTAAACACAGAAAGTGAAAAACAGCAATTAAAAGAAATTAGAGCAAGTATAACATAAAACAACGAAGAAAAATTGCCACCAACAGCAGAAGAAATATTCTAAGTAACCTGTTTTAACAAATAGCATTTGCGAAAGTGGAAAAATCCTCGTCTTCGACTCGGATTTTTAAAACCACTCTCGCTCATGGTATTTGTTAAAACAAATTACGAAGACACGTTTTTCCGAATTTTTCCGGAAAAATTAAATGCACTAGCCCCGATAATACAACAAAAAAACGGCAAGTCACCTGGAGAAACATCTATACAAAGCAGTTATTAAACTAACGACGCTATACAGAAGTGAAACATGGAAATTTAATAAAGAGGAGGAAAATAAAGTAAACATATGGGAACGGAAAATACTCAGAAGGATAATAGAAGAGAAACAAGAAGAAGGGGTATGGAAAAGAAGAACAAATCAAGAAATAAGAGATTTATTTGGAGAACAATTTTTTTTGAAGTGATAAAATTTGGATAAAGCTTTCTTTTTACGAAGTATTCGTTTCTACATGAATTTTAGTTAAAGGAGTTTAGTTTTTCCGAACGCTTCCACTTTTCAAGTCGTAGAAAAAACATTGTTCCGAACTTGTGAGGAATTTGTCTTTTCCATACTTGATAATAACTATGAGAGAATGGGCTGTTAAACGAAATTGTGATTCTTAAACGCTAGAGCGGATATTTTAATAGAACTTCCAGTGTAATAAGAGCAAAAAGTCTTGGATAGCTAGGTCATATACAGCGGATGCCAGATACATAGAGGTAACGCGGAAACAAAAAAAAGATGTTATAAGGAATCCATTGAAGACCTAAAAGAGTACCGGACTCGAAGGCGAATGCAAGAGTCGGGAAACAATGAAAGAAAATTATCACAAACCTATAGGCATAAAAGGTCTGTGTGTAGCATTATAAATATACCAAATATCTTTTCGTACAGATAGATTTTCCACCCTATATCTAATTTCCGAACATTGAACTTGGCTATATGGAAAGTTTTTCCAAATTTATTGTTCTATTTTACTTTTGTGCGATTTGGCAACAGGGAGATTCAAAGGGAAAACAAGCGCTTGCGCCTTGAATTCGATTGCTTCCTTGCCAGATTGTTAGGACGGGTTGTTGTTTGAGTGGAAATTAATAATTTAAAGGATGTTGGAACTTGGCACATATAATTATAGAGAGAGCGAACGGTGCAAGGGGTTAAAATAATCTTTTAATAGATTAGAAGATATTGCTTTCATGGTAATTGGGTTTTTTGATACATAGAGATGTGTGGAGAGACTTGCTTTGATTTTCAAGAATTTTAAGGAACTGCTTTTATTGAATTAATAAATTAATATAATATTCAAATATTTAAAGACTTTATTTTTAAATTAGTTTGCAAGTACCGCTATGTCATCTGCAAATGTTCAGGTTTGTCATTTAATATATAAAGGTGAAGTACTGGTTCAAGAACGCTTCCTTGAGGTACTCCTGCTTAAATTCTTTGTAAGTTAGAGTATTCCTCTTCTTGTATGATTCTAAATGAAGTTAATATTTCAACATATAGTTTTGTAGAGTTTATGAATAAATCCTGAGAGCGCCACATACGTATAGAAAAAGAGCTGAGGAGACCACTTGCTTCCAACAATTGTTCGCAATACCATTAAAACATTTCCCAAGACACGAATATTCCTATCCTGGACAATTGTATATGTAAACTTTGTTGACCATTGGATAATATAAACCCTTCACGCTACAATTCTTACAATATACCACACACTTCTCCTTAAATCGCTTGTCATAATCCTATGAAAGGCATTTTCCTCCATTGCCTGCATCGATGAGTTTTATCTATGTGGATAAAATTTTATCAGCGTTATAAAGAGTGGAAAAGAATCTTGAATAACAAAAATATTTCCTAATTTATTCCATATTAGATGAAACCGATAGGAAGGGTTAAGGAAAATTCAATGTGGACAAGTGATCGTTGAGAGGGTGGTACTCTTGGGCATATTGTGGATTCTCCGAATGTTCTGACTACAGTCTATTCAGCCAATCCGTTCCCTGTATTAGCTCATACAGGTTCTTTACTGGTTGGTTGTAGAAGTCTTCTGGAGTCATTTGGGGTCTTCCATATAGTTTTTGCCTCCTGTGGTCCAGCGTCTCACAGTTGCATAATATGTGCAGAGCTGTTTCGGTGTCCTTTTTGCATCTTCTGCATGTAAGGTCTCCGTTATACAGTCCTATTTTGTTCAGGTGCTCCTTTGTGGGGAAGCGTCCCGTAAGAAGTCCCGTTATGGTGCGTAGTTTGTTCCTGCTCATTGAGAGCAGTTCTTTCGCTACTTTTTCTGATGGTTCTTTTATAAATTTCTTCCAATGTGTTTGCCTGGGCGTATTCTTCCAGTGTTTTTTGTGTTGTTCTTACACCCACCCTTTTAACCATGACCTAGTGGAGCATCTGGGGATGCCCACAGATGGTTCGAGTCCGTTTATCAGTGTTGACGATCCTGCTCTTGCAAGTTCGTCAGCTTTTTCATTGCCAGCGATTCCTTTGTGACCTGGGACCCACTCCAGTGTTATCGTCGAGAAGGTGGTACTGTCATTTTTAGTGAAGTTTGGTTTATTTGGACGAACAAAAATATAAAAGCGACTAGAGCATCTGCTTAAAACTGGAAAGAAGAGCTACTAGTGATTTAACAGGTTTATGGCAAGCAAGACCTTTATCAAAGGATCTTTAAAACTCAAAGCACAAGCATGGCAAAACGAGGAGATGTAGTTGGATGGATGCAGGTTGACTATTATCTGGGAAAAGCAGAGAACTAAAGCAATAGAAGAGACTGGGATTGGACTGTACGGACCAGTAACCAAAGTTCTTAAATGGTATGGGTATGCCTAGGAATAATCAATGCTGTAGGCGAAAACAGCATTGTCAACTAACTGTGTGTTCCGGGACACACTGGTTGAAGGCTTAAACCCTGTTGCGGTATCTCCTCCAATGCAATGTTGGAAGAAATAGGCAACGCCGAAAGGAATAGAAGATCTGGTCTTTGGAAAGATCTAATGATGCTTAGATAATTAAAGATACTCTAAGAAATTGCTACCAGGTGTGAACAAAGGAATGCTTAAGCCAAGCCAAAAAAAGTAGAAGACTTCTGGCTACTTAAACCAAGATACTAAACAACAACGGAAGTAACTACAGGCCCTACTGAAAGGTTTTTGAGGACTGAATTACTATTAAACAAAACTTAGACTATCAAAAGATTGTGTCTGTATGGGGGAATATTTTTTACTTAATCACAGTTTCCTGTAACAATTGTCATGTTTAAGTAAAGCATGTTATCAATAGATGTCAAGATAATAGTATTATACTATTATAACGCCTTACAAATTTGAAAATTACTTTTCAAAAAGTAAACCGTTCACCAAGAAGCAACATCTACTTCTCGGGCTATATGCCCCGACAGACAATGAAATATTACTTCTAATGGAGAACGATCTAACGAATCTTATTTCAATCCGTTCAAATTTTCCGCCGAATCCTCGTTCCTCATTTCTCGATCAGAAAATCTTCTTTTCAGAGAAAATAGATTTGTGTACATCAGTAAAAAACTGGCTGAGATCTGGCAACGCAGCTATGCCGCCCCCAAGAATAACAATTCAATTCAACGTTTTCCTCGCAGGAGGCAGTTGCCGAGAGGCGGTGAAAACTGTTTTATCAAGGGGCGGTTGAAACGGATCAATTTTGGAGAGATTGTGAAAAATAGGGATTTTTTTTAAATAAAGGTAGTGTTTTTGTAGTGTGTGTGTGGGGATGTGAAAATTTGGATAATTTTTCAACAACGTAGGATTGAAGTAAAAGGTATGTGCGTTGTGAAGTTTTTTTGTTTTTCCAGTAATATAAAATATGCCGATTATAATAAAAAAATTAAATATTATTTTAAAGCAGGATATAAAGAAAAGGAAATCAGGATCAAGATCTGTCAATATTCAAAAGTTATTCTAGTACCTTTTGCGAGAAATTTTAAAGATCTTTTTCTAAATTCCGTACCAAATTTTTTTGACAAAAACTGTTTCATACCTATCCATATTTTCTTTTGCTAAGGTATAAAATGTAAAACGTATTAAATTGAATGGGCTCTTGGTAAATATTTGTTCTCATACGGTTTCCGTTTAGTAGGTTACGTGGGAATTAAAATCATGCTTTTGAATAAACAAATGAGATTTACATGAAGGGAAAAGAAGGAGATACTTTAAAATGTACTTGACCCAATTTTGATCCCATTTTTTTCAGTTTTTTGAAAGGAAGGAATGAAATTTCACAAAATAGGTTGTAGATTCAGAAATTTGATAAAATTTTTTTTGAGAACTCAAAAAATCGAAACAAACATTTAGTATTAACCGCCTCCATCTACACTGCTAAAAAAATAACGAAACCGTAACCATAATTGATAACATGAAGAAAACAAAAATTTTAAAAATATTAATAAACAAAAAATAATAATTTTGAATGATAAAATTTCTATGATGCGTATAGAATCTAAAACATTTTTTGTAAAATTTATTTTTTTAATAGTGTAGATGTTAGCTATTAGCAGCCGTTGATACTGAGTGTTTGTTTTGATTACAAGAGTACTCAAAAAAAATTTTATCAAATTTCTAACATGCGTATTGAAAATAAAACATTTTTTTGCGGTTCCCTAATTAAAAAGGTAACGCATAATCGCATCTGGTTGCTGGAGCTCCGGCTGCCAATTTAAAGGATTATTCTCGTTACACCGTGCCGAGGCCGGGCCGTGTCCGTGCCGCATCGTTGTCAGCGTGCGCCGACCGGGTTAGCCATTCATGCTACACCGGGCTGTTATTTGAGTACAGAGTACGTGTCGGTAACGAATTTAGTCAAGCATCCGTCTTTTTTTTAAAAGAAGGTATATTTTTCGCCGTTTTCCACTTGCGTGATATAGTACGACTTGTTTTTTGAAATGCAATCCATTTTACGTGGCACTGCTCCGTCAACAGTCGTATTCGAAATGGTTCCGGGCACCAGGTGAGCCCATTCTTGTTACGACGTGGCGTGGCCGAGCCGGGTCGAGGCCGGAGAAAAATACATACCGACAATTCGGCGCCGTGCTCCGGCCGTGCCACGGACTTTGCCTGGTCGACTATGAATTGGTTCATAAAAAAGCATACTTCATATGTGTGACCGTGTAACGTGAATAATCCTTAAGCCTTTTAGTTTTCATGCAACTTCTATTAATTCTATTCTTTAAAATAACATTTGTCATGGATTTTTTGTTTAAAATAGCAGTTTACAACAAACTTTCACACATTTGCTGTGGTTTATGGTATTTAAATACCTACTATTCTAAGCAAATATAATGTCGTGACTAAACCAAACTTGTATTTTTAATCTAAAAACAACACAATTCGTAAACTTATTGCCGAAATTTTATTGAAATGTTATGAATATTGAAAAGTAGGACAAATGTTATAATAATTGTATTTGTTAAAAAAAAACCATAAAAAACGTTTAAGTACCTACCATAAGTAATATAAAATTTGCTTAACAATAGTAGGAAACACAAAAATCAATTTAGTGTTTCGCAAGAACTTCTGAATAAATTAAATAATAAATAAAGTGTTTTAAACTGTTTTTCTCAGTTAAAAAAAAAGGTATTAAATCGTACTAACGTTCGCAACATGAATTGTTTACAACTGAGCATCGATTAAGTGAATTCGAGTACGATAGTTATCGGATTAACGACTACCTGCTGTGGGTTTTGGTCTTAAATCAATCCCGTTGGCATAAGTCAAAACGAAATATCTTGGAACGAAGTATATCTACGACTTGAGATACTTGTATATTATTCAAGCGTTTCGTCATGTAAAGTGTTCAATCTCATTCATCCGAGAATATATCTTTTTTTACTTTCCCCAGAACGCCTATGTGGATAAATACCCTCGACGGTGATAATTCACAGCGTATTTCAAACACGAATGGGTTTTTGAAATTTACATTTGCATATACATAATCAGTCGACTGGGGGAGTTTCGATTAAAACGTCAGAGGGCGTTTACATCGCGACATCCATTGATATTTGAAATGAGTGAGTGAGTACCTACACGAGTATGAACAATAGTTTGAATTATTAATCTCGAAAGTTGTTACGCTTCTAAGTTTCTAAGTAATAAAAATATCATATTTTCCAACAATAGTTTTATTTTTTCACAAAACTGTTCTAATAGAAAATTTATTGTATCTTTATCATATATATGAAGGAGAAAAATCTATAAAATTTGAAATTAAAAATAACAATTTTTTGCCATTTTTAGATGTTCTTATCAATAAAAAACCTACAGGGTACGAAACAAGTGTTTACCGTAAGCCAACACACACTAAAAGGTTTTTGAATTTTGAATCAAATCATTCTATAAGCGTTAAAAAAGGAATAGTAAAATCTTTATACGATACGGCCAAAATTATTTGTTCTAATGATAATCAATTCACAAAGGAGAAAACTGAAAAATGTTTTAAATGCCAATAATTACCCGGCAGAATTTGTAAATAAAGAAATTAAGAATATAGAGAAGGGCTCATTGTTAATACCCCATAATAATAACAATAATATTAATAATTTAGCTAACATAATTTTTAAAAACTTGACAATACCGTATGTTAAGGGTTTATCAGAAATAATTAGGAAAATTGGTAATCAATTCAATATTCGAACTAGCTTCAAATCTAACAATACGTTGAGATCTATACTAATAAAAACGAAACCAAAAAATGAAGAACAATCTTCAAAAAACTGCATATATCAGATATCTTGTGAATGCGACAAATTCTATTTAGGTGAAACATCTAGACCATTGAAAGTCCGAATAAATGAACATAAAAAGTATATCAAAGATAGGGAGTTCTTTAAGTCAGGTATTTGCAAACATGCTTGGGAAGAGGGGCATAAAATTCAATGGGATTCGACAAAAATAATATTGAAAGAGCCCAATAATAAAAGACGAAAAATCAAAGAAAGTGCTTTAATACAACTAAATTCAGATAAATGTGTAGCTAGTATTTCAGCCGAATGTAGTCAAATTTGGTTACCAATGTTAAGAAGAAAAATTTCCAATAATCAATTACCTGCGTTATCAGGATAGCATCAAAAGTTTTTATCCAGGTTTTCTTATGATTTATCTTTGGAATAGTTGTTAATCGATACACACTTCAATACACAAAATCACCAAACTGAGTTATACATATTTTGAAAACAAAAATAATCATACACAAAAAAGTAACAACAAACGCGTTTTTATTAACAAAATTTCCAAAATAAGCGGAAAAAAAGCGCTATCCCAATAAAAACCGTTCCTGGAACGAGCACTTCACTGGATTCCATTTGACTACACATCGTTAGAGTGTCATAAAATAAAATATTTTATTTCACATTTTACCAGAGGTGTGATCTACTATGAATGGACCCTAATAAAATTTGACAACAAAGTTTTGTAGTCTTAAACTTCAAAATATTATTGATTGTCTAGTTGTCAAATTTTTTCGTTGTGTCAGATAGGGACCAAAAATTATTTCATTACTAGTCTTGACAACGGGATCTGGAACGCTACCGAAACGTCGAAATAAAAAAATAAAAAACATTATTGTGGTGTGATTCCAAAAAAAATAAGAGAAAAAAGAAAAAGTAATGCCACAAGGAACTTACAGAAGATATGTACAAAGTGGTCAACAATTGCTATCTAATGAATATGCGCTCCATATGCAGGATTTTAAGGAAAATTGCAAACAATCTCTTTTTTTTAGGTCTGCTAACAGCCAGTAGTCGCTGGGAGCCAAATCTGGCGAATACAGTGGATATAGGAGCAATTCAAAGTTCAATTCATGTAGTTTTGACATTGTTTTGATTGACTTGTGACACGGTGCGTTGTCTTGATGAAATCACATTTTTTTCTTTGCCATATGCAGACGTTTCTTTGCAATTTCGGCCTTCAAACGCTCCAATAACGCTGTATAATATTCACTGTTGATGGTATTTCCCTTTTCAAGATAGTCGATGGATATTACACCACGTACATCCCAAAATACCGAGGCCATAACCTTTTTTGTACTTTTGGGCGCTTTGGACGAGGTTCTCCAGCTGCTGTCCAATCAGATGGCGATCATTTTGATTCCGGAGTGAAGTGATGGATCCATGCTTCATCCATTGTCACATATCGACGCAAAAATACCGGTTTGTACGTTTAAACATAGTCAAACACTGCTCAGAAGCATCAACACGTTCTTGTTTTTGGTCACATTGAACAGAGCTTTCTCATAGTCAATTGCTCATGCAATATAAAGCCAGTACGTTATTTTGATGTCTTTGCGATGTCAGCTAACTTATTCAAAACGATTTTGTGGATATTTTTTTCTGTATTCTGATGTTACCGCCTCATTTGGACGTCCACTGCGGTCCGCATCATCGGTGTCTCTACGACCACGTTTGAAGTCAGCCAACCATCGTTTTATTGTTGTTTCTGATGGAGCGGAGTCCCCATAATACTTTTCAAGCAATTACTTCGCTTGAACGGTATTTTTTCCCATCAAGGAACACGATATTGTTTTTGATCCATTGTTTTGAACATATTAAAAGTAGCGTCACTCTTAGCACAATAACTCACGAACTAATAAATAGAATATCATGAAACTTTGACAGCTGTCTTTTCAAGGTTAGTACAAATTAAAAAAACAGACGATTACAATAAAACTAGAGCTATGCGTCAGGCCCGGGACTTTTCAGCCCACGTAATATGGCAATCTATTAAACGTCTAGTGCACGGTTGTATTTTAGCTGATGGTGCACTTATTGAATATTTGCTCTGAAATGTACTACATTTATTTTTATCACAATGTTACTGCTCCTAATAAAATAATAAAAACCTCGTATCTCATTAACGATAAAACGTAAGTATCACAAATGAGGATGGGAAATGTTCGTCTTAAAATTGAAACACCCTGTATATTCAATGAAACTTTTCGACTGAACTACTAAGTAAACGGGTAATATTAAGAAAAGGAAGCTAAAACAGCTTTATTTTCATAATTAACGCTCAATTATTTCACCACTAACTGTGGGAACATTATTTTCAACCAAATATTCACTAACGGAAATTGATGTAACAGTAAGTAACAACAAAAATATATGATTCGGCTACTTTAAAATTTAATTACCAATTGGTTTTACGGTGTTGCATTTTGAAGATGCTTATTTAATTCGCTTTCATACGTACTGTGACATTCCTATTAAATAAACTAAAGAGATTTTATTTTAAGAAGCTTTCAATTAGCAATTCAAATTAAGATACCGAAGTAAAAACAAATAATTATTACTTATGATACTTCCAATTATCCAGCAAAACAGGTACCTACTATAAGTTAATACTCATAATATACCAGTGTCGCGTAACTAATTGATAATTATAAATAAATTAGGAAATGTTACTATCTGCTCGCAGGAAACTTAGTAAATAAGGGTATTAAGGGACAGTGACAAATTTTTAGTTGAACACCAGATCAAAGGGAATTGGATCTATCAAGTTTTTGTTGAAGAAAAAAGTGGATCGCAAAGATCTTGAAAGACAGCAAACTTCACTGAAATATTTTTATTTTTTATTTGGTATTTTCAATTTTTCAATTTGGCTACTACCTACGGAGGACTTTTTTCTTTTTTTGGGGGGGAGCCGTTCTAGTACTGGGACCACTGCCTGTTAGCTTATTGTACTCTACTCCCACCTTTATTCCACCCACCCAGCCCCATTCCCGTACCCTCGAGTAGATGATATAGGTCAACTGGATGCATGCCATATGCTTCAGGCGGCACGTAGGCCTCTCTGAAGATTGTCTGTCTCCTTGAGTCCAATGCCTAACAGTCGGATAAAATATGGGTTACGGTCTCGGTCTCCATGCCACAAAGTCTGCAGTTGAGATCCCCATTTTATGCAGATGATCCTTTACCGGGGCATGACCCGTTAGATAACCTGTAATAATTTTTAGCTTGTTCCTACTAGCATTCAGTAGTTCTTCAGCCCGTTTTACACATATGTCACCTATGAAGGTCTACCTGCTTTGGAGTGTTTCTCCACTGTAGTTTGTGTTGGCGTTGTACCCATTTTAGTATTAAATTTGTTCTGGGACTACCTTCTTTGTGGTCCCAAGAACTGGTTCTTGTCCAACATATGTCGTTGCTGAACTACTTCTCGCGAGTTCATCAGCTTGTTCATTTCCAGAAATATCATTAAGTCCTGGCACCCACACTAGTCTTACTCTACTGTGGTCTGCCAGTTCATTCAATTCTTCCTGGCATTTTTCTACCAGTCTGGATTTTACCTTGCGGCTATTTAGAGCTGCAAGGGCTGTCAGTTAATATGTTTAACCTATGAGTGTCAGTCCTATGTTTGTTAATTCTGACACATTCTAGGATGGCATAAATCTCCGCCTGAAATACAGAGGCATGTACTCCTGGTGAGAAGGAACACCTTGTGTTCTTGATCTCACTATACACCCCTGCTCCTGTCTCTTCCCCAGTCTTTGACCCGTCTGTATATCAGGTCTCTCCTCGGGGAAACTTCACGGAGGACTAAAAATTAAGCTGAAACTGAGCAGAATCTGAGATGACTAGGAAGCGAGAATATTCAATATTTTCAAACTCAAGAAAACGTGAAAAAACACATTCTAGAATTCTTCTAAAAAAAAGTGAATAGACATTAAATAAACAAGATCTCAAAAATATGTTGTTTATTTAATGTCTATTCACTTTTTTGTAGAAGTATTCTAGAATAGGTTTTTTCACGTTTTCTTGAGTTTAAAAATATTGAATATTCTCTCAAAAATATGTTATTTTCATTTGTACGTTCAGAATGCAATACGCGAATCGTTTATATTTTCTAAACAGATTCTAGAATACTTTTACAAGAAGGTTTATAGTCATTTAAGTGAGAGAGGGGAGATTTAATATGTTTAAATCCAAGGAAAACTCAAAAAAATCGCATTTTCATGTGTAACTTCTAAATGTAGCTCGTGATTCGTGTAGATACATTCTATAATTCTTCTAGGAAAAAGTCTATACTTCAATAATATCTTTAAAAAATTGTTATTTTCAATAGTAAACTCTGAGGTAAATCGTCTAATATTTTCAGACAAATTCTAAAATATTTCTAGAAGACAGTCAATAGTCATTCAAGTGGGAGCGGAGGGATATACTATTTTTAAACTCAATCAAACCTGCAAAAAGTTATTTTCTTTCGTAAGTTATGAATGCAATACGCGAACCGTCTGGATTTTTATAGGTGCATTCTAGAAATCTTCTAGAAGAAGGTCAATGGTCATTCATAAAAAGCGAGGAGTTTAAATACTATTAAGCCAAAAATATACATTGTTCTATATATATATTCTTAATACACCACGTGAATCGTCTGGATTTATCTAGGAACATTCTAGAATATATCTAGAACACTCATTTAAGGGGGAGCTGGCAAATTTATTATTTTTTAACCTCAAGAAAACAGCAAAAATATATTTCTCGTAGGATATGTTTGGCTCACATGAATCTTCTAGTTTTTTTAGATACATTCTAGAATACGTCTAGAATAATGTGATGATAGTTTAAAAAAACTATGGATCTTCTGCCAGTTACAGCATTATGGACCTCAAAACTGATCTAAAAAATTATGGCAAAGATCTTATATCCTTAAATTTGATGGTTCCTTGAAAATTTTCTCTAGAAAGGAGAATTAAAAGGAAGGGGGACTACAGGGTTCACTTAAGAAGTTTTTGTTCAATTTTTCAAAGAAAATTGTAAAGTTCATCCAAAATCAATTGCAAAAACTTATACACGTGTTCATCACCCTTGACGACTTTTTCCCTCGATCAGCATTTTCAGATATAATTTTGTTTTAGTGGAAATAGTTCAAATGAACGAAAATATTAATGACCAATGACATTATTTCGGTAGATTTTTCTTATAATCGGATTAATTTTATGTATACACAAGTTTTAGACGTTTTCATCTGTATAAGGGTAAAGTTAATACCTTTTCGCAAGGAAATGAGAATAATAAAGTACCCATAAATATCGAACGACATTGAAAATGTTCATCGCCATCGATCCTTAATCTTTTTATGTTCACACGATAAATTTTTTGAAATCTCTCACTAACACATACACACATACAAATCTCTTAATTGCAATATAACTTTTGCCTATTTATGAGATTGTTAGCTGTATCACTGTATCATCTTGCAATAAAGTACAATCTGGTTAGTTCCATGTGGATCTGTTGAAAATACATTGAATTCGGACCCTACAATATTTTAAGGAAGACTAAGAACTAGAAAAATTTGCAATGGGCTCGATAAAGATGATTTTTGGTAAGAAAATGATAGCCAGCAAGAGCATGTTTCGGATAAGAAAATAATAAAAGTTATGTATATCTTCTGTACGTTCCAAGTGTATACCACATTATTTAGTTCGTTGTTATAGGAATATAAAACTACAATAAAATTGATGGTTCAAACTTTGAGAATACCAGACAAATTAATATTGTTAGGAATCCGAACACAGGAAACAAAATAACCTGGAACGGTTAGAAGTCAACTCTCTTCAGTGTCGGAAACGATGTGAGGCAAGATCCACATTCAAATGTTTTATTCAACTAGAACCAATTCTCAGAAGATCCAAGGTAAAAACAGTTGATACAATCTATAATAACGAAGTGAATAAAATGATTTGACGGTTCTGGCAAAGTCAAAGAAGGAGTTCAAGAATATTTATCTCGCAAAATAAGCAGACTTTTTAGGGCTGAAAATCAATAAAGAAAACGAGTGCACTTTCCAAAGAGTAAACGAATTTGGTTATCTAGGAGTACCAATAACCAGCAATGCCCATAAAGAACAAGAAATAAAGTGAATAATTAAATGATATCAAAATATTGTTCAAGAAAGATGAAGATAAGAATATATATTACCATTATAGTACCAACCACGAAAGTGAAATATAGACAACAAAAAAACCGGAAGAGATGCTGGGGCGATGGGAACGTAAAACGCTTAGAGCAATCTTCGGCAACATAAAATCACCTGAAGGATGGAGAAGGAGAACAAATGAAGAAGTAAACATGTACGGATAACCAAAAATAACATCAAGAATAAAAACACAGAGGTTAAGGTGCCTGGGACAAGTATAAAGATTTGGAACCGAAGGGATGACGAAAATGGCACCCAATAGGACTCTATTTGGGGAGAGAAGAGGACAGCCGAGGGAAAGCGTGGTGTGTGATACAAATAGACTGAAAATGCGAAAATGGAAAGAGAAAGCTGAGAACAGAGAACAATGGAGGAAACTAACTGCACTGGGTCTACAGGGTCTGAAGAGCATATAATAACGTTAATAGTGCAATGCTTCAATTATATTTCAACGAGTGGTGTGGTGTCAAGAAGATGCAGCTTTGTCTGGAAGATGTTTGTCCTCATTCCTGAAATATCCTTAACCAAATTGATTGTATTTGTTAAGAAACTGGATTTGTTTGGTGAGCTATAATTATGTGAGTCGCGGTGGAGGGCTTAAGAGTGTTGGAAGGGATACATACGTTAGGACTACAACAGCTTCACTCCAATTTCATAATTATTCGAAAAATTAAGAGCCACAAGGTTGCAGTGTCCCTGTTTCGAGTGATGGGAGGTGACGAAACCCGCAATTTCGTTTTATCGTTTAAACGCCGTCTACTAATGGATTATTGATATTTTTTTTTAAACATTCTTCTGTAACATTTAATTTATTTGTTACTCTTGACACTTTAACAATCTCACTAATTGTCCCCCTATCTTCAGGTATTTTTGACACTCGTAACTAGTCGTGTACCATTTAAATGTATGATTGATTGCGAGTTTGAATTTTTTTATTACCACTGTAATTTTATTGATGAGATAATATCACATCGCTTATATAATATCATCGAACCCCGAAGTGAAACATTGAAAAAAAAAAAATTAAGTTTATAACATCAATCATTGCGAGATTTAAGAAAAAAGTGATAGTGTGTTCGAGTATGGGAGAGAAACGGAGAGTCCACAACAACAACGGTTTGCTACGACCGACTGTTTGTTAAAAGGCTTTTGCTAGTCTCTTGTTTGTTGCGCGTAGGATCGAGTGTTCCGCGAGGACGACAGTCTGTTGTTTCTGTGTTCAGGTGTTTCGCGCCCGCGCGGGTTTTGTTTTAACGTTTCTGTATTGTTTTCTATTCGGGGTAGTAGAATTAAAATTGGCGTGGAATAAAAAGGATTTTGTGAGTGCGGTTGAGTAAGTGCAATAAGGATTTATTGTTTTTTTTTTTCCAAAACATTGGAGTATCATTTTATCAAAAGTAAGTTTCATTTTATTCATTTTATCGTTTGTTTTTTTATTAATATTAACCAAAATGTTATTTTAATATTTTTTATTTTCAACGTTTCGGTATCATGCCAGCTGCAGTTATCAGGAATTATCATATTTCTTAATTTTTTCCCAGAGACTTCTAAAAATTTCGACAGCTTAAAGACAATCGTGAAAATATTTGGAAATGTCATGACACTGTCTGAAGGCGAGACTGATTTTATCGGAAAACCGACTTTTTCGTCCCAAAAATACCCCTATTACGAATTTTTATCATTTTCCATGTCACAGAAATATTTCACGATTTATAATTTCTCCGTCAAATTCCTCAATACCTGCAAATATGGATTCAAAATCTATCATATTTAAAATTCTCCACTGAATCGTTTGGTGACCACTAGAACAATTTTGTAATTCCTTCACCAAAGGTTTTAGATTTTTTACTGAAAAACTTTTCGTAAATTCAGAATCCAAAAAACGATATTTTTCACCTCTTCAACCGATTTTTTACATAAAAAATAGTATTCGACAAGAAGTTTTTTCAAAAAGAGGAAGGAAAAATAGCATGGTTCTAAATATCTTTTATAAGCTCCTTGTGGCATTACTTATTCTTTTTTCTTATTTTTTTGGAAATCAAACCACAATAATGTTTTTTATTTCGACGTTTCGATAGCGTTCCAGCTACCGTTGTCAAGATTAACTATTTAATATCTCTGAATGATTTTTTTAACAAATATAAATGAAGGAGAAAAATCTATAAACTTTGAAATTGAAAATAACAATTTTTTGCCATTTTTAGATGTTCTTATCAATAAAACACCTACAGGGTATGAAACGAGTGTTTACCGTAAGCCAACACACACTAATAGGTATTTGAATTTTGAATCAAATCATTCTATAAGCGTTAAAAAAGGAATAGTAAAATCTTTATACAAAGGAGAAAACTTTGCTGAAAAATGTTTTAAATGCCAATAATTACCCGGCAGAATTTGTAAATAAAGAAATTAAGAATATAGAGAAGCGCTCATTGTTAATACCCTATAACAATAACAATAATATTAATAATTCAGCTAACATAATTTTTAAAAACTTGACAATACCATATGTTAAGGGTTTATCAGAAAGAATTAAGAAAATTGGTAATAAATTCAATATTAGAACTAGCTTCAAATTTAACAATACGTTGAGATCTATACTAACAAAAACGAAACCAAAAAATTAAGAACAATCTTCAAAAAACTGCATATATCAGATATCTTGTGAATGCGACAAATTCTATTTAGGTGAAACATCTAGACCATTGAAAGTCAGAATAAATGAACATAAAAAGTATATCAAAGATAGGGAGTTCTTTAAGTCAGGTATTTGCAAACATGTTTGGAAAGAGGGGCATAAAATTCAATGGGATTCGACAAGAATAATATTGAAAGTGCCCAATAATAAAAGACGAAATATCAAAGAAAGTGCTTTAATACAACTAAATGCAGATAAATGTGTAGCTAGTATTTCAGCCGAATGTAGTCAAATTTGGTTACCAATGTTAGAAAGAGAAATTTCCAATAATCAATTACCTGCGTTATCAAGATAGCATCATAAGTTTTTATCCAGGTTTTCTTATGATTTATCTTTGGAATAGTTGTTAATCGATACACACTTCAATACACAAAATCACCAAACTGAGTTATACATATTTTAAAAACAAAAATAATCATACACAAAAAAGTAACAACAAACGCGTTTTTATTAACAAAATTTCCAAAATAAGCGAGAAAAAAAGCGCTATCCCAATAAAAACCGTTCCTGGAACGTGCACTTCACTGGCTTCCATTTCTAGTGGACTACATATCGTTAGAATGTCATAAAATAAAATATTCTATTTCAAATTTTACCAGAGGTGTGATCTACTATGAATGGACCTTAATAAAATTTGTAGTCTTAAACTTCAAAATATTATTGATTGTCTAGTTATAAAATTTTTTCGTTGTGTGAGATAGGGACCAAAAAATTATTTCTATACTATAAATAGTTAATCTTGACAACGGTACCTGGAACGCTACCGAAACGTCGAAATAAAAAATAAAAAAAACATTATTGTGGTTTGATTCCCAAAAAAATAAGAAAAAAGCATGGTTCTTACAAAATTTTAATTTTTTCAACTTAAATTTCAAGTGAAATTATTATTTTCAAGTCAATACGTTCAATGGCAGTTTTTTTCAATTCTTTTCTGTTTTACTTGACGATTTCTAGGCTAGTAACGATTGTATTCAGTTTGGTGTTGTTTTTGTAATAGTTATATCCTAATAATTGATCTACTGAGAAAAAGGAATCAAAAGTGGATTTTTATTTGTTTGGGGTCAATTAACACAGATTAGAGATAATTGTTGGAGATTAAAACGATTTCCTTTTACATTATTAAAATTGGAACCATTTGTAAACTAGAAAATAATCATAGTGTGACTCAAGTAGAATCAATTATTAGTAATATCGTTTTAAATACAAAATTATTTCAGTCGAAAGTATATTTGGTCATGATGAATCAATTTGACATTTAATGTAGAATTTATCAAATTTTTGTTCGTGGTATAACATTTTCTTTACAGTTTAACATTGCAAAGCAATTTTTGTTATATTTTCTAATATTTATAAAAAAATTATTGTCCATTCTAGCCATTATTACAAAAAAAAGGATATTGCCTTTCCATACACTTTTATATAAATAACTTTCCATACACTTTTTCAATGCTTCCCAGCACAAACTTTACAAAACATTTTCTTAAAGTTTTTTCATTACTGTTTATGCTCATAATGAGTTACTTCATGAACACACTGTATATTCCAAACTTAAATATTTGAAATTAAAATTCACTGGTAACTATTGTTGGGTGGCACCCAATTTGATACCAAGAACAATAAATTGAATCACCACCCGAAGACTTACTCAAAATTATAAATATCCACTTACCTATGCGAAAAGCGTTTAGCCACGGAGTAATTAAAATTTTTTTTACACCTACATGCGGTTATGTGTACTCCACCTTTACACCTTTAAGGTTGTCTCATATATCGATAATTTCACTGTCTTCAATTCTCATCTAATACACTAAAATTAAATCGCTTTAAACTTGTTTTTTATTGGGCAAACTTTCATATTCCAAGACAATCTTCAAAGGCGTATAATGGTATGTTTTGTCTGTTTGTTACCATGACCCCCTCAATGTTATCTGCTGCAGTAATATATAAATCACGTTTTCAAAAAATCTAACTACAAATTAATATTCTTAATCATTATAATATATAATTTGATATAAAACAAATGGCTATTAACAAAAAAATTATAAGACCTTGGTTGAAAAAAATAGTAGGCATAAAATCTGAGCTCGGTGACCGACTTAGGATTCAATTTTCTTTATATAGAGTTCAATATTGGTTAAAATTATTGTTTAAAGTTAAACTTTTATTCTATCGCCTGAAAATTTTTCGTACATTTATCGCATGTCGCGTTACAGCCGGTCGCACGAGTAGGGGTAAGGTGGAAAAGGTAGGG
This sequence comes from Lochmaea capreae, assembly GCA_949126875.1. Classification (NCBI taxonomy): domain Eukaryota; kingdom Metazoa; phylum Arthropoda; class Insecta; order Coleoptera; family Chrysomelidae; genus Lochmaea; species Lochmaea capreae. The sequence continues at coordinate 5,826,207 of OX421406.1, read as the reverse complement.
GTAAAGCGAAAGGCACAAGGACAATATGGTGGCGCCATCAGCTGATCGTGCAGTAACCATACATAGATAATAAATTTATCTTGCAGAATATAACATACACCCTTTTTATGCAAACTAATCTACCTAGTTGAGACCTTTTCGGGACCGGAGCACATTTGCGTCGCCGAAAAAGAAAATATCTGACCATTGGAAAGATCTATTAGAGCTAAGGCAATCAAGGATACACCTGGGAAACCGCGGGTTTTGAAAGGTTTCCTGAAAAGACACTATCGCCTGAATGGGAATCTCAAGAAGCGCAAACTAGTAGATCAGGAAGAATGTAGATTCTGTGGAATGAAAGAAGAAACTACCATCCACATGCTTGCGGATTGCATAGCACTACAGAATCCCAGCCTAGCATACATAGAGAGCAAGAGCCTTAACTGCTACACCCTGGTGCCAATGAAAATTCGTATCTTTTATAAAACAAAGACTGATCTAGAATAAGTTCTATAGTTGATAAAATCATGAGTCAATAACAAATATTCCATTGTCAGTATTTTAAAGACCTCTTTGAAGATAAAGCAAAAGACAACTTGACATATACGAGAATATATTGAAAAATTCTCACTATAGAAACAAAATTTGAATGTCAAAATATTTTATTACCCAACATATTCTCCTCTTAATTGGATACATTTATTACAGCGAACCTGCAACGTCTCTAGACCTTTCAAAAAAATGTTTCTTCTTGCTCTGCAAACCAGACCTTTTGTTACCTCCTCGTTGGAAGAAAATTTACGACCTTTTAAACTTTTTTTCAGTTGAGGAAAGAGTGATAGTCGGACGGAGTCAAATCTGGTGAATAAGAGGAATGTTCTAGTAATTCAAACCCTAAATAACGAATTTTTTGCATGGCAACATGAGATTTGTGTGCAGGGGCGTTGTCCTGCAAAAACAAAACACTTTTGGATAGCTTTCCGCGTCTTTTCTCTTTAATTATTTCCCGTAGAGTGGTCAGTAATGTCGAATAGTAATCTCCAGTTATTGGTCTACCCTTATCCAAAAAATCAATCATGATTACTCCACGGCAATCCCAAAAAACTGAAGCAAGAACTTTTCCAGCAGATTTTTGGACACGAAACTTCTTAGGTCTTGGAGAACCAGAGTGATCGATTGTTGCTTTGTTTCTGGATCGTAGAAATGTACCCAAGTCCCATCCATAGTAACAATTCGGTTTAAGAAGTCTACATCGTTTTCAAATCGAGCACAGATCGAACGCGATGCTTCTACTCTTGCACGCTTTTGGTCAACATTCAAACATTTGGGGATCCATTTTGCAGCAATTTTTCTCATGTCCAAATTGACGTGAACTATATGATGAACGCGTTCGTATGAAATATTCAGTGCGTCAGATATCCGTTTTAGCCCAACTCGACGGTCTGATAAAATCATGCCATGAACTGCATCGATATTTTCGGGGACTGACACAGAAACTGGCCTTCCCGATCGGTCATCATCTTCAATGGAAAATTTACCTCTTTTGAAGCTTGCAGTCCAATTTTTCACGGTCGCATACGAAGGACATTGATCACCAGGGGTATTAAGCATACTATCTTCGTAAATCTGCTTACCTCTTAACCCTTTTAAATACAGGTAGGTACTTGATGATGGCTCGATACTCAAATTTTTCGATTTTCACAATTTCGGTGGACATCTTTTTTCTTTTAATTTATTGCGTAACTCTGGTTTACTTTTTTGACGTCAAACTTCACACTTTTAATAAGTTATTGTTCGTTGCTATGGTAACGCAATATTTTGTTTATGCATGGAACTGGTCTAGACTAACTAGATATCAATACATCCTCGTAATATTGAATTCAATTATCAAAAATTTAATGAAGCATAATTATAGTATTGAAAAAAAAACCTAATGTCACGAAATCCAAATCATCTTGTTTTTTTCCGGCGTAGAAGATAATTAGATTCATTTTCAGGAGTAATTGAGTGGTAACTAAAAGAGAAGAATACAAACCGACTATGTTTATCCATGTAGGAATATTAGTAGGTAAAAAAATTGATTGGTTATCGCTAAATATAAAAACCCGATTCACTTTAATTCGAATTTAACAATAGGTCCTAATTGGTTGGACGAAATTGGCACGTGAAGAAATCATAATTTATTCCCAGGTATACGGAGAGACCATTCAATCCGATGGGTTTTTTTTCTACACTGCTTCGATCAATAATACCAAGGTTTTAATAACATAGTGTTTTATTGGTATATGGGACGTCCCAAAAAATCGTCATTCAACTAATGCTGCCAAAAAGGTAGCAAAGTGTCAATTCATATCCAGTATTTAGTTATTTAATCTTTGCAATTCCATCTTTACTGAGCATCCAATAGGATAAAGAGAGAATCTTACCTAAACTAAAGGCCGCAGATATCCTAAATTTAGCACATGCATCCAATCGGTATATAAAGGGAGGAACCTATCTGTCTGTTGTGCATGGAAGAGAAGGAAACAACCTCTCGCATTATCTTCCATTGGAGATATAGACTCCTAGGACTAGAGCTTCCAAGGGAGGATTTCTCCAAGAAGGACCTAGTGAAAAGACTGTTGAGCCTGATAAGGGACATTGGTCTCTTCATATAAACGGCACAACAAAGAGCACAAACAGCCTAAAGGTGCTGAGGACTCTAAGCCTCTGACTGATGGTGCTGAACCAATCAATACTAAAATTCCTCCGGGAAATAGGTCTAAAGGCGCTACTAGTCTATGAGACTCGTGATGTAACAATCAATATTGAGAAAACCTTCCTTCCCGGCTGTCACTGCAATAGTACTTCAAATGTGGAATATATCCACACTAACCTCCAGTTAAAATATATAGCAAAGCTTGAGCTTCAAAGACTATGAAATTTGACATTTAAAATATCAAAACTGTGCTATACAAGAGTTATTTTTTATACAGAGTATTTCGCACATAATAGGGTACAAGCATAAATTTTGCTACTGATGGGAATGCTTTATCAGGTTTCCTAACACCTTGCATGCCTATTTTTTCAAAAAAATATAAACTTTACTTTTAAAACGACTTTAAAAATCATAAAATTTGAAAGAACGCCAAAACGCGCTTCTTATTCGTGTATCACGCTCTGAGTTCTTGTGACCTAATTTGTTTCTGAAAGCTTTAAAAATGGATAAAGCCGAAAAAAAAACTTTGTATTACAAGTATTGTTCATTGTTCCAGTTTAAATCAACGACTATTAAAACTCCAGACAAAATATTTGTTACTTTACCTGGTGGCGCAAGCAAAAATGCACTTGAGAGAAGGGCATTGTGGTTGCAAGCTATGCGTCACTGAACACTGAACTAGTAAATAAAATGTTTTCTTCTAAAAGTTTCAAAATATCCTCGGAAATATCGAATATGTATGTCCACTTTCCACTTTACGTTGACTTTTAGAAATAAAAAAAGCACAAACAGACATATAAATGATATTTTTACGTCGATGAAGCAATAAATAGTTAATTAAAATACAATAAAAACACAAAACTACACAGAACCTAATTCAATACCGGCCATATTGACAAAAGTAATCACATGGTATGACATCACACGTATCATCCGTAGCGTTCGGAAATCCTCGGGTGGTGGTCGGAAACTGCAATAAAATTTGACTTTTATATTAAAATTTGGAAGTAATTTCCAATGGAAACTGGTTTATTTCCTATAATTAGTTATTTTTGATATCAACTTTACTATTATAAATTAATATCTAAGCAAAATATGAAATATGCGTGTACCTAATTCTGAAAGCGTCACTTTTATAAGAAACACATCAAAAATCATATAAAGGGGGACGTCTTTTTGATCATATGTGAACGTTATAACTTTTACTCCCTCCCACCTATAGTCACCCCACCCAATATCTTAAATGGAACACCCTGTACATTATTGCATTGTAGAATTTTCTACGAGAGGATTATAAAAATGTATAATACATAAGTGAAAAGTCAATCAGTTAGGAGTTACGGATAATTCCGTAAACTATGCCTTTACTGCAGCACTAACTCTCAATTAAGTAAACGATGTTTTGCTTGAGTACAAGTCTAGCTAGTTCATCTACTATTTCATTTCCCTGTGTCCTGGAAAACACAGTGAGGTTGTTATTTTTGCCAGAGCAATGAGTTTTCTAGGCATTGCTATACTATATTGATCTCTATACATTTGCTTTTATGAATTATTATAGATGAATGATAATGATGACGTTTTAGTGAAAGTTGATTGTAAAGTTATATTGAATAGCAACTCCATTATCATATATGCAGGAGAGGAAATCGGGAACTGGCTAGATAGGGAACACCAACTCAAATGGAGGTCGACACAAGCGCACCTCCATACAAAGGTAGACAAGGAACCCTCAACCAGGCTATTGAAACTGAGTAAAAGACATTTGAAGACAGTTACCGACCTGGTGACTGGACACTGCACCTTGAGGAAACTTCTGCACAAAATGGGAAAAGTTAGTGAACCTATGTAGTGATGAAACACCTACTCACATACTCTGCTTCTGCGAGAACTTACATGGACTCAGGCGGAAGCACTTTGGAGAGGAAACTATACAACCATCACAACTACTGAAAATCCCTCCAGTCAAACTAGTGGCCGACATAGAAGACACAAAGCTTCAGGAATGGAAGTAGATAGCATGGGAAATGGTACAAAGATTCAGTTCAAGTACCTGGGCTGTTGAGCACAACCCAAACGAATGAATGAATGAACAATATATACAGTTTGTTTTGTGATAGTTACAATTTAACTTGAGTTAATTTATCATGACAATAGAAACAATGTCAAGAGAGGATTCAAATCATGAATATGATTGACAAAAGTGAAACTCAGTTGTTCTAACGGTAAAAAAAGGTCCACCCAAAATAATAAATAACATGATTAGACAAAAATTACTTTGCAATAAACAGTATGTTATTCAAATATATTCTACAATTGAATATATGAAACGAAGAAGGTGTTTCCTATGAATATTGTTCATTGTATGCAAAGTTAGTGTTATTGTTGGGTTTCAAAATACGAACTAAATTTTTTTTTCTTACATCGGTGACGTGGTAAGATGTAATTTTCGATTTTTTTCTCACTCTTAATTTACATAGATACTGAATAACTTAAAAAAATATAAGAGACGTAAAATAACGTTAAACATTTTGAAGTGTAAAAATCAATAAATCATGAAAAATTAGCTTGACGGTCCTATAAGTTGTGGACGATCCGATGAATTGTAAATTAATATTAGTTTAAAAAAACTGTATAGGTAATCGAACTAAAAAGTAAAAAATAATTCTTAACTTACTCGATATCAATTGTTATAATTCCTTACTAGTTCTATTCCGAAATGCAGAGATAGTATATAAATGTAGTAGAAACCACCCCACTAAGCCACGGCGCCAGTTAATGCATTTGCTCTAGTAGAACGTTTCAAGAAGAAACGATTAATTTTTTTATACAATAAGTCTAAGATTTAATAACCCTTATATATTACTACAATATTGTATTGTCATGTCCTTAACGAATGTGCTCAATTACGAATTAAACTGTTCGTTTAAAATGGGTCAAACGCGAGTCCAAAGGATTCGGTTACAAACAAACATACACACAAAAGCTGAAACTTTATGCACAAGACCAAGTAAGTAGCGTGGGTGGTAACGGATTGGAATTTTATTCGGGAGGCTCTGTTCAAATTTCTGTGATCTGCTGTGTTTTTTTTCACACAGCAATAGGCTGGGTATTGTGTCTATAAAATGTACTCTGGTGGAGTTCAGGCCACGCCCCTAGAAGATGAAGTAAATTATAGCCAGCCGCGAGATTTTACTTTCCAGTAAACTTGTGAATGCAAGAAGGATTTTCCCTTTCCCTTCTTGAAAGGGATTGTGTGCAGTTCCAGTTTAGATTCATAAGTGGTAAACTTCAGTGCCTTTAATCTAGAGATGGGTAACACTGTGCGGTGCGGCACTTTTGTGTTAACACAGTATACTGTTGACACTCTTATATGACACACATAGCACACCGGCAGTTTTGGAACACTCCGTTCGAATTTCGAATATAGTGTATGGTGTGGACTGTGCCGGTGTGCCACTGCAGCACAATAGACAGCTAATTAATAGCCATGTTCGCGGGTCACAATCCGAACCAGTTCAGGGACTATTCGCATGCGTATTATAATTCTGAATTTTTAATAATAGTTCGGTGTTCGCGGATCATATCGGATTGGTTCGTTATTGATTCGGAGTCAGTCCTAGCAGTTCTCTGATTTTGGTAAGGACTGAAAGTTCGGTTCGGCTGCTCATGCGCAAATGATCGATATGTCAGTTGAGTAGATATACTATAGGGATTCTGGACCACTACTTCAAAAATCTCCGCTGGTGGCGCTGAGAGCGGCGTTGGCGGCGTTCCGCGGCGTTGGCCGCCATTTTTAGTCCTCTTTTTAAAACTCTCAAATAATTTAATTAAAAAACTTTAACTCGGGTGTGGATCGAACCCCGAACCTACGCGCTTATAGCAATGCATCTAACATAGTCCGCCACGATCTCTCATACATAACATTGTCGAAGAAAAGTATATTACGTGAGCGCGCACCGTACGCTGGCGGGTAGGAGTCTCGGTGGCGACATCTACATGCGGGTAGTCTATGGGCCGGTGGCCTGCGGGTAGGAGTCTGCCGCGGGAGTCTGTCCGCCATTTTTTATCCATGCGCGCGGGGCGATCAAAATCAAATTGTACAAAAATCACATTATCATTATCATGATTAATCGTATTTTTGTACGGGCGTATATCACAAAAGGACCGTGAAAGGCAGGTCAGCACCCTCGTGTCATCCAATCATAGCAAACTCGAAAGGTATTAACGGCTATTCGTGAATCATATACAGGGCGGAGTATCTTTGAATGGTAGGACTTAAGCAAACGATAAGGTATTAACGGCTATTCGTGAATCATATACAGGGCGGAGTATGGTAGGTCGACTTTAGCAAACGATAAGGTAACTTTTTTGTGTCAACCCCAAGTGTTACGTCGTCACGTGGTAACGTGGAGCAGACTTCGTATAAACTGGATGTCCCGCAAATTACTTATCCATTAAGACGTATCCAACCATGTTCAACAAAACCGAAGAGAATATGGAAAATGAGATTTATAATGTCTTCACCATGACATGTCTAATATTAATATCTGTCTTGGTTTTAATTTTAAAAATTATTTTAAAAATTGTAAAACGAAAATTTGTATCTTCATGCAATATAAAAGTTGATGAATATACAGAGTGTTTCAATAAAAACCCAACGTTTCTGTAAAAAACTTTATTTATAATGGTAATACAGTATTTGAAAACCAGTGGCGGAGGCGTTGTACATTTCTTTCGGTACATGAATATAGTCCAGAGGCGTGGCAGGGGTTCGGATCTTGAGCAAAGTTTCCAGTTTCACAGGGTGTACCATCAAATTTACAAACATCAATAATGCGTGGAAAAACACCAAATATGTTACATTTCTTTAGCAGAAATTCCGCTTTTTGTTGTCCCCGAACGTAAATGTAGTCTGCAGCATACAATAGCTTTTTTTCCAATATTTCATTCACTCTAGAATATTCTACATCTCCTGAAGAATATCGAATGCCATGCACATTCCTTTCCAAGTAGGATGTAGTCTTTCTATCATCGTTACTTAATGTAGAAAACGGCTGCGGCGGTAAAAATATGTAATGCGAACTTTTGAAGCCAATTTCTATGGTGAGTTCTTTGACGACGAAAAGTCCATCTACGACAAAGCCTTGAATATCCACAAAAGCTACTCTCATGTTGACGTCTGTTTGAATACTAACGCAGATCAACATTTAGTTCAAGCTTTTAACAATTTCCGTGAGGGGGAAGTATTCCATCACGCAATCGTGAATTATGATGCAATAGACTTTGGTATTTTCGGGAAAGCCTTTGTTTGCTTCAATATCAAGTTTTACATCGACTGTGGACGCCTTCATGCTTTCTTCCTGTTTTGAACAATCGATAACAAACAATGCACGTTTCTTGAAAGAAGAATAATCCAACAGGGGACGTTTCTGTGCGGAGTTTGCGTAGTTGGGATAGAATTCAGTATAGTTAAAATATGCCTCATTGTAGTCAGTTTTAGCGAAATCCAATTGCATTCTTTCATTAGGCCAATAGTCACCGTTAAGTGACAGTCTTATACTTTGCACGTCAGCATTGTCAAATAAAGTAGGATCGGCTGTAGTCACGTTACGTTTGCCGGTTTGGAGGAAAACAATAACAAAACGGGGTCTTTCAACTGAAGTGGATGTTTTAACAGCCCAAACTTCTCGTCTTGCACCTTTAGTAATTGAGGGCAATTCGTGTAACTCCCACTTTCTAAATGGAATAACTATAGGCTGATCTTTTTGAATGGATTTCATGAGATTTATCTTTATATCATCATTGGGAAAGATATGTTTAACTTTTAGTTCAATACTTGTAATATTAATTTTAGCGGTTGTATGGGAGAGCGTGCCAGAGACATTCTTTTCAGTAATATATATGCAATCATTATCATTTCGTGCTCGAACTAATCGTATCGTTTGTCGACCGCATGTAATCATGGGATAATCGTTGAAAATGTTGAAAATATGTTTGAGGGGTATTTGAAGGTTGAAGGTCTTGTCGCTATCATTCAGAATAGGGTCTTTCGGGTAATTCCAACCAGCTATAGCCATATGATTGGAATCTTCTTGGTTATAACATGTCATAGCACGTACGGCACTTACTATTCCGGGATCCCGAACGGTTTCCATTTCCCTGGCACTTTCACTGTACGTACATGAATCGAATAGGAAGGCTCCAACATTATTTGCTAATTTTACATCACCACCTCCATGTGTTTCAAGCGAACCTTTAATGCACAACAAAGTTTCGCTCATTGCAAAGAACGAATCAACTTGATTGATGCTGAATTCCACAATGTCACTGCAATTGAATGATTTTATAAATGGAGCATAGGTTCTGTATTCAGCCTTTCGAATTGAATCGTCAAACATTGGCTTACGGTAGATATCAAACATCGAAGGCATGTTGTCGTTTTGACGAAGACGTTTTCCATACATGGTTGTCATTTTTTAATTTAAAACCCAGCGATTGCAGGACCAATTTGTTTGCGAACGTGAGATGTTTTAGCTTTGGTGATTGCTTAGCTAATGAAGTTGAAAGCTCTGCAGACTGTCTTTTATGATTGATTATTAGTCCCATCTGCTTCGTGCTCTAAGCTCTAATATCAACGTACTCAATTCACCTCTAAAGTTTATAGGTCGACCGTCTTGGTCTAAGGCAATAACGGTAATGTTGGTTATTTCACGTTGTGGTATAACAGGTAAGTAAAGCAAATTATGAGGAATTTCGTCGATGGAATATCCAGGATCTACTTGTATGACGAATTCGTAAATAGTATGAGCAGGTCTGTTTGCATCGAAGGCTCCAGTGGTAATGTTACAATCGAAACGGATACTGGATACTTTAATGATTTCGACGGGGAGATCTGAAGAGTGCATTTTGTTGGCGTCGAGTATTTTCGATGAAAATCCCAATATTTTCCCAAGACTATCAGTTTGTATAAAGGAAATTTTGTATCTACTGGAAATTTCACATTTCAACGTATTGTGATTGGGTTTTAGTGAAAATACCGTTGAATTTTTCGCACCCAATTTATCGTTGATGAACGATTCAAGATCAGCAATTTCATAACACCCTGTGGGAAAATTAAAACTTTGCAGGTTGTCTTCAGCATCATAGTAGTAAAACGTACAATTTTCAATGTTTGGTATACTGTGATACGAATGAAAAGATCTTAGAGCTATTTCATAAGCATTCTTGGGATCAAGTACAATAGGAGTAGGAGGCTGAAAGGTAAACACGTGATTGGTGCTGTTAACTCGCAGCAACTGTGACATGATGACTAATAAAATTCGAGACATGTTTGAATTTAAATATCATTTTTTATTGTTTGTTTACAAAGAAAACAAGTGGCTTGTGAACTCGGAGGCCCGTCACAATGCGTCGTCCAATCAGGTCGATTGTAATGGATGAAACAAGGCAATCGTATTTGTAGTTCAAAATTTGCTCGATATTCAATGGGAAGCTTATGCCAAATATCAAGCAATTCCGAAGGTCTTACACACTCTATTAGATATTCAATGGGAAAGTGCTTTAGTTCTTCGGCAGTGAAACTACTCAATGTTTTTCCATGATAGATATGTTGTAGTAATAGTTCCGTCATTGTTGTAGAAATTTCAAACACAAATGACCGCAATTGATTTGATCGTAGTTTTGATATTGTGTATTGTTGTAGAAAATTCGCGCGCTCTTTCCCAAATATTTAACAACTTCTTTCGGGGGCTTCAAGTTACCAAATGAATCGAAATACTCTACATTGTTGTTTATCTTTCTGTAAGCTACCCAATGACTTCCACTATTTTTAGAGGTATCCAAATTAACCACTGCGCATTCCTGTTTTCGGGGGCCGTTTTTGGGGAGAGTGTCTCGCATGAAAACTCCTCGAAAATGTGGTATTTTAAGTAATTTTGCGTAATGTGTTATGTCAAAGTCGGTTAATGCGTGATTGGGTAGCTTTATAAGTTTTTTTTTAAATACAATCCAAAACCGCCTTTTGGGTACTTTTTCAGATACAGACCAGATCCTACACGTTCCATCGCCTTATTATGACGTACATCTTCTTCCAATTTCTTTTGCGCATGCTTTGCGTCAATAACAGTTTTAGCAATCCCAGCAGCACCACCTGACAAAGCTCCAAGTGCCGAAAGGCCAGCAAACAAAGGGATAAGTGGCAGGAAACCTCCGGATTTCGCTACAGGTATTACTCGAGGAACCTCGACTTCTTTTTTCCCACCAAATTCTTTAATAAGTGCTTTGGCTGCTCGTAAGGCAAACGTTGCAGTGTCTTTCAAAGATGTCCCTTGCTTCAAGGACTTTCCCACTTTTAGAATGACATCTCGATGCAAGGAACGACGTTTGCGACGACATCCCATTCCCAGCTTTCTTTTCAACTTCATTCCGCCTGTCACAAGTAATGCAGCAGTTTTCTCTCCCAGTGAAGCGTCTTTTGATTTGACGCGAGCCCAAGCTTTATCTTCAAGTATCTGATCGGCTTTGTGCCGTTCTTCGAGAGACTTATTCTTCCAGTAAGAAATATCGTGTTGTTTACAAGCTGTGTCCAAGGGATTGATGCCTGGATCTCCACGATCAAGACGTTTTTCCAATTTTGTACCGGCTACCAAAAAACAAATTAATTTTTTACAAAAGGGGTGGGGGAGAGTACTTACGCCCACAGTACTGATAGCTAGGTAAGTGAAGTTCAATAGGTAGTTTATTGATGAGAGAATTCAAGAGACCTTCTCCTTCAAACGCCAACATTAAGACTGATACGCGTAAGTGGTGACATCTATATTTAAAGAATAGTACTACGAAAAATGACACACACAATGAAAATAATTCAACAAGAACAGACGATACCCATTGAAAATCTGGATTTCACCTCAACACCATCGATCGGCAAACATGGTAAATTGTTGCCAAATTCTTTCCGTGCCATTATATGCGGTCCCAGCGGGTGTGGAAAAACGAATGCCGTGATGGCGCTCCTATTCAATCCAAATGGCGTGAAATTCAAAAACGTTTATGTTTATTCAAAATCATTATTCCAGCCGAAGTATCAATTGTTGCAAGAAGTGATAGCACAAGTCAAGGGTGTTGGGTATTTTCCATTTAAAGACAATGAGGAAATAATTAGTCCAGATAACGCTCGACCGAATTCTGTCTTTTTATTCGATGACGTGGCATGTGACGGCCAGCAGAAAATTCGTGAATACTACTCCATGTGCAGACATAAAGATATTGATGCCGCATATCTTTGTCAAACATACTCAAAAATACCGAAACAGCTTATACGTGACAATTGTAATCTAGTTGTGTTATTCAAGCAAGATGAGGTGAACTTGAAACATATATTTGACGAACACGTATCTCCAGACATGACATTTGACACATTTAAAAATGTGTGTTCAATGTGTTGGTCTGACCACTATGGTACTTTGGTAATTATGAAGGATTTCCCACTTAATGATGGAAGGTATCGCAAAGGATTCGATAAATATATAAAATTGTAAGCTGTACTTCAGTCTGCACCAATATGTCTGATGATAAGGTTGCTACTGCATTGCGCAAGAAAAAAGTATCTGAACTTGCTAGATCAATTCGTAAAAAATACTTGGCGCTGAAATTGGGTAAATCAGAGCAAGATGAGTCTATTAATAAACTATTCAAGCCAATATCCAAGCCACTTGAAGAAATTGTGCAGTCCTCAAAGACACTACAAAAAACGATTACAAATTTACATCCAAAAGAAGAAATGAACAAAGAAGAACCCCTCGAATCCGATGAAGCGGAGAGTATTCCAATGTCCGAATCTCCTGAAATAATGCGTTCTGAAATTTCACAAGAATCCATTGAAGAGTATTTAGATCAATATCCCAAAATTACTCAATCGTATATTGAAGATTATTTCCAAGGTAACGGAAGAATCGATAGAAATTATGGTCCAATCTACAATGATGAACTCGGTTGGAGTTTAGGTATGCGTAGAATTGCATTTGACAAAAAAAGCAACAATATCAACATTCTACCAGAAAAAAACAAACAAGGTGGGTACGTGATTGGAACACCGGGCATGTATCAGCTTTTATTCTACAACGACCCAGAAGGCTATACCTCGCAGGATTTAGAAGCATATAAAATTCTTCTAGATTATACTGGGGTTCATCGAGATACACTAAACCGTCTCAAGGGTTCGAGCACTTACAAATATCACAATATCATCAAACCTCTGTTTAGAACTGATACGGAATCAAGACGTCCCTCTACTCGAACGCATCAGCACCTGATAGATGGCCCCGCAAAAATAACATCACCAAAAAGTGGAGGAAACGTTCTCGATTCTCGTTTGATATACAACGAAGATCCCATGGAATATATTTATTGGGACGATCCCAATGAATTAGTGGATCGTTTGAAGTTGTTGATTGCTTCAAAAGAGGCAGGTAATACGTCACACGACAACGAAATAGTAGCAATTATCAATGAGCTCAAAGAGGCTAATATAATAGAATGACAGGCTGAAACTTGTTCATTTCAATTATGCCTGTCGATAAATTCGGACATAGACATCAAACACCCTATGCGCGTTTACCAACAAAAATCACGTTTCCTCATACACCGGACGGTAATATTGACATTGAAAATGTGAAAATTTGTAATGTAAAGGAACCGACCACAAATAGTGACGCTGCAACAAAAAAATATGTTGACGAGCAATTGCATACTATCAACTCGTCATTAATTCAAACACATGGTGTAGTGCTACAGCTACATGATCATGATATAAAGGATTTAACAGCAGGATTTAACGGAATAAATGAGCTTTATAGCACTGAAATTCCCCTATTACAGGGGAGTATTACCAATCTACAAAATAAAACTAACGAAATTGATACATTTATTTCGCGAAGTCCCCCTGTAGCAGGTAGGGATATGGCTACAAAGAAATACGTTGATGAATCAATTGCCGCAACAAAAGTCTTTATTCGAAAAGAATTGACCGCTTCTACGAATGCAAGTATACGTGAATTGAAAAAAGAATTTGCAGAAAATAACATAGCCATCTCTGATTTGAAAAGTAATATTTCAGGTATAGTGAACAATATTAAGGCTATGGCTACGAATAACCATAACCACATTCACAGTCTGGAGCTGAAACTGGCCGGTAGTAAACCATAATATGCACTCCAAGGAAAAGATTCAACTCGTAAATGAGCTGCATAAACCGATTCGGAGAAAATTCCCTCGAAGACGTACTATAATCAAGGGGTTGTTTGATCTTTGGCAATTAGACTTATTGGACATACGTGCTCATGCCTCTCAAAATAAAAATTATAAAATGATACTGGTCGTTATTGATTGCTTCTCAAAATTTCTTTGGACACGTTCACTAAAGACGAAGAATGGTGAGGAAATCACTAGAGCATTCTCGGATATTCTCGCTCACACACGACGAACACCGAAAAATCTGCAATCCGATCAGGGGAAGGAATTTTACAATAGCAAATTTCAAAATTTAATGAAAAAACACAGTATAAATCATTATAGCGTATTTAGTACGATGAAAGCTTCTATGGCAGAACGTGTTATAAGAACTTTGAAATCGAAACTCTACAAGTATTTCAGTTTAAATGGTACCCACAAATGGATAGACATTCTGCCTGAAATTACTCAAAACTATAACAATACAAAACATTCCACAACAAAATATAAGCCTTCTCAAGTCAACAAATCCAACGAAAAATCTATTTTGGATAACACCTATAGTCATTTAAAGATAGCCGGTCCACGAAAATTTAAAGTTGGCGACATTGTGCGCATATCCAAGGCAAAACATGTCTTTGAAAAAGGATATACACCCAATTGGACTACAGAACTATTCAAAATCACCAAAGTTAAAATTACCAATCCTGCTACGTATTTACTCGAAGACATGCAAGGTACACCAATCAGCGGCTGCTTCTACGATGAAGAACTACAGAAAACATCGAATTCAGACATTTACTTGGTGGAAAAAGTTCTCAGAAGAAAGGGCAACAAAATGTATGTGAAATGGCTCGGACTAGACAAAAAACACAACAGTTGGATTGAAAACAAGGCCGTTTTGTAGCACTACTTTTCGCTTCGTTGCGTATGAATACCGAAGAAGATGGCTGACCGCAAAGAACGAAAACTATAAATTGAAGAGCGCTCCAGTACTTGAGCTTAGTTAGCAACATGACTTTTCAAGATAGTGACTATTCTTCTTCTTCTTCCAGTTACTTCGAATCCAGTTTATCTGACTGTAGTACAGAATTGGATAGAATTTTGGAAAATTATGAAACTTCTGCAAAGTCCGAAAATGTATACCTACTTTTAACACAATATACAATTTCCGGTTATGAAGTAAAATGTGGAATTAGTCCGGCAAGATCATTTACGCCTGCTGTTATTCTATCCCAACAGCTAAAGTGCAGCAAAATATCTTTCAGCACTTACGAATGGCAGAACTTTATTTCAATAATGACGCAACAGATGAATTTATTTCGTACCGGAGACGAGTTCAAACCTGATTCGATTCCATGTGGAGAGTACTGTACCATTACCCCATTAATTTACGATGATTGTAAGGTAATTTTTGTTAGAAAACATGACGTTGAGTATTACATGGATGAAGAAGAAGTATCCCAAATTTTAGAAGTAAATAATTTGATTATACAACGTATATCGGTGTTGGAAAATTTGGATTTTTGTCAATATTATTATAATGTTTTGGATTTCTGTAAAAATATCACCCCCGAAAGCTCTCTACAAATTTTATATGCATTTTGTTCCATAACACCAAACGATATGTTAAACAATGCTCTTAGAGAATTTGTATACTTTTATAAACTCAAAGTCATCAATGATTTGAATAAATAGTTATATGTGTTTGTGTGTTTTCTTCTCTCCCCAACCGACGACAAAAAAAAAAAAACAAGAACACGACAATTATGACACATCTGTCGTAATCGAGACCGTTATGATGTTAACGCCCTCCAAATTGGTGTGAGAATGAAATCAATGTATTTTACCATGACATGTGTAATATTAGCATCTGTTAGTTGTTGATATGAAATTCTACAAAGTTAATTAGTCTACCATAACTTCGTGAAGTTGATAAAAAATATTTCAAAACGATATAAATAAGCTCTGAGAACACGATAATTATGTCACATTTGTTGTAATCGAGACAGTTATGATGTTAACGCCCCCCAAATTTATGTGGGAATGAAATCAATGTGTTTTACCATGATATGTGTAATATTAGCATCTGTTAGTTGTTGAGATGAAATTCTACAAAGTTAATTAGTCTACCATAACTTCGTGAAGTCGATAAAAAATATTTCAAAACAATATAAATATGCTCTGACAACACGATAGCGGCAGTTCCATATCAATAATCGGCGAGTGTACATCTTGAAAGCTACGCGAGTGTGCATCTTGAAAGCTACAATAGTTTCTTCTAGTGAAGTTTTTTGAACAATAGTAAGTTTCATTTTTTAAATTCCAGCTCTTTTACATTTAATATTTGCAAAGATAAAACTATTTCGAATATTTTGGAAAAGTTTTATTTGCTATAAATTTATTTGGGGGGGAAACTCTTTGCAGACTGGTACAACAACATTTATCATTTCAGATGAGTTTTATCAATGAACTAAACACCTTCTCTACTTCCACAGGGGTAGAGAACAAACCCATTAGGAAGCTGAAAGAAATTCCGGAAAACGTCCCCCAGAAAATTGTAAAAGTTAAAGTAGTTCAATCAAAATTTGGAGAAGCTATATTAGTCGAATTAGAAGATAATGTAACTTTTCTCCCCCAAAGGGTAGTGGAAAAATACAAGAAATATATCGCAGATATAAACAAGGGGAGCTATAGTTTGGTGTTTTTGGGGCTACAGAATATTTCTAGTGGATACCGCCCCAGGACACTATTTAAAATAGAAGAAAACAATTAAACGGTAAGATTTTTTAAAATTTTGCTGATTATTTATCATGTGTGATTCTGTTTTAAAAACATTTTATTATTTTTTGTTTCAGCAACACATTCGCAAAATTTGATTGAACCGACTGAGGACAACTTAAAAGGAAATTCAGAAGTACACATCCGCAGTCACGATATAGCTCATATTACACAAAATTTGGAAGCGACCTGCTGAGGACAACTTAACAAAATTTGGAGAAGTACACGCAGTCGAAGACAACTTTAGAAAGCTGGTGAGTACATTTTTTGTGCATATACTCAATAATGTCGAACTTCAGTGTTACTCTACAGCAAGTTGATGAAATTTTAAATTCTCTAAGCAAAATTCAAACCTTTTCAAATGGAAACAAATGGATTTTACTGATTAATAAACATCTCAGAAAATGTAATCAAGCTTTGAAATGTTTCAAGTTTTCGATCGGAGTAAAAAATAAAATTCATACAAAAATAGCCCATTTGAAGCGCATGCGATGTTTAATAAAAGGGAATCATGTGGGTGAAGGACTTGAGAAATCTAGTAATGGGGTCAAGTGGGAAAACATTAATGCTGCATTTGAAAGTCGATTAAAAACAGGAGTTATTATAAACTTGTTACATAAAGATATGAATGCATTCTTTACAGATGCTTTCAAAATTTTTAAAAACAAGATTTCATTAGTTCTCAAGAAAACGCAAATTTTAAAAGTGAACACCACCTTTTGTGGGGATTTTATTAAGCATCCAAAAGACGAGGAGTTAGTAGACCGCAAATATTTTAGTACTCCCAATGTTGTATTGGCCATTGGAGATGATTTATATGATTGGTTTAGTATAAATATTATTGATCCTATTTTAAACAGTTTATCAGAATTTGCTGAAAAAGAAAGCGGGTGGGCATTATCTCGAATAATTTTTTTGGAAGTTGCAATAAACAAATATGAAATGGGGGCTGGCTCGTCCTTCGTTCCACTACCAGAACCAATTTCTCGAAAGAAGGCAATTGTAAACGTTTGCAATATGGACCAAGCTTGTTTTTACTGGGCAGTAAACAGTTTTTTAAATCCTGCTACTAAACATAGTAATCGTACTTCATCGTATCCACATTACTCTGAAGTTCTAAATACAAAGGGTTTAGATGTTAAAATGCCACTAACCCAAATTACAAAATTTGAAAAATTAAATAATATATCAGTAAACGTATACTCTTTAGAACTAAATCAATCGAATAAATCTACATTTTATACAGTAGTTACCACAAGATTAACTAAAAATAAACTTGAAAGACATGTTAATCTATTGCTGTTACAATCCAAGTATTATCCTAAGTTAAATGATTATGATGCACCTCCTGTAGACGATACGAATGAAAACATTAAGTACCACTATTGTTGGATAAAAGATTTATCTAGATTAATTTCATCTCAACTTAATAGATCTAGGAATAAAAAATTTATTTGCGATAGGTGTTTGAACTATTTTCATAGTAAGCAAATTTTGGATAAGCATGAAAGTGTTTGTAAAAATATGAATGAGTCAAAAATTTCTTTTCCCAATTATACTCACATTGAATTTAAAAATTTTATTTATAAGCAGAAATGTCCCTTTGTTATTTATAGTGATTTAGAATCTATACTAAAGGCTTATACAGATCAACAAAAAACAGATAAAACTAAAAAATATCAACAACACGTAGCTTTTTCTGCAGGCTATTATTTAAAATGTGCTTACGATGATCAGCTTTCATATTATAAATATCATCAGGGTGAAGACTGCATAGATTGGTTTACCAATCAGTTAACTGATGTAGCAAAATTTGTTCAGTCCAAAATTTTAGATATAATACCCCTTGGTGGTACACCTAACTTGGTAAATGCACTAAATTGTCACATTTGTGAACATGAATTTACAGATAAAGATATAGTCGTTAGAGATCATAATCATTTCACTGGGGAATTTCGTGGATACGCCCATCAAGCATGCAATTTGAATTTTAAAAAAGTCTTTGTTGTTCCAATCATCATGCATAACTTGAGCGGCTACGACTTACATTTTGTTATTAAGGAAATTGCAAAACGTGGTAAGGTTTCCATACTACCAATAAATAAGGAAAAATATATAAGTTTTACCCTACATGACTCTGAAACTAACATCAAGTTTAGGTTCATAGACTCCTTTAGATTTATGGGAGCAAGTCTAGACGAACTGGTATCTACACTGAAGGAGGATGATTTTAAAAATTTAAAACACGAGTTTCATGATTTAAATAACCAAAAACTGAAACTTTTGATGAAAAAAGGGGTTTTTCCATACGATTACATCGATTGTATAGAAAAGCTCAACGACGTGGAATTACCGTCTATTGAAAATTTTTACAATAGACTTTATGATTCGAATATTTCCATGGAACAATATAGTCATGCAAAAAATGTTTGGGAGTATTTTGATACCGCTAGCCTGGGAGAGTATAGTCAACTATATATGAAAACAGACATACTGTTATTAGCAGACGTTTTTGAGCAGTTACGAAGTAATTGTTTGCAAACGTATCAGCTAGATCCTGCATGGTACTATACTCTTCCTGGGTATACGTGGGATGCTATGTTGAAGTATACTAAAATAAAATTAGAATTACTTAAAGATATTGATATGATTATGTTTATTGAGAGGGGTATTCGGGGAGGCATATCTGTTTGCTCAAATCGATATTCCGAAGCCAACAATAAATACATGGAGGAGGAGTATGATCCTCAAAAACCCTCCAAGTACCTCCTACACCTGGACATAAACAACCTGTACGGGTGGGCGATGTCAGAATTCCTCCCTTATGCAGACTTCAAATGGGAAGATAACACGAACATTGATATCAATCAAATTGCAGACGACTCTCCAGAGGGGTACATTCTTGAGGTAGACCTGGAGTACCCTAAGGAGCTACACGATCTACATCAAGATTTTCCTTTTTGTCCTGAACACAAAACGCCTCCCAATTCAAAATTAAAAAAACTCATGGCTACCCTACACAATAAACATAATTATATCTTACACTATCGAAATTTAAAACAAGCTTTAGCAAATGGTTTAATTTTAACAAAAATACATAGAATTTTAAAATTTAAACAAGCTGCATGGCTAAAACCCTACATCGCTTTAAATACTAAACTAAGAACGGAAGCTACTACAGCTTTTGCAAAAAATTTGTATAAATTGATGAATAACGCGGTGTTTGGTAAAACCATGGAAAATATACGGAATCATAGAGTGGTGAAATTATCAAGATCATATTTGGGACGTTATGGAGCTAAAAACTTGATTGCTAGTCCTTGGTTTCATTCTAGAACAATTTTTGAGGAAAATTTAGTTGCAATAGAATTAAAAAAGAGTAATCTCGTTTTCAATAAGCCCCTGTACATTGGGATGGTCATTTTAGACATTTCAAAAACTTGTATGTATGACTTCCATTATTCATACATCATCCCTAAATTGGGAAAAAAAAATTGTAAATTAATGTATACAGATACAGATAGTTTCACGTATGAACTTCATTGTAATGACGTATACGAAGAAGTGATAAAGGATGATATACACATGTTTGATACGAGTGATTATGCGGAGGGTAATCACTTTAACATTCCGTTAGCAAACAAAAAGGTGTTAGGTTTGATGAAAGATGAATGTAATGGTTCTATTATGACGCATTTCATAGGGCTACGTTCAAAAATGTATGCTTTTAAAGTTAAGGGTGGGAAAATAGTGAAAAAATCTAAGGGGGTAAAGAAAAATGTTGTAAAAAATAAAATTACTTTCGAAGATTACTTGAACTGATTAAAAAACTGGGAGTCGAAGTACATTTTCCAAAACACAATTCGGTCCTATGCACATAACGTTTTCAGCATTGAACAAAAGAAAGTGGGTCTTTCTCCTGAAGATGATAAGCGGTCGCTAATTCCCGAGTCGTTTGATACGCTTCCTTGGGGTCATTACAAATTAAGTAACACTGAGTAATATTGCAATTTTTGATGAGTATATGTATATAAAAAATGTACTCTTATTGTTTTAGATATGAATACATTGAGTGAAAACTGTATAAAAATAATTTGTGAGAATATAGAATGTCTAGCAGATTTTTTCGAATCATCAAAATTACCATGGACTCTTACCAAACAAATCGCAAAAAAATTTGCGGAATACAAGTGGAGGTTTTTGAATAAAACTGCTAAAAATGATCAGTCACGCTTTTGCAGAAATCTCAATTTTGTTCATTGTTCACGAGATATTCTGTACAAAGACCGAAATGCTGTACTTGCTAGATCTGACTGGGGCTACATATTTGAAGACGAGTCTGAATATTGTGTATGGGTTAACTATTATAGGATTGATAGATATAACATATATGTTTGTAAAGAATGTTTTGATAGCATAAAAGGATGTCATAAAAGATTGAGGAAACATTTGATTGTAATCAACGATCATTATCATGATGTTTGCGAGTCAGAAGATATAATTCGCGACTTGTACCACAATAAAGATTGGTGGTGTCAAAGTTGTTATAGAACAGTACTTTTTGAAACAAATGATAAAGATTCTTGTATTGCGAAACTTCATAATTCTCCTAGAACTCTCAGATTTAGGGGAACATATGATAGTGATAGCGATATTGACCATTTTGATGGATTCTAGTATTTTTTAATTCATTCTTTTGTTTTCATTTTTATAATTCAATCTTTTGTCGGTTCGATCAAATTTTGTGACTTAGACTTTTAAGATGTGTAAGTTTTATAGTTATTGTTTATCATAAATATATTAATCTTTTGTCGGTTCAATCAAATTTTGTAATTTAGACTTTTAAGATGTGTAAGTTTTATAGTTATTGATCATCATAAATATATATATAATATAATTCATTTTTTATTTTTTTTTCCTACATTCATGTCATAAGATTGGGAGAAATAGGAATTTAATTAAATCAGTTACCTAGGAAAACATATTGATTTATTCATAAAAAGATATAATTTTGCTAAGTAAATTCTTTAGTTGTTCTTTTAATCCTTCATTGGGATACGGTATTCCAAACCAGTTCCAATTAAATTTTCCAGCTTCCATAACCTTCTTTGTATATTCGCTGAATTTATAATATGTGTCTCCTTTGTACGGCCACTGGTTTTCAAATACTGTATTACCATTATAAATAAAGTTTTTTACAGAAACGTTGGGTTTTTATTGAAACACTCTGTATATTCATCAACTTTTATATTGCATGAAGATACAAATTTTCGTTTTACAATTTTTAAAATAATTTTTAAAATTAAAACCAAGACAGATATTAATATTAGACATGTCATGGTGAAGACATTATAAATCTCATTTTCCATATTCTCTTCGGTTTTGTTGAACATGGTTGGATACGTCTTAATGGATAAGTAATTTGCGGGACATCCAGTTTATACGAAGTCTGCTCCACGTCTGACGCCACAATCCGACTTCATAACCTCACAAGAAATGTCTCGCCAATGTAATGTTTCGAAGCTTCCCTCCAACGTGACGTGACGTGATGACGTACCACGTGACGACGTGACGTGACGTGACGACGTGACGTACCACGTGACGACGTACCACGTGACGACGTACCACGTGGCGATGTACCACGTGACGACGTAACACTTGGGGTTGACACAAAAAAGTTACCTTATCGTTTGCTAAAGTCGACCTACCATACTCCGCCCTGTATATGATTCACGAATAGCCGTTAATACCTTATCGTTTGCTTAAGTCCTACCATTCAAAGATACTCCGCCCTGTATATGATTCACGAATAGCCGTTAATACCTTTCGAGTTTGCTATGATTTCACGAATAGCCGTTAATACCTTTCGAGTTTGCTATGATTGGATGACACGAGGGTGCTGACCTGCCTTTCACGGTCCTTTTGTGATATACGCCCGTACAAAAATACGATTAATCATGATAATGATAATGTGATTTTTGTACAATTTGATTTTGATCGCCCCGCGCGCATGGATAAAAAATGGCGGACAGACTCCCGCGGCAGACTCCTACCCGCAGGCCACCGGCCCATAGACTACCCGCATGTAGATGTCGCCACCGAGACTCCTACCCGCCAGCGTACGGTGCGCGCTCACGTAATATACTTTTCTTCGACAATGTTATGTATGAGAGATCGTGGCGGACTATGTTAGATGCATTGCTATAAGCGCGTAGGTTCGGGGTTCGATCCACACCCGAGTTAAAGTTTTTTAATTAAATTATTTGAGAGTTTTAAAAAGAGGACTAAAAATGGCGGCCAACGCCGCGGAACGCCGCCAACGCCGCTCTCAGCGCCACCAGCGGAGATTTTTGAAGTAGTGGTCCAGAATCCCTATAGTATATCTACTCAGTTGTTTTATTTTAGTTACCTGTTGTTTCACTTGTTTATTGTTTGCTTTGATGCGTTTTAACGTTGTAAATAAATATCAAACTCTAATTTAGCTGTCCACTGTCCATGTCTAGTATAAGGTAAATTTAAATGATCTATTTAGTCTATTTTGGTTTTTATATTTAGTTTATTTTTAGTGTATTTTGATTATTTTTCATCATTTGTTAGCTGTCAGAAGTGTGTTTTGTTTTCGTTCAAGTCCTGAAAGAGGTTATCAGTGGTTCTAAGACCGTTCGCGGTAAACTTAAAATTATTTGCTGGTTCGGAACTAAGCATGCGCTCTAGACAATTTAGAGTTAATTCCAGACTGGTTCGGAATGGGTTCGGTTTGTGACCCGCGAACATAGCTATTACATGATGCTGAAGCCAAAGAATACGTTTGGTTTTGGTATATTCTTTGTTGAAGCTTCGGCAGCACTGTGTCGCTGTGTCGCTGCGTGTTGCGTTTGCATTCATGTGTTGAGCTTTGTAGCACGTATTGGGTGAATATAATCGAGAACGTGAACGTAGGCAACTGATTATTATTGTAAATGTGGTGGTTAACATTTAGGGTGGATAATAAAGTAAACTGATTTATTTATGACTGATGATATGCATATGATGTGTTGTTTTTCATGTGCTGCGCTATAAATAGTGCATGCGCCATACTAGAGTGTCATATGACACAATTGTGTTAACACGAAGTGTTGACACACTTAGATGTGCGTAGGTTGAAGTGTTAACACGCGAAAATTTTAGGTGTTACCCAACTCTACTTTAATCAGACTCTGTGATGGCTTATATGTGTTCTCCGCAGCGACCTGACCGTTACGACTTGGTCGCTAGTGCGTACGCAGCCATAGAAAGAATATACTTGGGTGGTCTATACTTAAAACGAAATATTTTATTTTTATTGATCGCTAGTTCCTCAAATCTCAGTTCCTCGTTCGACATTCTAATGTAATTTTCGCAATAAGTAATTTAATTCCAATTACTATGGTCGCCAATAAGATATTCCTATTTTAAAGCACCTTCCTTAATCTAACAACTGGAAAAGGATTTACAATGCCATTCGTGCCAAACTTTATAGATTTTACAGCGAACATGGCGAGCAATTACATAGCTTTATCTGCAAAATGTAATTGCCAACGTAGAGGAAAAATGTCAATTGTTCTTGCTACAAACACCGAAAACAGTTTTTGCGATAATAAAATTGTTTTACACCGAGTCATTAGTATTTGAATTATGTTTAAACACTTTTGTTAATAGAAATAATTACAGAGAATACGAGGTGCGTGAAATAATTACGAAGATTTTGAATGGGACTTCTGAAATCCTAATTGGATACATACTGGAAGTGTATTTTTTTAATGAAAACTTTTTTCAACCCTCCCTCAAAATGAACTTTATATTCAGCACATTCAAAAGAAACAAAGAAAAAAATACGTGAGAAAATCCATATTTAACGTTTATCTTTAGTGTACGTGTATTCAATAAATTCACGGTATTTAATCACTGGGAAAATAAGAATAGAAAAAAAAACGTCAAGTGAATTAATTACTCGATAGTACTTATACACAGTGTAGTACTAGAACGGATCTGTTTAATATTCGAACCAAGTGGATACGTGAGATACATACATACATGCATTTTAATTCTTGTATGAATAGTGTTCACGATGAAATTGTGGGTACTTTAAAGAGATGCCGCGGAAATTGTTTATAGTCTAGTTCAAGTGAAAGGAGATGTTATTTTATAATATAACATTTAGTATACCATTTTTGAATGTGACATTTATAAAAACTGCTATTTTAAACAAAAAATTGATAAAAAATGCTATTTTTGAATGTAAAATTAATAAAAAGTGCTATTTCATATAACCAAATTGATGAAAGATGCCATTTTCAATGTATAACTCATAAAAACTGCTATTTTAAACCAGAAAATTGATGAAAAATGATATTTTTGAATGTAAAATTAATAAAAAGTGCTATTTCAAATAACCAAATTGATGAAAAATGCTATTTTTGAGTGTAAAATTAATAAAAAGTGCTATTTCAAATAACCAAATTGATGAAAAAACCTAACCTAACCTAACCATTTTCAATGTATAACTCATAAAAACTGCTATTTTAAACCAGAAAATTGATGAAAAATGCTATTTTTGAATGTAAAATTCATAAAAACTGCTATTTTAAACAAAAAATTGATAAAAAATGCTATTTTTGAATGTAAAATTAATAAAAAGTGCTATTTCATATAACCAAATTGATGAAAGATGCCATTTTCAATGTATAACTCATAAAAACTGCTATTTTAAACCAGAAAATTGATGAAAAATGATATTTTTTAATGTAAAATTTAAAAAAACTGCTATTTTAAACAACTAAATTTAAGAAAAATGCCATTTTTCAATGGAAAATTCATAAAAACTTCTATTTTAAGCAAGAAAATTGATGTAAAAGTAATTAAGAGTTGGTTCACTAAAATATACTTTTTAACAAGACTTAATTATAAATAATGATAAACCCTGTTTTACTTACAAATACGAACCTAACCTAACTAAATAAAGAATTAAGAATATTGGTAATGTATATATTCAATAATTAACGAATTTAACATCTTTTGATGTATACGGGGGTCGTCCAAAAGTGTGTGAGATCCATTGGTGGGTTTTCGAAAAGAAGAGGTTGCATCTGTTGTTCTTTCTGGGTTAGCTTATGAAGTTTGTCTAGTGGAATTTTCTCCAGGTTTAGTGGTCTCTTTTTGATTGGCTGGTTTTGGTGTGAGCACATAAATTGCACATAATTTCCACAAAACAACAGTAAAGATTTAGTTGAAATCGGATGGTAAATGACCTACCTTAAGTTTAATGTAGGACAATAACCTAATAACATAAAAGCTTAAGTGCACAAAAATCAGGATAAATTGCACATAATTTGCCCGATGGATAAATAGGGAAATTTCTGATGGCAGCATAAGAATGAAATGAAATTTGTTCTAAATGACCAACAGCTCAAAAGTCAGCTGGAAAGGTTATGGCTTCCTTATTTTTTTAATCAATTTTCTTGAGAAAGGTGAAACTATTAATAACGAGTATTACACAGTATTTTGAAGAAAAAATTATCTTAGATACAAAAGGAAAAAATTTTGTTCACCAGGACATCACAAGTCAACAAAAATTTAAAAATAAAGTTTCCAAATTAAAAAAAAAGGGGTTCTAGTTTCTGTAGTCCTCCCCTGGCATTTGCTTATGTCATGTTATAACTGAGTATAAATATTCGGGATTCATTATTTGAATAT
Source organism: Lochmaea capreae (assembly GCA_949126875.1). NCBI lineage: Eukaryota > Metazoa > Arthropoda > Insecta > Coleoptera > Chrysomelidae > Lochmaea > Lochmaea capreae. The sequence goes on along the minus strand of OX421406.1, from coordinate 5,799,812 downwards.
TGTATATCTTATTTTCATGTTTTGTTGCTGATCATAAATTTGTCGCAGATTGCCTGGTCTTTTAGAGATGGCAAAAAATCACTCACCATCACTATTTATAAATACCCCGTATAGCATTAAACCGGTATTTTTAATATTCAATATTGTTTTACATGATTTCCAATATACCTAAAAAAGTTTGCGGTTTCAAACTGGACTGTTAATTACCAACAGCGTTAAAAACACCGAACTCGATTACCTCATAGACCCGATGTACTTTTTTCACGTTCGTATTATTTTGTTCATGAATGAAAAGCATAATAATGACATGTTTTATGCAATAATAGACTTTAATTAAAAAAAATATTTTTAAAAAAATTACAGATGATGTCCTTGATATTTATTAGATCATCCGCTGGCGGGCAATATTGTCGTGTTTTGTCTAAAATTAACTTACGACATAGTTACACAAACGCTACGATTATACCGGTTGTCCCATGACGGTTCAACAGCCCTCAAAAACTTTTGGCTATATTTACTACAAAAATACTCTTATCTCCGGTCAAGAAATTTTTTTAAATGGGACAGCAGGTATAATAAAATAATTCATGAAAAAACTCTATATACAGGTTGTTTTTAAATTAATTCATGTGACAAAATTCAGGAGGTGATTGTACGAAATTAAGATGGATCTTCCACATTCCCATACCAGCCGAGATGTTACCTTAGAGCTCTGAAGTGCATCTTGACTGTCACTGTAGATCCTGATCTGCCTGTTCTGTCCTGATCTGTCTGCTATTTGCCCTCGCACATGCAAGTATTGCATAGACCTCTGCTTGAAATACCGAGGCATATTTACCAAGCGAGACGATTCCTTTATATTATCTCGACTTGCTGTATATACCCGCTCCGGTGCCGAGGCCCGAGCTCATTCTTTGATCCGTCTGTGTACCAGATCAGTTCATTCGCTCTGCTGAGTGGTGGTGCGTCCTCTTCCTCAAGCTCCTTAAGATCTTTGATGACAATCTCGAAGTTCTTGCGAAAGATATATCTGGCGGTCATGTGGTCTGTTGGCATTTTCAAGATGTCGTCATCCACGTGCCTTATTTCTGTGTGTCCTTTCCCATGTGCCACGTCATGGTCTGATGCTTTTTCCAGTCGGGTTAGAGCTGCCTTTGCTTCGCACATTATGACACAATGTAGCGGAGGAAGGTTTCCAGCGCCTCCTCATTGACTCTGTAATGCCTATGCATGCAAGTCTTTGGACCTTGCTTAGTTTGGGCATCGCAGAGGTTTGTCTAATCTTTGGCCACGAGAAAAGAGATGCAGAGATATCACCCTTAAAAGGTGGTGACTAAAATTAAGTTTTTACCAATGCTAAAACTTTGTAAGTAAAAACAAGCTAGAGGCGGTCATTTCCAGCATTTATTATGAATCGTATTACATTTTACATCTTTACTTTTTTCCACTCAATTTATGAAATTTCACTCGCTAAATAGTGACATCCAAGAAAGTACCATGAAAAAGTGCATTGAAAGTCATATTTGCTAATAAACATCTATTCTACAAAGTAAGTTTTAAGTATGGAATTTGATGTGCAAACATTTTGTGATATTCCTAATATTATAGTGATAAGTAAGTAGGTAAGTCAACAAGAAACGTGTAATATATTTAATAATTCCATAAAATATATATTTAATAAATTCCATAAAATCCTCGTTGGATGCGTGAACCCAATATCGACAAAAAACTGAATGTATATTTAGCCTTGTTCAGTATAATTTTAAACATCCCGTACAAATCTATCTTAAGGTGCGTACTGACTTGAGCATTTTTATGTACACAAACAATGTGTGTGAAAATTTGCTCTAGTCAGTACTGCCTAAAAATCTTGTGCACGCACGCAAGGTATCCGTCGGTTGTCGGTTTTTAAAGAAAGATCAAAAGGATTGTGTGCTCAGTTTGGACGGGATGGTCGTTGTAAATTTGTGTGTGTTGTATTTGTTTGTTTAATTTTAAAATAATCAGTATATTATTCTTAATTTTGTTGAGAAAAGTTGGTGTATTTAATCAAAAAAAAAACATAGGTACTTATACTCTAACTATTGTCAGTGTAATGACCATAAAATAAAGCAATGTTGTCAGATATATTTTCTAAAATTGTTAGGCTCGCTACACAAATGTTTCTCTTACTTCAGTGAACTGTTAGTTCGTGATGTTATAAGAAAGCTAGTTTGGAAATATTTAAAAAAAAATACATAATGTAAATTTATTAGTAAACATTGAAATAAGTCGCTTGAAATTACTGAAAAAAGAAAAATTAATTAAAACCACTTTTTATATGTTACTATATTTAAGAAAATTTTGAAGAGTTGGCAACGTAGTTGCACGTGCAGTCAAGACTTCGAAACAACCAATCATCAACTGCAGTATTCATCGTTATATAACGAAATAACCGAAGTAAACTCCGTTTGACGATTTTCGCAGAAAAAATTCTACGGTCTTGAGGGTGTTCGGGGGGGTTGTGTTGTGGTTCGGCTTATAATCCATTAGTATCATTCAGTGTCGGGTGTGAATTTTGTTTTAAAGAAATATTTAATATAATATCTATTTCTTGGTTGAGTGAGTTTAGTGAATTGTTATAGGTATTTATAGGAAAGTGTAGGTGATCTAGTGTAGAAAGGTATTATTAATATAATACCTTTTTGATGGAGTAGTGGTTAGGTCGCGTCAGTGAATTGATATTAATATAATATTCATTTGTTCGTAGACGTTAGGGTAAGTTTTATAATATAATTAAGTAGAATGGCATTTTGGAGACCATTTGAAACAACAGTCCAAGATGATGCGCTGGATTATTGAATTGTGGATTTAAATATAAGAAGCTAGATAATCGAATGGTAATAATGGAATCTCGGCGTATCGCTGAACTTAGACAGGAGTATTTGAGCAAAATAAAAGGGTACCGTGATTCAAACAGAACTATAATTTATTTAGACGAAACTTGGTTTGATACACATGATGTTGTAAAGTGTTTATTCATTCATTTGTTATTCAAACAATCCTTACGGTTTTATTACATGAATAAATATATAAAATAAAATACATTTTAACTTAATATGTAAGAAAATAGTAGTAATGGTAATTATATTATAATTAAAACTGTATGAGGATATACACCCACCTCTAAAATATGGTTGGGTTGACGATACAAAAAACTGTTCTTTAGATACTCCGTGTTCTAGAGGAAAGCGCTTTATTATTGTATTACAAATTTTATGAATTTTGTATGCAGGTTAATTTTTTTCATTCAAATTGATATAGTAGATTAACATTATTTCACAATATTCGAATTTATAAAAAATTTATATGCACGCCATTGGGCGGCTTTTTCCTTCAAAGGGATTAAAAATATGGGTCATCACATTAACTTTGGAAGAACTATACCTATTTTGTTATTCACAATAATACTAGAAATAAAGTGCATTTTAACATATTTAGAATGCAGTGGACCAACGAAAAGGCGTTGCAATTAATCGATGAGTACGAAAAACACCCAATATTATGGTACGCCAAGGATCCACAAAATTTTTCAGGGAATTTAAAGTCAGATGCTTGGGAGATAATTGCATATAACTTAAAAAAGGACGAGCATGAAGTTAAGTGAAGTAATAATATCGAAAAAATAAAATAAATAAATATTTAGCTCTGCTCAACTGGAGCACATATTTTCGCGCACAAATATGAACTTGCAATTAAAATTTATGTCGAAACTAAAATAACTCGCACGAACGTATGTGCGCGCAAACTGTTTGTGTGCATAAAAATGCTCAAGCACCTTTAAAACCAAATTTTTCAACGTTGCACCAAAATCATTTCTCTTTAAAAATTCCATCAAACTCAACACATAGTTTGTTGTATTTTTTAGATCGTTTTTCCTCCCTTTTTGCAAAAAAAACTAATCAACTTTTTTCGTCTAACGCGGCTATTCTTTTGATTTCACGAGTGCGTTTTATATAAAAAAAATGTTTTCGTTTTTGTACGGAAACTGAAACTAACGGAAGCTTATTATATAGTTCGATCTCTCTTAGACTCAAACCATAAATAACAACGTACTTTAAACACCAGAGCCAATAATAATCTTTGTGTTTTTCACTTCCACTTACAGCACTATAAATTGTAACGCACTTTTTAACGTCAGAGCCAATTAAAATCTTTGTTTTTCCCTCACTTAAATGAATGCACAGATTAGCTGTTGCAATTTGACCGTTGGTCTGCGAGCTAAATCATTTTAAAATTCTTCATTTTAACACGTTCGCCGCTGAACTAAACTTTCAAAATATGACCTCACGGGACAAGTTACTTTTCCCCAATAAGGTACCTTTTGCAACCTTTCCCCATATTTGGTTTCATTCAATACTTCATGGTTTTTGACATATTGTTCGGTACATCCTACAAAATTGACCATCACGCAATTTACAGAGGCTGCACAGGTGGAAACTGTTTGCGATCAGTGTAAGAAAAGTCTACACCAAAACCCCCCAGGCCAAAACTTCAAAGTTTCTCTTTATGCTGCCAGACTGCAGAGACCATAAGCTAATGTATTTCTTATTGCCAATGTATTCTAGGGAATTACACCGTTGTTCAGACAGACAGATTCCCCTGGTCTGTAGAAAGCACTACATGGTGTATCATCATAAGTGATACACGTAAGTAAGTTCCATAGCAAAAAAGAGGGTCAGACAGATTCTCGGTATACCGAAAACTATAGTACGAGGATCTGTAAAGACCTGGATCAGGGAACATAAAAATTTTTGGGTAAACGTCACAAGGAAAATGCATGGCAAAACCTTTATAAACGAACCGTACCTGAAACATACAGCTGAACTGCTAAAGGTACGGATTGTTAGGACAGTGCGCGGCGCAAAACTCACAGTCTGCCTAAAGGCGCTCAAATCAATGTAATGGAATTAAGTTATGTTGGATTGTTAAGACTACGCCGAGCTGAGCGCACTCTCGACTCATGCTTGTGCGTCGTCCGTTTACGCCGATACCAAATGTAGTTTGATTTGGATGCAAACGTTCAGCAGAGCAAAATTGACTGTTGGCTTGACTTGTTGAATTGTACTATTTTTTTTTATTTAATTATGGCAAAATTTTCCCCTGCGGAAGAAGAAACCTTAATAGATTTGGTCTTATATAAGGTAAAAAGTAAAAGTTAGAAAGATAATATTGTCGCCGGTCATCAATCGTCAGTCGGAATATCTATCCTAACACTTCACTCTAACAAAACCAGACGTGAGTCGAGGTGGACAGATTCTGCCGTAAGTTTACGTCGTGCGCTGCGCACTGTTCTAACAATCCGTACCTTAACCCTGTGCAGAAATCAGCTGAGAATCATAACAGGTTTCATGACTGGTCACCAGTGAAGGAACTACTACAAATTAAAACTATACAACGGAGACCTTACATACAGATTATGCGGTAGGGAAACGGAGACAGTGAAACATACTGTTTACATGCGAAACTCTTGATTGCTAAAGACAGTTATTACTTGGCCAACCGAAAGGAAACGCTGAGCTATATAGGAAGCACCCAGCTAAGAACTTGTACAAACTGGAGCAAGGGACAAAGGTGCTGAACTGGGTGCTATGAGAAAGCACGAGCAAAAATACAATAAGCAGTTCTATCGGAATTTATTCGAGAATTTAGGAAGGGGAAAATTTTTCTACCCTACCTCCTCAAACCGCCTTATTTTTTCAGCTCGACAATTCCTAGTTTTCTCTTAAATACTAATTAGCCACTCCCAATAGAACACCCTGCACAATTCATAAATTACGTCTACGATTTCTCATACATAGTTTAATTTTGTGTTCGGCCCTGTATCTAAAATTAGCATAGTTAAGCGCTATTAGTTTTATATTATAATGAATATAGAAGTCTAGTCAATATTAGTGATAATAGCTGGGGAAATAGCGTATACATAATGATAGTTTGCCGTAATATTTGAATTTTTTTTTTCAATAATTCTTGTCTTTTCTTTATAATCTTCTCTACATTAAACACTAATAATAGCGTTTAATGGACGATCGGGGATAACATAAAAGGAATACGTTGAAGTAATGCATAAATATTAACACTACTAAACGGTAATGACTGGTGCATACATGCAGGACAATTTGTAACCGATATGTATAGTATGCATCACTCAATGTCTCGGGTGTAAGGAAAACAAAATTTTGTTTGGGATTTGTATCACAATTTCCTAACAGACGACATGCCAATGGATTAGGCACCTGAATGTTATAGAAATGGACGAAAATGATATTATGGACGATATAATAATAATAATAATAATATACTCTACTCTACTATTGTCAGTGTGATGACCATAAAAAAAAGCAATGTTGTCAGATATATTTTCTAAAATTGTTAGGCTCGCTACACAAATGTTCCTCTTACTTCAGTAAACTGTTAGTTAGTGATGTTATAAGAAAGGTAGTTTGGAAATATTTTTGGAAAAATACATAATGTAAATGTATTAGTAAACATTAACATAAGCGAAGAAAATTTTGAAGAGATGACAACGTAGTTGCACGTGCAGTAAAGACTTCGAAACAACCAGTCATCAACTGCAGTATTCATCGTAATATAACGAAATAACCTAAGTATAATCCGTTGGACGATTTTCGCAGAAAAAATTCTACGGTCTTGATAGTGTATACTCCCTTAGTATACTTTGTTTGTTTGTTTCTCAATAAATCCATACTCCAATCTACTTAACAGAACACTAGCTGCACTGTTTCCCACCTTTTATATTGATGACAACAAAGTATACGCACCAAACCATCGTTTTATTGTTGTTTCTGATGGAGCGGAGTCCCCATAACACTTTTCCAGAAGCAGTGCAAAATTGAAACACGAAATTGTTTTTGATCCATTGTTTTGAAAATATTACTAGGCTTGTTCAACTGAAACCCATCTTTGGTCAGGTTAGCCTAAGAAACAATTGTAATAATTCAACTGACGTTTTCCAACATTAGTAGTGTATGCAAACGTCACACTGATCTGTTTATTTCGTTTATATTTGACAGCGATTTCAAGTATTGTGACTTTGAAATGGCGTTTGTTGTTAACAATCCGTCCAAATGTGATAAGCGTGCGGTCATTCAATTTTTGTGTGCTGAAGGTGTGCAACCGTTGCAAATTTATACGCGAATGCAAGCAGTGTATGGAAACGCATGTTTTGCATATGCAACAGTGAAGGAATGGTGTCGAAAATTTAAGAATGGAGAAGAGAGGACGAATGATAAGCCACGACCAGGTGCATTGATTACTGCATCAACAGACAGGAATGTGGCATGTGTGGAAGGCCTGATTAGAGCTAATCGTCGAATTTCAATCAGAGCAATTTCAGAAAATGTTGGTGTGAGTATAGGATCTGTCCATAGTATCGTACACAAACTAGGTTACAGCAAAGTTTGTGCGCAATGGGTTCCTCGTCTTTTGTCTGAGGACCAAAAAAGCTTGCGAATGGGCTTGTCTTTGCAACACCTCACGGAATACAGTCAAAATGGTAATGACTTTCTCTCGTCAATAGTTGCTGGCGATGAATCTTGGTGTCATTATTTTGAACCATCCAGTAAGCTGTCATCGATGCAATGGAAACACGCAAATTCTCCGCCACCAAAGAAGTTTAAAGTTCAACCTTCTGCAGGCAAGGTGATGTTGACATTTTTTTCGACCATGAAGGACCCTTGCTGATAGAGTTTACAGAACCTAGAGTGCATATCAACGCAAACCTGTATAATGAAACTTTGAACAAGCTTCATCAAGCAATAAGAAGAAAACGTCCAGGGAAGCTTTCACGTGGTGTTATTCTGCTTCACGATAATGCTCGGCCTCATGTTGCCAACGTAGTGAAAGAAAATCTGCAACGAAAGAAATGGAGGATATTAGAGTATCCACCCTATAGTCCCGATTTATCGCCTTGCGATTTTCACATCTTTGGGCCACTAAAAAAGGCTTTAAAAGGTAACCGTTTTCAGTCGGACGCAGAAGTACAAAACGCTGTGAAAGAATTCTTCCAGCAGCAGCCACAAGAATTCTATAAGCAGGGTAAACATCGGTTGGTGAAACAGTGGGATATGTGCCTCAATTGTAGTGGTAGTTATTTGTAACTGTACTTGTCAATAAATTTTTCCTGGACCAAAGATGGGTATCAATTGAACTATCTTGTAACTAACTAATGAATAAAATATCATGACATTTTCACAGCTGGTAATGTTGACATTTTGCAGCGTGTGACACCTGTCAATACAAAACATATTTATTATTGTTTTACCTGCTAATTTCGTTATAAAAAATAATTAATAATAGTTTTTATAGTTGTGAATTTAAACATAGTTTAATAAATCAAACATATTCTAGGACATAATATCCATCACCTTTATATTCCATCTGAATCACTTCGTACAAGAAATAATAGTAATTTTCTCGAGAAATTATTCAATGTAGGTACAAAAGCCATATATATACATGTACGTTATTATATTATAGTTAATAGAATGTGCAGCATGAAACCCATTATGTGGATTATAACTATACGAACGTAAAGTTGATCCATTCTTCCTGTTTTAAAGACGAGGTGAATTTTAATAAGGAACATATTTATAGAGAGAGAGGTAAAAATGGTTGTTTTAAACGTCGGTTCAAAAGTGTTTTTCTTAGAAAAAAAAATACAAATGGAAAGTTCATTTCCGAGGGGTGAACCGCTGACCAAAAGTTGTACACTAAAATACCATATTTGACAAATGATACCAAAACTACCAACTTAAAATACCAAAAAATTACCAGAAAATACCAACATTACCCCAAATATTACCAAATATATACAGCATTATATCCACAGAGTTTTCATAATGGACCACTGTGTCATTGTTAGAAACATTGAGTTGTACGCATGGTTGTACCTTAGCCTAATCAGCTTGAAAATGGCTTATTGTCCAAGGCGGATTTTCAGCTGGAAGTTTGATATCTAGTGTGTATGCAGCTTCTTTACTGCAGATTATTCCTAACGAAGCTGAGTCCCCTATAAGCGTCATTTATTGCATTTTCAATAATAAAATCAAGGTCAAAATTTAGCAGTTCTTCCTCAAGTTCCCCATTTGACACCAATAACTTTTGTTCAGCCTTTTTTGTTTCCTAGGGAAACACAAATGTTTCTTTGAGATCAGTTAGGACACTATTTAAGTACATCAGAAATTCTATCAACGCGTGATATGAAATCTCTAATAGAAAAATTTATTTTAGTCAAAAATGTAGACGTCATTGCTCTAGTAGCTCAAAACAAAGGGTTGGCTGCTAAAAAGGCAAGGTATAAGAAGGTTAACATTGAGGCTTTCATCTGTCTGAAATATTCTGATTAATTTTAGCAACATGTCCGTTAATTTCAATGCAAGTGTCCTTTTTAATTATAGATGTTAGTGCGCACGCGCATATTAAATAATTATCCTAAAAATTTTGCGATAATACCACAAAATTCCTATAATACCAAACAAAACACCAAATATTACCAAATAATACCAAATATTTCCTAATAATACCAAGTTTTTTTAAAAAAATACCAAAATATTTCCAAAAATACCATACTAGTGTACACCAAAATACCATCAGCGGTTCACCCTTCGTTCAGTTCGGTCAAAAATTGAGTTCTTTCAATAAAAATCTTTGCATAAACGCAAACGTCAGATTACAATTTTTTTTCAAATGGTTTGAAAATTCTATAAGCAATGTTTACTAATCTGATTTTTGTAAGATGCTCTTCTCATTCTCCAAAGAACAGAAAAACCATGGAGACTGTATAAAGAGATCGAACTCCATGTATTCCAAAAACATCTGACTGCAGAGCAACAACAGCCAATCATAAGCATACACTTTCAGCTATAGTTTGGCAAGTTTATCTGAAGCCGTGAAAGGAATGCAGTCGAAAACATTCGATATTGCCACGTTTAACTATGAAAAAGATAAAGTGCTAAGTATGTAGTGATAATAATTAGAAAATGGACTTTTTATTATTAATATGATTAAACGTTAATTCTTCAATGTGCCTGTTTTCTTGGATTTAGACTATTAATATTATTTTTTCAATTTATGAATAATAAAATTTTTCGATTGGGTTAGGGTAGGGTAGTTAAGAGAATATATTATGTTTTTTTTTATTGAAATATAACGTAAGAAAATATGATGACATTTTTCAAACCTCATACAGATATATGTTCAAATTTTTATAAAAATATTTACGTTTCAAATAATATATCGGCAACATTGCTGTAAAATTTTACTATGTCAATAGGTGCAGTCTAATGTTTCGGGAAACAAGCTCTAATAGACTAGGAGCCAGGTACATTTTCGGTCAATTATTTCTTCTCGGGAGAAACTTCGTAAAATGCATCAGGAACTTATACTATGAACACTCGCGGCCATCAGCTGCGACTCCGTGGGTGGGGCGGGCAGTGGCAGCCTCCCACGCATGGAGAAAAAAAAAGTTTTTTCATTCATTTCCTCTCATTTGAAAATTTGTCAGATTATAGTTTACCTAGTATTTTGAAAGAAAAACAAAGTCAGCTGACCATAACACGTCAGCTGGCTGTTTAAACATGAAAAAAAAATTATATTTTCAATGATTTCCTATAATCTGACAAATTTTTAAATGAGAGGAAATGACTGAAAAAGCTTTTTTTTTCTCCATGCGTGGGAGGCTGCCACTGCCCGCCCCACCCACGGAGTCGCAGCTGACGGTCGCGAGTATTCATAGTATAAATCCACGAATTTTCGATTGGGAGGGAGTTGGTCATGAAAATCTGTCACTGGCTCCTGGGCTATAAGTTCTAAATCATATAAAATTTGTCATGTGTCACCTTAAACCGAGTTTAACTCCATTATACATCCCCCTTTAAGATACCTTTGTAATTAGATCAATACAATTCCTATATTTACGACATATACTTTGTAATTAAAATTATTTTTTCCTACAACCACTATGCAAAACACGCTTTTCTACACAAATTTCTATACGCAAAGCAGGCCTTTTCTTAATTCCTTTTATAACTGTTGGAAAAGTAATGCGAAAAGTACACGTTATGGCACTTTTCCGCACCGAAATGTCAAACAACTGTCAACTGTCAATTTTAAATTTGAACCAAAAATAAGTAAACTATTTATTTGATTATTTATTTATTCATTATTCACTATTCACTATTAAACATACACTCAACTGATTTTTCTATATTAAATTTTCATTTTGTATGTTCTTTCTGTACAAAGTTTTAATAAATTACCTAGTATATAAATTTCTGTTTTTATTTCATTAATAAATGTGGTTGTAGAAAAAATATTGTGTGCAACTTGTACGCAAATCAGTTTTCCCACTCGCTAGATTTGCGACACTCGCCATACGGCTCGTGCCACAAACTTCTGCGCTCGTGCGAAAAGTGACGCTTTGCGCACTAGTTGTAAAAACTAATATTAAAGTACATGTTATTAATTACCCAGCACTTTCCGGGAGGAGGGACTTTTTTCAGGATCTTTCCTGATCTTTAAGGATCCTTTTCCAAATTTCGTATATCTCAAATATTATTGATATATTTGGTATATTTTTTACTGAAGAATTCATTAAAAGATTTATAAAACTTTCGGTATTTATTTGAGCCACTCTGTATCGATTACCGTTAATAAATTGGAACGTTGATAGTTATCAGCTCCGTATCAATTACCGGTTTTTTTTTGACAAGTGGTTACGATTAATCCGTGGTACTGTCTTAAGAAAGGTATAAGTGCTTTTTATCTCATTTATATCTTTAAAATTATGCATAATATGGTAATATAAAGTAGTAGTGGATTATGTAAGTTCAAAGTCTTATTAACAATATCTTTATATTTATATAATATATAATTAGATGTGTGTCAATTTTATTTCACCATAGAATAAAATTTTCATACGTTTTAAGAATGTCAAAATGCGTGTTTTTTCCTTTTAGAAATTTCCCAACATCCCCATATAACAAGAATTCATGTTTCAGTAAGGAAGACAGATGGCGTTTGGGCGGTCGCCTTGACATAAACTTAAGAGCCATTTCAATTAACTCAATCTCAATAAAATAGCAAGGGCGGCCGTGTTTCGCCATGTTCATGACTCTCGGTCACGTCATTCAATGATTTATAAGCACTTAGATGCTGATCGAACTGAATATATCCAGTCGATAATATCTAATAGACCAGGCAATGTATTTTTATTTTTTTTAGTACAAATACACCCCTTGTGATGTTTTTGATAATTTAATTAAATTTGGCGCTCCAGGCTCGATAAAAAATGTTCCTGTGCCTCAACTAAATTCCAAAACCACCCCTATTTAAGATGTTATAGTAGTCTAGAGTATCTTTAAACACCAAAAGCTCCATCTGAACCAATTCATTTTGGAGTTTTCTCGTAACATATTTTTTAGAAGTTCCAAGTAGGATAAGATCCTCTTGATACAGCAGCATGGATAATATACGGTCGATCTCCCAGATGTGACATTAGTCATTCACTGGGAGTAAATACCACTGTATTCCAAGCAGAAATCTACGCAATTGACTCATGTCAAACATAAGGAAGGGATACAGCGGTAAAAACATTATTATCTGCTCAGACAGTCAAAGCGTCAATCAAAGCACTTAATAGTAGTACAATAAAATCCAAACTTGCCTGGGAGTGCTTAGAAAACTCAGTGCCACAAATAAGGTAACCCTGAAGTGGATGCCAGGTCACAAAGGTATTGAAGGGAATGAAAAAGCAGACGCACTAGCACGAGAAGGATCGGCAACCGGTGTAACAAAGACTTCGGTAAGAACCACATTAAACCAGTGGGTGCACAAACAACACCTCAAATACTGGCAAACAATTCCGAAGCTCAAACACAGTAAACTGATGGTTAAACAACCCATACCAAAACTTAATGAAGAAATCCTAAAGTTAAGATAAGATAAGATAAGATAAGATAAAGGTAAGATATCAGGCTGGTAACCGGCCTTATGACCGGACACTGCGGCCTGAGAAAGCACCTTCACAGAATGGGGATCTTCCAAGAAGAACCTAGGTATATGTAGATTATGTGGTGATGAGAACGAAACAGCCTCCCATATAATTTTCGAATGTGAGACTCTACGTTGGTGGAGGTATAGACAGGTAGGGCCGGATGACCCTGTATCCAACCTCACCAAAAGAGATACTGTGAAGAGACTTCTAGATCACAAATCTTCTCACGGACTAGCAGACAGACAGGACAATACAATAAGTCAACGGCTGCAATGTTGGGGCCCACTAACCCTGCCTGTTTCGTCTATATACCAACCAACCAACCAAGGGGGCACATATCTTTAAGATCTCCGTGAAAGTCACCCCAACATACATACATACATATATACAAATACATTCATAAATTCATTGTATAAAATACATCAATAAAGTGTATGGAGTACATAGAGCTCAGTTTTCCAACAAAATTAATTACAAAACCATCGGTTTTATGAATTTATATCGCGCGTGGTTAAACTGTTTAATTGAATTTGAAATATATAAGCTCCCAGAAACGAATAAAATTATACTAATTAGATACAAAGCTACCCGTAAATCATTACGTCAATTAGTATTGCATCGATTAAAATAAGGAACTAAGTACATATTAAGCTTAAGTTGTCGGGTAATATACATATAGTTATATCATATTTTGATATGATTTATGTAGATGTTGACATATATGTTTCGAAAACGGTAAGGCAAGCTGGATTTCCTTGTGGTTGTACTTATTAGATGTAGGTTGCTATTATTATAATACAGTCATTTGGTTCGAAAAATTGTACATGGTTACCTGGAAAGTTTTCCGGGTATTTTGAAAAAATTGTTAATGTTATGGATTTTTGATGTGTCGAATTTTGACTTTGCCACCTCGTATTTTTGCCGCTCGCGAAGCAATATTAGAAAAATTACGCCTAAAATCAGTTTTTTAACAATACCTCCTTTCCGAGTTATTTAACCATAAACACAGTTATAGTTACAAAATGAAAATAGAGACGACTACCTACAAATTATGTATCTACCTACCAAAGTGTACTCCAACACGTTTTGGTATGCCCAATAGGCAACTCAATATCCTGAAATTCAGCGTATTCTCTTTTATTTTGCTGTTCTTGATGAACCAGGTGTTGCGAATTCATTGTCTGTTGTACCAATCGAAACGTCACACACCGGAATTTCATCTACATCATCCTCGATGGGAGTATCAGTTTCATCAAAATCCTCTTCGTTCTCGATTTGATCATATGTTTGTTCATCATCGCTATCCAGTGATGGAACTTGCGAGTTACCACAGATACCGCTACAATTCGTGCATCCAACAGAGCACTTTAACTTAGCCTTTCTGCATCCACAAGCTTTAAGACATCCTTTTTTGCATTTGTAGGAAAGCAATATTAACAAGCTTTCGACACCTGCGTGCTTGAGTGCTTTTTGCGGCGCTCCTACGCCTAAATTATTGACTTCATAATGAAAAAAAGATAGATAGATAAATTGTAGGTAATTGTCTGTAGTTTCACTTTGTATGTAGTTGTTTTTATCGTAAAGTAAGTCGGAAAGGGGGTATTGTCAAATAACTGCTTCAAGGCGCCATTTTACCAATATGGCGGCGCGAGCAGCAAATATACGAGGTAGCAAAGTAAAAATTCGGAAAAAGCACATCAAAACCTTTGAAATTACCAAATTTCCAAGCCCGCGGAAAACTTTCCAGATAAAACTGTACACGTGACGGGTTCTCCTAGAAGCACCTAGTGAAAAGACTGCTGAGCCTGATAAGGACTACTGGTCCCTTCACATAAACGCCACAACCAAGAGCACAAAAAACCTGAAGGCTGAGGTGCCGAGGATTCCAAGCCTTTCACTGGTGTGCTGGTCCAATCAATCAAGGCTACAATTACATTGGACGATATTTAAAATCAAACATGTTTGTTTCTGTCCAGAATTTATTTATTTTAAATAAAGTTAATTCCACTATTGAAAAAAGTTTTCCGTGAACCAGGTGATCACTCCAGAATTATGATAGTCCCTCGCACAGTGAACATGTTACACTAACACTACACCAACTGTGACACTTTCCACTATCAACGAAATACCGTCGTCAGATATTCTGCCAGTGTAAGTATAGATTAGATTCCACTGCGACCTTTCCAGATCTATTGTGGTTCTCTGAATCTAGATTCCATTTTCCAGTCTGATTCTTAAATCAGCCTCGAGATTGAACCTTTCATTTCTTGCTGGTGTCTGCTAATCACCTAGTACAAGAAACCACAGATTCGCCAGGCAATCGGATGTGCCACGACCTTGCCACTTATGCAATCCCAGTGTGTATTGCCAACTGTTTCAGAACTAAAAGAAACAAAAGACAAAAACGATTTAATGATTTTAGCCCTTCCATCTTCACTCTAAAGTACACTACGATTTTATTTATTAATAAACCGTCCTCGAGAACCTATGAATCTTCTAAAACAATTCCAACTTTGACAGACGACAACCTGTAGACATCCCAAATTTATAATTCACCAGATTTTCGAGCGGAAATTATGTTTCGTCTGTAAATAACATCCCAGAAGCCTCTTGACAGTAAGCCACCATTATTCAGAGGTTTCCTTTGCGAAGTTGCTAGGAACTAGAAGTAATTTATTTATATGACGACCCTTTGGTGGCAGGACAATACAATTATACTGATTGTAACTAGGAGAAAACATTCTTCGAACATTAATTGAGAGCATCAACATCCAGCGTAACATGAAATGGTTTTAGAGTGAAGGAAACGCAATTAACAATGTTGATGGAAGCAAAGGATATTACATATTATTCACTTTATGATATTTATCCGTTTAATTATGTGATACTGTTACGACGTAAATATAAGCATATGGTATGGAAAAAATTAAGCCCTTTAAATTTCGGTATTTTTTTAGATACAATTATCTATTCCAATATGGAGACTAATTAATGTCTATCCAAAACAGCACGGCACTACTGCTGGTAGTATCTGCTGTTGCTAGCCTTGCTCTAGAATAAAATAATCGATTCAGATACTGATTTTAACCAAAAAATTGTGCATTATCAAGCAATCAAGCAACGTTTACAACAAACGGAGTCGTTTCTTCCCGAAATTGTCGATATTGGGCTAGTGAAAACCCGAGCTACACGATTAACTGTAATAGTCCGGTGTTTCCGATGTCCGTCCGGCGGTCAGGGTAAAACGCAGGTACGTCCGAGGTCCGTCCCGCGGTTAAAAGGGTCAAGACGTTTGTCCGAAGTCCGTCCCGTGGATCCGTATGATAATTTATATTGCAGATATTATATGTTATATATACATATAAGATATCATATGTAGTAGATACTTTATTTGTAATGCTAAAACCATTACATTTTATTTCATATGTTTGGTGCGTTTTTAAGCCAAAAGTCGAACGGTATCACACGCGAAACAACGAGAAGCACTACTAGCTATCTATTATTTAAAATATTCCTCTATTTATAGGTAAGGGTCTGTGGAAGGGTGTCGATAATACACGAATCATACTAATTATTCTAGGAATAATATTCTACCCTGCCCATTCTACCTGTGTATCCACCTGACCGCGGGACGGACATCGGTCGGGGATTAAAAACCCTTTTCCTAAACCCTCAATTTTCTGACCGCGGGACGGACATCGGTATTGCCCGTCAATGTTCTAAACGTACTGATGCTTTTAACACATTTTTATGTCAATAAATCCATGTTAACCTCGAGAAACCTACTAAAACCGACAAAGTTTCAAGAGAAACTATAAAATTTGCTTTCATCTTTCTCCCTTTCCATAAAAATGTCATCGCAAAAATCGAAATTCATCCGTATCACAATCTTGAACTGTACCAATGATCTTATCTGTGAAAAGCGAAATTCCAGTCTCCGGTGTAGCGATAAGAAATCATATTCGTTACCACACACAACAAACGGAGTAAGACATAAAGGTAGAAGAAGAAGGAGTTATGGCGTCAGAACGGACCGGCGACAAGGACGGATAAAAAACAGTGGAGAGAGTCGCGCAAGTTGCCTAGCAACGTGTCAGACGCCGGCTGATCAATAGCACTATCCAGAAATGTTTCCAGATGCCGGTGGCTTGGCGTAGGGAGAATTATAACTGAATTTGTGGGATACTGAAAGTTTTCTCTTTTTTTTCGGTTTTTGAAATTCATAATAGCTGCCACGGAAACGTGACAGTGAAAAATTAGGTTTTGGCTAACTTGATAATGAGATTCTGGAATGATGGAGTTGTCTGGAAAGAGTAAACATGGTGGTAGGGTTTTCTGAAAGAATGGCATGGAAAAAAGTTATAGTTCGCAGTTCCATTGAAAATTAAGAATAAGACTTACATGTATCACAGTGTATTTAAATTTTTGAAAAACTTACAATTGAATTCAAACGTTTATTTCTTAAGCAGTTAAGATGTTACATTTTTTTCAATGAAAACACTACTTAGAAAAAATGATAGAATTGTGTATGACATTTTGAATACTAACTTAATTATTTTTGTGATTCTTTGTTTAATTATTAACCTCAAAGAGTTACGAACCGTGTAACTAGCGCCCTCTATGTGAAAACAATTTCATGAGATGTATCAGCTTACGAAACATGATTAATTATACAAAATTGTATTATAATGTTGCCAGTAGTTGCGACTTAATTGTAAAAAACGAGTTTTTTAATATAATTATCTTTATGAAAATTTGTTGTTAACACCATAGATTTAAAAAAAAAAGGTGTGTAGAAAGTTCAAAGAAGGGTATGGAAAGCTTAAGAAAAGAATATATCTTGAAAAAGTGTATGGAAAGCTCAAAAACTGTATAGAAACAACAGGGTGATTGATTAGTGTGATAAAGTTCAGTGCCTCCTTTGTCCTTTGAGATATCAATTTGAAAATTTTAGGGTTCATAGCCATCATCAGGCTCCACATTTTAAAATTATTTACAATCTTACAGGGTGTTCCAGAATGCTGTGCCATATCAAAGTTACATTTTTTTCAAATGAAACACCCTATATTTTATCGCATATTTGGAATCAGCTTGACCTCCCCATTACAATAATATAGGGTTGTGACGTGTTCTACGGAGTATTTAAAAAGTTATAACCAATTTTCCATAAAAATCGTAACAAGTTCAATACCCTGTACAATCTAAGAGAAATTCAAGAATAAAATTCTGTTGCGGCCAAAGCATTTGAATAGTAGTAAAAATCCTGGAAAATTATTTATTTTGTTAATATTCATTGAATCTGATACAGAGTGAATCAAAATACGAATACATTATTTTCTCCGTTTTTTTCAAATGGATCACCCTGTATTTTATGTGAGAATCGAAAAGTACTACCAACATACTTCTTTTTTTTATAAAGCATTCCCTATACCTAAAATTATTAGTTCTTGAGATATTTTGATTTTTCTATACAAAACATTGATTATATCAAAAAAATATGGTCCTACTACATATTCACCAACAATACCTCCCCACACATTGAACGACCATCTAGTTTGACTGTGTGTCACTATGTGATATGGAATACTTAGTTTATGAATAATAGTGAAAGTCATGCCCAAAAACACAACCATTTTTATGAAACGTGGCTCCTTACACTTGTGAGTGTCAGAAAAACATTAATTTCATTTTCTTCTGTCACAGAAGTTTTTGTTTTGTAGGTTGCCGCCTTTCAGGAAAACGTTCATGGTATTCTCTTGCTGATAGTAAGGCGTTTTAATTGCATTCTCCCAATATCCAGATCATATCAATAATTTCATCACTAGTGAAATTCATTTTTGCCCTAGTTCAAATTCTTCAAAACACCAAAAAATGTAGCAAACCGCTAAATCAAAAAACACTAATGTACCTACTGCCATGTCATGTTATTGTCAAATATCAGTTTTTGACAAATCAATCACACCCAACTCGCAATAATTAATTATTAAATAATTAAATATAATCAATGTTTTGCATAGAAAAATCAAAATATCTCAAGAACTAACAATTTAAGGTATATGGGATGCTTTATAAAAAAAGAAGTATGTTGATAGTACTTTCCGATACTCTCATAAAATACAGGGTGATCCATTTGAAAAAACGGAGAAAATAATGTATTCGTATTTTGATTCACCCTGTATCAGATTCAATGAATATTTAAGAAATAAATAATTTTCCAGAATTTTTATTACTATTTTACACTTTGGCCGCAACAGATTTTCATTCTTGAATTTCTCTTACAATGTACAGGGTATTGAACTTGATACGATTTTTATGGAAAATTGGTTATAACTTATTAAATACCCCGTAGAACACATCACAAGCCTATATTATTGTGATGGGGAGGTCAAGCTGATTCCAAATATGCGATAAAATATGGGGTGTTTCATTTAAAAAAATGTAACTTTGATATGGCCCAGCATTCTGGAACACCCTGTAAGATTGTAAATAATTTAAAAATGTGAAGACTGATGATGGCCATAAACCTTCAAATTGATATCTCAAAGGACAATGGAGACACTGAACTTTATCACACTAATCAATCACCCTGTAGAAAGTTAAAAGAAGTGTATGGAAGTCTAGTTTTGTGGGGATTTTTACCCTCAAATTCTAGTTTTTTATAAATTCCATCAAATATTAAAAAAAAAATCGAATAAAACAGCTATATAACTGCAGAGTTTTTGGGTTGCCCAAACAGTAGGGTCCATCTGTGTAAAATAATTTGAATAATTTTATTTCAATAACTAAAACGCTACAAAATTAAAAGGAAACAAAAAGAGTGAATTAAGGTGAAATTAGAAACAAAGAAAGCATTGTCCATTTGTGTTGGTTAATGCAGTACGCGGCACCTTTCCGAAGTCGCTAATGGATTGGCATTTGTGGTTTTTTCTTATCTTGATTTTTATTGCATAAGAATTCCGTTTAAAGAACAATATTTGCGGTATTTCTTTTGTAAAAATTGCACGTGGCTACTGGTCTCAACAATCAAACCATTGTATACTAAAATGTAAATACTGCAGAATATTTTAAGTAAAAGGAAATGGTGCGAAGAGTCAATGCAATTAATTTTTTGTTTACTTAAATATTAGCGGCCTGCGTGACCCAATACATAATAAGATAGTTTGAAGACCTAAAAACACGATTATACGGCGGTTAAAAATATTTGAGCAAAGTAGAAATGAAAATAAACGGAAAAAAATTAATTTCAATGTAAAAAATTCTAGTTTGATTTTTACTATTTTATAATAAACCATCTGTTACAAAAAGTGATCTCAAAATAATGTTTCATAACGAATTAAATATTTTTTTATCCTTCACTATGCGAAAGTTGAATTTTACCAGCTTTACGGAGGCGAAAAAATAACCCTTTCTATGCCTAACCTAACCTAACCATATCTTCTTTCGGCCTGAAAAATGCCACTTTACCGCCTAGGTATACAATATACTATTAAATCGGTTTGAAAAAATTAATGATTTTAATTTGGTGCACATTTTTATTGAAAATTTTTTTTGTCAGGAGTTTTTAGACACCCTGTATATGAAATCCTGACCAATCCGCTATAAACAACAAGTAAAAAAATCCATTTTAATACACGTCCGACGAAATCACATTCCACAACAGCTAGAATGTTATCTTCTATTGTTAGTGACTAGATTACATCAATAACTTATTTGAATAAATACTGTCCTAGGGCGGTCTCGCACCTAAATCTATGCGTGCATGTAATTCTGACATGCGAGAATTTTAAACGCTCTGTACAAAATAAATGCGGAGTCGAGATAAAACTTTGAACCAAGAAAATATAATGTATAACTTAATTGAGGGCGTTGATAAAGATAATTGCTATTGAGTTGTATACATATAGGGTGTTTCTAAATTCATGCAAAAAAATTCAGTGATTGCCCGTATAAAATTATATTGCAACATTTCCTCAGCCCAGCCCGTTAAGAGATGTCACCCCTTGAAGGTGCTGAGAAAAATTGAGCTTTTATTTTTTTCCGCTTTGTGTGTAGTGTAGCATATTCTGCATATTTTTGCGATTTGAAAATTTGTGAGTAACTCATTGATCGCTAATACTCTAATTCTAATATTTTTCTCTCCTACCTACACCAAAAATAGGGCGGAACGTATTGTTAGGAAGTCCAAGGGAGGAAAATTCATGTAATGTTGCCATTACTACGCTTATGTAAATTAACGAAATTCTTGAAATCATTTCGACTATCTTTGGATATTAGTAGACAAAATAAACTAATAATATTTAAATGCAATGTTTATTAAATAAATACCAAGATAAACTGCCCTCGCTTCGCTACGCTCGTGAATCTAATAGTTTCGAGCTGCTAAATATCATTTTCTGCCCTAGTGACATAATATACTATTCTGTAAATATTTTTATTTTAGTACCTACATCAAATTTTTTGAATTATTAAATCCTTATGTTTTTCCATTGAACGGGGATGCTCATGTGCATTCCAGCTAGCATAAGTCAACTCTAGGAGTTCAATGAACTTTTTAGCGGTTCGGAACTCGAGGAGGGATTTTGGACGATGCCGCATTATGTAACGCTAAAAATAGGTCGATCTCCTTTTCTGCTCCCTTTTTTGCACATCCGTATCAGCTATGATATTTTATTGGCTCTATTATACGTGCAGATCATTAACAGGTCACAGGACATATTAAAGAATGATGAAATTTTCATCAGAAAAATAAATGCATTTATTCATTCAGTGTGTTTATGTGAAAACAATTATTTTTCAATCACCATAAAATGATATCTAGTTACCTTTATAGTTGTAAAAGTGCTTTTTGTTACGCCGAACATGGTTTTATAGAGTTATATTTAAGTTTTTTTTTTAAAGAATACCTGCTAGCATTTTATGACACACCATAAAATCTTCCTCTATTGATAAGGGGGGTTTATTGCTGCGATCCAACAAAACTGTCTGATAGAAATTTATGTACAAGTTCGTCTAGCAGGTGGTTTTTTTTTATCTTAATTTGATGATACACAACATTCTAACCTTGAACTTTAACGAAAAGGTTGTTTGAATTCGTATACCGAGACTGCTCGAAAATTATACAAACGGGAACATCCAAGTTTATTGAAAGATTTTTCATCGTCTACTAGTCATTTTTCTGGTGTCGCAACTTCAAGTGCAACCATAAAAAAGGAAGGATCGATTTTCATTCTCCCCCCCTCGAGGGGAGCGGGCCGCTATAGGCTTTCCGGAGCCTCTTCAGCCAACATTGGAAGGAATAAGGATTGTTTATGGTTCAGGGGATGGGAGTGGAAGGAACGGTGGTAGGTGCCTGAGAGGTGTGTACTGACCCAGCATTCGCCTATTGCTAAGAGAAAACCTCTGAAAAAACTCATAGCAGGTCAGGCGGACCTGGGATTTGAACCCCGGTCCTTCCGAATGCAAGTCGAGAGCGTAACCACTCCACCACTTACTCGGTAGTGCAACCATAAGTTAGCTTACACCATTTATATGTTACGCCCAAACATCGAAAACGCTCATTGAGTGAAAAAAACGGACGCAACGCGTTGTGCACGGTGCCAAACGACCAAATATCGAAATTGCACGCTGGACAATGCTGGACAATGCTCAAACGGTCACGATGCGTTCTAGATGATTTAGAGAGCTCATAAACCGGTCTTTCTTGTCTAGGTTTGTCAGTGTGTTTCGGACTGCCTAATTTACTGTTTAATGAAACACTTAAAAATATCGTTGATAACAGGAGATCGTCCTAGGAGTGTTCTAGCGGTAGTTCTGAGCGTTAATGATTCCAGTGTGGGAACCAAAGAGTGTGCTGGAAAGAATTTATAGTCTTAAAGAATTCAATTTCGTTGATTCAAATTTTATAAACGCATAGGATGTTCTAGGTTGTTCATTAAATTTAAGAAAAGCTTCAGCTCTTTCGTCTGGATCAAAACAAGGATTTGTAATGTGTCATTGTAAGCGTTATTGTAATACAGACAAGTTTTCTAAATCATACAGAACGCGTCGTGGCCGTTTGAGCATTGTCCTCGACGCGTAGTGGTCAACAAGAACGGACACAACGAAAAAAATTATGTCATTTCGGTATTTGGTCGTTCGGCATCGTCTACAACGCGTTGCGGTCGTTTATTTCGCTGTTTGGGTGTAACATATACATTAACACGATTCCTATCAAAATTGGCATAGATGAAGAACAACTTATAACACTTCCGCTTATACCGAAAATGAACGTATACAGATTGGGAAAAGTCTATTCGCGCCATACGATTTGCACCAGTACGACAAGGAATTTATGAGCAAAACTACTTGAAAGAGAGAGAAGAACAATTGTGCGTTCAGCGATGGGCGTGTAAAAGTTTAAATGTGGATTCTCTCTGTAAAGGACACTGTTGCCGGATGAAAGTGTTTAGTTTTACCTAATAGTGCATGAGCTTGAAAAAAAGTTAAACAAATATAATTTGTACAAATTAATCTGTGCTTCTGGCAACAGCGGTTAAAATAGGAGGACACTGAACACGCCCCCAGCTGTTGTTGGTAGCTGGAACTGAACACAAGCCCATTGCTCAGCGCACAATTATTCTTATGTCTCTTTCAAGTAGTTTTGCTCATATTTTCCCTGTCGTACTTGTGTAAATCGTATGACGCGAATAGACTTTTCGCAATCTTTATAATCAACTTTTCGGATTCTACATTAAATTTTAATATCAATTTATGTAGAATACCCTATATCTAACATTTATACTTATCGAAATATTAACTTTTTCGACAGAAAATTGACAGGTGCTTCCTGTTGAAAATTATGTGTGAACATCCCCTATACCAAATAAAAAATATCTTGTCGGGTTGATTAGTAAGATGATCAAGGTAATTGGTGATATGTCGGAAACTTCTTCATTGTATACGAGGCTGTTAAAAAAAAGATGTTCAAGTTTAAAGATGTTAAATATTTGAATTTTTTTAGATGAAACAACATATTTTTAATTTTTTACTAAATTCTAAGGCCGAAAATAAGGGTTTATGTTTATTTCCTAATAACCATTCTAAGCGTTTTTGAGATATTAACATGTATATAACCGGAAGTGAATTGTATGTCAAAATATTTTCCATAAATTCGTCATAATTGTTCTCCATCTTAGCTCGTCGTGAAACAGTATATATTGCATGAGTACATTTTGTCATTAATAATTTCTATAGAGTTAAATTAAACTGGACTAAAAATGTCGACGTACACGAATGTTTCGTATCATTTTTCAAAACTCGTCAGCAATTAACTGAAGAGGTGTCATCTTTAAAAATTCGAGCGAAAAACTGAAAAGACGATGAATTCCCGTATTCAAAACATTGTAAGTAATCTTTTGTTAAACGACAAGGTTGGCGTCAGTAGAAAACAGTGGCGTAGTGAGGTGAAAAATTGTTTGTTTTCACGTTAGAAATAAAAGCTTTGTATATTTTTAGTTCTATAGCGAAGATAAAAGGTTGTAGATAAGAAGCTGAATTTTTGTATAGATAGTATATCCAAATTTATAAATTGGAAATTTAACAGTTAAAATTTCACACCACTACTCGCGACATTTTGTTATACGCTTATTAAACTCAACATACAGACGTTTTAAACTAGTAATTATTAAGCTTTGTGACAGAACCGGTTAAACAAAAATGACAAATCAACGTATGTCAAAAACAACAATACCCTGTCCAACTTGGCAAGCAGTGAAATTAATTTAAAATGTCAGGTTGTATTAAAACAGTTTTTTCCAAATTAAGATGTGAAATTTTCTTACCGAAAACCACGCAAGCTTAAATTATTTCCGGAAATTTTCTCGAGGGCACGAATATTTTAAGAAAATTTGTGATATTATAAGTGAAAACTTCAAATTCAACCAAATTTTCCGTGAAAACTGGAAATTCTACCAAAAATGATGAGAAAAACTGGAAAAATTAAACAATTACAAACTCTAAATTTAACCAAATTCACAACAAACAAAACCATTTCGCAGAGTTTGGAGTTAAAACAGAAGATTCAACAAATTTGGCGACTACGAACTGCCTAGATTTTATCGTAGATAATAAAAAGTTTTCACCTCTATTTGTTTTTAAATTTAGGTTCACAAACACTTGCAGAACTTCTTCCAGTGACTTGGGCAATGGTGGTGTGCATTCTCCTCTTGCAGCATAGATATTTCTTCAATCACAAGAAATGTCTTTCGTAAATTGCTGAAATTTTCCTTCCTAAATTCCTTGAGGACAATCTTTAAAGATCTTTCACATATATCTTCAACAGCTAACCTCTTTGTGGAATTACTAAAAATTCACCATCTAACTTTTCCATCTTTGACAACATGTGCCTTAAATTATTTATATTCGTTCATTATCAACAACAAAACTCCTCGCCTTTGACTAGAACTGAAAATATTCATCTTTTTTTAAATTTATCCTCATCAAATTTGGTTTTCCTAAATACCGACCAATAAGAAATATTTAAATATATTTATTTTTGAATTTTCCCAAACTTTCTTGCAGGTGGAGCAGTAAGTACTTGGGAATAATGTGTCCAGGCAGTTCCGTGTGGCAGTTAGTATTGACTGAACAAAATTCATATTGTGATCTTATATAATAGGGATATAATGGAGCTAGCGCCCTTTGAAGATGACGCTGGACACCGTGTACATACAAAAATACAGCTTCTTATCTCTGATTACGAGATTGACCCTTGAGGGAACTATAAAGATGAAAAATCACATGGAAATTAATCGGAACTATAAGATCTGAAATTATCTGTGGTACATGTGCACTATTTAGCTTTTAATTAGTTAACAAAAGATTGCATTCAATTTTTAAATTAATTAACGGCATCGGAAACTTCATGCATCGACGTATTCATTAAAATTTGCCAAAATCGAATCTATGATGTTGCACAATGAGGTAATTAAATTTTTAATGAAAACTTTACGTAACGCTTCAATACATAATACGGGGAGTAACGGTATTAATAATTGATGTAATTAAAGATTAACTATTTGAATTATTTAAAATATTTTTTTTTGTTGATAATTACTTTATCGTTTAATGTTTTTCATCAACTAAAAGTTCACAAATAGAAATTATGTATTTTCATAATTTGACAGATGGAAACTAAAATTTGGTTGAGTCCTCAGATTTAACTGCAATTTCTGTGAATGTTCGTGCTGTGAATTTGGTTAAATTACCAGTTTTGACGGTGAAATTTTGCTAAATTTCCAGTTTAAACAGAAAATGTTGTTAAATTTGTATTTCTAATCAAAAGTTTAGTTAAATTTAGAGTTTTCACTGTGAATTTGGAAATTTGGTTAATTTTTCCATTTTACACAGTAAATGTTGCTAAATATTCAATTCAAATCGCAAATTTTTCCGGATAATATGGTTGAATTTCCAGTTTTTAATAATAATTTTTTGGTTAAATCTCAGTTTTCACACTGGATTTTGTTAAATTTTCTGATTTTATAGCAAATTTTGTTAAATTTCTATTTCAAATCACAAATTTGGTTAAATTTAGAGTTATCACTGTATATTTGTTGAATTTCCAATTTTTCGCTTCATACTTGGATAAATCTCAAGTTTTTATGTGAAATTTGGTTAATTTTTCCATTTCACACAGTAAATGTTGCTAAATATTCAATTCAAATCTCAAATTTTTTCGGATAATATGGTTAATTTTCCTGTTTTTAATTTTATAATAAAAAATTTAGTTTAATCCCAGTTTTCACACTAGATTTTGTTAAATTTTCTGTTTTTACAGCAATTTTTGTTAAATTTCTATTTCAAATCGCAAGTTTGGTTAAATTTAGAGTTTTCACTGTAAATTTTGATGAATTTCAAGTTTTTATGGTAAATGTTGCTAAATATTCAAACTTTTACGGATAATATGGTTGACTTTCCAGTTTTTAATCATAATTTTCTGGATAAATCTGAGTTTTCACACTAGATTTTGTTAAATTTTCTGGTTTTACAGCAAATTTGGTTAAATTTCTAATTTTTACGTCAATTATGATTAAACCTTCAATTTTTATGGCAACTATGGTTAAGTTTTTCACAAAAACTTTTCAGTCTAAAAATTCCACACAACCTTCGCATAAATTCGGTACATTGTTTTTCTATTAATTCAATTCTCCGAATGACTACAAGATCTTTTGTCCATTTTTTATTGCCGCCAAGATTTAAACCTACGTTTTACGGTCTGTTGGTTACAATGAAAATATTATATGTGTGTAAAAACATTTAATTAGAAAAAAAAAACTTCACACTATGGAAGCGATTGCGACTTGAAACTCGTTAAAACTATGAAATATCATATGATATCGAGATTGAATTACTATACAGGATGTTTAACATTTCTTCAACAACAGTTACAAGACATTTTGTATCAAAATTTGCGGAACGTTCAAAAAAAACGAAACTTCTCCTCCGACAACTCTCTTTGCTCAAATCTCTTCCACATTCTTACTCTTGCTTCCTTTTTTATTTCGTGGTAACTCATCTTCTGCTATACTTTTCGAGTTACCAACCCTTCCATCTTTATTCATATTTGTTTTCCATCAACTCTCTCAATAATAACGCAGTGTTGACAATGATTTGGTGATCCAGGTGCCGTGGTTACCCTTTTCGTAGTCTGCGAACGACTACTTTGTATTTCCTGGTTAATCTTGGGTGACGATCTTGAACAAGTAAGTGATAACTAAATTTGGATTTCCACTCGGTTCCTGAAAAGTCTCAGAAACCAGCGTGAATTTTTGATTGAAAGAAGCTTGTGGGTTTCCCCAAACTTCTACTATAGTTGACGCTACTTGACGCTTGTATTTTTTAAATTCATCTAATTCTCACAGTGTTTTTAATCTAATGTTAACACTTTATACGGGGTTCGAATAAAGTATGGAACCAAGTAAATATCTTTTAAACGAAAAGAACGATATTTATGAAAATTTGCAGGTAAGTGCAATGGAACAAACTGCATCTGATGTACATTTTTTTGTTAATAATATACTTCCGGTTTAACCGGAAACGCCATCAACTTCTTTAATTTAAATGGGACACCCTATATATTTTTACAGATTTTGAAAGAGCTCTATCAATATAAATCAAACATAATAACGTACGATCGATTGTCTTGTTTAGTTTATTGTCTTGTTTTAGGGAATTTTTATTAATTGAAAATTAATAAGGTAAAAGATCTGCAAACAAGGCAAAAAGTCACTATTAAAAATGCCAAAATTCGCGATAGAAACTTCATATTTCCCGTGTCAAAGTTGGTGTTACAACTTTTTATAAAAATAATAATATTTTATTATAAAAGTAGTTACTTTTTGTGCACCCTGTATGAACCGGCGAGTATGTACGGATAGCGTTCACGCTTGACCTGGTGAACGTTTATTTTTCACAAGAATTGTGCAACAAGTACATATATTTCTCGGTACTATTAACTGGTTACAAGTTATTTTATTTAAAACATCCAACAGCTAGATTTGCACTGAAATTTGTAGGTTATCGAGCGGTTTTCAATTCAATTAAAAAATGTCCGTTTGTTAAACAATGAGAAGAGGTTTTGTTTTATTTTGTTCGCTAATGTGACTCGATGAGATTATGATCGTACCGTTTATTCATGTGTTATTTTAAATTGGTTATGTAGTACTATTAATACGAGGATGGCTTGATTTTTTCAACGTAGTAATAAATTGATTGTAGAATTGAACTTATTTCGTTTAAACGGTATTTGAAAGATGATATTTTAGAAAATTTACAGGTTACACTAAAAGTCTTCTATAAGTTCCTTGTGGCATTACTTGTTATTTTTTCTTATTTTCTTGGGAATCAAACCACAATAATGTTTTTTTATTTTTTTATTTCAACGTTTCGGTAGCGTTCCAGCTACCGTTGTCAAGATTAACTAATAATGAATGAATGAAAAATTTTTTGGTCCCTATCTGACACAACGAAAAAAATTTGACAACTAGACAATCAATAATATTTTGAAGTTTAAGACTACAAAACTTTGTTGTCAAATTTTATTAAGGTCCATTCATAGTAGATCACACCTCTGGTAAAATGAGAAATAAAATATTTTATTTTATGAAATTCTAACGATATGTAGTCCACTAAAAATGGAATCCAGTAAAGTGCACGTTCCAGGAACGGTTTTTTATTGGGATAGCGCTTTTTTTCTTGCTTATTTTGGAAATTTTGTTACTATAAACGCGTTTGTTGTTACTTTTTTGTGTATGATTATTTTGTT
The DNA here is from genome assembly GCA_949126875.1 of Lochmaea capreae. Taxonomy (NCBI): domain Eukaryota; kingdom Metazoa; phylum Arthropoda; class Insecta; order Coleoptera; family Chrysomelidae; genus Lochmaea; species Lochmaea capreae. The sequence goes on along the minus strand of OX421406.1, from coordinate 5,770,458 downwards.
TTCAAAATATGTATAACTCAGTTTGGTGATTTTGTGTATTGAAGTGTGTATCGATTAACAACCATTCCAAAGATAAATCATAAGAAAACCTGGATAAAATCTTATGATGCTATCCTGATAACGCCGGTAATTGATTATTGGAAATTTCTCTTTCTAACATTGGTAACCAAATTTGACTACATTCGGCTGAAATACTAGCTACACATTTATCTGAATTTAGTTGTATTAAAGCACTTTCTTTGATTTTTCGTCTTTTATTATTGGGCTCTTTCAATATTACTTTTCTCGAATCCCATTGAATTTTATGCCCCTCTTCCCAAGCATGTTTGCAAATACCTGACTTAAAGAACTCCCTATCTTTGATATACTTTTTATGTTCATTTATTCGGACTTTCAATGGTCTAGATGTTTCACCTAAATAGAATTTGTCGCATTCACAAGATATCTGATATATGCAGTTTTTTGAAGATTGTTCTTCATTTTTTGGCTTCGTTTTTGTTAGAATAGATCTCAACGTATTGTTAGATTTGAAGCTAGTTCGAATATTGAATTGATTACCAATTTTCTTAATTCTTTCTGATAAACCCTTAACATACGGTATTGTCAAGTTTTTAAAAATTATGTTAGCTGAATTATTAATATTATTGTTATTGTTATGGGGTATTAACAATGAGCCCTTCTCTATATTCTTAATTTCTTTATTCACAAATTCTGCCGGGTAATTTTTGGCATTTAAAACATTTTTCAGCAAAGTTTTCTCCTTTGTGAATTGATTATCGTTAGAACAAATAATTTTGGCCCTATCGTATAAAGATTTTACTATTCCTTTTTTAACGCTTATAGAATGATTTGATTCAAAATTCAAATACCTATTAGTGTGTGTTGGCTTACGGTAAACACTTGTTTCATACCCTGTAGGTGTTTTATTAATAAGAACATCTAAAAATGGTAAAAAATTGTTATTTTCAATTTCAAATTTGATGGATTTTTCTCCTTCATTTATGTTTGTTAAAAAATCATTCAGAGATACTAAGTCGTAAGGCCATATTGCAAAAATGTCGTCAACATATCTCCACCAGACAAAATTCTGAGTTTATACCGGAAATTTCAAGAAAATTAACAACTGAAATAAGGTATTTTGGGAAAATTTACAGTAGAAATTTATGAAAATTTGCAGATCGAATGGGGAATTTTAATAAAATTCACAGGTTGACTAGAAAATTTTAGAAAATTTACAGGTTACACTAAAAGATTTAACAAAATTTTGAGTTTATACTGGAAATTTCAAGAAAATTAACAATAATTGTAATAAGGTATTTTGGGAAAATTTACAGAAGAAATTTCTGAAAATTTGCGGTTTAAATGTGGAATTATAGGAAAATTCTCTGATTGACTAGAAGATTCACAGCCTAAATTAAAAATTTTAGAAAATTTACAGATTAAACTGAGATTTAACAAAATTTTTAGTTTAAAGTGGAAATTTCTAGAAAATTAACAATTGAGATTTGACTAGAAAATTTTAAAAAATTTACAGCCTAAAATAAGAATTTTAAAAAATTTAGAGATCAAACAAAATTTTGAGTTTAAACTGGAAGTTACAAGAAAATTAACAATTGAAATTAGGTATTTTGGGAAAATTTACAGTAGAAATTTCTGAAAATTTGCAGTTTAAATGTGGAATTTTAGGAAAATTCTCTGATTGACTGGAAGATTCACAGCCTAAATTAGAAATTTTAGAAAATTTACAGATTAAACTGAGATTTAACAAAATTTTGAGTTTAAGGGGAAATTTCTAGAAAATTAACAATTGAGATAACGTATTTTGGGAAAATTTACAGTTGGAATTTCTGAAAATATGCAGTTTAAATGGGGAATTTCAGGAAATTCACAGCCTAAATTAAAAATATAGAAAATTTACAGATTAAACTGAAAGATTTAACAAAAAAGAAAATTGTTAATTGAAATTAGGTATTTTAGGAGAATTTAAAGATGGAATTTCTGAAAAATTGGTGAATTTTAGGAAAATCCACAAATTTACTAAAAAATTTACAGCCTAAATTAAGAATTTTAAAAAATTTAGAGATTAAAAGAAATTCTGAGTTTAAACTTGAAGTTACAAGAAAATTAACAATTGAAATTAGGTATTTTGGGAAATTTTGCAGATTAAATGGGGAATGTTGTGAAAATTCAGATTGACTAGGCAATTTTAGAAAATTTACAGCCCAAATTGAAATTTTTTGAAAATTTAAAGTAACTTAACAATTGAAATTAGATATTTTAGGAGTATTTACAGTTGGAATTAAAAATTTTACGGTTTTAATAATTGGAAAATTAACTAAATTCATAAAATAGACGGAAAAGAACCACTTTCCGCTCTAGTTCTAAAAAAGGCTTAAACACAATTTATTGCAATGACCTAAATAAACTTCCAATATAAAAACGTAAAAATGTCTAGAAGCGGACCTGGTTATACATCCATTAATGTCCTCCTATTTTTTATTATTAGCGAATCGTGTCATCACGACACGAATATTGTTCAATTAAATGCAAGATATAGACCGTACCAAAACAGAAAAAAAAGATTCTGCAGTTTTATACGTAAAAATATATATAATCAAAATATCTATCTAGCAATGATGTTATAATTTCTATCTCAAACAACTTGTTATTAATAAATCTCATTAAATACACTCGTGAAAAAAAAACACACGCACACGTTTATATGCTCTAAATAATAAACAATCACCACTTCTTTTAGTTCAGGAGCTAGAAAATTTTTGTAAAATGATAAGTTATATTTTTCTTAAACAGAAGATATTAGAGAGACCAAAAATAAATAAAGCACTTCATATAAAATTTTTTCCTCATGTCTTTAAAATTTAAACTGTTTATGTGTATCCATAATTGCTCACTTTTTGTCTACAGATCTCTGGTATAGTTGACGTAAAAGATATAGTGCCAGCAATCTAATCGTATATCCCCTTTAAGTTATGTTGCGGAGCTAAAGGTATTCATATTATTTTTGTCTACTTACCAAACATAATTCTATATTGTATTTGTATTTTGACCCCTCAGTAAATCCTTTCTTAACCGTATCGTGTGTATCATACAGAGTTTCGTCCAAATAGATAATTTATATTAAATATATGTATACTTACTTACAATTTCCACACAAAAACTCAAACACACACACTTTCTTGATGTCAGACCACCGAATAAAGAGAACACCTGCAACCATATCTCAAAAATAGTTATAGTCAAACTATTAAAGGCACTCACTCGCTGTCGCTCGATCGTGCTTTAAACAGTTTCGTTTTTTAATCGCCTTCATTAACAAACTAGTTTATTAAATAACTATTTACGATTATTAGTTGAAATTATAACATTAAATGAATTTATTGTCAACTAAGTAAGCATTTTAAATCATTATAATATTGACTGGGCTATGACGGTATACTCTTAGTCTTAGAGTCAAAAAAAAAGCTTTAAGCAAAACTGACGTTTACTTCAAGTTTTTTTGAATGTACGATCACAGGAAGATTTATTGTTAGTTAATTATTAATAAATCTGTTCAGTATATTTATACAAATAACCTTTCACATTGTTTAAAAAAAATTTTTTTAATCCAATTTTGCTTATACATATTAACAAATACAATAAGGACCTAGAGGAGAATAATATTTTGAAGTTAAAGACTAAAAAATATTTGTTGTCAAATTTTCAAGGTCTATTCATATTACAATATTCTTGGAAAATGTGAAATAAAATATTATTGACTGTCTAGTTGTCAAATTTTTTAGTAATGTCAAATAGGGACCAAACATTTTAAAAACTTAATTATTATTGATAACGCTATTTAGAAAGTTTATGGCTTAAACTGGAAATTACAAGAAAATTAACAATTGAAATTGGGAATTTTAGAAGAATTTACAGTTTAAATCATTTTGAAAATTATCTAAATTTATCAAATTGACAGTTTGAATTCAAAAAATGTAAATTAAAAAATTTGGAATCTTACTGAATTTAAAGTTTAAATTACAGTTTTAAAAAATAATTTCATTAAATTCAACAAAATTCACAATCTAAATTGGAGAATTTTATAAAACTCAACAGTATTCCCTAATAATTCTACAGATTTCACTGCTTTTTCTGGTAATTTGATTAAATTCCAGAATAATTAAATTCAAACATTTGAAAAACACGTTGAAATAAAAATTGTTTAATTACCCAATAAATGAACAAAAAAAAATGAATACTCCTCAAGCAACATACAAAAGATATTTAAACCATAGTAAACTTCAAGCAACTGTTTTCCGTTGAGTAACTTTTTGAGTATATAAAATACAAAAAACGAGGTATTTAGTTATGTCAACATTTTTTACTATAATTTACCGTATTTTAAAATAATAATCTAATATACAGGGTGAATTAATTTCGAGTAATAACGTCACCGTCATTTTTTTAAAAGGAACACCCCCATTTTGTCTCAATTTTCGGATTACTCTAGCTGAGCCGATTCCAAAAATGTATCACATGTTGATTCCAATTGGTACAGGGTGGACAAAAATACAATAGTTTTGTGTGTGCTCATAAAGTAATCCTGGAGGTTTTGATGAAAGTTTATGGTTTCAACAGAATGGTGCACCTCCCCATTATGCTGTAGATGTTAGATGGTACCTAGATGAAATTTTTCCGGTGGATTGGTAAACGTGGATCTATTGAATGGCCAGCGAGGTCACCAGATTTCAATCCTTTGGATTATTTTATGTGGGGCCATCTGAAGAATGTTGTGTATCAAACGAATCCAGCAAATATTCAAGAATTAAAAGAGAGAATTCGGACAGCAATAAACAATATTTCTCAAGACACAATAAACAAGGTTCAACAAGAATTTGTACACCGTTTGGGTTGGTGTCAAATACAACAAGGGCTGCAGTTCGAACACTTATAAAGTCATGTATTTCATCATATTCTGTCCGCTAGACAATAAGTATTTTTGATAATATTGTTAATTTAACTAATAAAGAATGTTACGCGTTACTTTATGAGCACACACAAAACTATCGTATATTTGTCCATCCTGTACCAATTGGAATCAACATGTGATACACTTTTGGAATGAGCCCAGCTAGAGTAATACGAAAATTGAGACAAAATGGGGGTTCCATTTAAAAAAAATGACGGTGACTTCATTACTCTAAAGTAATTCACCCTGTATATTAGAATATTATCATAAAATACGGTAAATTAAAATCAAATATCGACGTGTTTCAGGATTATTTCTTAAAATGGCCTGTTTAGCTAAAAATGAATTTGTTCCATACTTTACGGACACAGTGTATGTAAATCCCATTGAATATTGGCGTCATATTATATTTAGAGCTATTTACTCTGTTTAAGTGGCTACTATTAATTAACATATCCAATTAAAAAGGAACATTCTTTTAACAAAAGTAAAATAATAACAAAACCCAGAAAAATGAATAATTACATTTCGTTAACAGATTGAAAAAACGAGTAACCAAATAATTAACGATAACAAAAAAGTCAAACCAGTTTAAAAAAAACTAGAAAAATTGTGCATAGGTGTGCAGCCAATTGATAATAATAAATAAAAAACCATCGCTTATTCCCATCTTTAGAGTCCTATAGATCGTTAACGAAGAAGGTGTTAAAAAAATGCTATAATTATTTTTAGTCTCGCAAGTATTTGGTACGACGGAAGGAAAGGTACAAATCTACCAGCTCCTGTACTATAAAACAACTGCTTAGTTATTGAAACATATCACAAACAACTAGTTTATTTCGAACGATAAGAACATACATTTAATAACGATAATGAGATATTTACGATACTAGTAAATTACATGTGACCGACTTTTCCAGACTGTTATTTTTTTTTTTTCAATCATTTACTCTCAGTTATATAATTATTATTTAGTAAATTAACGTTGAATTGGAAAGAAAAACCTGATAAAAGTAGTGAAGCGTTCACCATTCTGATTAAATGTTGCGTACTACTGTAGTTGAATATTTTACAACTGTCTTGTCACAATGTTGCAATTTTTGGTACCATTTTTGTATATTGTCGGGAATAATTCGATACGTTGGTGATTTAATAACAATAACAAACAAGGAAGGTGAGGAAATTGACAAAATTTTGCAAAAAATGTTGTTAATTCTATACGCATCATAGAAATTTGATAATACTTTCAATGAGTACTCTAAAAATCAATAGAAAAATTCAGTATTATAGGATAAAACTTTCACTAAATACCCTAATAATCAATAGAAACATTCAGTATTATCGGCTGCAGAAGCCGCTGCCATTTACACCGTTAAAAAATATTAAACTTCACAAAAAATGTTGTAGATTCTCTAAGCACTAGAGACATTTGATAAAACTTTCACTAAGTACCCTAATAATCAACAGAAACATTCAGTATTATCGGCTTCAGGAGATGCTGCCATCTACACTGTTAAAAAATATTAAATTTCACAAAAAATGTTGTAGATTCTCTAAGCATTAGAGAAATTTGATAAAACTTTCACTAAATACCCTAATAATCAATAGAAACATTCAGTATTATCGGCTGCAGAAGCCGCTGCCATTTACACTGTTAAAAAATATTAAACTTCACAAAAAATGTTGTAGATTCTCTAAGCACTAGAGACATTTGATAAAACTTTCACTAAATACCCTAATAATCAATAGAAACATTCAGTATTATCGGCTGCAGAAGCCGCTGCCATTTACACCGTTAAAAAATATTAAACTTCACAAAAAATGTTGTAGATTCTCTAAGCACTAGAGACATTTGATAAAACTTTCACTAAGTACCCTAATAATCAACAGAAACATTCAGTATTATCGGCTTCAGGAGATGCTGCCATCTACACTGTTAAAAAATATTAAATTTCACAAAAAATGTTGTAGATTCTCTAAGCATTAGAGAAATTTGATAAAACTTTCACTAAATACCCTAATAATCAATAGAAACATTCAGTATTATCGGCTGCAGAAGCCGCTGCCATTTACACTGTTAAAAAATATTAAACTTCACAAAAAATGTTGTAGATTCTCTAAGCACTAGAGACATTTGATAAAACTTTCACTAAGTACCCTAATAATCAACAGAAACATTCAGTATTATCGGCTTCAGGAGATGCTGCCATCTACACTGTTAAAAAATATTAAATTTCACAAAAAATGTTGTAGATTCTCTAAGCATTAGAGAAATTTGATAAAACTTTCACTAAATACCCTAATAATCAATAGAAACATTCAGTATTATCGGCTGCAGAAGCCGCTGCCATTTACACTGTTAAAAAATATTAAACTTCACAAAAAATGTTGTAGATTCTCTAAGCACTAGAGACATTTGATAAAACTTTCACTAAGTACCCTAATAATCAACAGAAACATTCAGTATTATCGGCTTCAGGAGATGCTGCCATCTACACTGTTAAAAAATATTAAATTTCACAAAAAATGTTGTAGATTCTCTAAGCATTAGAGAAATTTGATAAAACTTTCACTAAGTACCCTAATAATCAACAGAAACATTCAGTATTATCGGCTTCAGGAGATGCTGCCATCTACACTGTTAAAAAATATTAAATTTCACAAAAAATGTTGTAGATTCTCTAAGCATTAGAGAAATTTGATAAAACTTTCACTAAATACCCTAATAATCAATAGAAACATTCAGTATTATCGGCTGCAGAAGCCGCTGCCATTTACACTGTTAAAAAATATTAAACTTCACAAAAAATGTTGTAGATTCTCTAAGCACTAGAGACATTTGATAAAACTTTCACTAAGTACCCTAATAATCAACAGAAACATTCAGTATTATCGGCTTCAGGAGATGCTGCCATCTACACTGTTAAAAAATATTAAATTTCACAAAAAATGTTGTAGATTCTCTAAGCATTAGAGAAATTTGATAAAACTTTCACTAAGTACCCTAATAATCAACAGAAACATTCAGTATTATCGGCTTCAGGAGATGCTGCCATCTACACTGTTAAAAAATATTAAATTTCACAAAAAATGTTGTAGATTCTCTAAGCATTAGAGAAATTTGATAAAACTTTCACTAAATACCCTAATAATCAATAGAAACATTCAGTATTATCGGCTGCAGAAGCCGCTGCCATTTACACTGTTAAAAAATATTAAACTTCACAAAAAATGTTGTAGATTCTCTAAGCACTAGAGACATTTGATAAAACTTTCACTAAGTACCCTAATAATCAACAGAAACATTCAGTATTATCGGCTTCAGGAGATGCTGCCATCTACACTGTTAAAAAATATTAAATTTCACAAAAAATGTTGTAGATTCTCTAAGCATTAGAGAAATTTGATAAAACTTTCACTAAGTACCCTAATAATCAACAGAAACATTCAGTATTATCGGCTTCAGGAGATGCTGCCATCTACACTGTTAAAAAATATTAAATTTCACAAAAAATGTTGTAGATTCTCTAAGCATTAGAGAAATTTGATAAAACTTTCACTAAATACCCTAATAATCAATAGAAACATTCAGTATTATCGGCTGCAGAAGCCGCTGCCATTTACACTGTTAAAAAATATTAAATTTCACAAAAAATGTTGTAGATTCTCTAAGCATTAGAGACATTTGATAAAACTTTCACTAAGTACTCTAATAATCAACAGAAACATTCAGTATTATCGGCTTCAGGAGATGCTGCCATCTACACTGTTAAAAAATATTAAATTTCACAAAAAAATGTTGTAGATTCTCTAGGCATTAGAGAAATTTGATAAAACTTTCACTAAATACCCTAATAATCAATAGAAACTTTCAGTATTATCGGCTGCATGAGCCGCTGCCATCTACACTGTTAAAAATAATAAATTTTACAAAAAATATTGTAGATTCTCTAAACATCCTAGAAATTTAATAAAATTTTCACTAACTACTCCAATAATCAATAGAAATACTCAGTATTATCGGCTGCAGGATTCGCCACTATCTACTCTGTTAAAAAATATTGAATTTCATAAAAAATGTTCTAGTCTCTAAGCATCCTAGAAATTTGATAAAATGTTGACTAACTGCTCTAATAATCAATAGAAACATTCAGTATTATCGGCTGCAGGATTCGCCACCATATACACTGTTAAAAAATATTAAATGTTACAAAAAATGTTGTAGATTCTCTAAGCATCCCAGAAATTTGATAAAATTTTCAGTAACATCTCTAATTATCAATAGAAACATTCAGTATTATCGGCTGCAGAAGCCGCTGCCATCTACACTGTTAAAAATATTAAATTTTACAAAAAATGTTGTAGATTCTCTAAGCATCATCAAAATTTGATAAAACTTTTAATAAGTACTCTAATAATCAATACAAACATTCAGTACTTATTATCAGTTGCAGGATCCGCCACAATCTACACAAATTTCACAGAAAATGTAGATTCTCCTAGCATCATAGAAATTTGATAAAATTTTCAGTAACATCTCTAATTATCAATAGAAACATTCAGTATTACCGGCTGCGTGAGCAGCGGCATGTACACTGTTAAAAATATTAAATTTTACAAAAAATGTTGTAGATTCTCTAAGCATCATAGAAATTTGATAAAATGATCACTAAGTACTCTAATAATAAATAGAAATATTCAGTATTATCGGATGCAGGATCCGCGATCATCTACACTGTTAAAAAATATTAAATTTCACAAAAAATCTTGTAGATTCTCTAAGCATCATAGAAATTTGATAAAACTTTCAATAAGTACCCTAATAATCAATAGAAACATTCAGTATTATCGGCTGCAGAAGCCGCTGCCATCTACACTGTTAAAAATATTAAATTTTAGAAAAAATGTTGTAGATTCTCTAGGCAACCTAGAAATATGATAAAATTTCCACTAATTACCATAATAATCAATAGAAACATTGAGTATTATCGGATGCGGGATCCGCGATCATCTACACTGTTAAAAAATATTAAATTTCACAAAAAATGTTGTAGATTCTCTAAGCATTAGAGAAATTTGATAAAACTTTCCCTAAGTACCCTAATAATCAATAGAAACATTCAGTATTAAAGGATGCAGGATCCGCGATCATCTACACTGTTAAAAATAAAAACGAAATATTAAATTCCACAAAAAATGTAGTAGATTCTATACTCATCATAGATATTTGATGACACTTAATTTGAGTATTCTTATAATCAAAACAAACATTCACCGCTATCAACGGCTGCTGAAGCCTTCGCCATCTACACTGTTAAAAAAGTGAGTTGAGTGTTTGTTTTAATTCAATAGTTTACGCAAAAAAAATGTATAAAATGTCGATCATTCGTATAGAAAATAGAACATTTTTTGTGGAAAATAAGATTACATTTACGTATGTTTCATTTTTATCTTTTGTTATACCTGTACGAACTTGTATTTCATAAAATAACTCCAGCTGTCAACATTTATCCTGTAGATCCGACAATATGGTAATTGATACATATTCGGACATAAATATTAATAACTATAATAACATTGTATAAGTATAGATAGGTATGTTGTTTTATAAAAAGAAATGGATTTTGTCAACAACCAATAATTTCACCCAGTCGTTAGCAAATATGATTTAATTTATTTAAACAATGTTAACAGCTGTGCAGCAAGAGAATTTTTTTTATCACTAAGTGGACCATCAGGTTAATTAACAACTTGGTTGATATTTTATTTAAATATCCGTTTAATTTAAAAATGTGTCAAAAGTACTATTCTTTATAACGCTCTTACTCGTAAACTGCATACATATTACGTACTATTTGGATGCCAAGTAAATATACAGGGTGTTTTCAAATGACACATCGTTTGCATGTAGGTACCTCTCGTAAAATTGGACAAAATGTGTTGAAGTTATGAAAAATTAAACGTTTTAACTTGATAACTTTAAAATGTTAAATTTAAAAGGGCATATTTTGATGGAAAAACATGTTTTAATTCTAGATCCAGTGGTGTACATTTGGAAGAATATGTTACCTTTCCCCTCCCAATTAAACACAAAAAAATATAAAGGTACCTATATCAGCAATTTATGGATTGTCGTACAACAACAATGGGCAATATATTCTGTCAAGAAAATATTCTGTGAAAAAAATAATATTTAAAAAGGCAATCAGAGGATTTTAAGAATCAAAAATCGAAAATTTTACACCCTGATCAAATAAAACTTTCATATTTTTATAAATGTAAATAATCGCAGAAAAAGTATAGTAGGTATAGTATTACATGCTTGTAAAACTTTTTTTTTTACTCGAATGTAAAGTTTCATGCAACTCTCGATATGTAATATACTATTCTTGCTTCATTAAACGACAGTAATATGATATACAAACGCCAAATTGGAATTACATTTCAGAAATTGTACTGTAGGTACCTATACGAAGATAAAACAAATATTCAATCAATTCTCACCGGTCTTTGCAGTGTCAAGTTTAGCTAAAACAGGTATTTAATATACAAGATTTAATTGAAGTAACTGCCTACCTCTCATCAAAAGTTATTATAACCTTATTTACACATTGATAACGAGCATTAATAAAATCTTGTGGGAAATCTAAGAGATCAAGCTTCAGATAGTAACAGAATTTACGTCATTATAATGTTTTTATAAACTTTATTATTATTGTATACTCGACAAAATTATGTATTAGGTACCCCCGAATATATACAAGTAACAGCTAAGAGTTTTTTATTACACAACATTCGAATATTGGTCATGCCGATAGAATCTAGGATAAAATGGACAAAATGCAGTAGGTAGACAGTTTTTAGACTGTTGCATATTTAAATGTTGATAAAAAGTATATTCTTTATGCATCAGGAACACTGTATTACATGAACTTTAAAAAAAACAACGACTTAGAATAATAATAACCTACAAAGTCTACTAACGGATACCTTTCTAATTTCATCCGCCCATTTTGTATTGTTTTAAAGCCTCAAACTTTTTTCAATCCTGGTGACATTGTAAAAAGATTTAGTTGAATACGTAATTTTTAAGGTCACACCTCCTAGATACTGTTATATTTCTCTTTTTTAAAACAGTTATTATACAAATCTAGTTCACTACGAACAATTAGACATGATTTGCTTCAATGGTCTAACCTCACAAAAACTATAAATCATAAAAATTAGTACGAATTTAAAGACTTACCGGCAAATTGTGTGAAACATTGTTGATGGAACTAATCACTAGGTCATTGTTATAAAAACACCACGAAAAATGCAATTAATTCAACGTAATTTCAATATTTTGTCCGTAAATTTTAATCGTTCTTCACCCCGACAAGTTAATGAGTTACTAACCGATACTGACAGCCGGTCTGATCCGGATACATTAGGTACGTCGTAACTAGGTGATTTTATACAAATTCCATAAAAAGCGGACAAAGAATGCAAAAAAAAGTTACCAACATAAATAGAAACGGAGAACGTATAAGTTTTTATTTAAATCGCTAATACGAATTCAGAAAGGAATAATATAACTTAGTAAATACCTAAATGAATGCTAAATACCTATTTTTATTAAATTAGAGATAACGTCACGCCATTCGTATTTGGGGAACAGATATATTTATGAAACTATTAATATTTATTATGAATTATGATATTTATTTATGAAAATATTTCAGTTTTATTTTTAAAATTACTATCTGTACGTCGGCGTCGTCTGGTATTTTATAAATCTACCTATAGGTACAGGGTGTGGTCGAAAAATTGTGAACTTTATAAAGAATACGAGTATCAAAAATTTCAAAGTTTTGATATTTTAGTTAGGTACCTAATTGGTAATAATTTCATTAAAAAAAGACTTTCTTTGTAAGGACTAATGTAATTGTTTTATTTTTGTTCCGTTGGTGTTCATGGAAAGATGAGAAAGTCAGAGGCGTAGTTACAGGGTGAATAAATGTTTCTACCTGCAAGTCTATTGATTTTCATATTAAATTAAACCCACTGGAATGGCGTTGAAAACACTCACACTACCTGTAGACAGTTTTTGGCCGCTCGAGAACAATAGATATAGGATTCTTCGAAAGAAAAGTGATGGGCACAAGCGTAGCAAGATCTATTTGAAGTGTGTAGTGACAGCATCATTAATAGCTGAGTTATCATAATAAATTTGAAAAAAGAACAGGGTATATAATCATTTGAATTAATCGTCATGATCAAGTGAAATTGTCAAGGGAGTGGAAAATACTCTAAAAGGAGTAGAGGTAGCAAGAGTCAAAGAAAATCGTGAAAAGTCTAAATCAGAAAATCTTTAACTAATTTTAAAATATTTTTATTTGACATTAAAAAATTAATCCTCATCCCGTCTGTAACAGTATTCACAGAAAGTTATTAACTAAGACAGATAAAATCTTCACTCAAATAAATGCCTCGGTATTTTTAATTAAATTTTTAACCACGATTCTTTTTTTTTCAGTTAATTGAAGAATTCAAACGCCCTCATGAATGTCACCTGAAGAAATATTGCAAGTTCTTCTTCAAGCTTAATAGTAAGTGTCTGTAAAGAGTAAATCATTCTAAACGAACAATTTTTGCAGTGGTGTGGGTACATTTAAATTCAAACGGGCTGCAAGTTTTTTAAAAAAAATTAACTAAATACACTGGCTTTGATTGAAATTTTTAAAAATATCTTAGATATATTTATGTATGCATGTGAGACTTAGGCATTCAATTGTTCTCTCCTGGATGCAGTTTTGATTCTAGACATGTTTGACTACTATTTCTTTTACATTGAGGAAAATACTAGTGGTAATTTTTCAATCACTTCCTGTTTATTACCACTGTTAATTTAACATGTACAGATCAAAATATACCAGTACAATTTATGTAAAAATCACTTTTGCAAATACCAAAGTTCCAGGCTCACCTGCATTTTAAAATATGAAAAAAAAATATTGACTTCGCATTCGCGACTTTCTTATCGCCAAGAAGAATGTGTGTGTGTATGTCTGGACCACATTGTATACCTATATCATATTATAGCTACCTCCGAGATATGATTTGACACTTGGAAATATTTACTGTGACCCCTCCCCCTACCCCGTTGGCGGTCAATGCCTGTCTGTTCGTGAGAGACCGCGGTGCACGATGTTGCATTGTTTGTTACCATAGACACACAACAAAAAATTCATAGAGAGAGAAGTAGAGACGCCAAATGAAATCGACAAATATTATAGATGCAACAGGTGTTTTATTTTGAATTGTTTTAGTTTTGGGGATTTATCTTCCTTTTTATTCCCTTTTAAACAGCCAAAACTTGGAAGTAATTCTCTTTTCCATTCTTATTTCATCCAATGGCCTGTTCCTTTTTCTACTATGGTTCTTTAGTGTTCTGTTTGGGTCCTTATAAATGGGCGGATGTAATTTGGGCGCTAAAGGATTAATGCGTTTTTTACAACATGTAAACTAGGCGCCAAGACCGAAGGGTCATTTTAATCCTATGTGTATTTTGGGCGCTAACCGACTGAAGTACGTGATTTATGAAATACAGATATTTATTAAATCACCGACATTTATAATAAGATATATTTTTGTAAAGTTAATTATAATAATTTTCAATAATAACCCAACCAAACCTACCCCTACCAAACCACCTTCGTATTTTTAGTCAATTTTTGAAGAATAGATTATAATGTCTGGCTGACTCGACCTACCTGCACTTCTTAGCGGCGAAAATACATGTCGGATTATCTACCCTTCTTGGTCAGACAGGTAAAGAAGGATGGTTAGCGCCTACATTACACCCGCCGTTATAAATGAAAGATCATGAGTTAGTTAAATATTTATTATATATTTAGGAAAAACTAGCTGCTGTCAGCTATCAAGATTCTTACAGACAGTTCTCCGGCTCGGTGTTGCCTTACAGGTTTAGCATTCCTTAAAACTACTACAACTAACACAACATCTCCCTCTTTTGCAATTTTTAATCAAACAAAAATCATGCAGTTTTAACCCACATAGTCTCTCAGATAAGAGGGATTTTTAAGATTCACTCATTGATGGCAACAGTTTTTAATAAAGAACTTCTTATTATTAAAACTAAATAAAACAAAATATAACGTCCTGTTATTTCCAAATTATTCACGTATTATTTTTGGCTCTTTTGATATTTAAACAATAACGTTACACACATTTATATCTTTTTAATAGCTTGACACACAGATTACAGTTATGACTTGCTACCAGCTTTTAACAGTTCGAAATCGATTATTTTTATTGTTCGAAAAGTAACAGTTCCAGTTTCTTTTAGCAACTTCCACTTCTAGTATATGTTATAGAAGAATGAAATAAAACATTTGACCTCTTCTTAGCTTTGGGCTGGTTACTGTTTATTTTAAAGATATATTTCTCTATCAAAGAAAAAAACTTGTATTATCAATTTTTTGCGACGAGATAAAAAAAATATTCACGTATGATTTGTATTTAATTTCAAACATCTGTTTTAAAGATTCTGATAACATCTGTAGTTATAGAATAACTATCGGTGTTCCTTCGTGCTAGTTCTCATTGCATTCCAGCCTGTATTTTATTTTAGACAAGCTCCCTATTATATAGATAGATTGTTTAATAAGTTTGATATTGCAATTTTTTTTGACACTTCCTTGGAGGTGTTGCTAGGGTTGAAAATGGTACTTTATCTCGATAAAAACTTAATGAAGTATCACATAAATACAGTGTACCAGAGTAGACAATACAAGCAACATCTTCATGTCATTTTATTTAAATAAATAGGTACATTTTAAATTCGAAAATTTTTTTTCTTTCGACACTATTTCTAACACCAAAACCTCGTTCTATAACGTAATACATAAACAAACAATAATAAAGCTATAAATATAAATAACATAATACACCGTTATGTAAGCTACAATTTTAAAACAATTTACAATGTGTCTGATGATGGGAAAAACGAGCCTCTCTAATACTAATCATTTTTTCCTCAATTGCACTCACAATTTTTATTATTTTTAATTGACATTTACACAGTGAACAGTGAAAGTTTCAAATTGTATCTCGAGTAAATGCCAAAATGTTACGACCTATTCAGTGAATCAGAAGAAAAGTTAGTTACATGATACCACGAGAAAACTAAACTATATCTTTATTTTGTGGTTCTGTTCTTCTGTTCAAGCTAGTTAAAATGTTTGCCAAACATTCAAGAACTTAAAATAAGCATCACAGAACACATAACTTGTTATAGAATGGAATTTATTCGCATCTTTATTAAATAATAAATGGCAAATAACGGGTTAAAATGAACCCAGACATTTTTGAAACAGTAAATTCATCACGAATATAAATTTTTGTTATTAATTTAAATGTGGGAAATCATTATAAAACAAATTTTATTGTTAATTGAGGTTCTTAGCACCTGCGTCGAATAACAAAATGGATTTTAGGATGTTGAACTTTCAACTTTACTATAATGTCGTTTAAATTGTCTACGTGAATATTAATACTGATATTTCATTGCCTTTTCGTTCACCTCTGTTATCAAATAATTTGTTATAGACACAGAGATGTATCGGGGAATTATTTATTCATAACCAATAATAAAAACACTAGAGTTTGGTAAAAGTTCATTAGACATACTGAGAGGTTTAGATTTACAGAACATTTTGTTCATTTAAAGCACGCACTAAACTATTCCAGCTTATCTTAATTAAAAAATGTACAATTTTATATACCTAGTTGGACATTTTTCGAAAATATCGTTACCACTAAAATTTTATTTGCCTCCGCCTATGGTAAAAAGACGCCGCCTTGTATTAAATGCATTAAGAGAATAAAATTACAAGTCCATATCCGTTAAAATCTGGATCTCCATTTCGCAATAAAAATATTTTTTGATACTTTTCGCCTACTAAAATGAAAGTGTGCAACCTACACGAGATGTAAGCTATAAGCATGTCCTTTTATTACAATGTTGTACATGTTGGACATAAATTGAATGCATATACGTATTTTTACTAATATTGGAAAGTAGCTTTGAGGATTTAGAAAATAATCTAGTACAGGTTTTCTCATTATATTCTGACTATTTAAAAAACTTTTATCTTCCAAACGGTATGTATGTATGATAGGGTCACATTCACTGAGACCTAAAAGATCTATTGTGCCCCCTTGTAGCTAGGGGGACAAGGGCCCTGATGCAAGGTAGGTGCAGGTGCACTCAAGACTTCCAAACAATCCAATCATCAACTACAGTGTTTATCGTAATATAAAGAAATAACCGAAGTATACTCACTTTGACCACTTTCTCATAAAACTTCTATTCTTGAGGGTGTTCGGATTATAATCCAGTAGTTACATTCAGTGTCGGGTGTGAATTTTGTGCCAAAGAAATATCTATTTCTTGGTTGAGTGAGTTTTGTGAATTGTTATAGGTATAGGAAAGGTTATTTTTTTTTTCAAAGCTGAGGTTAGAGGGCCCCCTGAGCTCTGGAGCCCTGGTGCACCGCACCACCTGGCCCTATGATAGCTACGCCACTGCATTCATCATAATCTTTGATTGTGTAAGCCCTACTAGATCTTTCGAATGATCAGATCTTTTTTTTTCTTCGGCTTTGCCTATTTTTTCCAATATTACATTGGGGCTGATACCTACCGCAAAAGGGTTCCGGCCCCCAAAAGGGTCTTTCGGTCCCCCTCTTTGCTAGTTCATCTGCTATTTCTTTTCCTCCTATTTCATTGTATCCTGGACTCCACAGTAAGGTTACTATATTGTTCTCTCCTAGTTCATTGAGTTTGCCTAGGCATTCACACACCATTTTGGAACTGTTAATTTTGATTCATTAGACTTTGTGAAATTTTGTTTGTGTCCATGATATTCTTAACCTCATGGAAGATTCAAAATGTCACAAAGAAGTAACATCTGCGGAAAACAAATTTCAAGAAAGAAATTTTACGAATAATAGGCCAAGAAATAAGTAAATATTTTTAACAAAAATCCTAGTAGAAAAATTACGAATCTGATCTCTTTGTGCAGTATAGCCAGC
This sequence comes from Lochmaea capreae, assembly GCA_949126875.1. Classification (NCBI taxonomy): domain Eukaryota; kingdom Metazoa; phylum Arthropoda; class Insecta; order Coleoptera; family Chrysomelidae; genus Lochmaea; species Lochmaea capreae. Next base: position 5,752,392 of record OX421406.1, on the reverse strand, counting down.
ACAGTACAAGAAAGTATATCTCGTACTGTTCTGAAAAATCCCATATTAATTTGTGCACAAAATCCCTAGAGTTCCGAATAATCTTCATAATATATTAGGCAGTAGAAAAAAATGATTTAATATTTAAAGGACCTGTTCATAAATATACAAAATTTAAAATATCTGAGTAGTTTTAATGAATTTTGTGGCACAGCTGATGCCAGTCACTACTTTTTTCACTTTACCCCTAGTAGTAATCGCGCGAACCCTGTATATATGATACACGCGTGTTTAAACGACCATTTTTCAAAAAGTCTTTATCAGCGAACTCTATATTAAACTGCCGTCACTTTACCCCCACTCCGCGTCCGGCAGTAACGCGACATGCGATAGATGGGCGAAAAATCTTGAGGCGGCGATGTAATAAACGTTCCTTATTATTATATCCTCGCTTTTCTAAGTCTAGTGGATTGATAAACAATAGACTCAGTGTATATTCGATAAATATATCTTATCAGTGTATATAATACATAGACAATAGATTCACTTATCTAATCAAGTCGATAACATGTTTTTAGCATGCGATTTACTATAAAGTACTACGAAGTTTATTGTTTTCGTCTGATATAACAGGCGCCTGTCGTATTATAATAATTATTAAGTCAGCATTAGGATAGGTTTAAGTACTATTCAGTCACCTAAAATGTGACTAAAACGGATGTTGCACCCACATTCTTTTAATTTTCGTAAATTAAATTTCGTTGAAATTTATTATCTAAATGCATGCAAAGTACAACAAATAAACGATATTTGAAATTGAGACAAAAATCCTATGACCTTGAGAAAATTTGTTGTTGATAATCTCTAGCATCCATAAAGTTAACAAGAAAATAGAAAACAATACAGAATAGAGGAAGAAAAGCCTTTGGTATTACAGAGGAAAAAGCTCAAAGTTTTAAAATCCATACATTTTTGAAAATTTATTAATATTCTTCTCCAAAATTGTATTTTCGATGTGTTTTATGTATTCCATCCTGCACAGAAAACTTTCTTTTCCAATAATTGGGAATAATAATTAGTCTCAAGATTTTTTAATTTATTATAACATGATAAGGCAGAGAATCAAGTCCTATTTTGCCCATAATAATTTACATAACATAAATAAAACAATAACTGACACTATGCCTAAAAAACTACAGATCGAAAATGTAGAAGTCTATTCGATTTTTGAAACTATTAACATTTTCTGTATTAATTATTTGCTGAGGAAGACCATTCCAAATATTAAAAACTCTGTTACTCAAAGTTTTGCCCATAACGACTTCTAAAAGGCTCTTTCTTCAGCTTTAAGGAGTGCCCACGGAGACGGTCGTCTAAATGAAGAAGCAAAACTGCTTGAAGGTCGCCGAATTTGAATTTCAAAATTCGAAAGGAAAGAATAAGGTCACCTCGGAGACGTCTTTCTTCGAATGTTGTAAGATTTGCCATGGTTAATCTTTCTTCGTACGTAGGTCTAACACGGCCAAAAGACAAACTGGTTGCGCGTCTTTGCACTTTTTCCAGCATTTCACGATCTCGAGCTAAATCTGGATACCACGAAGGCCCGGCGTATTCAAATATGGGTCGGACATAGCACTTGTAAAGTTTGCAATATGTTTCGAAAGAAGCTTTAGAGAAAGTTTTTTGTATTAGGAACAGTTTAGAGTCCTGCGTTTAAAAATATGAGAAATATGAACACTCCACGCAAGTTTCGAGTTTACTAATAAACCAAGGTCGGTTTGTGAAGATACCTTAATGTCTGTACACTGATGGAACATACGGATTTTGCGGGTTATTGTTTCCGACGTGTAACTCGACACACTTATCAATGTTCAGAGGCATCAACCAATTGGAACACCATTCTTGTAGTTTAAATAACTGATGTTGGAATTTCTGTAAAGTTTTATGCCGTCAGCATAAGCCGAAATTGAGCTTGACAGACAGTATCGAAGATCACTGGAATATGCGATGCTCATTCGTTGCACAGTCCTTCCATTTCATGCTCAACAGTGCTCCGTGGTAAATAAATCTGAATCTAACAACTGGAAACACTAAATTTTATTACATATTACCTAAATATAATTTACATTGACATTGTTCTACAAAGTTTGTGTGACAACCAACTAACTTACACCACATGTCAAAATAAACAAACTTCAACTCCAACTGATCGGGGGACTCAGTACAATATGGCCGACCTATTAAAGTCAGGTGTTCTGGAATGGTTTATACCTGATGAAATGTTGAAGAGTCGCAGCATTGGTGCTAAAACAGAAGATGAACTAAACCGGTTAGTTATTTGTGCGGTCCACTGTGTTCTTAAAATTATTGTTACTTATGAATCACCCTGTATATTTCAAACTATTTTTGTTATTTCTATGAATATGTCGCCAACGCGAATCAAACTTTCTATAAATGAATATTAACTTCTATCAGGTAATTGTAATCTGTACAGAAATTCCAAGGCTTTCTATGCATTGTTTTCCTATTTATTTTTATATTTATTATTTAAATAAATAATACTAATACTTCAGGTTAGAAAACACGAGAGTAAATAATAGTGAAAAGCCAGCGATTTTATCAGAGAGGCTGGGTATTATTGATTAAATGCAAAAAGGCAATGAAACCGTATCAATATAGGTAAAGATATCAGTACCGTACGTGCGACTTGTGTTTATTTTAAAGTCAGGACCGCTTAAAAAAAATTAATCGCAGAGGGGTTCCGGTGTTTCAGTCTATCAGCTATTTTGTTCTTTCAAAAATATTTAGGTGACGCTACTGACTGATTCCATCCGCGTGGGTAAATTTTATCAGAGTCATAAAGGTAAGCAATATCGAATTTCCTTGAACACCGTAATAGAAACTAAATTCCCATCAAATATATAATATAATATTATATTGACATTCCTTTGTTGTTATAAACAATTTAAAATAAATAAAAAAGTTATTAGTATTATTTACTTGTTGATTTCAACAAAGTCGTAGTATAGATTTTTGTAGGTAGCTTATTATTGATGTGATAAAATTAATATATGTATTTTCTTTTATCAAATTTGTTTAGTGATTGCGGATATTTGTTTAAAATAGTGGATTTTGTTCGACTTTCCACGACGGGATTAGTAAAGGTTTTGGGTGAGTTGTTACCAAAAATGATACTTCTAAAAAATGTTTTATTAAAAAAATTATTCTAAACCGAAAAAAACCGGACGATTTTGACAATATTGACAGGTAGTATTCCGTGATTTACTCAATGTTTTGTATCGTATTGTGTCGCGTAAGGGTGGTTGAAAATTAATGTTATGACGTTATCGTTTTCCCCTGAAGAATTGGGCTCTTGGGAAGCCTCGGATTGGGCACTTTCTACCTGACGTAACCCCAAACTACATGAATTCGGCGCTGTAGTGCGGGTTAGGGATTTTTGGACGTGCACGAATTGGGCACTGTTTAATTCAATCCCTTCTATTCCAGCTTATTTAAATTAGATCAGAAATACAGTATCTTTTTTAAAAACATTTATTTATACTTTTTTAACAATTTATTGACAGGAATAAAATTACTGTTTATAATAATATCCCAAACATTTAACAAAATTCAATCTATCTAATTCGTTTTTTTTTGTATACCCTATTTCTTTTTCCATAGGATCAGAGTGCCTTATTATTAATTCAAAAGTACCATAAATATAGGGTGAGACATTATTTTTTTCTATGTTGAATAAAATGATAAAACAGGTCGGTTTTACTAAAATTATATCGACACATCCTGTATCGCCTCAAATACAATAGGGTCGTAAAGTTCGGCACAATGGTTAAAGATTGATTAATACGATAAGCCGGTAGCCAGTGTCGTGCAGTCAGTTTGAGGGTTTTGCGAGTAGGGATAGTGTTTTTTTCGTTATGTTAAATAATTTTGTATTAGGATAAATTTATATTGTGTAAATATTGTATAAAATTCAATTTGTAAAAAAAATACATCATTTGTGATATAAAGAAATGTCAGTTTGAAAGAATTTTGTTTTAAACATAGCCATCAGGGGGAAAAGATGGAAATTGAAGGTGGATAGTGATGGTGATTATGATTACTTGGGATAGAGAGATATTTTTGACAGGAGAGAATAATTAGAAATAAAATCAAAATTAAAATTACCGATTGAATATTTAAAAAAAATATATTATACTGGAAAATAGAAAGAATAAGTAATCATGCAAATCATATAAAAATTGGAGACAAAAATTGTTTTACGAAGGACTTATTTGGCGAATTTGAAGAATTGATAGCATTCAGAAGAGGAAAGTAAAATTTCAATAATTTAAATTACCAAAAAATTTGAACAAATACTAGAAAAAACATTTGGAAATAATAATCATAGAAAATAGCTTTTTGAAAACCGGAGTAGTATCGAAATTTGTCATTTAGTTTAGACCGGAATAAAACAGAAGATTTAATATTTAATAGAAATGAGGAATTTTATTGGAAACATAAACCAATAATAATCAATTAAGAGAGTTAAAGTTTGTAATGTTTAATTGAATTGAAAAAATTATTTTAATATTGAACCAAAAACCCTGACATAAGAATGTTTGTAATAAATTAACAATTAAAATTAAATAAATAATAAAATTAATATAGAATCACATAAAAATTAATAAAACAAAAGTTAAATATCATAAACTAATAGAGCAATTATATAAAATCAATATAATTTATTATATACCAAAAAATAACTACCTAGTTATATTAAATATCTACCTGGTATACTTTGTGACCGCATAAAACTATCAAAACTTTCATTGTAATACCACAATGTAAAATCGGTTCTTAATACTGTAATAATTATTTACTAATAATAGTATACTTGCCTAACTTTTGCACTATTAAATAAACCCGACAAATCAAACCATTCAGGTCTTTACCAAAAAATGTAACGCCAATGGTTTATTGCCACTTTATGGCTATCGACCCTTTCTTGTGCTCCTATGCAATAGGAAATAGAATATGGTCAGCAATTTTTTCATTTAAAAATGCTTGCCTTCTTTTAGTTGTCGGATTTTTACACCTTATTTGCTCAATTAAACTCTCGAATTTAATAGAACTTCTAATTTGAAAATCATTCAAAATATTAATAAATGTGTACAATGACGGGTGTATTTTGTAAAAGCATTCATCAAATTTCGAGTGAAATGACTCACAACCATTCGTGGTTCTATTAATGCTAGACGTGCAGCTTGCCCAAATTCTAGGCGGAAAATTTGCCTCGTCATCAATATAATTTTCGACTTAATAGTCTGAAAATTCAACAAGTTTTTTTTATCTTCGGGCTGAATACTCATTAGATCCAGTATGAAACAGTTTGAAACTTCTTCAGCTTCCAGAAATGGTAACCCTTTTGGTACTGACAAGCGGTCGGTGCCCAGTTCGAATGATTAACCAGGTACGTGACCCTAATTTGTAGATTCAAAAAGTGCCCAATTCGCACACGCTCGGGCACATCTTTTCATTCATTCGATTGGGTTGTGCTCAACAGCCCAGGCACTTGAACTGAAACTTTGTACCATTTTCCATGTTATCTACTTCCATTCCAGACACTTTGTGTCTTCTATGTAGGCCACTAGTTTACCTGGAGGGATTTTCAGTAATTGTAACACATCTTGTAGTAATTAAAGCCTTGGACCTCATGAGCGGTCAACCGTTATAATGTTTATTACTATTAAGAACAAAATGGTAACACATCATAATAAAGCAAAAACTGAAACACAACGAAAAATAAAGCTTGGAAAGCGGTAGAAAAGTGTAGACAAAAAAAAACGTGCAAAAGAGAGTGAAAGTAATGCAAGGCACCTCTGTAGACTGTGCAGTTGTGTATTTATTGTTTTTGAGGAAGGAAACTGGTGGCAGTGAGTTGAGTAAAGTCTTGAGAAGGATTCTGTATTGAGGAGTTAGATTGCAACAAATTGACAGAAAAGAAACCGCTAAAAGAACTAAATAGAATGAGAAACATTAAGTAACTAAATAAAAACTAAAAACTTGAAAATAAAATAAGTAAGAGAACAATTTAGTGAAACGGTTTTATTGAAGATAAATATAATAATGATGTAGATAATATATACAAAATGGAAAAAAATAATTCGATAGGTCTTAGGTATCAATCACACATCACACTCCTCATCAGCAATTTGAACCAGAAAAAAATTCCGTCACCAACGTGGATAATTAGAATTTCTTATAAGTATTTTACTACACTTTTATTAATTTGAGGATGAAATTTTTTCAATAAATCTACGCATCAACCTTTTTTGTTTATATTATACTTTTTTCTTTAAAATGTTTTCATTAATAAATCATTTTGCACGATTCATTTTCATATCCATCCCCCTCCTTATTTGCAGAGAGTTGTATAGTAACCCTCTGTCCTCTCATTAAATGTTAATTATGGGATATTGTTTCGTGAGCTGCGCGTGCGCTCTTCAATTTGAAGTATTGTTATGTATATCCAGCTTTACTACACGTAACGAACTAATTAATCATTAGTGTACGCCAGATTATTTTGAAAGAGGATTTGTCTCGTATATACAGACTCGTATTTGAGGATTTAAATTGGTATATTTTCTTCGTATTTATACCGATTATTTATAATGAACTTATTAATTGTTTTAACATTTACTACGTGTTTTTCTTAAAAAAACAATTGAGTACCCTAATTTCACAATTTTCAATAGTGTAAGTATTTTTTTTATTATTAAAATAGTTCTTTCAAGAATTGTAATAAATTCCAACAAAAAAATTAAATAGCGATTATTTGCCCCTCGCTGGGTACGCCCATGTTTGGAGGGTTAATTTTTGCAAAGAGAAGCATCCGTTGTTCTAATCCCGCGTTAAAGTTTTAAAATGAACCGGATGGACCATTTAACACCCTGAACTACAAACAAATTGGTCGTTTTATTATGGATATTTAACCTTAATATAAATATATCTTGGTTTTAACTGAGATTTGTTAAACTTGAAATGCAAAATAAAAAAAACTAAAGTTTCCAGTAGGTAAAAAAACATTTCTTATCTGTAGAATTTGACACTCCTCTGGGTTGAGAATGTTTACGTTTACCAACCTAGGTGGAATATCTAATCTAATAGTTGTAAGAGATAAAAAATGTAGAACTCAAAATGTAGTATCAGCAGAACAGCTGTGGTGTCAACGTGTGTATGTTGTGGAGACCAATAGATAGAAGTGCGAAGTCAGTAAAAGTTTTTGTTTCGTAAAAATGAGTTTTGCTTCTTGAGAAGCATTTTTTAGTGTGTTTCTTGTGTTGGTGTTTATTTATTAAAAATATGACGTTGTTTTGGAAGAAAAAAAGAAAAGATCGCTTAAAAGATGTTGATGTATGGTCCTTTAATTCATCTAGCACGTAAGTTACTTACTTTGGACAATACGTAGAAGAGAAGATACTTTTTTTTAAAATAATTTTTAGGTTATGTTTCTAAAAATCTGATACTATAAGAAAATGTCTCTTTTCTCTCCAGTAGCCTCCTAGGTGTTGTGCATTAGGACTCTGTATTGCTATGCAATGCAATGTGAATTGATTTTTCTTTTTTCAATCCACAGAATCTACATTCTGCATTCTTCCACTAGTTTGAGCTTTATAAGTGCCCATTCGGAAGACAGTGCCTGTGACAATAGCATAAAAAAAGTGTTGGTCATTGTATAGAACAGCTCCTTATCAATTTCACAAAAAAAATTGTACCCGCTTATTCGGTAAACTCGCAGGATCTCTAAATACAACTCCCTTTTTGGCGCACATTTCTTTGTTACTTTGCTAGTGGCATTTAAAGTTGCAGTTTTTCAATTTATGCGGCCATTTTTTTAACACTGTATATCTTCAATCATATTCCTTTCTCGATAAATTAACCAATGATCTACTTTAAAACGTCATATTGTATTTGCGATGTTGTCAGATTGTCAGGATAATCTTATTTCTCATACTTTTCTCTCTTCGTATTTTGAGGTTACACTACTAAGATTTTATTTTTTTATTAAAAAAATATTATTATTTAATACCAAATAACCTGTTGAGATCAAATGAATGCATAAGTCAAAGCAAAACTGCACTAAGAGAGTTTTAACAGGAATCCTAACGGGACATTGTCGCCTGAATGGGCACCTTAAAAAGCTCAAAATAGTGGAGGAAGAAGATTGTAGGTTTTGTGGAATGGAAGAAGAATCCTCCATCCACATACTTGCGAACTACACAGCAATTCAGAATCCTAGGGCACAGCACCTGGGAGACTACTGGATAGAAGAGGGACAGTTACCTAAGTTGAAGCCTGCAGATATCCTAAAATTCCTCGGGGAAATAGGACTAAAGGAGCTACTAGTCTCTGAGACCTTCCTCAGGAACTAAGTAGAAGTAAGGGGGCACAATATATCTTTTAGGTCTCAGTGAATGTTACCCCAAAATACATACATACATGCAACAACTTGAGTTCCTGTGCGCTGACTGAAACTTGCAGAAAATATGTTCTATAGTCAATTTAAACAGTTTTCTGCAAAAATTGACAAAAGTATTGTATACAAAATTAAACCTCTCAAAAGGGGATTGCATTTAAAATAAGAAAGTTGGTATTGGCCGCTGTCTCATGACACACCCTATATAATTTTTTTTTCTCAACTCGCCCTTATTCGTTATCGAATTTATTCCATTTGGCTGATCCACACTGTATAGTTCCAATACAGGCAGACCCTGAATATATGTAGGTCTTACTATGACTACTCCAGACCCTATTTAGGTCACTAAGACGGAATCAACGAAAGAAAAATTAATAGCGACCCAAACAGCTCAAAGATATCGTAAAGACGTCTTTAATATGTCGTATTTCGACATACAGGACGTCTTAGGAATGTCTGTTTTCGCCAGAAAGGTATCTTAAAGACGTCTTAAAGACATCGGATGTTACAAAAGGTAACGTCTTTAAGACATCTTTGGAAAGACGTCTTACCGATGTCGCTGTCTGACCATTTTAAGACATTTGCCCCCTCCTCCGCCCTTCAGTGTAATGTATTTATATAAAGAACGCAACATTTATATTCTTTGTAAACAAAATATGAAAAATAACATTACAAATTTTAAAAATACGGGGTGACCCGAAAAGATACCGAAAATTATTAGACGTCTTATGTCAAATACATATGTATGAAAATTCTTTACATTTCAACTTTTGTTGTTATTGGTTTGAGAAACGCAAATAACCAAGGATTTTAGACATATTTTTTTCTTATCTATTTTTTATAATTTTCTGTTTGAAACATCTGGCCATGGCATTTGAAAGACATTCTGGAGACGCCATGAAATAGACATCTTAAGCTGGCTTCCCACGGTGCGCGTTGTCGCTGACGGACGCGGACCAGCTCGCACGACACACCGTGGGAAGGGTCTCGTCCGTGGTAGCACAGGACGTCTGTGGCGGTGCGTCGGTATCCGTCGCGAGGCGGTAACTTCAAAGGTGCGCTGCGGTGCGGTCCGAACGCGTCCGGGGTAGCTCAGACGACAGGACTATTTTAATGGAGAATGATTCGAAACAAGTTATGTAACATATTATAATAAGTTTTTCCGAATCATTCCCCATGATCCCACCACCGGTAGGATAACAGGACAGGGAATATTTTATGTCATTCGTTAATTTTCTACCGTGATTCCACTGTTACTAATGGGTGACAAAAAGGAAAATAAAATTAGATATATATAAGTACACTTACCTTAAACGACTTTTGTTGTATGCTGCGTGGTTTCTTTTTACTTTTACTAGATCGCATAATTTGGTAATTGTTAATTAAGACTACAGCCGCAGCTGCAGCGAAGATACGTTCTCTTTCACTTTGCAAATGGAAATGAAGCTATCAAAAGATCTACACAGACCGACACGCACCGTGGGAAGAGCCCTGGTCTGCGTGCGTTGCCGTTCGTGGTCGTCGGCTGTGCCTGATGATCTGTAGAATCTCGGACCGTGGGAAGCGACCTATAGACATCTTTAGCATGTCTGTTTAGTCTTTAGGCGTCCAGACTTACAATGAACATAAATAAGACGTCTTTAAGACGACGTGTGCTATCTGGGGAGAGAACCTGGTATTCTGTATCGCTAACATATAGACACATTCATTTATTAATGAATACCATTTTAATCTTAACTATAATCCATTTTTATCTTTGTAAACAGAGTCGTAAATCTTCTGTCGTAAAGGGGATAATCAACATACCTTTATCACACCTAATCCCTATGAATAATTTTCATTCTTCATTCAATTCAAATTTTTATACGTTATTAAGAAAAGCAAATAATGATAAAAGAAAAGGATTATTATTTTATAAAGTTAATACTAATAATTCTTGCTTGTGAAACTTCGATTATGTCCACGCAAAGTGAGAGTGAAAGCTAAATAGTCATAACAAGTAGGTGGAGGTTTAAAATGGAGTCACTTGTGTAATGGTCGTGAAGGCAGGATTCCTCCAAGAAGTAACTAGTGTTAAGCGTGATAAGTGCTACTGGTCTCTTCGCATAAACGTTACAACCAAGAGAACAAAAATCCTAAAGTGTTAGGTGCCAAAAACTCGAAGTCTCTGACTGGTGGTACCGAACTAATCATTCAATCAATGAATGGTCGTGAAGAAAGAAGTTTTAAGGAAAAAAGAGGGACGATAGGTACAAACCAAAGATATCGAGTAGAAGTATAAAAGAAATAGTAGGAAAAAAGAGAAAGGACAAGAAAACATTTTTATTTCCCTCACAACAGGAAGCCATTATAAAAGTATAAAGGGAAAAGCTCATGATAGAGAGCTAGAGGGAGTGAAAGACGATGATCAAACTTTCCCAAGAGCCTGCATAGTAAAAAAATGTTTAAAATAGACTACAGTAAAATTTAGTCCGTGAACCAAACGGACACTGTTTTTCTTCATTTCATAACACATATTTATAAACGTTCTTAAGGTGGAATTTCCTATGAGCATAAACACTGGTAAACAAGCAAATAAATACGTTTGTTTTCTTAAACGCGTGGTTTGACGCATGCGTTTCCGTCCCACGGAAGCGGCTGCGTTCGTACCGATCTAGAAGCAGTATAGACGCATACATTTGCGTCTGGTCGTTAAGTATATTGGCTGATTTCGTTGAATAATGAGTGCACCATTTCAATTTTTGCCTGAAGAAGGTGACCAAGAACATCGCATTCAGAAGCTCTGTAATAGTTATGTCAATTCGCTTGTAATAATTCTGCAAATAAAAAAAGAAACTTAAAGTGACGTATAGTTTTTGTTCTGCTGAAATTAGTGATTTTACTCTTCTTGAGGAATGCTTGTTAATTTTGGTTCCTATACAGCTTAGGACAAAATTGAACTGCCTTCTATTCAATCGGAAAAAATTCCTAAACGTTTCTTCGTAAATGATTACATGATTTTCTATTAGCAGACGCACATTTCTTCTTTTGTATAAGCCCTTTTCCATTTTCTTTTTTTTTGTAACCAAATGGAAAAGTAGGTAATCTTCTTCTTCTCTAGAAGTGCTTTTAGTAAAAAGTTGCTCATTTTTGATACCTTTACTATGCACCTTTTGCTAAAACTGAATTCAAACGTAGGCGTCTCCCGCTTATAGGAAAACTGCGCTGACATGCGTCTGACTGTGCGTCCGTACGTGTCCGTCAGACGCGTGCGTTCTGACGCTCATAGGAAATTCCACCTTTACACCCTAGCCCCAAGAGTCCAGCAGACTCATATTTTAAGGCTTTATTGACAATTACCTGCTCTCAGTGGTGGCCAGTTAGCCGTTCTAAGTTTAGGATCTCAAGGGTTGGGTGATGGGATGGTCTTTATCGAATCTAAGAGTGCATGAACAGGTTGTGTCAGTAACCAGCACCCAGTGCGTTTTAAAATAATTTTTGTTATATATAGTTGTGAGTGAATTTAATTTTCACCGTTTCACAATTTGTCGGCGAGATAAAGAAATCTGTAAGCGGAGGCAGAACCGGTTTCAGACAAATTTTTCATTATTGCATGAACCCGACACACTAGCGATTTCTATATTCTTTTTTTCCGATGAATAGATGTTTTACCGATAACTGTGATAATGGATATTTTTGAAACTTTTGTCAATTACGTATTCTTTCAGTAGCTCCATGCTTTGACCCATTATTTTCTTGTTTCAGTTGTCTGTACATATTTTGTATCATTTTTTGCGTAGATAGCGACTAGAACATACCAAATTTCTTTCTGTCTATTGTCTCAAATCCCTTTCAAAACCGTTGGTAAAAAATAACAATCAAATATTCATGTTTTATACATATAACAATCAAACAACTTGTTATATTCACTGCGACATGGTATCAAGCAGAATAAATAAATAAACTTTGACATTGTTTATGTTGGCATAAAATAATACGTCTGTTTACTCTTCTAGTATATTCATTATTCGGAGCCTATAACAATATCTCCCTCTTCGAATGGTCGCCAAAAAGTCATAATTTTGATTATTACCAACAAAATAGTTTTAGTCAATAAAACAAACCCTCAACCACAGCAACATCTAAGAACACAAAATCTCGTAAATAACAGAAATGAACTAAACCCACCCTGGGACGTTAACAGTCCATGTGGACTAACAATTCAAGTAACCAATCGCAAGCTACATTGCACCAATGAGAATCAATTGGTCAATATTAGAAATGATTTATGGCTTTTTTATCTTTTCGGCTCAAAGAGACCTTGCCGCATTATGTTATTTTATTGTGAAACAGTGCAAACTAATTTTAATCACAACTATATGTGTTGTTAAAAGTGAGTTTTTTGTTTCAGATGTGAAGAAATAGCTCGGCTAATGGAGGAGGAGGACGAGAGAGGCCCTGAAGAGGGCCACCTCTTGGTCAGGATCCACGTCCCCGAACTCAACGTACAAAAATGCCTCCAATTTCCTAGGGACCAACTAGTCTGGGATGTTAAGCAACAATGTTTGGCCGCATTACCCAAGGTAAGATAACTAAGAATTCATTTTTGAAATCTACTTCGTGTGTGCTATTAACAGTATTTTTTCAGTAAATTTTTTGTAGCATACAAAATGCAAAGAAGGAGAATGAGGTTATTTACAATTAAATCAATAAATCTCGTAGACCCTGTATGTATAAACAGGAAACGAAATTTTTAATGATTCTTTATTAAAAACTGTCAGTAACTACACAAACACAAATTACGCGGTAACTGATGGTTATAATAATGTTATACGGAAAAGTTTTTTTAAAAAAAGTATTGACGTTACCTTGAAAACAAAAACAGCTAAAATGTTTATTAAAAATTAACGTAAACTTTTAATAAGTATGCATGTCTTTTGCAACAATATTCCTCGGAATCAATTAGTTGATAGGTGTCTCAAAAAACACCAGCACCGTTTTTATTTTAAAAAAATTTTCGTCGTGAGTTTTTCTAAAATTAATAAATACCACTTTTTTGTGAAAAAGGTACGTTTAATTTTAAACAAAATATATTCATATTATTATGGAGATAAAAATATTATTATTTTAAATTTTTTTTAATCAATAGTGTATGATAATCGAAATCAGAGAAATGTTTCTTTAACATTGAGTGTGAGCTTGAGATATTATTAGGTACTCAAAAAAGGATGTTTCTTCGACATGTCCAGTCAAAAAAGCTTAAAAACATATTTTTTCTCAAACACTATAATATACAAAGCTACACACTCCGGTTGGAGTTGTAGCCGCTCAATTTGAGCTCTTTTGACGACGTTTTCTTGATGCTTATCTACAATTTACTAGAGGTTTTTACATCTGTCTAATCCCGCCTTGTACTCCCAACATTTTTATATCTTCCACGACCTGATCTTTCCATCTAGTTTTTGGTCTTCCTGGTAATGTTTCCTCATTAGGTCTACATTCTGTAATTCTCCTGACCTCCTGTCCATGTTAACCACCTCAAAACTGAATTTATTTAACTTTACTGCATCTTTCCTTATTTATTCTTAGTCCCCTTTTTGGTTAAATCATCAGCATATGCTATTATTTGTTGAATAATGTTAAATAATACCCTTGACAGCCTTACTCCACTCTTCCTCTAGATTATTTCATCGTCATTTTTTCCAACCGTATTATCTTTCGTGGTACGTTCTCAAACACTAGAGCTTGATGTAATTCGAATCACCCTGTACATTCGCTTCTACTGAAAGAATCCACATTTTTCTTGTCCGAAATGATGTAAAAGAATTATGGTTATTTTTTTCATCGCGTTATAAATCATCTATGAAACTTATTGATTTTCGGATCCAGATAAGAATGATTCACTGCCTCGTTCAGCTTCACGTTTGTCATGATTTGTTAATAAAAAAAAAGTGGCACCTGTTTTTAATTGATTCGAATTTCAAATTGATGAAATTATGTAATCAAAAAATAAATTAAATGTTTTTTTTTCTCCAAGTTGAAACAGCCGACTTCTTAGTGCGATTTGTTAATGTTGGAACATTTATTTGGGTGATGCTACGTCTCGTTTAAATTGAAATAAAATATATTACTGACTGTGAATACTTAACCTTTTTAGAAGAACAGTAGTCGATAAATCTTCGGGTTAGGATGAGAGCATTTACTTGAAAGCTTTTTTGTTTTAAACTGTTTTATATACAAGGTGGCTGGACGAAAACGAAACCTTTATCAGGAACTGCGTCGACGTTTTAAAAAAACGCAAAGGCCCGTCGAGTTTTGATTGAAGTGGGACACTTTTTTTCCGTTATTTTTGACTACGCTACCTTCACCCCCTAGCGGGGGTAAGCATCACCACAAAATATTGGTTTTAAGGGGTCGAGTAAGGTATCAATTTAAAGCCCTTTCAATTCTCTTTACAATTTTCCCCTAAAATTTTAAAATATGATAAGTTGTTTCTTAGTTAAATTAAATGTTCAAATTTATAACCTCACGCTTTTATACAATAATAAAGATGTCTCACACATTCTGAAGAATTTCCAAAAGGGATTCGATGGCAATGTATGTATGTTTGATGGAGTGACATTCACTGAGACCTAAAAGATCTATTGTGCCTCCTTATTTCTACTTAGTTCTTGAGGAACGTCTCGTCTCAGAGACTAGTAGCTCCTTTAGTCCTATCTCCCTGAGGAATTTTAGGATATTTGCAGGCTTTAATTTATGTAACTGTCCCTCTTCTATCCAATAATCTCCTAGATGCTGTGCCCTAGGATTCTGAATTGCTGTGCAATTCGCAAGTCTGTGGATGGAGGTTTCTTCCTCCATGCCATAGAATCTACATTCTTCTTCCTCCACTATTTCCCATCCCTGTTAAAACTCTTAGTGCAGTTTTACTTTGACTTATGCATTCATTTGATCTCAACGGGTTGTAGTCACCCCTCAGAATCAATGATTGTCTAAGCCCTAGATCTTTCCAATGGTCAGATCTTCTCTTACACTCCTATTCCAGTTCCATTAATTGCTTTTGAGCCGTCTTTCCAAGACTGGTAATGGTATATGGATCCCATTCCTTCTTAATGCCTTTTTATCATACCATCTTGTTCCATGTCCCAGGTCTTCGACAATAAATTTAATATTCTATTTATTCTCAGATTATTTTCCATGAAGTTTAGTTCAATGTTGTACCGGATGTCAAAGAAACCTCCTTTTTGGTTATATAATTCTCAGATTTTAAAAAGAGTAGCATCATAATATGATAATCATTAAGTACTAGGTACGGTAGATGTCTTGGAGTATCAGGTATTTTATTAAAACGTCAGTAGTATTTTAAATACCATGCGGTCAATAAACTATAGTAAGCCACACGAATTGACGGGTTTATTTTGGTAAACCACACAGCGTACTGACCTTGGTACGTCATTTTTTAACGATTCTTCTTTATTTTGATCAATCACATTTGAGAACTAAACAAGTTTGTTTTTATAAAATTGCGGTGTAAATATGTTGGGCAAAATACATGTTATCTTTCACCACCGATTTATCTATAACCTAATTCTTTGTTTATTCTGCAAATTGCTATTGACAAAACTGTATTGGTATGTTGAAAAAAAAAACAATAACAAACAGTATTTTCCGGTATTTACAGTTCAGTACGTGACAAAGTCTTTGGAGATAAATATGAAAGTTTCTAATCATACAATAAAAACGTTTTTATTTGATTTATAAATTTCTTAAAAGCAATAAAGGAAAGTCAAACTTATAAGTTGAAGAAACGTGAGAACTTCATCTGAAGACGATAGACAATTGGATAAATTATTGGCAAACTGTT
Organism: Lochmaea capreae; assembly: GCA_949126875.1. Taxonomy (NCBI): domain Eukaryota; kingdom Metazoa; phylum Arthropoda; class Insecta; order Coleoptera; family Chrysomelidae; genus Lochmaea; species Lochmaea capreae. Next base: position 5,736,094 of record OX421406.1, on the reverse strand, counting down.
TCAATGTATGAATTTTGCTAGAACGAGATAAAGAAGATCCAAAAAAATTCTTGAATTGAAGGAAGTTTCCAATTAAAAACTTCTGGAAATTTATCTCGTTCGCTAATAATTTTAAAATAAAGCTGAAAATAGGCTTGCGTGTATTTTGAAATATTCTACCGCTTCGTCTCATGAAATAAATTTTTTTTAATATTAAAAATTGCAGATGAATAATGGTGTGTTCTCAAAACTCGAAGGATAAGGAATAAACTCCACACGTCAAGTTGATCTGGGTTCCAGGTCACCAGGGTATCAGTAAAGATCTGTGGCTGTATCAGAGAACAACATAAAAATTTCTGGGTAAACGTCCCAGGGGCATGGGAAAACCTTTATAAAAGAACCATGCCTGAAAGGTGCAGCTAAAAAGCTAACACTGTCCAGAAATTAGCTGAGAATCATAACAGGTTTCATGACTGGTCATGCACCAGTAAAGGAACACCTGTACAAATTAAAACTATACAACTGATACCTTACATGCAGATTTTGCGGTAGGGAAACGGAGACAGTGAAACATACTGTTTACATGCGAGACTCTTGATCGCAAAAGACAGTTATTACTTGGCCAACCGCAAGGAAACACTGAGCTGTATAGCAAACACCCAGCTAAGAACTTGTACAAACTGGTACAGGGGACAAAGGTGCTGGACTGGGTGCTATGAGAAAGCACGAGCAAAAATGCAGTAAGCCATTAGGCTGCAGTGTATCGGAGACCTGACAGACAAGCTCGGAAAAAAAAACACCTAAAAATAGAGTTCAGTCTTCGTTAATAAAAATTTTCTTCTCTAAACTGTTATTGATATAATTTACGTTGAAAACTGTGAAAATATTCTCTAGTTCCCTCGCCAAAACCGAATTTATTTGCACTGGAAATTATTGTCCAATACAAAAAAATATTTTATTTTTGCGTTATAACATTTAAAAATTTAAATTAATTAATTTTCAGCAATATTTAGGTGAATTTGATGATGTTTTAATATTTTGTTTTTGTTTTTCATTTGTGGTGGTGCTTTTGACACGTACATTCGTAGGTGTCCACTTGGTATAGGGTAGGTACACTCAGTGGCACGCAAAAGTTGCATGAATAATTTTAATGTTGTAGAATGTTGAATATGCTTGCTTCAATTTCGCTTTTCAAGTTAAATTCCTTTTTCCTAATAATATAAAATTTAGAATTGCGCTAATTGTGACCCTGTATTACACATCCTTTTGTGAAATAAGGTTTTTTGGATTCAAAAACATTAAATCGTCTAAGTAAAAGTAGTGAAAACTATAAAAATGTTGAAGGGACTTAATTTACTTGGCAAAATACCATTTTCCATGGGTGCACGATAAAAACGTTCCAAAAAGATTTATTGGCAAAAACTTCCATCTTACCATAGGCGTACGAAGAAATTTTTATAGGGGGTTAATTAAATTGTGCAATTTTTTTTTATTATAAGATTGCGATAACATTTTTTAACTAAAGGCATTTTTTCTTGAAAAACTGTTTTGAAACAGTTTCAAACTGTCCATTTTCTGGGTCGGTTAATGACGTCAGGAATAAAACTGTTTGAAAACGTTTTCCAAGACCGTTTTAAGCTGTCAGAAGTGTCACTACTGTCATTTTTGAAATTGTTGATGTTTTTATTCAAAACAAATGGAATTTCCGTTTTTAATTTATTCACTTTTGTAGCACTGGTCTGTTTAATTTTTTGTTTTGCAATGGAATAAATGGTGAAAATCACTTTAGGTGAATATTAAATAACACTGGATAAATCCACCGCTGTTCATTTAGAGAATTGTAAGATTAAACTGTACATTCTAATTTTTTCATTGTTAAATATTATTGCTGATTTTAGATCCTGATTTTTCTCAAAAATGTTATGCTCAACTTCAACAAGTTCTATAAAACAATAACTTTGTAATATCGAAGCTATGCTCAAAGACAAACGTCAACAAAGCGAAACTGGCCTGGCAGATGGCGTAATAGATACTGATCACGTGACGTTTTAAAACGTCTCATTTTTGCAATCGCCACTAACCATTACGTCACGACGAAACTGTTTCATAACGGTCTTTGAAACTGTTTCGTCAAGAAAAAATGCCTTTATTTGTGATAATTCCTTTTTTTTTATCAGTCTTAAGATTTTTCAAAAATCTGAAAAAAGTTTTTAAGGGTTTTCATCTCATAAATCGTAAAAGTGATGAAAGTTGCGAAAATCTCAATTTTAAAATCAAACTGAACGTGAATAATTGAATATTTATAACGTTGCCTAATTGGATTTTGGATCCATATTTCCAATCAAAAGTAAAAATCAAAGATAAAAAAAAACTTCGTACCACTCTTAATTTTTACGTCGAAAGCGATATTTCTTTAATAACTACTTAATAATAATCAAACAATGTGGGCTTAAAGCCCACGATAACATTTTTTTATGGCTTAGTAATATTCATAAAACAGTTAAAACATATACTAAAATTATACTTTATTAACAGGTGTTAGAAAAGGTAATAAATTTCAAAAATAACCTTCAAAGTCAACATTTGTAGCAAGGTTAATCGTCCAAGATTCGTATGTGTAGGTCGACCAACAAAAAAAAATGCTACTACACGAAGAAAAAAGTACAGTTCACTTTTTATGAAATACAGTTTCACAAAATATTTCAAGAATAATTTCCGAATCTGCTAAATGAAATGACAGTGTCGCTTCTCGCTTGTCTTGAAGTTGGTTTGGTAGTATTTATGCATTATCAATTGCTCTTGTTTTTAAAACACGCGATCGCTTGTAGATACATTGACAGAATAAGTACTGAGCAATTTTCTTCTGATATCAGATGCATTTAGTATGAAGAATAAGTGAATGAATTGAAATTGGAACTGAGTAAGAGACATTTGAAGACAGTTACCGACCTGGTAACTGGACACTGCACAAAATGGGCAAAGTTAGTGAATCTATGTGCATGAAATGTGAACACTATGATGAAACATCTACTCACATACTCTGCGAGAACTTACATGGACTCAGACGGAAGCACTTTGGAGAGGAAATAATACAACTACTAAAAATCCTTCCAGTCAAACTAGTGACCAACATAGAAGACACAAAGCTTCTGGAAAGGAAGTAGATAACATGGGAAATGGTACAAAGATTCAGTTCAAGTGCCCTAGGCTGTTGAGCACAATCCAATCGAATAAATGAATCAAGTAAATAAATTTAAAACCTGATACTTTTGAGGATTTAATTAAATACTATTCAAAGAAAAACGATCAAAATTAGTCTCCACGGACGAAACCTTTAGACGAGGGGGGTAATAACATTAATATTAAACAATCTAAGTGCGATATCAAAAGTAGATGGGTCAGAAAAGGCTTTTTTAAGAAAACGTAGACGTTAGGGTGACCAGGAAACTGATGTGGACTGAAATGGACGGATGGGGTAATAACTGATGATATCTTGAGATGAATTGGGGATGATGGAAAGATGGGATAATAGAACATATTTCGAGTCAAATGATACAAAAACTGGGAAAATTTTGATTACGTTATATCAAATGGAATTGATGATAAAATCAAAAAAAAACAGACTATATTTATAAATTTGGGGGTAAAAACTTTGCTTACACGCAGAAAAAACATGATTTTTACACTATTACGACTGGTTGAAGTGGCGAGTGTTCAATTTCAAATTAATTATTGTTTTGTTATGCATAACAATGTTCTACCACTTCAGTGATTTCGATAAGATAATTAAGATGAAATGTTTAGTGAGATAAAAGAATTTATTAAGCACGAGCTTGTACTCCCGTAGATCGTCAACAAACAAAATATGCAGATCTGCAATTTATCTTGCTTGCCCTATTTTCTGAGTAGCTAATTGTTTTTGTCGAATTTCACCCTTATACCAAATTTCGTTTAAATCGTGTCGTGTAAGCTTGATTCAACGCCACCTATCGGGACCAACTGTAAGTCTGAACCAGTCAGACACCCACCCAACACGAACGTAAAAATTTGAGAACAAAACAATTGTTCAATCACCGCCACCTAGCGGCCGTTAAAACTACTGGAATTAAACTATTATGTAATATTTTAGTAGGCATTGAATTACCTTTCAAATGATACTAAGTTTGTCAAAATCCATAAAGCGGAACAAAAGTTATAACAATTTTATTGAGTTAGCTTTCCCACTCACCCCTACCAGTTATTTTACAAGTTAGAGGAAAAAGTACTGTAGCAAACTTACCTCAAATGATCTAATGATTACAAATATTTAAATTTTGCATCTAAGATACATCGGGTTCCCTTCTAATCAGACGGTACATAAGATAAAATAGACCAAAACTCTTAACGCCTATAAAAAATATTAAATTTTATATTTTCCATATCCTTTCAATACACGTTGGAGTGTAAAACGTAGCAGTTCATATTTTAAATCCTTAATACATCACTGTCTTTCATTCTTTCGTATTTAAAAGACTTGTGCGGAGGTGTTGTATAAGTAGCTCACCAGTTTTGGAAGTTTACTTCTGAATTCATTAAATGTTATTTTTGTTGATTCGGTTAAATTACCAATTAAAAATCGAAATGATTTTTTAAATAATTTAAATCCGAATCCTTTGAAGAAGGCAGTGACATTCCAGATATATTTTATAAAAGGTTGTAGAAACAGCATTGTATATTATTACAAGAATTGGTACAAAAAAAATGATATATTTTTATTTGTGTAAAATACCCTCTTTAATTTTGTTAGTAGAAGTATTACCTTCTCTAAAAAGTTCACGCTAGCTGGAATCTTAGTCATTCTGGGGTGATCATAATGACCAATACTAAGATAGTATTTTTGCACCAGTCTACACGCTCTTGTCATTTCGGTAGCTATTAGAAAGATGGAAAGTAATTAAAGATTTAAAAAAATAGCAAATTCTTCTCTACTTCGCTCAGTAAACTCTTTGTAGGAAGGTGACTTTCTGTAATCCTCCATTTGCATTGTCTTGACAGTTCCGGATTTCCACTCTTTAGCTAACTGATCCGCCAATTAATAACCTTCATTTCTCTCACTAATACTAGAGATACTCTGTGTTGTCTCTTGCCATCCTATTAAGAGATCTTAACAGAATTTTACCAGTCTACATTTCATTGTCGATTTTGACGATGAATTTTTTCTACACAGAACGACAGAAGAGTCAAGAACGACACTGGCGATGTAATATAAGTATACAATGCTCTTTTTTTATAGTGATAATAATATGTAATACGATTATGCTTCAGTACATATGAATTAATAAAAAAAATATCATTATACTTTAAATATTGAACCACTCCTATTTTTTTTCCGAGAAACATTACTTGCAAGTTTTATTTAATAGAAGTTAAAGTTCATTGCCTTATATATATATATATATATATATATATATATATATATATATATATATATATATATATATATATACATATATATATATATATCTTGAATAATGATCTAACACGATGAATACAACTAAATACAATAAATTATTAAAACATTTTAGCTCAAACTGTAAGTTATATGAAACTATCTATAGTTTGGTAAACCTATCTGAAGCACCGCGTGGTGGTGAGGAAACAAGTGGAATAGTCAATATAAGTCAAATCAAAAAACACTAATGTACCTACTGCCATGTCATGTTATTCTCAAATATCAGTTTTTGACAAATCAATCACACCTAACTCACAATTAATTATTAAATAATTAGATATAATCAATGTTTTGCATAGAAAAATCAAAATATCTCAAGAACTAACAATTTAAGGTATAGGGAATGCTTTATAAAAAAAGAAGTATGTTGGTAGTACTTTTCGATGCTCTCATAAAATACAGGGTGATCCATTTGAAAAAACGGAGAAAATAATGTATTCGTATTTTGATTCACCCTGTATCAGATTCAATGAATATTAACGAAATGAATAATTTTCCAGAATTTTTAATACTATTCGAACACTTTGGCCGCAACAGATTTTCATTCTTGAATTTTTCTTACAATGTACAGGGTATTGAACTTGTTACGAATTTTATGGAAAATTGGTTATAACTTTTTAAATACTCTGTGGAACACGTCACAACCCTATATTATTGTGATGGGGAGGTCAAGCTGATTCCAAATATGTGATAAAATATAGGGTGTTTTATTTAAAAAAAATGTAACTTTGATATGGCGCAGCTTTCTGTAAGATTGTAAATCATTTAAAAAATGTGAAGACTGATGATGGCCATAAACCCTCAAATTTTCAAATTGATATATCAAAGGAAAAAGGAGGCACTGAACTTTATCACACTAATCAATCACCCTGTATATTTTTAAATAAAATCATAGAACGTATCAACTACGGATCTAATAGCCATTTTAACGTATTTAAATTTTTTATTATAGACCTCCACTTCGTGGAAAGAATCGATATATTATCTAATCTACCTACTATAACTTTTTATATGGTGTATTACAGTTGTATTGAACATAATTTATTATGATAGGTCGAAAAGATACAGAACCGTAGTCATAATATACTAGTTGATTGAAAAAATTCTTGTATCTCAATATTTTTTGTAGAATTCCAATTGTACAATTAATAGGTCCGGAACCGTTTGTGGAATCAGGAAAGAGAGGGAAATCGGGAACTGGCTAGATAGGGAACACCAACTGAAATAGAGGTCGGCACAAGGGCGCCTCCATATAAAGAGTTTACTGAACAAGGTAGATAAGGAACTCTCAACGAGGCTATTGAAAGTGAGTAAGAGACATTTGAAGACAGTTACCGACCTGGCGACTGAACACTGCACAAAATGGGCAAATTTAGTGAACCTATGTGCAGGAAATGTGAACTCTATGATGAAACACCTACTCACATACTCTGCTTCTGCGAGAACTTACATGGACTCAGACAGAAGCACTTTGGAGAGGAAACAATTCAACCAATAGAACTACTGAAAATGTCTCCAGTCAAACTAGTGGCCTACATAGAAGACACAAGGAATGGAAGTAGATAACATGGGAAATGGTACAAAGATTCAATTGAGCACATATCTTAAAATTTCTCAGAGAAATAGGTCTTACGGAACTAGTAGTCTTTGAGGGCAATACCGATGTCCGTCCCTCGGTCAGAAAATTGAGGGTTTAGGAAAAGGGTTTTTAATCCCCGACCGATGTCCGTCCCGCGGTCAGGTGGATACACAGGTAGAATGGGCAGGGTAGAATATTATTCCTAGAATAATTAGTATGATTCGTGTATTATCGACACCCTTCCACAGACTCACCCTACCCGCGGGACGGACCTCGGACGTACCTGCGTTTTACCCTGACCGCCGGACGGACATCGGAAACACCGGTCTTTGAGACTTTCCCCAGGTACTGAGTAGAAGAAAGGGGACACAATAGATCTTTTAGGTCTCAGTGAATGTCACCCTAATACACACACACAAATGTTGCAAATCACTTGTCCTTCACTCCCTGATTAACAAATTCGACTTACCGAAGGAACCAGGGAGTGCATCTTTGGCCGCTGTCTTCACACCGGTTACAAAACAATATCTTTGTGTGTTTGAATAAATTTTCTTGATCTTATGACGGCCCTGGTGAAATCGAAGCTAGATTTTTGATTAATATTGACTGGGCATGCACTTAAAGTATGTAGTAGCGTTAGAACAGTTTGCATAAGATAGTTATTTTATTATTAACATTACTTGTATTATATAAAACGAAACGGGATATTTTGCACGATTTCGAAGAAATACCAATACAACAAAATTACCTTTCAACCAAACCCAACAACATTTTTCTATGTTCAGTTAAAACTTGTCTGCGGTAAGATGCTATATATTTATCATAAATAATTTAGTATAATATACGAAAGCTTTTAAGAAATCGTCTAATTAGTGTAGAATAAGGAAATCAAACTTAATTAAAATGTAAGCATGTTTAATGAGTCTCTTTTTACGATGCTTGCTGGGGCTTTTTATGTTGTTCAAGATATGTTTGCATGGCTTCACCATCTACATCAAATTCACCATAGTCATTCATGTTCTCATAGAAATATTCACTCGAAGAGAAAAAAAGTTAATTCCACCAAAAATGTATCTAATAATTATTAAATGTTATGTAAGTGAATAGTGAATATTCTGCTGGTTCTACATCTAGAAGTTTGTCGGCTAATTTTGAAGTATTTTTTCCAAAAAGATACCTTACATATAGAGGCAAAGAGCCAGCTCGGAACTTGTTAGACTTTCTCTAATGGCGCGTATTTTATAGACACAAAGACAGAGAAACCTCTGTCTTCTTCTGTCTCATCGATCACAGCTGCCTCTATCTGTAGTATTTCTATGTTTCTTCCACTGTTTGTACCCATTTTTCTGGCCTTGGACCACTTTCTTTGTGGTCCTAAGAACTGGTTGTAGATAAGATTTGATGAGATGGCTAATGCGACTTTCTCAGATCTATTGTCGTCTTCTGAATCTAGATTACTTTCTCCAACCCGACTATTTTAAGTACCAATCAAGCTTGATACTGACTATTTCATGTAGTTTCTCATAGGACAAGCAGCTGCAAATTCACCAAACCCTCCCACTGGCGTAGAATGTGCTCTGAGTTTCCTAATCTAGGTGACAGAATCTGCACATGGTGTCGTCTGTCAACCCCATCAGCTTTGCTGTTAAGCTTACAGTTCCCTGTTAACATACATCAACGCGCTTATTATCCCAGGCTACCCATACCAGCTTAGAATTGACCTACAAGGAATCAGGTGTCTTCAGTGCAGTGTTGCTGTCGCTGAAAATGGCTTCTGAACGGTTTGTCCTTTCCTGCCTTTCAATTTCTCTAACGCAGTGGAGAGTTGTGATTATTTCTTTCTTTTCTTCCCTATCTGGAACTTATTATTAAAGCTATATATCGTGGCTGTTGCGACAATAAGCTGTCCCATTACGTCATCCGCTTTTAGCATATACTTTGGAAAGGAAAGAAGGAAAAATTACGGATTTTTATGTGCTACGGATGTTAAAAGACATCGGAAAAAGGAAGGAATTAAACTTTTTTAAAACTTGCTGCAGCAGTAAGTACTGGTCAAAGTTTGAGTCTAGACCAGTGATGATTCTCGTGCCTAGAAGTATTAAGGAACATTATATTTGTGATTGGTCCGATTCCTCAACTAAAAATAATTCCAGATAGATCGCTGAGCGTAGGAATTTGTGTGATGTAACCAGATTTGTAGGGTGAAGCGGTGCATTTATGGAAAGTTGCCTTTGGGTTTTGTTGAAAGTGGAAAAAGGGGGTTGAAGTTGTTTCTTGAACTAGTTATTGTTCGAAGTTTGTTACAATTAATGTGAAAGTACAATTGCAAGTAGGGAATATTTTACATTATCGAGAACTGGAAAGTATTTTTGGTGGAATTAACTTCTAATATATGCATATCATAAAACTATCAATATTAATTCATCCACCATTAAAAAATTTAATTTATGTATGATAGTTGTTGTAAATTTAATTCACTTTGACATATATTAAACGCAAAAAATGTATTTATAGAACCAAATTACTCTCTATATATTTTTATGGCTTATTTTTAAAAGTCCACTAAGATGAATTGGAGGATCTTTTTCTGCCATTTCCCTTCACCACAGTACCTTGTGAAAAGTTTAAAAAGCTTCTTTCGCTAGTGGCATACAGGTCAAAATACTCTCCATTATAACTGATTTCATATCTATTAATGTCTGCTGCAAATTGGAGTTGCGTATTATTATCTAAGGGTGCGTTCACAAAGAAAGCTGGTTACAAGCGCTTGTTGCCAAGCACTTGCAAGCTCCAACCAGCGTGAGAAAAGTCTACATTGTATCAAGCGTGTGCGTTCACAGACTTAGCCTGTCCCGGCTAGCAAACGCTTGCTACAAGTTCTGACAAGCACGCAAGAACGTTTTGTACTTGTTTTCCGGCTCTTGTTGACCGAACCAAACAACTGTGCAGCAACGCGGTAAACATCTTTTCCACCAGCAACAGAATTTTCCAGTTCAGAGAAAACTTTTTCTAAATTGACTGCGTTGAATCTTTCCATGATTATTAAATGATATCAATACATACGATATTGTGAACATCTTAGTTGCTTTACAAATAAACATCTAGAGAAGTTCAGGAACGTTGAATATAATTCCATCTTCTAAGTAAGTACAAAAATCGGGACTGACAAAAATCGTCATTTAGTGAAAATGTCACAACTGCCATATGTCAAGTTTTTGTATGCTAATAAATTGTTATAATTGTGTCAAATTAGTTAAGTAATAATAAATATATCATGTTAATATCTCTTTAATCGTTATTTATTATTAATACAATAATACAGCAAGTATATTTCACACTTGCAAATAGAATAGCCAAAATGGATTGTTTGCATCCAAAAACTTGACATATGACAACTGATGACGCGAACTAAATGCGCGTATTAAGAGTAGAATTTGAACTACTGATTGCTAACACCTGCGTTAAAATAATTTTTAACCAATTCAAGAACTATCCGTAGACATCTTGGAACAAACCTACTATATGTTATATTTATGTCTTGGAATTTGTTATTTATTGATTTTATTTGAGAATCCTTCAATAAAAACTTCTTTAATTCGTTTAGCAATTAAAAAAGACGACATTTTTCTCAATACTCTAAATAAATTTCAGGTAAATGACCTTATCTAACAATGTCATCTTCTATAATAAAAACTTCTCAAGTATTCAGTTATTAAATTTATATAATCATTTGATTATAACTATACAGATAAACGATATTGAAATTCATAAGATAGCTGGAAACAATTTTATATTAGGAATAATTTTTGTATACAAAAAATTCACAGTACATATTTAATTAAATACAATGTTTTGTAGTTTAGACATATTTGTGCAGTTTCCTAATGCCAAGGATGACAAATTTGGCTTTTATAATCTAGAAAAAATTCGTCTTATCAAATGTAAAGGGTCGTTTTAAAACAAGAAACCTTGTACCAGTGGAACACTAAGCCGATTTCTCTGATATATCGGACACGATCCATAAGTTTAGGACATTAATTTCTTAGTAAAAATGGCTCATTCTTTCTTGATTATACCTAGTACAATTAGCGTCCACTAGCGGTAGGTGTAGGAAACGAAAAGGCAGATATCCTAGCTAGGGTCTGATACTGCTTTCACTGGTCCTGAACCAGTATTTGGGATATCTAAAACTGCTGCACGTGGTTGTATATCTCGGTGAACTCAAACTGAACAGCAGTCATACTGGAGACACGTGCCAAAACAGGAACCCTGCAAACTACTGGTTAAAAAACCCTTGGAGACGCTGCCTAATGAAATACTAAACCTTAGCAGGGGCCAGGTAAGGATAGTGACTGGTTTACTCACCGGTCACTGTACCCCAAGGAAGCACACGCATACAATCGGCATATATAGGGAGGAACGGGAGGAACCTATCTGTCGGTTGTGCATGGAAGAGGAGGAAACAGCCTCTCCCATTATCTTCGATTGTGAAGCATTATCTCACTGGAGGTATAGACTCCTAGGACTAGAACATCCAAGGGAGGATTTTTCCAAGAAGGACCTAGTGAAAAGACTGCTGAGCCTGATAAGGGCCACTGGTCTCTTCACATAAACGGCCAAGAGCACAAAAAGCTTAAAGGCTGAGGTGCCGAGGACTCTAAGCCTTTGACTGGTGTGTTGATCCAATAAATCAATCACCACTAGGTCTTGCTAAGTCATATCCAAAGATTACTCCTGGCCACTTTTACCAAACAATTTTTCTCAAAGCTGTAAGATAGGGATCGGTAGAGTCCGCCAATAAACTGCTTCATCTAATGCACCTACTGTAAAAAATTTCCCCCACGATATTTGGAAGTGAAAATACTTCCCATGCTTCTTATTCCTTTATAGTACCTCACCTGTTTAAATAAACGAGTTTTCGAAAACGTATCCTGTACTATAATATGTATAAAAATAAGTATTTAACATTCTTAAATAATGTAATCAACTAATGTTCAGAGTTGAACGAATATATTGAGGAAATTGAATATCTGATATTTTAGGAACTAAAAGAAAGTTTCAACTATGGACTGTTTTGTCCCCCGGACAACGGTAGAGCTGGAAAGTTTCTGGATGAAGAGAGACGTCTGGGGGATTATCCATTCAATGGTCCCGTCGGATATTTAGAGGTTAGTAAATTAAATTTTCTAAGAGATCATAATTAGCAGTTGTGGGGATCGTTCAAACAAAGTTTTTAACAGATTGTTAAGCCGGTCCCAGACACTACGTGTATTTGGCGAATAGGCCAATATTTATCATTTGTACGAATGTTTGCTTGATCACCCACACGGTGCCGTAGTATAGCAAAGGTACACGTAGTTTACTTCGAACAACTACGGCATCCTTTACTTCGTGCTAGTTTCCGACCAGCGCCGGGAAAATGACGAAGGACGAATATTTGCCAATGTTAACTTCCCACACGCTACACGCGAATACGTCCGAATACCAAATGTTTGCCAAATACGCGTAGTGTCTGGGACCGGCTTTACAGTATCCTGTAAAATTGTCATATTTAGTACAGCGCGTTACCAATAGATATCGAATAATAGTTTTATACTATTAACGCTTAACTTAGAATTGTAATTCAATGTTTCTTGTGGCATATAGCCTGACAATTAGTTGTTTCTTCTAAGTAAACGGTCACGTTAGCAGATGATCATCACCATGGCCGTCCTGCGTTTGGTTTACAGTTGTTTTGGTGGCTAAGGAAATTAATAAATAGTGTATGGGGGGAGAATTAGTAAGTTGGGAACGCTACCGCGTTGTGTGACGCCCGACACCCCAGTCCTTTTCGCATTTCGCGCGCACGATTCATGTGTCACACAACTCAACGCAGTAGCGTTACCAAGTTACTACTTCGCCCCCCATACACCTCACAGCACACTATTTATTAATTTTCTTGATCACCAAAACAACGGGTATTGTAAACCAAACGCAGGACGCCCATTGTGGTTTACAATCCCCTTTGATCATCTACTCACGTTTTTGAAAATATTTTCAAAACTTTGTTAAAAGTATAAAAGTTTTTAACATACAGTTGTATCATTTTTGATATGTACCTATTGTTTATATGTTTATTTTCCAGTTGAAGTATAAGAGAAGAGTTTATAAAATGATGTCTCTTGACGAAAAACAATTGAAAAGTCTGCATACGAGGGCCAATCTTCGGCGATTTATAGATTACGTACTAAACGGTCAAGTGGAAAAAATCACTAAAATTTGTTCCAAAGGCCTAGACCCAAACTTTCACTGCCAAGAAACAGGTGGTAAGTCCAGCAATTACTTTATTAACTATGTGTACTCCTAACGAAATCTGGCCATCAAAATGGCCGATGTGGATCTGTAAACTGCTACTCGGTAAATATAGACTGTGCCCTGAAAGTTTTCATTCATTCCCTTATTCTCACTTTGCGTTGAAGATTTCCACAATCTGAAAATGCGATATCTAGGTCGACTTTGATAGATTATTCTCTTTTTATATAAGGTTAGCTTTTCAGATACTACGTAAATAGAGGTTTCGGCTCAAGTTAAATGCAAGGACATCACACGTTAATTTTTGAACAGCTTTGCTAACAATCTCTCTAACGTTTCTATAGTTTCTTCATTTACACTTTTCGAGTGCCCAAAAAACCTCCATTGGCCAAGGCATTAGGTAGCTGGTTGTCTCTAAACTCCAAATCTACTTTTTGCCACTTGCCTCAACTTGAATAAAAATTTGGCCTTCCACTGAACTGCCATTCCAAAGATAATCAGATAAAGAACTTTTATTTTCAAAATCTGTTTTGACGTTTTTTTATTATCCCCTATTTAGTACGACAAGGTTTGATATATCCTTCCATTTCAAAGCTAGTTCCTTAGAGATATTGGCTTTCCTCGTTTTTTACTACCTCCTAGTACTGGCTCAAAGTGGTTCTTAAGCTCACAGCTTGGCAACTGAGTTTTATACCACAACGTTTGACACATCCTGCCATTTGAAAGGTCTTTGTTCCTTTGAGATATTGATTTCCCTCGTTTTGTCCTCCTGGTACTGGCTGCAAGTGGTTATTAAGCTTACTGCTTGGCAACTGAGTATTCTGCCACAACGATTGACACATCCTGCCATTTCAAAGGTCTTTGTTCCTTTGAGATATTGATTTTATCGTTTTGTCCTCCTGGTACTGGCTGCAAGCGGTTATTAAGCTTACTGCTTGGCAACTGAGTATTCTGACACAACGATTGACACATCCTGCCATTTCAAAGGTCTTTGTTCCTTTGAGATATTGATTTCCCTCGTTTTGTCCTCCTGGTACTGGCTGCAAGTGGTTATTAAGCTTACTGCTTGGCAACTGAGTATTTTGACACAACGATTGACACATCCTGCCATTTCAAAGGTCTTTGTTCCTTTGAGATATTGATTTCCCTCGTTTTGTCCTCCTGGTACTGGCTGCAAGTGGTTATTAAGCTTACTGCTTGGTAACTGACTATTCTGCCACAACGATTGACACATCCTGCCATTTCGAAGGTCTTTGTTCCTTTGAGATATTGATTTCCCTCGTTTTGTCCTCCTGGTATTAAGCTTACTGCTTGGCAACTGAGTATTCTGCCACAACGATCTTGTCCTTCAATTAAAAGACTCCACGTAAATGCCGAGTAGCTTCTTCTAGTGGCATCTTCTGTACAACAGTGCTTACAGCGTTGGGAACAAAGAAAAATATATGCTTTTTTTTTGTAGAAACACCATTAACTATAGCAACAGGCATAAAAAAACCATCAAAAGTATTGATGGCGTTAGTAAATGGCGGCGCCTTACTGGACTACCGGAAAAAAGACGGTTCGACAGCTTTACATCGAGCCGTAGAACATCGAAGTTTGGAAGCCTTAAAAACCTTGTTAGAATTAGGGGCTTCCCCTAACTATAAAGACAACAAAGGACTGACTCCTCTTTACTACACAATTAGTTCCAACGTAGAGCCGACTTTTAGTGAAACTCTATTACACGACCACGCTACGACAGGAGCGCAAGATGCACAAGGCTGGCAAGAAGTGCACCAGGTCAGATAATTTAAATTTAAATTTTTCCAATTTATTAAATTCTAATATTTCGTTTCAGGCTTGTAGAACGGGTCTTCAAGCTCATTTAGAACACCTGCTGTTCTACGGAGCGGATATGAACGCTAAAAACGCATCTGGTAACACTCCGCTTCATGTTTGTGCAGTTAATTGTCAAGAATCCTGCGCAAGATTGTTACTGTTTCGTGGCGCTGATAGACAATCGTTGAATTTCGCCAATCAAACTCCGTGTCAAGTTGCTGTTATTGCTGGTAATATGGAACTGGCAGATATTATTCAAAATTATAGACAAGAAGACGTCGGTGAGTTTTAAATTTTTGTTGTTGGATTTGGAATAGATCTTGCCTTATTTATGTATAATTGTATTGACGTATAGGCATGGCATCTATCGGGTTAAAACGCTTTTATATTAAATTATTTTGGTATTCTTTAATTTTTTATTAAGAAAAGTAACAAAATTTTTGGTATAAAAAGCGTTTTAATTGTGTCATTAACAATACAACACAAGTCATACAAGTTTTAATATTTTTATAACAGCATGAACTTCATGAAATCTTTGATTTCCACATTCATCACATTTTAGGTTTAATTAAATCTCTGCATGATACGAAATGTGAAATAATTAAAACTCTTTAATATTGTCTGCTGTATTAGAAGTGGAAAGTTGATGTTACTAGGGAAATAATAAAAGCTTTAGGAACATACTTACCATTAAAATATGATGAAATTAATTTATTACGTATTAACAAATCAAAGCTTTTGTGGGACCAGCCTGAACAGATTTTGAAAATCATGGATCATGAATATGCTGAAGTAATCCAGACAGCTTTTGCAAAACAGTAATGATCATAGGAATCTCTGTGGCATAGCGGGTAGTAGCCAAACTGAGCACATTTCAAATTTGTGATTTTTAGTTCTGGTTACAGAGGAAAGCGAGCTCAGATATTAAGGATACCTTTTCAATTCATGTAACTGTAAGCTTTTCTATCGAAACCAGGCCATACTCAGAACCTCCGCTTATTGTTACCATAGATAATGATTTTTATTCCTATATACCCTGATCGCCATATACCCAAACATTTTCGATAAAACTCAGTCAACAGCAAACTGCGCCAGTTTGGAAATTATTTTCGAGTCGTGGGACGACAAGGCTGCTTGTACCGTCGGTGAAGCTCCACCTCTATAAACCTAGATGGTTGGTTTGAATCAAAAAATGAACCATGTTACCTTTGGATATTAAAGAAGGTGTACACAAAGATTCGTGTTTCTATCCTTCAGGAACTACCAGAGAAAATAAAACCTCGTCTTTAAATGAATTTGTATCAATTTGCTAAATATATTAAGATTGCGTAATAGATGAAAATATACTTGTACGATCGTCAATTTTCCACACTCTTGATGTCGAACGTGTTACTTTCAGTCCCTTTTCGCGGTCCACCCAGTTATAATCCAAAGCGTAGATCTGCCATAGGATGGCTGAACAGGGCACCGTCCATGAGTACCCTTGCCTTACCTCCAAGTCCTTGTCCTAGTGACAGATCCTCAGCACCTTTCAGTTCGGCCAGTTCCAGTCTTTCAGAAGGCAGCGCTCTACCTGGACATGAAACTGACACAGCAAGCATTGTTACAGGTATTTTGTTATTTTTAATTCTTTTTTATCAAAAATTGCAATGGGAAAATTTATGTCAAATAACAGTTTGTTCAGTTGTTGTTAAAGTGAAAGTTTCGTGTTGCAATTTTTGTTGATATGGTTACAGCATGTGCATAAGTGAATGTATCCTTGTATGTTAATTTCCTTAATTAACAAGAGAATGGCTCAATTAGATCTTCTTGTGTCCCTATCTTATATTGAAGTTTTTGTTATTTTCATGATCATTTACATTCATATTATTCAAGTCATACATATTATACCATCTACAACAATTTTACCACCTTTTAGAAGAATGAAAATTTTAATATTAGTGTTAAGTTTACTTATATAACTCTTTTGAGGTTATTGACTTGAGCTGCTCCCACAGACTGTTAATCCAGAAAATGAAATCATCCATGAATATCAAATGAACAAAATAATTCGCTTCTACTTTCTCTTCCGGTCGAAAGGAACTTTAGAGTAATGGTGATTGATGGTTGAGTGTTCATTGCAGATACACACGAGAACTCGCTATATTTCACTCCCCATTTTGAAAGTAAACAGCTCTCAACTTTTCTCTTTCTGTTTGCATAAAAATATGTATCTATTCGATTTAAAATATTGAGCAGACGAAAGATAGGACAAACATACTTTACATGACTCTGGAAAAAGTCTTGTAGGTGTGTGGGACCTATGGATAGAAAAGAATAATATTTAGGCGTGAGACAAGTGATATAGACAAACTTATGTCAGTCGAAAAGAAGATTTTTACACGTTTCTTCTTCCACAAGCCCAACAAGACAATACCCAAAAATCACTTTGGTCTGTCAGATGTAATCTCTATATTACCTCATCAAAGGAACCAAAGAAACATCTTCATAGATTGGAGGCAGCTGACTTCAAAGTCAAATTAGGATTAATTTGTTTCATTTGAATGCGAATTTTTCCATAAAATGTTTGATCTCCCTAATTTCCTGTCTATTTTCAATCAAAAAATTAAATCTCCATACCACTTTTTCGGATACATCTATTTAATTCACTTGACATTAACCTTGTGCCTTTACAAATGATATGATGTTACTCAGTGTTCGCACTGGGTGTTGCAGATAAGAGTCTCGGAGACACCAGTGACATCATCAGTGATAGTTCCGGAGTAGGCACCGCTAACTCAGACACCACCAACTGCACCATATGGATGCCGGGAAGTACCGTGGTTTGCATTGAATCGTATTCGTCTAAAGAAGAAAGTCATATTAGTATAAGGGAAGGTGATATTATCGAAGGTAAGAGTTTTTTACCATTTACTACGTTCAAATATGGTGCAGCAAAAGTAAAACTACATTATAGAGTCTAATACCAGTGCTTGAAAGGATTTTCGCGTTTCAGTTCTAGCTGCAACAGATGATGGGTATTTGGAAGGAAAAACGAAAAGTGGTGGAGGACGTACAGGTTATTTCCCAGCAGTTTGCGTTCAAGAAGTGCGGTTACGTCATCACAATATTCAAGCACCCATGATAGTGGCAAAAGATCCGAGGCCACCGAGTAGAGTTCTTGGTAGAAGAGAAAGTACCTCAAAACATTTTGCTACCGCCCCAAGAACAACAAAAAAGACGTACGTGATAACTTAGTTACCTAAGATTGTAGTGACAGTTTAATTTTATTTTCTAGATATTCAAATCTACCAGCTGAACCGCGTACAGTGGTGCTACATAAGGGTAGAAAAGGTTTTGGTTTTATTTTAAGAGGAGCTAAAGCTACTTCAACTTTAATGGATCTAACTCCTTCAGATACTTGCCCTGCTTTACAATATCTCGATGATGTTGATCCTGGTGGTGTTGCAGATATAGCAGGATTGAAAAAGGGAGATTTTCTATTGGAAATAAATAACGAAGATGTTTCTTCTGCTTCACACGAACACGTAGTTGATCTGATAAGGTATTTTTAATTTTTTTTTTATTAATGAACAATTGTTTTTACGTATATATTTTTTGTTTAAGAAAATCTGGAGATTTGGTTCAAATGACGGTAATGTCTCTAGGACCTCCTACATGTGGGGTTATACCTATGAGCAAATCGACCATTTTAACAACTGGAGCTGGCACAATACCTTTAGGTAGACAATTCGCTACTTTACCAAGAAAAACTATTAATTATTCTGGTACGTTGGGAAGGTCAACGCAGGCACCGTTGCCCCCTAGAAGAGATCCTAAAACTACACTAAGTGTTGGAAGAGCAAGAGCAAAAAGCATGGTAGCCGGTTTAGGTAAACCTCATCTGCTCTTTACAGCTAACAATTTTTAATTGTAATTTTTTTTCAAGGAGGAGAAAAAGACGAGACTGATGATATAACTAAATCAAGTTCCGCTGAGTCAATTCACCAATCAACTCCAGGAGGAACTTGTTCTGCAACGCCAGTTCAACCCCGAACAGCGTCCATAAGACAGCGACCTTCTTCTGTTGGTCTTAAAAATTCTGTATTGGAAGAACTGTTTCAGAAACAAAGAGAAAGCGACACTATGAGTAGCTCTTTGATGAGCAGCTCAAGATTTTTGAGTTCGAATCCATCTGGATCGCCCAGTAAGGGAAGGGTGTATGCCAGCGTAGCAGAAATGAAAAGAAGTAAAAGTAAAGTAAGCTCATTTTTATATTTATTAGTATAAAAAGAGTTTGCACTTGAGCTCCATGTTGCACAGAGGTGCTGATTGAGTTTACAATGCTCTTAGTTGTGCCTTTGATCTCTTCCGGTTGAAGTTCCCGATATATATTTTGAACTGATTTAATCCTAGAAAACCTTTTCAGAGTTATGCTCTGTCTCTTTCTTCCTTTATTTTCAGTGTTCCGCCTTGATGGTTCAGGTTCTATAAAGATACTGGCCGCTACCTTCCTGGCTAGGTGATCAGCTGTTCACTTAGTTTGTCAGTGTGCTACAAAGCAATATTTTCATATGTTTAGCAGCTTCAAATAATCTTTGATATTATTTTAGAACCCCAAAATGAAGTTCACAGATCTATTCACTGGTGGAAAAGAGCTGAAACGAACATTCCATAGTACTCCAGATTTAGTGCAGGAGATGGCTTATACCTCGCAAACTTTACCAAGTAAATTCCATCGTAGTCAAGAAGATATTTCCATCTTATTGGGAAATAGAAGTTTACCACCTCCCAGTCATCCTCCGCCACCCATCCCATCACAAGTGCAATTAGTCAAAGTGGATATCTCCAGAGGGAAGCACTCGGAATATGATCATTTAAATAGAGACATCCCTGATGAAGGTGAGTTATTAAATTCTCATTAAAAAAGTTCAAATTAACCAAAATACTATTTATTTGAAGGCATCGCCTCTTCATTCAATCCCACGGCTAGTGCTAAGCTGTACGCTTCTCCTGAAGATATGAAAACAGTAGGCTACAGATCTAAAAGTTTGCCTTCCCATGCTTCCAAGACTCAGTTAAGGAAATCTCAGAGTATGAGAGCGAACAACACTTTTAAACCAACGAACAACAATTTTTCGAATGAAATACAACAGAATAACAATCCATACGCTCAGCCGATTAGAGCATCAAGGTCACATTCAACAGGTAAGTACAAATTTAAATGTATTGTAGAATGTAGGGAAATACTTGGTGGGAATAGGGAAACAATTATTACTGAAGATATTTAGGGCATTCTCCAGATGGTTTGAGAGAAAGCAACTAAAAAGTATGGTACGTTTGGGAAGAAGGCTATAGAAAGGGCTGCTAACCAGAACGGTTCATACATGCCGGCTGGAAACAACCTAATGTTTTTTTTGTTTCAGGATCCAGAGAACGTAGAAAAAAGATAGTATCCAGCAAATCAAATCCTAAACTGTCCCAAATACCTGGAGCTCCTCCTATACCAGAACCGGACTATAGTTGTAGCGATTCTGAGATAGAAAGTGAAAGCATACCCAGAAAATGTGACAGCCTCGCAAGTCGAATAAATAGTATACAACTACAACCAACTGAAAACAGCGGTAACAGCAGCGCAAGGTAAATCATAAAACGACAATATTTTTCCAAATAAATATAAATTTTTCATAATAATTTTAGTGGTAGTTCTTCTGGCAGCAGTTCCGTGCCGCACAGTTTCAGCGTCGAGGAAATTCAGCGAGGAAGATTACAGTTGAAATCTTCCAAATCCTTTCCGGACGATTTGCTGAAGAAACAAAAAGAAGCTGATGCTGCCGATGCAGACGGTGATAATAGCTCGTCGGGTGTTAGTTCTGATCAAGAAATTACTCCTTGTGGAAATGCAGATATCACTGAACAGAATAGTATAATGCCTGCAGCAAAGAATCAGCGACCACAAATAGGTAATTAACTAATAAGTGGAATGTTATTTTTATTTCAGAAATAGAGAATATTTTGATAGTTTGTCTAGGTACATCATTTTGATCGCCCAAAAGGTGGCTTTTTCGGACGATTAGCTAAATCTCGCCTTGCAATATTTAATGATTCTTCGTCACCTATAGAAAAGTATAGCTACCACATATAAGTAAAGTGTCAGATAAATCATCGATTAGAAACATCTTGGTACTAAGGGTGTCTAAATAGAAAAATTTGGCATGACAGTGTTGAGCTAGGACACCTGTCCAAGTTCTTATTACAAGCTTACTCTGGCTACCGCATTCATTTGCTCCCACCTGGTGATAATTTCTTTGATTGTGTCATCCCTATTATATTTTCCCAATGGCCAGATCTTCTTTTTTATGTACCCCATTTTTTCCATTATTACATTGAAGCTGATTATCGCAAAAAGGTTTGGTCCCCAAAACTGTGTTTCGACTGCTCTCTTTGCTAGCTCATGTGTTAATTCACTTTCTCCTATTCCAGTGTATCCTAGAACTCACAGTAAGGTGACGATGCCCAGTTCATTGAGCTCTGGACACCATTTTAGAACTGATTGTATTAGAACTCAGTGCTTGACTATTCTACATCATTATCATTATTTGCCATATGTTTAATCAATCCTTCCTTATGGTGTCATTAGCATGTAGTCTGGTAATTGACGGTTCATCTTCTGCACTTTGTATACTTTTCCCAAACTTATATACCTCGAAGGGGTTCTTGTACAAATTACATTGAACCATTTAGTTCATCCTGGAAGTACCATATAGCAGATTGCTTGCGTTTTTTTCTGACAACTGACAACCGATGTTTTTGTTTTAGGAATGTTGAAACGCCATGCTGTATCTTTAGCTCAACTCCCTCCGCCTATAGAAAACGAAACTGACGAAAAGGAGGAATTCTGCCTTCCTCCACCACCGGAATTTGGAGAAAACAATCCCAACTTTAGTGAAGTCGTAGTGGCGCCACCACCGCAATTCAGTGATAATCGACAAGTAACTAGAGTTAGAATAGTAGGCGCTGTACCAAAGGGCACATTAGCTGTTAATACACAACCAAAATTGAAACAGAATCGACTTCATAGTCAGTGAACGAGTAAGGCTGACCACTTCTACACATCAATGTCGTTTTTTTACATTACATACACTTTTTTACTAGTATTTAATACTCAATTTTTGATATTAGATAACGAACAAATTTTTCGTGGGCTTTATAGAAAATGTTCGATATTATGTTGGATAATATACCTACCACAGAAAGAATAATACCTGTTATAACGGATATAGAAGATAAGAAAATCTGTTGAGCACATAAAGAAGGTATATGAAAGCTTTATAATACAACAGGGAGAAAGGAATAAAAAAAACTGAAGGCAAAAGAACCATAGTTTAGAAAGGTTTTCTTGATGTCCCATATCAATATTTTCACCAACACAAATAATATTGTCAACAACTTTTTCTTGCTAATAACAAGTATATTCCCAGCATAAGCAAATTTTCTTAAAGACAGTAATTTTTAAGCAATTTTCTATAGAGTCTGCAATCTTAGTTATTACCTAGGTAAATTATTCATCTTATAAAAAGTAGTACCTAATATTTGAGTTAGTAGCGGTAGACACTATTCCGTGTTCACTGCATAACCAGCTTCAAAATATTGTTTCAGTATTTTTTGGGTATATAGCTAGAATTTGAAAGAAAAAAAGTCAAATGTTTTTAAAGTTTCTTACCGTTACGTCAGTATTAAATAGTGAAATGTTGGTTGGGAGTGAAAATGGAACGTTAAAATGACAAAAATTGAAATTGTTTTTTATTAAAAGTAAGTACTGAAGATAACAATCTCCTGATCAATTGGTTCGAAACCATTCAATCTAAAAAACATTATATTTGCCGGTGGAACCAAGATTCTCCATCAATTTCATTTTCATCACCACTTTCATCTTCATAGGCGACTATCCTTTCCCAATTTCACCTCTTCTGGATAGTTTATTATTTTATTTTCTTTCTTACACTTTTGTTACTCAGTATTTGAAAGTTCCAGGTTCACTCCCTACTCGATATTTTACCCAAAACTCAACCAACTAAGTTGTAAGATAATTCTGATTATGTCTAATTAAGTCTATAGTAACTTTATATTTAAAAACATTCCGTCATTTATATTATATTCTTCATCCTGCCAAAATAAATATTATTAGAAACGATATTTTTGGAATAATCGAGGTATTCATATATATTATTGTTGTTGGTTACTGTAATTATTGTGATTGTATTTGATTTTCAAAAAAATCGGTTAGCACTGTCCCAATAGATAATCGGTACAATATGAAAAGAGGTTTTCTCACACTCAACATTTGAAGAATGATATTAATAATGTTCCGTGGGTACAGATTTATGGCGAATTCGACTGGCGGCACTAGTGCGTACTAAGCGGCACTGAAAGCAGTCTTTCTTGGTTCTGGGAGTTTGCCTAACAAAGTTCTGCACTAGTTTTGACAATATTTATGTTCGTCTCGGACATGCACCAATTTAGTGCTGACCGGGTGAAAATTCGACTTTTTTGCACTTGGTGCAAAATTTTAGAACTGTGCTGCTAGTACAGTTCTAGAGGAACAATCCCAGTCGAATTAACGTCGGTTTAGGAACTGCACTGGCATGGCTTGCGTTTCTTTAGTACCGCTTGATAACTTCAACGGATCTGAGCTGGAGCAACTTTAACATGAAACTGAGAAAATGCGAATGGAACTGGGGTAGGCCGTGCACTCGTATCGTGTTCCCCAGTCGAATACGTCTTTAATGTTTTAACACCGTACAACCAATCTATTTAACAAATATAGACCTACACAGCCTTTTTCATCCAATGACATTCATTCTTCATTTTAACGTTCTCTACTGATCTCATTATTTTTTCGCAAAGTTCTTCATCCATCCTCTTTTTGTCGTGCTTAATGCTATTGCTACTTTTTCTCCATCTATAAGTAGAAGGAGATCTAAGTAGACATGTATTAAAAAAAATACCAAAAGTATTCAAACGCACACTCGTCCACGTGTGTTTTCAGTTTTACCTGATCGTGTGTAAGGCTCTTAACAGTCATTAAGCTCTGAAATTTATTAATTTTTGAGACTAGTTATTTGTGAAAAACCAGTTTCCTTTGTATTTTGTCTCCATTTTGATGATAAATGCTACTAAGCTGTCAGTATTTTTAAATGTTATGGACATGAATTTTGTCGAATAAACTTTTAATTAATCCATTCGGTGTTCATATTGAACTTTATACTAATCAGTCTTACTTATGTTGAGTTTTTCATTAATTATATTGTATCGATTGTATATTATTGTATCACTTTAAAGCGCTACTCGAAATGAATTCCCTCTATTTTGTTTATAATGGTGTATTTTATCTACTATTTGTACCATTGTGTTATTTGTTTTTGTAAGATATGCTCAAATATTGCCTATTCATCGATTTATATAAAAAAAATTAGGTTAAATTGTAAATATATTGATGGGGTTTACAGTTACTGTATGACTGTTTTTGTGCAGTAACTAACAAACATTTCTGTTAGAACTAGTGTCTAATTGGACTCTGGATTTTTTTATATTAGAAACAGGTTAATTGTCACTTATTTTTCATACTTTTTGTTTCAATTGAATGACTTAAAATAGCCTACCAATAATAAGCTGACCTTTTTTGATTTACAAATTAAGCTTCACCTCATTTTCTTGGGCTTTTTTTGTCATACAATAGAGTTTGATCTGAATAGAGATAAGTAACCTCTCACTTATCACAGATAGAAAGTTATTCGTGACTCTTTGGGTCAATATCAAGTTTCACATAGTTAGAATATTCAAATAGTTTTTCTTGTTCTTCAAACATTTGCTAATAAAAACATGTCCCATGCCTGAAACAAAAGCACTAGCTCCATTAGTTTATATTTACTTATTAAAATGTTTTTTTTTGTTAAAATTTGTTCTCATACCTACACAATTTTTATTGCTTTGAAAACTTAATTTGAAAGAAATAACACAAATAATATTTAAATATTTTAATTTGTAAAGTGTACATTAACCAATAATGTTTCAGTAATTTTTATAGTAGAGTAAATAAAGGAAGAGTCTAGATAATTAACACCAGCTAGATCTATCAGAAATATTGAGGTTAATAGAGTTTTTTATGTATATATTATTTCGGAGCCTATTTATTTCACGTTTATCAGTATATAAACAGTGCACATATTGGAATAGATACACTAGTTGTTGAAACAATTCACAGAATCTCAAATGGTTGTTTTTTTTTATTAATAAACGCTATGCTCTAAGCTAAATTTACATTATTTGTTTTATTTCCAAAATAGTGTCACAAAACGATTGGTTTGTTGAAAAAATGAAACATATTTAACCCTCATTAAAGAATTTTTCTCCTATACAAAAATGTATACAACTTCAATCAGCTTTCTTTCCTTGTTACACCATGACCTGCATTCCGAATCAAAAGACAACTAAGGAGCTGGAGGTCATCGACTTGAAGAACCCATAGACATGAGATCTTGCCATATTTTTAGAATCCAATCTCTTTTTTATACAAATTTGTGATTCTTGATACTTTTACATTGAACCACCTCAGTTGGTTTGTTGTAGAAGAACTTAAAATGTATTTATTGTAATTTAAAAGAATCATTCAAATGTTAAGATTGATTTCATGAATAAGCTAAGTCATAATCTGTTCAGGTTTTGAGTGACACACTTGAACTTTGACTCCTAGTTTTTTTAACACTGTGTTTTGGCGTTATACTAGACACTTTTTAAACAAATAAACGTACCTAGTTCATTTAAACCTCCTCATGTTGACGTTAAAATTGTAACAATATTTCAAATCGATTCATGAACAATTTTATTTATGACAAAAATTATAGATCGCAATAATGTTTTTTGTATATAAACATGGATATTCAACAATAAATACGATGCTCATATAATTACGATTTTTATTGATTCAAATATCTTCCTGTATAAAATACCAAACAAAGCAATTAGCACGAACAAAGGATAGGAAAGGACAAGGACTAGTGAAGAAGATTTGAAAGACACAAACCTAAATAAAAAAGAGACTGGTAATGAAAATGTGATGGCTAAGAAAAAGGCTGGTGCCAAAAATAAGTGGAAATAGTAGAATAGATGAAAATGATTGTAAGCAAAATTAGATTGGTCTGACCACAATAGATTTGAAAAGGTCTGTCATTGTTAAAAATTTGTGCATACAAGGAAAAGTTCGATCAGGATAAATAAACAACAAAAATTTAAGAACATATATAATTTTTAATATAAATAAGGCTTAGCTAAAGGTTTTTTTTTAACAATTTGAATATCAGGTACAAGCACTATTATACAATAAATATCTTATAAACTAGTTTCAAGTTTAGGATTTTGTCGAATTTTAATATCGAGAAACAAAGTGTCATTTTTAAGGTAATTACTTTTTAAAAGCGTTGTATGTGGAATAAATATATAACAAGATGAAGATTCTTGAGGTTCTTCACACTCTTCGTTACCCATTTGTCGTTTCGCTGTAATTAGCTTAGTAAATGGTTTTGCCTACAATTAAAAAAACAGGATTACAGTGACGCAAGCGAAAGATGCATTTTTATAACTTAAAACCTTGTAATGGTTCCTCAAAGCAATCACTCTTAGGTTCGGTTATGCTTGTAATGAGTGGGTCTATTTAGCGAAGGCTCCAATTGGGGCTCACACCTAATCTCATATTTCAACAAATTTAGCTTCTTAACAAAGCCAATAAGTTCTGGCAAGACCCTGTCTAACCTAATTCGACACGCAGCAAAAAATGTATGCTCTGCTGTTTCATTTTTCGAAGGATATGTGAAGGCATTCGAAAGAACCAATCCTGGTAAAGTCTTCTTGCAGTCCAGGTACTTAATGTTCGTTTGACAAAAGTTAATGAGCAACTACATGTAAATTTGTTGAGTATTCGTATTGAGGAGAGTATTTTTTGGCAGATAACAACTTTAACGTTACACAGTAAGTGCTTAGTGTTTTATGTGTGAGGTTGGCTTATACTAATCTCTCCACCCATAAATCGATGGCGTAAGCTTCCGCCTAGAATATAATTCATAGGATCTTAAGCAGGTTGATACTTCTGTCCTAGATTTGCGAGTGTATATACTTGCGCTACCATCCAAGGGTGACTCTGAGCCATCTTTATACCAACAGCTACCGCTCTTTTTTAATAATAATTAAGAAGATATAAGGCCGGTCGTAAAATTTACTGTTGAAGCCATTATGTCATTCCAAAAATACTATGACTTTCAGTGTCCACCGTAAAAGCCTCCGGTTAAAAATATGCTCAAATCTATATGTTGTTCATCTCCAGAAAGATATGGAGAAGAAGTAGTTAAACAATCTGAATATATATATTTTTCAAAGACAAACCTTATCTAAATCATCGAGATCTTTCAGCACTACAGTTCCTTCAATATTTCACGGCCACTTTAAGATCATGTCATAGTCACCTTTCAGTATGTGTAGACATAATAGAGCATATCTGTCTTTCCACTTTTTCAATCCGTTCATATACATTAAAACCTGAAAAAAAAACGTTACTCATAATATATATCACAAGACTCATTCTCTATAATACGCTCAGTACTCTGGCCTAGAATTTTTCAGAATATTCAAGCCCTGGAAATAGAGCTATTTTCAAAACATTAACTGCTTCAAACTTACCCTAATTCTATACCCATATTCATGAGTGAAAAATATGGGACTCTTGATAACACTTCCAGTCTCTTTTGCTTGAACCATCTTTGTGTCAACTTCAGTGATCCTCCATAACAGTCTTCCAGGATCTGGTCTAAAATCACTGGAACCACTCAAACCTTCTAAAATTTCCATATCTAACTTCATCTGTGCCATCTCCTTTTTTAAATTCTCGTTTTCTTTCTCAACATCTTCAATTTTTTGAAAAGCCTCTTTGGTACTTTGGCCAACTCCTCTTAAGTCGTAGATAATGTTGGTAAATTTAATACCTTGGTCTTCTAGTCTGATTTTTGCGTCTTCGATATCCTGTTTTGTGGTCTCTACAGAATCTTTGACGTCTCCAAGTATTGCCAAACTTTTTGCGTTCTCTTGTGCTAGTATCTTTTTAATTTCGTCAAAATTTTCTCCGAAACTCATGTCTACTTGCCTGTTATATGCTTGTTCTCTTAGAAAGCTATCTTTAAGTGCGTTTATTTGGTCCTGTAATTTTTCCATCAGCATAATTCTAGTTTGTAAGCCATTTATATTGACATCCAGTTCTCTTTTAGAATTGTCCACGCTCGATATATTGAGTTTTAAAGCGTTCAAAACAGAATCAGTCTTGGTTCTCCAATCATTGGCAAGTTTATTTTGATATTTAATCTTTTCTAGGTCTAAATTTAATTGAAGTTGTGCCGTTTTCAATTTTTCATAGTTTTGCAAAGACGTTGATAGTTGGTTGTGGTTTTGCTGTTGAAATTGGAATCTACTTTCGAGATCGGCGAGTTTTCTAGAGAGCTTGTAAAATACGTTTTGGGTGTCATCTTTCACAAATCCATTTGTAGCTGTAACAAAATTATCAAAATTACATCCAAAGGCAGTTACAAACGTAACCACAACCTTCACAATAATACAAGATGCAGAATTAATTGTAGAATCATTCCGCCACAAGCATACCTGTCGAATCTCAATTATTGTTCAATTATATAATTACTCAATTATACAGGGTTGAGATAAAGTATGGAACCAAGTAAATATCTTTTAAACGAAAAGAACGATATTTATGAAAATTTGCAGGTAAGTGCAATGGAACAAAATGCATCTGATGTACATTAATATTTACTTGGTTCCATACTTTATCCTAGCCCCGTATAGTTGCTTGATACATTATTATGTATCAAACAACTTGTACAATACTATTGATTGTGAAAAGATGTATACTTACGTCTAAGTAAAGTATTTGGTACATTCCTGCTATCTTGTAGTGCTGCATAGTTTACATTATTTGGTACTCTGAATTTTTGTTGTTTTGGTAAAGTATTAGAAGTTCTATTAACGCATTCTTGATTGTGCTTCTTCAATCCAATTCTTGGTACATAAGCTCCACATTTATTAGGACAAGGAACCAAAACATTTCCACATACTGCTGTATGACCCTTTAAACAAATCAATATTTTTAGGGAAGATTCTTGGTGCACAAGTGAGAGGTACATTTTGAGATTAAACCTTTTTGATAACCATCTCTAGAGCTTAATAATCAAAGTAAAGAAGTTCAAGTGCCTAAGTCAGAGTAAAACTGCACTAAGAGTTTTATAAGGTTACATTGTCGTCCGAATGGGTACCTGAAAATGCTCAAAATAAAGTAGGAAGAAGAATATAGATTCTGTGGTGTGGAAGAAGAAACCTACTTCTGGATTGCACAGTAATTCAGAATCCTATGGCACAAAACACCTAGGTGACTACCAAATAGAAGAGGAAACCTGTAGTTATCCTAAAATTTTTTCGGGGATCTAAAGGAGGTACTAGATAGTCTCTGATATTTTACTGAGGAATTGAATAGAAGTAAGGGGATACAATAGATCTTGTAGGTCTCAGTGAATGTCACCCCAATGAACATACATACCAAGTAGCAAAAATAAAGTTAAACTGTGTTTTTTCTTCCTAACAAATAATTTCTGGAAAGCAGATATCTGATAACATAGTTTTAGGAGTTGAATGTAGATTTCAAGGATATTATCGTTATAGTTTCTGACACCAAAAAAAATTTAGGTACCCATGAGGGGTTTACGAAAATCCAGATTTTTTTTTGAATAAAGGACACTATAAGGATGTGTCAAAAGTACTCACCTACAAGTCTAGTTTAAACCTCTTTAATATTATTAAGCAAACAAAACAACAAAACTGTACTTACCACTTCTGTGTCATTCTCTATAACTTTATTACAAAAATAACAGGTGAATTTTGACACTGTCCTGGGAATGCTTTCCATATTTGCTCTAGGTCGTTATCATATCGTATAATAGCGGTGATATCAGAACGAAAAAAGGTGTATAAAAATAAAACAATGTGTATTTCATATTACAAACAGTAGATTAGATTAAAAAGTAGCGCACGCATCGTTGAATATACGTACTGTAGTTTTTTTTTACTAAATAGTGAGAATTTTGTACAATGAGAATCCTGTCGATGACGGATGATATTCATTTTACGCGTTTGAATAACTATCACTCTCAGATAATTATGTTTTGATATAAAGGATGTCCAAATAATGACAGTAGATAAATATATATTGTAGGTTGTTATTATAGAATTGAGTAAATCGAGCAGTAAAAACTTGTTTCATTGTTTTATTATGTATTTTACCTAGGTTGTAATAGAATTGGTCTCATCACTTACAGACCCAATATTAATGTAAGACAGATGATTCTTAGATCTAGGAATGCTGGATCCTAATCCAGATACTCTTACAGGAAGATATAAGATATCTTAGAAGCTACACTATTATCTACCTTCTCACTTCAAAATTAGAAACTAAATGTTCAACAATGAATCACGCCATTATATAGTCCAACGAAACAAATTGATGTTTTCATTATATAAAATAATCATCAAAAATAATCGTAGATTAAATACTATTTTCAGTACCAGAATCCTCGACTTCACACTGTTGATGGTGCAATAACTAACCCTAAAATTCTGTAAGTGATGGGATTAGATTAGATTTCATGAGTTGGCTAATCGACCTATTCCATTCGTCCTCTTCTTAATCTAGATTACATTCTCCAGTCCAACTCTTCTTAATAAGTAGCCATTCAGCGTCATTAATAGTCTATCATGTAATTTCTTGCTGGAGGCTTCTCATCACCGCACATTCGCCAGGCAGTCGCACTGGTATATGATCTGCTCTGCAGCTTTCTCTTCTAAGTTACAGAAACTGCAAATGGTTTTGTATATGGGTACCTGGTATAGAGTTATTTGGAACTTATTATTAAAGCTATATCTCGTGGTTGTTGAGTCAATGGGTTGCCCCATTAAGTCATCCGCATTTAGGTCTATGTGGGATGGGAGTCATTCTAGTTAAAAACTATAATGGAACATTATTTTTCGTTGAAGTAGAATTCAATGCTCATCTGTATTTATAGTATCGCCATCATCCAGAAATTTATTAATTTTGACGTTAGAATTGTCAATAATACCAAATACCACATTATTACTTTCCGTTCTACACTCGCATTATTTACTTAACTTTTATTTAATAAAAAAATCAAGGGTCGTGGACCAAGTATAGTATTCAACTCGCATTTTATGTCCATTATTCTCCCGGGAGACTTGCGCCCCTCGCCTACGGCTCGGGACGCTTAAACTGCTTAAATTGTCGAAAATTGTATTCAATCTATTTATTTGAACTGCTCCTTATTAAAGACATGAAACAATATTTATTTAGTTCCATATCTAATTTCGTTAACCAGATACTACCTTCCATTTGTGTAATGGATATGTTCAGGTAACGCCCACTTATAATTATTTACTCTCAATTACCATGCATCCTTATCTTTTATTTGGGATTATTAAATATGATGTCATTTTGTAATTATCTGTAAAGTCGAATTACAGTTTATTATATTTTTTCGCACGTTACTGTTTTAAACTGATTTTTGTCATAAAATTTGATTTCTATTTAAAATAATTACTTATATTTCTCACAATTCATACAATCTACGAAGCATATAGAGTAGGTAGTTATTTAGTACCATTTCATTCTGACTTGGATTGATTTATTGGTTCAGCACACCAGTCAAAGGCTTAGAGTCCTCGGCATCTCAGCAATTAGGGTTTTTGTGCTTTTGGTTGTGCCGTTTATGTGAAGAGACCAGTAGCCCTTATCAGACTCAACAGTTTTTTCACTAGCTCCTTCTTGGAGAAGACGTTCCAGTCCAAGGAGTCTGACCTGGACTACCCCAAATTATAATTTTAGGCGGATTCTAAACCCAAAATACCTATATTGTCCCCCCTTTCTTCTACAGTAAGATGACGCCTTACTAATTGAGTTTTCCTAGTATCACTTTCTTGCTTGTCTGTGATCAGTAATAATGAATGTTGGGAATTTGTCTGGTTAATTTAAGGTTATGAAAAAACAACAAATATTAATAATTCATTTATTTATACTTTACATTTTTACAACCTGATTTACAATCAGAAATTTCTCAGTCGATTAGGTACGTATGCAAAAATAATTTCTTTCACAGAGCTCACCTTGCGTTTGACTAAAAGTTTACATTTTCGATGAACAAAAAATAATACAAAAAAAAACTAACTAATTTACAATATTTATACAAAAAGTAATAATTTAAATCGTACATACATTACAATGAAAATATTGTTTGATACAATTATACCGAAGACAAGAGAAAACAGCCAGGATAAGAGAGAACGTTACAGAGAGAAATCGAATAAAGAAAATGTTATCGATAATAATGACGGAAATCAAAGAAATATTTTCATTGCTAGGAAAATAGAAAGTAAAACTGTTAGTTGTCTGTATGGCTAAGAATGGCAGGCAGCACAGCTACCTATATGAGCATTTATTTATCTTGAACTTTTGTTATTTACAAACATTTACACATTTAAAAGATGGACTAACTAAAAAAATGGTTTCTGGTATTTTCTAAAATAGCAATTTTCAATAATAAACACATTCTATCGACTATATTCGAGTCACTTGGATATGGGATGATTCAAAAGATGAAATTTTGCAACCACCTGGCTTTCAACGTGTTTCAATTTGGGTGAGTGTGGAGAGGTCGCTGATCTGAGAAGTTGGGAGGATGGGGCAATCCTACAGTACCCTTTCCTGGTTAGTCCCTCTCTCAGGATAAGCTCTGCCGTCTGATCTTTTTGTTACCTTTTTGTTAAAGGTGTGTCTGATAAGCCTCATTCCATAAAGATGTTTGTCTAGTTGACAATGTTCAGTCATAGCTCCTGTTGCAAATCGTAGGTTTCGGTGAGTGAAGACGTAATGGAGTGGTGCAAATATCTACAGTCCTATCATGAAAATAGGAAACACACACAACAATCAGCGGACGGCTTTGTTAGGGCAACTCACCTCACTCACATTGGCTGGACTGAAGAGTACTTTTGAATCGGATCCTATATCAAGGACACTTTGTTCTTTTGACAATAAAACATATTTTGTATGGATAAAATCGTATTGAAAATATATCTTTCAACATTCACGGAATGTAAGTAATAAAATACAATGAAAATGCTATTTAGAGAAACTGAAATTACTTTAAAAAAAAAATTGATCAGTCTGTTAAACGCAGCACAGCCAAAACGCGATATACATAATAACGATCTATCAAATCCTTAGTTCCGCATCAACTACCGATTTATTCCTAGACGCACTCTGTCTGGCCATAACATGATGAGCCGCCGGCAGTCCTGGAGCTACCAACGGCGACACCGAAGGAGATTTAGTAGCTAAAGGTGATAAACTAGGAGAAAAACTAGGTGACATTGCCGTCGAAGTAGCTCCGGCTACGTCGTGGTTGATAGGCGATCTGGGTAGCATCATCATTTGGTTATGATGAGCGGCGCCTCTAGCGTTCAAAACCGGCATTGCTATCGATCGCGGCGCTATACTAGTTATTAAAGGAGGTGGAACAGTTTTCGAATGAGCAACTGAATTTTTACTTTTAACACTAGACGTTGCACTGGCCCCGCTGTGAACCGAAGCGGTATCGTCTTTCAGCCTCGCTATTTCCGAAAAAACATGAGCGAGAGGCTGATACTGCGGTCCCCAGTCTAATAAATAATCCCAATTATAACTACCCGCTAGTTCTTCTTCACTATGCACTATCGAACTTAACGAACCGTTCATAGATGGTTGATGTGTCACCGCGGGTACGTCACCATAACCGCTGATCATGTGATCCATTGTAGTACTTAAGTTAGAACCGCCTACCGTAGCTCCCTCGTTAGTCGAACTAACACGATCACTGCCCGCTACGTCGTTCAACTTGGCGTAAATTAAATTAGTTATATCGTTTTCGTTACCAACTTCTTCGTTGAATATATCGATCGGTACTGCTTTACTACCGCGAGGGTCGGTGTGCAGCCTATTGGTACTTTGTTGATGACTAGTAATGTTATTATTTATAATACCTAGTCGAGCTAAGTATTCTTGGGTGTTTCTTACGGAAGTATTCGATAAAGTATCTCCTTCTTCGCCTTTTCTGTGTACGCCAGGGTCTCTTTGTAAAGGTCCTTCGTTAATCATTCGGATTTCCTCGTCTTCTCCATCATCTTCGGCTGAGCCTCGACCACTTGAACCAGACTGTTCTGATCCTGATAATTCTGATGTTGTGGCAGCTCCTGAATTGGAACTAGCTGGATGTGCAGCACCGTAAGGAGGGATTTCATCGTATTTGGGAGGAGCGAATTGATTATTACTGCTTTGTAAGGAACCAACGTTGCTTCTTATTGGTATAGTGTCAAACGCGCTTGGATCCACGTAGTTATTCGAAGTGGAAACAGCGTCGTTACCTAAAGTCGGTTTGTTAATCTTCTTATTCCTTTTATTTCTAATATGTAGAAAAACGAAAACAGCTCCGAAGGTTAATATAAGTAATATTAAAGCTATGAGTAGTCCTAGAGCCCAGTCCGCTATACCTCCACTTGCTGCTGATACTGCTGTATCATGATCTCTATTAATAGCTAAATTTGTACCAGGATCAGCTAACGGGTCTAAAATTATTTCGACCACAGTCATATTCGTTAAAGAGCCTTGTCTTCCGGAACCTGCTGTTATTACCAAACTTATCTCTCGACCTGATGACGGTAGCTCCAAGTAATCAAGCTTCTTTTTTATCAATATATCACCGGTGGTTCTGTTGACTTTAAAATAAGAATGCTGGGTTGTTAATTGGTATACTACTCTTCCATCTGGTCCTTTATCCCGATCTGTAGCGGTAACGTGGCCTACTATGTACCCAACAGGGAGTGCAGAAGAAGTAGCAAGAGTTAGCTTGTAAGTTCTTTCTGTGAATTGTGGATGGAATTCATCTTTTCCTTCGATTTCTACTCTGACTTTAACAGAAGTTGTCTTACCTCCAGTATCTTCAGCTTGTACGACGAAGTTGTACCTACTCCTTTGTTCGTAATCGAATACTGTAGAAGTTGTAACAAGACCGGTAGCTTGGTCGATGTGGAATAATTTCCAAGAGTTATCTAGTTGGCCGTAAGATGGTATTATGGAATATTTTAGTTGTCCGAATGGTCCTTTATCTGCATCGGTAGCATGAGCTGTGAATACGGCTGTACCAACAGCTTCGTTTTCCCTAACGAATTCAAAATATTCAGATACTGGGAATTTTGGCTCATTGTCGTTTTCATCCCGCAAAGTTATTTGGAATGTATTTAAAGAGCATAACGTAGGAATGCCTTTATCGCAAGCTCTGATAACGAAATTGTACTCGGTGTTGCCTTTATCGAAGTCTAAGGTTTTGTTGACGTACAGTATTCCTGTTCGATCGTTCAAACGGAAGCTTCCTTCATCATTTCCTGAAGTTATGTCATACACCACATCCGAGTTCGGTGAACCAGGCAAGTCTGCATCCGTAGCTACTATGGCTTCTACTGTAGAATCAACTGGAAGATTTTCACTGATAGTTTTTTCGTAATCAGTAGTTTGGAAAATGGGCGGGTTGTCATTGGAGTCTTCAACTTCGATTTTGACGTTCATCGTTGTTAAGGAAGAGCTGTCGGTGGATATTTTTAGATTGTAGGCATCTTGGAGCTCGCGGTTTAGAGTTTTGATGAGAACAACCGATCCAGACGGGTTCATAACCTCGAATAATCCATCTTCATTGCCATCTACTATTTTCAACAGAGCAGTAGGTGCGCTAATGGGTTTGGCTAAATGGATAATAGCAGATCCAATCGTTGTATTTTCTCGTACATTGATCCTAGAAATAAAAATAAATATTAATTTTGCACAATAAATTCCGCCACATGTACGGAGGATTGATTTATCTCCATTTCTTCCACAGCTGGAAAAATGTACTTAAAGGTCAGTTGAAGTGAATTTTTAATGAGCATTTGATCCGAAGGCAGGGTCAAGAACTCCATGGCGTTCAGCTTACATAGTCATTTGCCCATTAAACCCACCAACTGGACCCCACAACCCATTTTGTATATTCTGTTGGTGGCTATGCTCGCCTGGGTAAGAAGGGATGATATGTTTCCAGTGCCGCCGTGGAAGTGGTGTTCATTTTACCCGTAATCACCACACTCGCTCGACCAGATCACCGAGCCATAAGAGATCATAAACCTGACTATCATCACACATATAGTTAGTAATCTGTATGTTGATCGTTTTGCAAAAATACGATAATTTTACAGGAAACTTTTAAAAAAATCCAATTTGATGAAAAACTTACTTGTAATCCATTTTGTTCAATGATTTCATTCCAGTAGTAGTGCCTCCATTAGTTCTTACTTTTACAGGTACCAAAGTATGTAGTGGGGGGTTGCCTGAGTCGGTGGCTTTTATAGTTAACAAAATATCTTCGTTGAATTGGGATATCATTGAAAGATTAACTCTGAGAATTCCATCTTCTGCATCTATGGAAAAACCCGGTGCTGGATTTACTATGGAGTAGATAATTCTTGCATTGTCGCCAAAATCTGCATCGCTTGCGTTTAACGCGAGGATATCGGTAATAGATGAAGCGCTAGCATCTGGGAAAAAAACAGCGGATAAGCTTACACTTCAAAAATTGGTAAAAATTATACTGACCTGGTAAACTGGCGACGTAAGATGATTGTGAGAACACGGGGGCGTTATCATTGACATCAACAACCTTTATGGTAAGAGTAGTTTGAGCCGAATGTGCCATATCCGAAGCCACAATACCAATTCTACATTCTTGCCAAAGTTCAAAGTCCAAATTTTTCATCAAAACCACTTTTCCACTGTATCTATCAATGCTGAAGTACTTTAGGTCGTTTTTAAAGTTATCCTTGGCAAAATTATAAGTCAAAGGTGGATAAGTATCTACATCGTTAGCGGTAACAATAGTTAAAACGGTCCCTACTGAAGTATCTTCCTTAACAGTAATGATGCTGTGCGGCGGAAAAGTAGGTTGATTGTCGTTGATGTCTACGACGTTGATACGAATTCTTGTAGTACCGGTCATTTGGGGAACCCCCTCGTCTGTAGCTATAACAGTCAATCTATACAAATCCCTGATTTCTCGATCCAGAACGATGTTTGTTTTTAAGATCCCGCTAAATGCGGGTTCTATTTTAAAAGCATTGTCGTGGTTCCCATCTACTATATGGTACAGGATACGTGAGTTGGCTCCTTCATCCGCTTCGGAAGCAACAACTTGCAAAACAAATTCTCCTTTTTTATTGCCTTCCCAAACGCTAGCTGTGTATTGCTGCTGCGTAAACTTTGGAGAGTTATCGTTTTCGTCGGTCAGCCGAATGACAACTTTGCAATATCCGTGTAAGACGGGAGGACCTTCTGTTTTCGCTTCCACTACTAATTCTATGCTTTTATGAAGTTCGTAGTCGAGGCTTTTCGGATCACGGACTTGTACGATACCGCTGTCTGAGTTAATGACGAAAATGTTGTCTTCGTTACCGCTACCAATGTTGTATAAAATCTTTTGTCGTCTGCCGTCACTTCTGATGGCTGATACTTGAATGATATCAGTAAATTGCTCGGAGTTTTCTGCTACACTTATAGTATAAGTATCGTTTTGGAATTTTAATTCGGGGGAGCCTTCCTGCATGTCTCCTACTGTTATTTCTACCAAACCAGAAGAGCTTCTAGAAGGATTTCCTTTATCAGTAGCTTGTATGTTTAAATAGATAACTTTTCCCTTGTTACTAGCTAAACTTTGAGTAGTTGTGAGGATTCCTGTATTAGGGTTTATTCTAAATTTCCCGTAAGAATCGCCTCTAGATATACTATAAACAATGTCAGCATTAGTGCCTTCGTCTAAATCGTTTGCTGTTACTTTGAGGATTATTTGTCCTGGTTGAATATAAGGAGCTACTTTTTGTTTGAATGGATATTGGGTGAAAATCGGTTTGTTATCATTGACGTCTAGAATTTTTACTGTTACTTGAACACTTTGCGATCTTGCGTTGTATTTTCCTCCATCTGTTGCCACTATGTGGAAGCTGTAAACGCTCTGCTGTTCCCTATCGAAGGATCTGAAATAAAGAAAAAAATGATGATGACATTTATTCAGAGCATTTCAATGAAATTATCCACACCACATAATTATGATGAAAGCGTCACTTTTAAAGAAAAATGATAAAACCCATCAAAAATCATATAGAGAGCCTTTTTGCTCGTATGTAGACTTAAACCCCTCCCCCTCAGGTCACCCCTCCCAATTTTTTAAATGGAACGCCCTATACATTATTGCAACAATGCAATATAATTTTTGACGCGTTGGGTGGCCTTTGACGCCTGGAGTGGATAGTTTTGACTGAATAAGTAAACAAAAACTTACCCCGCTGTAGTAATAACTCCCGTTTTATTGTCTACTCGAAATAACCAGTGGCTTTCGTTAGCTAAAGAATAGATAATTCTAGCATTTATCCCTTGGTCGGCATCTGAAGCATGAACTTTGAGAACAGAAGTATCGATCGGTATGTCTTCTAATATAGCAATAGAATATTTTGACAGATCGAATTTAGGATCATTATCGTTTTGATCTTCTACAGAAATTGTTAAATTACAATCACTTTGTAGAGAAGGATTGCCTCTATCTCTAGCTACTACTGTTAAAAAATATCTCGACTGGCTTTCTCTATCCAAAGGTCTTGAAGAAATTTCCCCACTTTTAACATCGATACTAAATTTATTTCCAATGTTGCCGCTAGTTATACTGTAATAAACTTCACCATTCGCTCCTTCGTCTCCATCTTCAGCAACTATTGTATGAATAACGGCGGTTTCCGAATTTTCAGGTACAGATAGTCTGTAGCAAGAGCCAGGTTGAAATTTTGGAAAATTATCATTGACATCTGCTACTTTAACAACCAACGTTGTTGTGTCGAAAAGTGTTGTTTTTAGGGAAGATTCACTGACGTAAATTGTTACTAAATAAGTTTCTATTTGTTCTCTATCCAAAGGTTTCTTTATTATCACTTCTCCAGTCGAGGAGATGATATCGAAAGTTTCGTCTGATGGTAGCACAAACGTGAGGTTATGACCTGGAAAAAAAAATCAGTAAATTACTTAACCAAACTATACTTCCTAAATCTGCGAGCACTTAAAGGCACTAGATTTCATAGCGGTCAATTCTAAACTAGTTGGAATTGTCGTGGGAACAGAGTGAATAGTCTGCCACTTAAAGAAAACTGCAGAGAACATCCTATGACAGTGCGAATGAGCAGTTTCTTGCAGTATGCAATGAAAAGTTACATGAAAGGTTCAGACTCGAGACTGATGGGCTACTAAAAAGAGTCGGAGAATGTGATCTAGATTCAGAAGGCCAAAATAGATTAAATTACACTTTTAAGTTAAACCCGGTTGAAATATCTGTACGATATAACCAACCATTTTCGTTTGTAATTAAAAGGGATAACATCACTTGTAGACCGATACAAGCTACCCTTACCATAAATGTTGTTGATGTCAAGGTAGATATCACATCAATACATTAACCTCATTAAAGGAAATTTCAAGAATGCGATAACAGTGACATCCCCACATCTATCCAAAAAACAAAATTCTATATTGACAAAAAACTATCTCGGTTTTGTAATTATGTATTTACTTAATGATAACGCCTCACAAAGTTTTTGAAAAATACTTTTCAAAGAACAGACCGCTCACTAAGAAGTAACTATTATCTTTGACATCTAATTTAAAAAATATATACGTTGTGCCTACCTTCTGTTGTGAATCCAGTTTTAGCAGACATTCTTGTAATAACAGATCCAACAGCAACATCTTCTGAAACCTCAATCATGTACTGGACTTCCAAAAACTTGGGAGCACTATCCATGGAACCTTGAACAACCAATTTCAACTCCATGGTAGCTTTCTTGGTAGGACTACCGTGATCATTTGCTGTTATATTTAAAACAAAATTTTTCTGGTCACTAGCTAAAGGTTTGGCTAAAGTTAAACTTCCTGTATCATATCCTAATGAAAATAGTCCACCTTCATTCCCGCTGGTGATGACATAAGTTACTCTACCGTTGTCACCACTGTCCATGTCGGTAGCTACAATGTGAGTAATGGTCATGCCAACGATGGTGGAATCGGACATATAAACCGGAGATGCTGGTGTAACAAATTTTGGTGAATTGTCGTTGGAGTCCACTATTAGTACTCTTGCTGTAACCGATGTACTTAATCTCTCTGATATGTTATACGATTGATCAATAGCCGAAATCACTAAAGTATATTCTTGCGTAGATTCAAAGTCTAGTTTGGATGTTAAACTCAACGTACCGGTTAATGAATCGACTGCAAAAATGTTATCAGCTGGAAATTGTTTGACCAAACTATATCTAAGATCGCTGTTGCTACCAGTATCTAAATCAGAAGCTGTGAAATTGTAAACGGGAGTACCAATATCCGTGTTTTCGTTTACTTGGAAAGTGATAGGATCTTGCGGCCATTTGGGAGGATTGTCGTTAACATCAGCTATATCTATTCTGACTGTAACAGCGCTACTTTGAGGATTGTTCATAGCACTAGTATCTAAAGCTCTTACTTCTAATCTGTACTCTGATTGAGTTTCTCTATCCAATTGCCTTGAAACTACTAAAGAACCAGTACTTCTATCGATGTCGAAAGCATCGCTCAGAGTATCTGTTGACAGGGAAGTTAAAGTATACGTAACGTAACCACTGGCTCCGTTTATAGAATTTTCGTGTGTTGGTTCAGTTACAGAAATAGATCCTACGACGAAACCGACTGCTGCATCTTCTTTAACTCTAAATACTAAACTAGAACTCGTAAACGTAGGTCTGTTGTCGTTTAGATCCAAAACTTCTATTCGTAAAATTCGAATACTTTCTTTAGGAGGTACACCGCTATCTGTTGCTGCAACACCTAATCGATAAATAGTTTTTTCTTCGTGATCTAAAACCGCTCTTGTTTTGATAATCCCGCTCAAGGTATCGATGGAAAAGACATTATGTCCGTCGTAATCTCTATTTTTTACTACCGAATAGGTTATGGAAGCGTTCGAACCGTTGTCTACGTCTACTGCTCTTATTCTGACTACTTCGGTGCCGACGGGTTGTTCTTCTCGAACGCTAATCACATCTTCTTGAGGATCGACTATTTCTGGAGCGTTATCGTTTACATCAAGTACTGTTATTCCCACAATTATTCTAGAGCTTCTTGCAGGTACTCCTTGGTCTTTAGCTTCTATGACGATGTCATGAGATTGCTTTTGTTCTCTGTCTAACGATTCTTTTGTTGTTATTTCACCTGGAACAAAAAAAATAGCTAAATTAAGTTATTTGTATTTATATTCTGTGCTTAATAGAAACAGTTAGCTTGTATATTTCGCTTTTTATTTTTATTCTTCGACTGATTTCACATAAATATCAGTTTCATGGTTTGTAACGTAACGTAGACCGCAAATATTTCTCGATTTCTGCAATGGTTGATTAATCTCGACACCTCGGCGAAGATCGGTTAAGAAACCAGATTTTGTTCAATAAACTATAAAATAATAATAATTTTCCTAAAGTGCCTTATTGCTTAGATGGATAGGAAATTGATACACTGTATTTTCTCTTTTTGAGATGTGCTTGTAGGATTTCACGTGCAGCTCGTGATGAATTGAACAGTACATGGGTACAAAGGATTCATCACAATATTATATTGTTGTGTAGTTTAAGTACCGGGATATGAGTAGTATGAGATAAGATAAATGTAGGGCTTATGTGCTTCTAAGACCTTTGCAGATCTATTGTGTGTGCCCTCCTGTTATTCTACAGCTCCTTATCTAGACACGTCTTTATTAAGTTGAGATAAAAAATGGGCCTATAAGCCTATTTTCGACAAT
This sequence comes from Lochmaea capreae, assembly GCA_949126875.1. Taxonomy (NCBI): domain Eukaryota; kingdom Metazoa; phylum Arthropoda; class Insecta; order Coleoptera; family Chrysomelidae; genus Lochmaea; species Lochmaea capreae. The sequence goes on along the minus strand of OX421406.1, from coordinate 5,693,874 downwards.
TCCCATTCAAACATTTAACTTCTGTGAATGCTGGGTATGTGCTTCATGAATCCAATGAGGATTCTCATTTGGCCAATACCTTGAGTTATGGTTATTAACTGTTCCATTTAAACGAAAAGTTGTCTCATCGGAAAAAACTATGTTAGAAGCAAAATTGTCGTCGACATTACAGATGTCCATTAGCCGTTCGCAAAATTCCAGCCGTCGGTCAAAATGATCGTCTGACAATTATTCTTGAACCAACTGTACCTTATACGGATGATACTTTTCACTTTTTAATATCTGTCACAACAGAAATTGAAACATACTAAACTCAAGTGTATAATGCTTGGATGGCCAATAACCTGACTGTGAGAGAATGTGTTTAAACGAAATTATTGTCGATTATTAAAGCTTGGAAGCAAAAACGTTTTTCAAGGATTTCTGTTAATTTCTTTATTCTTGACACTGTCTTTCTTCTCTTCAAAATTAACTACAATTAAAATCACGTTTAAATGCAGGTCCTGATTAACTGTATAATACATAAAATATCAATCCAATGCGTTAATTATGATCATAAAAAATATAGTAGCAGCATCAAACAATACGTTTACAAAGAATATCAATTCTAGTTAGACACAGTTCTTTAAATCCCTTTCATTTCCCAGTTGACATTGTTTTCTTTTGTAGTTTGTTTCATGATCTAGGCCTACCGAGAAGATCATCGGCACCTTACTGTAGGTTCCATAGCACACTGGAAATTATACAGCAGATAAACTAGCAAAAAGAGGTTGAAAAGATCTGGTAATGCGTAGACAATCCACTGGAAAATCAGGTGAAAACAAATTATTGCTTAAGCAGAGCTAAATACTTTTGACAGGTATCCTGACACACTGTCGCCTGTATGGGCATTTTAAAAAGCTCAAAATAGTGGAGGAAAAAGAATGTAGATTCAGTGGAATAGAAGAATAAATCTCGATTCACATACTTGCTTATTGCCCAGCAATACAGAATCCTACAGCACAAAATCTAGGGATACAAGAAGGATACTTACCTAAACTGAAACCTAGCTTGGAAAATTTGATATTGAAAGCAATGATTAACACAAAAATAACATTCCTTCCGCCAATGTTTGGTTTAGAAACCCAAGATTTCAGTAAAAAATCGGTGAATATAAACTCAATATTTCCAACCTATATGTAAGCTCGTTAAAAAATTGTTAAATCCGGTTCTGTTAAGGTAGTACGACCAATCGATTAGGTACACATCACGGATAGTTTATTAATACTTAACAGACAATAGCACTGCGGTCAATCAAAACAGTTCATAGAATGCGATCTAACAGTTTTTTTTTTCTTCGTCCTTAGTTGGCGACAAAAAACCTCAAGTATAAAAATCGGTGTAATCCCCTTTGTTAGTAAGCAAGAAATTTGAATTCGACGTTCCTTTCCAATTCACAGATGATATTTGAAGTAAAATACTTCTTTTTTTTTGGACATATTATTTCGTAGTTGATACTATTGTTTACAATTTTCGTTTTTTTTTAATGTTTCTGCTACAATTCTTTTAATTTTAATAATTTTATTCTCTTGGTAGTTTAGTTTTCCTTCCTTCCTTTCCGTTGTTTAAATTATTAGTCCAGTAAATAAAGGCACCAACCTGTTCATCTCATTATTGTCGGACTTTTTTTTGCAACTTGTAGGTATTCATGTGTAGATTACTCTCGGGAAATATGTCCTCCGCGGGATTTGCGGAAGGGGCTGGAAAATGGCCCATGATCCCGAAAATTCAGTTTTTGGCCGATATCTCCCGAAATATGCTACTTACAGAAGTGGGGTTTTGCTAGAAATGAAGTACAGTTCATTACCTACAAAAATGGTCCCCATCATTTTTGTCCCTGGATCAATATGGGCCAATTTGCCCGCCCACCCATGCCTACATTCACGGAGCGTGCTCCCGGAGACGCCGCGCAGCTCGAAATCCAAGGTACGCTTGGGCCCGTTTATCTCGAAAACGGTTAAACTTTTGACAAAAATGATATGGATCATTTTTATAGATAATAAACTGCTCTCCATTCCTAGCAAAACCCCACTTCTCTAAGTGTCATATTTCCGGAGATATCGGCGGAAAACTCAATTTTTGGGATTATTGGCCATTTTTCAGCCACAAAGCTTCTGGAATGAAAGTAGATAACATGGGAAATGATACAAAGATTTAGTTTAAGTGCCTGGGCGGTTGAGAACAACCCAATCGAATGAATGACTTCCACCTCATCACTATAAATGAACCCAATAGAAATGGTGTGGAGTAAAATTGAATCTGCCAACCACTTGTTTTTTCCACTTGTATTTTGGCATTAAAACGAAAATCATTCGCTGTTATATGTCTCTATTCAAGTTTTTAGTGGCTACAATGAAATACAGTCACTCAACGTGAAAGATAGTTAAAGAGTCAGATCGTATAGTACTAATTGAAATATTTTTTGTATACGTTTCTCATTTAGTGTTATAAAGAAAGATATTATTGTGGAGAAGAAAAAAATGATTTGGGGTTATTAAACTTTGCAGTGGGTACATTGCGGATAGATTTCGAAAACACACACAGAAATAACAACTGCACTAAAAACAGTCAAATGTAAAAAGTAAAGATGTCGGTTCGACCAAAAGCTTTTAAGTTTATTTGTAATTCATTTAGTCGACATCTTGTGAAATCAAGATGCTTTCTAAGCAAAGTTTACACAGGAAAGAAATACATGGATATACAATTAACTGAAATAAGGAAAAATATGTTGAAAATTCTTAAAGTGTTAGGTCTATTTAAACAGGATGTATTCTCAACAATCTGTTTGTATTTGTATCAAAAAGGCAATGGAGTATTAAACCGATATCCGGCTTTTGGTATTTTATTAAAGTTTATTGGTACTAAGTACTTTGCAAAAATTAATTTAAAAATTTTTTAAACTGAATATTTTACGAGAAAACTGGAAATTAAGAATTCCTAAATGTTTGCAGCTTTCACTACAGCTACGTCATATCACTAAAGATGAAGTTAGTCACTTTCTGGTTTAGATGTTTTATGAATCAATAACCAGTTACAAAAAGGCCATTCGAATTTAAAGTTTGAAGAACTGTCAAAGTCTATAATATATATGATGATTGTTTTGGTTTTGTTTACAGTTTATCCGAGCTTGACGTTTCAATATTGTCTAAGGGCCAATTGCATCGACTATTTTAAGTGAAGGATAGGGTTAAGGGCCACTTAAAGTTAAGATTTTTGTTGCACCGTATGTTAAACTGAATTTACACCTCCCTTAACCTAAGCCGTCAATTTCGGAGGATTACAAGAAAACTTAAATTCTATTAACCTTAAAATTTGCTAAAAGTTGGTTTGTTGTGTTTCAATAAGAAAATGGATATTTTCAACGATGATTTAGATGTGTTAGAAATAATAGAACATCGTTTTCCGAGACGGATATTTGTTCGGCCAAATTATTTTCACACAATGGACAATTTCACTTTTTTTAAGACAATTAGATTTTACAAAGAAACTGTTTTGTTTATTTCAAGTTTAATAGAAGATAGTCCGGAGTTTCCTGATGACAGGTAATAAATCCAAATATATGTCTCTTATAATAATGATATAGTTACTCACTTAACACTTTGTCAAACCTTGTGTTTAACACATCTGTCGTAAAGAATAAAATATCAAGATTATGGAGGTACGTTCTTGTGAAATGCTTTTAGGAACAACAGTCTCAGTCCAATCAACCAGTTGCTAACTTGTCTGAGATATTTTACAAGCTCAGGTTTTTTGATGACTCTTGCACGTTTTATGCAAATTGATGTAGCTACAGCTAGCAGAACCATAGCAAAAGTATCCAGGGAGTTAGCGACATATTGTATCCCAGATTTATCAAAATGCCAACAACCCAAAGAGATATCCTGACACACCAAGAAAAATTTTGAGATACATTTTGCATATAGTATGAAATAATTCAACAAATAAATATAAAAATCACAATCACACCGAAACCAAACAAAAACGTCATAAACAAATAATGACAATAATGGCATATAAAGTCGAAAGATTGTTACCAATCACTTAAATTAAACTAAAAAATTCCTAGAATGTACATTGATGCCAAACTGGATGGCTACTTAGCTAAGCTGACTAAAACATGGAGAAAGGGTTATATTTTTAAGGGAGCCTTATATTTTAAGCTCTACTTAGTTAAGTACACTTAAACAGTGACTCGGTGCAATTGGTCCTAAGTCATTCACTATAAAAACAATACGACATAAGCATAACCTATAAGTTCTTCATCACAATTTTAAAAAAAAAGACGACAGAATTGTGGTCCTATGTCAACCCTTATGTAGCTAACTTCTCTTTTAGGGTATGTACGTCACAGCATAAATGGCGAACTATTCAAATCATCCAAAAGTTGAATTTTGAAATAGACATAAAAATATTGAAAATAATTGATTCCTCATTATGATTTTGTCCACCACTAACTAATAACATTGTGTATCTTTCGATTTTATTCGTACTATATAGTTCTAATTGATTCAAATTTACATTTTTATTTAATTCCTGTCAGTTCTTTGACCTCTCATATCAGAATAAAATTCAAAAAAATGTTAATTATTTTATAGATACGGACAGTAATCGACCAATTAAATGACCAATATTTTTGTAAGTTAATTAAGAAAATGTGTGGCAGGTCACCAAAATATTATTTATTTGTATCCGTTTGCGGATACAGCTTTTTTTTGAAAATACCGTTAATCTTTATGATATCACGATTCGATTATAGCATAACTGTATATTAATTATTAGAAGCTTCGATTATCGAAAACCACAAAAACAATTATTTTTTAATATGAAAAGTACTGTGGAAACGCATAATTTTTTTGAATTATTTTTTTCCATCAATAAAAAACACAAAAAACAACAAGCAATATCGATTGCTTTCAGCACAGGAGTAACTACAAGACGATGTTTAGTATATTGTGTCACAAGTGCAGAAAATGAGCTTTAGCAGCCCAAGACTAGGGTTATGTTCCGATATTCCTGAACAGTACTGCCTAGTAAATTTTGTCATTCCGATTTTACTGAAATTCACTGGTAATAATTATTTGGCGCCACTTTTCAAGAGACCCTGTTAGAGGCTAAACATATACTGATACTACTGTTACAGAAGTGGTCATGCACTCCCAGTATCCCTTCCCCAAATTGGAATAAGTTAGATTATGTATTTGTTGAGAGTAGGTGATCTGTGGTTGAGAGCGTTGAGACAGATTTTTTTATTGGTAATCTATGCAGATCTGATTTTTCTGAATCAGTATCGCTATCGCTTCATATTTAATCCAATAAGATTTGATTAATTTCGGCCATCATTTCACTTCACTATAGTCGCGTTCATCCCAACAAAGTTGATCAGGTAGCTATTTTTAGAGTGATCCATCGTTTTTTGACTCTTCTGAACGTGCTTTTCTTGATATAACACCATAATCTATTTTTATTTGATGCATGACTTCAATAATTATTCATTCATTTTCGATTTCAATTCAGTTTAATAGATGCATTCATTTTTAAGATGCAAATATCTTCAAACCAAAATATTTTAAATTATTTTATATGTTTGTTAACGTGATATTTGGCATAAATAACAGTTAATGCATCATAGATCGGTAGCGTAGCGTATTTCAATTCTGATGAAAAAAATGGCGTCTGCTACCACAGCGCTTACACCTGATCAGTTGACAAAGCACGCGTTCAGCAGGAAATTGCTGATCGCTCTAGTAGCGCTACGTTGGGATGAACGCGACCATTGATAAATAAATGGGTTATGATTTGTTTGTTCCTTTTCAAACACTGTTACTGACCAATACGTTCCGAAAGTCTTCAGCAGTTTAAGATTACTGCTACTGTAAAGCGTTCCGAAATTGCTTACTGTAACCAGTTATACCAGTAATATCGGAACATAACCTATAAGTACGAGCTAGCGTAGCGAAGCGAGGGCAGCTGATAGTTAAGGGCAACTAAAGCGTTTCCTGCATGTGTGACTGACTGATTTGTTTGTACCAGTGAGAAAGTAACAGTTCGTCAAATATCGCTCATCACTAGTTAGAGCTCGCTATACCTAACCTCCAAATCACTGCAAGTCTTCCGGAAGACAAGAAAACAACAACTTTTTAATATTGAAATTTTTTATCAAAAACGCATGATTGGTTTCATGGACGTACCGAGCGGGGTTATACGTTTTTAGAAATTAGTTTGTAGGCTACTTTTGCACAAGTTTTAAAACACGATTCTAATTTACGATAGTTTTGCATGGATATTATTGTAAATACCTTCCAGTTGAACTTATTTACGAGTGTTTACGGTCCATTGCTCACCAACACTTCAATATCATCAGTTAATTGCAAGAGATATCTTTCTCTTTTCTATTAATACAGTAGTGTAGGTAAGGGGTAACTTAAATAAGAACTAATATTACAAATATTATATCGTATTATCCCGATATTGTATTGTACTTAAAGTCTATGTCAAAATAATATTGGCAGTTGATGACATCCAAGTGCCTTTTTGCATTCCTAATAAAATTTTTTTGGCTGATCTTTTGGGTCTTATTCAGTTTGATATATGCAATATTTGAGAGTTAAATTATTCGTTCTTACGATACAAACACAGCGAAATATAATGTTTATAAATCTATAGCGTAAGACCTGTCAAATGTCAAAACATGATCATTCATTGAAAAGTTTGAGATTTGCTTTTCCCAAACATATCAAAATCATAGTATAGTTTGGCAAGTTTATCTGAAGCTACGCGGCATCGGTAAGGGGCGAGGAAACATGGCGGATATCTGTCATAAACGTACCAACGGCGTACGGTACCTATTTTTATAAAAGTATTAAAAATAATAATTATTATTATATAATAATTATATATAGAAACTTATTTTTGCTTTGATTTAAAGGTAAGGTATTTTTCAAAACACGGTATTTGTTAAAAACAAATAATGTTAAGAATCGTACTTGAATTGAATATGGATACGAAATAGTTCAAAATCTGACACTGACAATACCAACGCCACTGGATAATCGATGTCAGTCAATAGACAAAGTGAGAGGGAAGAGCACGCGCACGCGCTTGCCAATAGGAAGTCAGCTGGTCGCTAAGCAACGAAGGCCTTTCGATAAATTTCACCAATTGAGTTAGTTCGGAGGGCGTGAAAATTATGGTTTTAGCACAACGCTGCCAGAGCTTGAAGAAGCCCATAACAAATTTGGAAAAGTGTTCATCTTTTAATATTCATAAATTGAAAAAGTAATGTTAATAAACAAAATCCCAGGAAACAAACACATTAATGAATTAACGTTTAATCATTATTATCAATACATACTTAGCACTTTATCTTTTTCACAGTTAAACGTGGCCATATCGAATGTTTTCGACTCCATTCCTTTCACGGTTTCAGATAAACTTGACAAACTATACGTAATGTCTTTTATATGATGGCACCACACGTTTTCTACTAGGATATTTGTCAAAAATATTTACCCATTTCTTGGCCTACTACAAAAAAAAACGTTTCTTAATTTTGATAACAAACGATTTATTTTCATTAAAATATTAATGTTACTATTTTACTTTTCTCAATTTAATTTTTTTTTGTAAATTCTACCTAGAATAAGCATTTTTCTTCAATTCATATTGCTATGTCCCCCCAACATGCTCCCTTTTCTTATTACCTTTGTACGCATGTGTTTTTCAACCAATGAATATCAACACTGTTCGAAAATATTTAAATATCGTATGTATGTAAAGCATAAAATTTGTCTGTTCGAAAGGTTTATGTATTTCGAGAGCAGTCGAGCTTGAAAAACATGACAACTTAAGTTTTAAATATTTCATATACATAGAACACTACTACAAGCCTAGCAGGTCCGTGGTTTGAAGGACTATTTGTTTCCACTTCAATATACCTTCCAATTTTTCATTCTATTTATCAACATTCTTAGTATAGCTCTTTTTCTACATCTTCTAACAACCTCGCCTCCTTATTCTTCGTTTTATTCCATAATTTTACAACTTTCATAAGCCTGCCAGAAGAGAAAAATGTTGAGGGACAGAAGCAAAAAGTAAAAAAAAAAAGGAAAGTAGAAACGAAAGCAGCGAAATAAGTGATAAAGATGTGCCCTGAAAAACTAAAATCTTTAGTTTTTAGTCAATAAAAACTTTGAATAGAGCAGGATTTTTAGGATTCCGTACCCAGAGGGTAAAAAACGGACCCTATTACTAAGAGGCAGCTGTACATTTGTCTGTCACTCAAGAACCGTGATAGTTAGACAGTGGAAATTTTCACAGATGATCTATTTCTGTTGGCGCTATAACAACTAATAGTAAAAACAGAATAAAATAAATAATTATACAATAAACGAGATTTTTTTCCTCGTATTAGTTCGATATTGATAACGTCAACGGGTAGCTGGCGCCGTGGTTTAGTTGGTTAAAGCGCCTGTTTAGTAAGCAAAAATTTGTTATAAACTAAGCGAAGCTACAAATATCAAACACAAAAATTAAATCAATCAGAGAATAAATTATATTAGTTTCACTTGTATGTATGTATGTTTTTATAGATAATGTCCCAGAACCCTTCGTGCGCGAGTCCGACTCGCACTTGGCCGGTTTTTAAAGAACGGTTCAAGATAAAACCTTTCTTTAAGGGTTAAAGCTGCAGAAACTAGAGGAATATACGTTTTTTATACCTTAACGTAATTTTTTACAAAAAAATTACTTACCGCTGATCTGGTTGATAAGAAAACTGCTATTTCCAGGTATCAAACTGTATCTGATGGCAGCATTTTCTCCAATATCCGCATCTGTAGCTGCAACTTTTCCAACTAAAGTACCTCTTCTCAAATTTTCTTCTATACTAAAGTTATAGGAATCGTTAACGAAAATTGGATCGTTATCGTTTGCATCCAAAATTTCTACAAGTACCCTAGTAGTCGTTGTTTCTGATGGAGTACCATTATCAGTAGCAGAAACTGGAAATAAATTAAAAACAAATCTAATTAATTTCGTTTTGAAATGTCGAAATTTAGAAAAAATGTTTTCTGTGGGTGTATACCTCATAAGAATTTTTCCATTATTCATTATTACCTGTCAAGATGTATTTATCTTTCGTTTCTCTGTCCAAAGGAGCGCGTAGATAAAGCCAACCGTTGTTGGGAAAAATGCCGAAAATTTCTTGATTGTCAGTATCATCAGATGAATTTGTAGATACAAGTCGGTATGTTATACGAGCATTGTTGCCGCTGTCTGCGTCTATTGCTGTTAGCTGAAGCATCTGCAACAAAAACAAATCTTTAATAACAACAAAATTGAAATTGAATTGTGAAATTTTCCCATAAAATAATTTTTTATATCAACTCGACCATTGTTGATGGATTACGAGTGTTGCATATAACAGCATAGTTGGCGCCTGTCAATGAATATCAAATGTCAAAATCAACTGTCATAAGAGTCAATTCTATAGGAAGTGGTTCAAAAATTATGCCGTTATATTTGACGAAGTTTCCGCTATTAGAAATGTTTTAATCTATACATAGTCATGATTCAAATTTTAATATGTAAAATGGAGTTATATTTAATTAACTTAGTGCTAAAGTTTCAGACTTCTTCGTTTAAAGTTTAGAGCTGTACCTAAACTTAATGTTTAAAGTTGTTCTTAAAGTGTTTCCAAAAAGATTGCAGTCACATGTGTCTCAAAAGCGGGTCATGCAGCAATAATTCCTATTCAAGGTCAAAGAACCCTAGTAATTTGACAATTCCTAAGAAACTGGACAAGAAAAACATGCTTCCCATGAATACACTTCGAAATAGGCAACGTACAAATCAACGTGAAGGAAACTAAAACTAGTAGATACTTAACATAATAAAGCCGTGGAGGGAATTCGTTTACAGAATGGAAATACCAACAAACGCACCATTTTCCTCTCCAATTGCAGAGATCATAATTGTTTATTATACAAAATTATATAATTTACATGGTTTTAATTTATTATAATGTAAATGTTAGAAGCTCGCCCACTCTATTTATATTCAGACAGTTATAAACACATTCCAACACATCTAGACATAGTGGCGTAAGAAGCTGGATTTATAAACTCTGTTGTTCGTGATAATTACATACATGCGTTTATAAACAGTTGTCGTGTTGTTCCAAATTTTATATCTTGTTATTCGTGAATGGCAGTTCCGCCACAGTTAGTACCACGTGACTTGATATCTACCAACCGTGTCAAACTCCACATCTTTTGATAATACATTTGGTAGAGTTTATAAATCCGGCTTTATTGTTAAGGTGCGTATTCACTTGCAACAAAATACTCCGAACGAACCAAACGCGCCGCGCACTACAAACAATCTTGCAATTGCTGAAGCATCAGGCTTCTTTACTTTGTTATAATATACTTATCCCATTTATCGGATCCCTTAAAATAGGCTGCCTTTCACACTCATCAGTTTACTCTAAAAACTTTTCCCTGCTCCTCTCCATAGCTAGGCACAGTTTAAAACACCACAAACGTAAAGAACGTTCAAAACTGCCGTATTTACTGAACACCGTCGAACGAATAAATTATCTTTGAGCAAGTCCCGTTTACCGACAAACCTCAAAAAATGTTTTGCGCGTTCTGTTCTGTTAGGCTTTTTGTGCTCTTGGTTGTGCCGTTTATGTAAAGAGATCAGTAGCCCTTATCAGAGTCAGCAGTCTTTTCACTGGGTCCTTCTTGAAGAAATCCTTCCTTGGATGTTTTAGTCCTAGGAGTCTATATCTCCAGTGAGATAATGCTTCACAATCGAAGATAATGTGGTTCCTCACTATATATGCCGATTGTATGCATGTGCTTCCTTAGGGTACAGTGACCGGTGAGTAAACCCGTCACTATCCTTATCTGGCCCTTGCTAAGGTTTGACATTTCGTTAGTCAGCGTCTCCGAAGGTTTTTTAACCAGGAGTTTGCAGTGTTCCTGTTTTGGCACGTGTATCCAGTACGACTGATATTTAGTTTGAGTCCACCGGTTCAGGACCAGTGAATGCAGTCTCAGACCGTAGATTTGCTAGGATGTCTATCTTTTCATTTCCTACAATGCCCCGGGCGGTTAAGAGTAACTCTATTATGGTTAGCCAGGGTTTTAAGTTTCTGTAGACAATCCCAGACCAGTCTAGATCTGATCTGAGGACATACTAAAGCTTTTAATGCTGCCTGACTATCGGAGAGAATTAGGATCTTTTGACCCCTGTACCCCCTTTCAATATTCAGTTGAAAACACATACCGATAGCGTAGATTTTTGCCTGGAATACAGATGCAAGATTCCCTAACGATGCGTGAATATTGCACCTGGGTCTAACACCATAGACTCCAGCTCCTGTTCCAATGTCAGTCTTAGATCCGTCTGTGTACCACACCAACGTTCCTTCATGACTGCATGCTTCCAGCCCATCTCAGTTTAGCTGGATATGGTTGGTTGTCATTAATTGTGGCCAACATGTTGTCACTTCTCATTTCAAGAAGTGAGTTTGTGATAACATATGTGATTCTGGAATGACTATGAGTGTTGGTTCCTTGATGCCAGTTCCCATTGCAATCCAGTCTGTATGCAGACATTCTCGCTTCCGCCTTAACGTGCAGAGCAAGAGGCGGAAGTCTGACGTCATAAGAGACGTGGTCATATAAACTTTTCCAAACAAACCGAAAGCTTTCAACTTTACCTTGCATATTTTCGTGTAAAAAGTCTCCAACTGATCTCTTTATACTTATTTCTAACAACGATCACTCTTATTTATAACTATATTAATAGAAAACCACAAATTAAAAATCTCTTATGACGTTTTACACGCGTTATCGATTTGTTTGGAGAAGTTGTTGCTTCCATTGCCGCAGTCGGGCTGCTTTTCATAGAACCCGTTATGCACAGAAGTACTTCTGGAAAAAAGATTCTGTAGGATGACATTTATTCTATATCAGTAGAATCTGCTTCATAGGTAGCGCTATTAGGATTAGTCCCCTATGTCCTACAGACTAGTTCTAGTAAAATCAATTTATTCGTTATTTTGATGCGTTCCATTTCTTAAATCTATCGTAATTAAGTAAAAACCCTCAAGTACGCCCTACATCAACGCTTAAAGCAGTTCTATGCGGTTAGGTACGTTGCGTGCATTGAACTTAAATAAAATAAAGTTAACAAAAAAAAAATCGTTTTATATGACTAATAAATAACGTGTATCCAGTTGTAATCAGAACCAATTACGATCATAAATGTTTTACGTTTTTCAAATTGATGAAAATTAGATGGTATTTTGAAACCGCGTGGTAAGATCTACCTCCGACCAAGTTCCTGTGTGTCTCTAATTAGAGATAATTTTTTGAATGATTTCATGTATGGTTAACGGATAATTACTTCCGTCATAAAATATTGGAATTATATTTATACCAGAAATGGTATTCTGTTAATATTTATACAACGTCGTATTTATTCAAAGGAGGAGGCAGCCGGCTTATGGAGAAATGGGCTTCGGTGAAATTTCACGAATTGTTAGTATATTGTAGTTGACGACTTTCTGAACAATAGTGTCCATGGGCCCAACTCAACCCTATGACTAGTTTCAGAGATACAGGGTGTTGAAGTTGGGGAATAGCCTCTTTTTAAAAGCATGTATTTCTTATTTTCTTTAATGTATCAAGAATTTTTTCCTGTGATAGTGTTCTAATTACACTAAATATCAATCCCCTATGAGAGAAAGTTTCATTTGCTACTGGGATACTCAAAAATTAGGAAAACGGAACCTTGACTTGAAATGTAATTCAATTTTCAGGAATTTGAATATCTGGCAGGATTTGCTTCTGGTTGGTTTATAATAATGAGATATGCAAACATTTTTTACAGGGCGAGTCAGAAAGTTGATCGCCCTGTATCCTTATATATATATTCTAATCAAAAACAAAGTATCTCAATAAAAAATATATTATATAATATGGAGGAATTGAAACAATTTTTCGAACGATGGAAACTGTTATTTAGGAGGTCTCTTCCATAAATAAAATTTACGGATAATTAATTTTTCCTAATTACGAAATACGACACTTTTCATTATCTTGTAAATTTTAGGAATCTTGAATTTTATATATATATTAAGTACTGTAACTTTAATAAAACTAAAGTAATTTTAATAGGGTTTGCCAAGAAATGTTGGGGAAACTTCAAGATCAAGAATATATAATCACAAAATTAATTAATTTACATACATTTTTGGATTCAATGATTTTTTGTATTATAAGCGAAAATAGCAATTTTTATAGATTCGGGTAGGAAAATTTGATACTCCTGTAATATAAAGATGAATATTCAACGAATAGAATGTATAAAGTGAAAAGGTATAAAAGTATCCGGGTATAAAGTATTTTATAAACGAAAACAGGTATAATAATGCACAAGATGCAGATGATTAATTTATAATTTTAAGATATAATTTTTTGCATACCTTTCTCCAATAAAAATATGTAAAAATTAATTTATTACCTTTTATTTATTATTTACAACCTTCACTCTTACCAAAAATAAAAAAAAATTCTGATTAAGTATTTATTTTTTTTTCGCGATTCAGAAAGTAGGTTTTTCGTAGTGCAGCGGAGTCGCGCGGATGCGGAACACATACTTAGTTTACCGAATTTTTTACGGACAAACCATTGATATTTTTTATTGAAAAACACTTCCCCTACACGGTGGTGTTTTTTATTTTTCTCGACCTTCCTCCCAGCACGAAATATTAAAGAATTTCGAAAAAAAAAAGTTTTTTGATTTTTTTTTTTAATTTGGGAAATCGATAGTCTGGTAAACTTTTTTTTATATTAATCTACATACTTTAAGGTACTTATAAAAAAAAATCAGCCGTATTGCTAATTACTTGTACTTTTGGTCTAAAATTTCCCCTACCGACTGGCCTATTAGCATTAATATGTGTCTAAATATCTTATACATTAAATTGTCCAGCCGAATTACACTCGATGTTTGTTTTGATACGGGGTAAATTTGTGTTGCTTAAATTCTAAACTTAAGCAATTTGACTTGATAAACTGTCACCCTAAAAACAAGTCGAGTGTAGTTTTGTTTGTTTGACTGTATTTTAAAATAAAGACTTAAAATCGATTCTCAAAGAAATACAGGAAATTCTTTGTGAAACCTCTTATTATAAGAATATAAAAATTGCAAAAAATTATAAAAAAACGAACAGTAACAATAGGCGTTAAGGAACAATAGACCATTGTTTGTTTTGCTGGATTTTAGTAGACTTATGCAAATTCGTGAAGTGTAAGAGAGTATTTGCCGTATTATCAGTACATTTTTGATGCGCTGTTCTCTACCTACCTTAATATTAAATAATAGCTTTGTCATGGAAGTTAAAATGCTAATCAGGTAAGGGATAATATTTGTAGATCATCATCATCAAGCATTTAAATCTAATAGATTGTGGCTAACGCTAATGCGCTTTTAAATCCATTTATTAGGTTGGATTACTCCCTTTTCACTCCTTATTATCACAATTTCTTGTGTGTCCTGGCTTCAAAAGTTATTTTCTTCCTTTCTGCTCTATTTCTGCATTTTTCTCTCCACTCTTTGATTCCCATCCTTTTTGTATCCTCTACTATCTGATTCCTCCAACTTTCTCTGGGTCTTCCCCTTCTTCTCGGCCATAGAGGAGTCCATTGTGTTATTCTTCTTATCATTTCTCCAGGCTTTCGTCTCACAATATGTCCTGCCCATTTTAGGCGTTGTGCTTTTATATATTTCACGATTGTCTCATAGCTTAACTCGCTTTCTATTTCTTTGTTAGTATTGACTCTCCTTTCCCCAATTCTTGTTATGTTCGGCCCCAGTATCGTTCTAAGAATCTTTCTTTCTATGATTTTTAAGTCTTCTGCTTCTTTTTTGTTTATTACCGTTGTTTCTAAGCCATACGCGATCACTGGTCTTATTAGTGTTTTGTATATTTTTATTTTGATGTTTTTATTCATGGCTTTACTTTTCAGAAGTTTTCTATTTCTGCAGTAAGCTTGGTTTCCATTGAGTATTCTTTCTTGCACCCGCTCTTTTCCTGTTTGTCCCATCGTCACTCCTAAGTAGTTGAAGTAGTTGAATGTTACATTTTCAAATGAATGCCATTGCGTTTTTAAGCTCCCTTCGGTATTTTTGGTTTTTTTATCTACTAACATATATTTTTTTGTTTTGTTCGCGTTGATTTCCAATTCAAGTTGTTTTGCCTCTTCTCCTATCTTTCCAATTTCTTTTATAAGTTCTTGTCTTGAATTTGCTACTATGGTTAAATCGTCTGCATATGCTATGATTTGAATATGGTCTGTTCTGATGTTTTTGCTTTCTAGTTTAGCTGTTCTTAGGATACTCTCCAAATTGAATAAAGTTGGTCAGATCGAGTCTCCTTGTTTGACTCCCTTGTTTACGAGGAATTTCTTAGACGTGAATATATTAATATAATAATAATATAATTTTAGATAGGTAATCAAAAATGAAAAAAAATTAAAAACCCCTTTTATGAACTTACTTTTTGTAAAATCTTCCCACCTTAACTACTTAGGATGCAAATTTTTGGAATCATTTAGAAAATAGGAATTTCTCTATTGTTTGTAAATATGATGGGGTGACATTGTTCCACCTTACTTCTACTTAGTTCCTGATGAACGTCTCAGAGACTAGTAGCTCCTTTAGTCCTATTTCCATGAGGAGTTTTAGGATATCTGCAGGCTTCAGTTTAGGCCTTACTAGATCTTTCCAATGGCCAGATCTTCTCTTTTGTTGATACCGCAAAAGGGTCTCTTAGTCCCCCTCTCTGCTAGTCCATCTGCTATTTCATTTCCTTTTATTCCAGTGTGTCCTGGAATCCACAGTAAGGTTACTATATTGTTCTCGCCTAGTTCATTGAGTATGCCTAGGCATTCCCAAACCATTTTGGAACTAAGCTCAGTACTTTAATGGCTGCTTGACTTTATGATTATCTTTTGCCTTCTATATCCTTTGTCAATATTGAACTGGACACACTTCCTTATGAAGTGAATTTCCGCTTGAAAGATACTTGGGGTTTTTCACAAGCTTTCAGAGTGTTTGGTTCCAGGCTCGTACACTCCTATCCCAGTTCCTTCTATTGTTTTTGAGTCGTCTGTGTACCATCCAATGGCATTTGGATCCCGTTCCTTCTTGTTGGTTAATTCCGTAATGAATTTCTTTGAAAAGTTTTACCTTTTCATCATACCATCTTGTGGCGTGTGTCTATTACCAAATTAATCAGTTAAAAAATACAATCCCGTCTGAATGGTGATTTTTATGAATATTTTGAGCCCACTACAACACCGAACTGAATCGATATTCCTACTTTTATCTTAACGTTATAAATTGTATAGAATTTTTCGAAAAAAAAAAAAGAAAACCGTGTCATGAGTTGACATAAAACGTCAAATAACTAACATTCTTCCAAATACCATCGTTTCTAATGAGTAATTGATTAAAAAATAAAAAAAATGTGTAACAAATCGAACGTATGCTACTTATCTAAGTTCGTTACGGTCGAATTCTTTCTCTGGCGGACCGTGAACGTAGGATTTTTTTGCAATTCATTTCAAAAAGATTCAACCTATTTAGAATTATTTCCCATAAAGAAAAATACCCTTTTTTTCTATGGATACCATAAGACAAAACAGAAAAATGCGGAATGATTGATGTGATGAGAATAAGGACAGTAAATATAAGAGAATAATTTAGTGTTTCAATTGTTGAATTACTACAAGACGTTGGAGAAACAATTCATTTCAATAGTCCGTTTATTTTCTATAGTATCTGTCGAGTTTGAAGCATTTCCTTCTTTTTAGCAAGTCCACAACATACTTTTACTGCCTGGATACGCAAATGACGTCTCTATTAGTTTCAGGAGCAAGTTCTTGGGGTGGTATCCAGACTGATGCCTTGAATGTATTTGCATACAAGAGAGGCTGGTATACGGAAAAAAATTATTATAAACTTTACAATTGGTGATTTCATTGGCCAAAGAAACAAGGTAACTAGGAAATCATTTCGATCAAAGGCTTCAAAAGAACACATAGAAAGCTACCATTGTCCTCAGCAGATGCAGAAGAATGTTACTGGGCTCTCAACACAATAATGACCCTGGTGGCTATTAGACAAATAGTACCCCCATGAAGATATTGCTGAATCTACCTAACCAGTACACATTTTTGTCCATAGCGAAACTAGATCTGTAACCTGTAACCTCAAAGTCAGTAACACAGTTCTGACTATAGAAAGCTTGTCGGGAAGTTAAAAAAGGATGAGTTAATGGGGCAGCCCATTGACGCAAAGACCACAAAATATAGCTTAAATAATAAGTACCATCTAGGGAAGACTGGAAGAGAGGTATGGCCATTCATGGACGTCTCCAAGAAAGAGGTATCTAAGGACATCACAACTTTTGAAGCCAGGATGTACTGAACTGATTCCAGAGACGTTGCGAAGTCATGGTGTCGTATAGGTACCGGAGCACAAGAGATATCCAGATAGATAATAAAAGCAAGAAGTACAAACCTGAAAGGAAGTTACAGACCAACCAAAAAGTGGTTGGTTCAAACATTCAGAACAAAAGCAAAAATGGAGGATTTAACAACACTTAAACATCGGTTTTATTTGTCCTTGATGTAAAATTCAAATACATTATTTTGAAACTCACCTGTGTGTTTATAGAAAGTGATTCCAGCACACTCAAAGAATACTCGTTCCTCTCAAAAACTGGAGCGTTATCGTTAACATCCTGAACTTCTACCAGGACAGTAAGATTAGCAGATAAAGGTGGTACACCTGCATCAGTAGCTGTGATAACCAAACTATGTCTTTGCGACGTTTCGTAATCCAATCTTCTAGTGATCGTTAGATCTCCCAATTTAGAATCGACTTTAAAAAGACCTCCGTAAGGATTGTTTATAATTTTGTAGCTGACTATGCTGTTAGGACCGGAATCTTTGTCTTTGGCATGAGCTGAGTACAGAGGGGAACCGATTTCGACATTTTCTGGTACTGAAATACGAACAATCGACGAATCGAATTCTGGAGCGTTATCGTTTACGTCTTCGATTTCTATGTTTACCTGGAACAACGAAATTAAATTAAATATAAATTTTGTGGATTGATTATTTGAATATAATTATTACTTGAGTGTGTCCATATACGGGTGGTTCTCCGCTGGTAGCTTGGACGTTCAAAAGTACACTTGATTTACTTTCGTGATCTAAATTTGACGCTGTAGCTATGACGCCTGTCAAACTGTCAATGCTGAACAAACCGTCTGGATCTCCCGAGTAAATGGAATATCTTGTGTTGGATCTGCCAGCTGAAATAAAATAACAATTAATCTGTTGATACAAACACGGAAGAATTGGACATGCGCAGGTTGTTAGTTAAAAAAAAATGAAAATATACATTCCAGTATTGAATATAATAGTACAATTACGACGATGGCTTTAAATAAATTTTTTATTTCTTTATAAATTGAATATTGATATATGAAAAAAAAAATTTCATTGCATAAATGCCGTCCGTAATTTCTGTTCCACTTACGTTTTGCAACATCGTTTTTGTCGGGCTTTCACCGAACATAGTTCGGCATCATTAATTCAAATTAATTATATTCAACATTCTCGACAACACAAAAAACAATAAGCCTTTAAATATAAACACGTTGATAAGAGATAATGAAGCCATCATACGTTACGCGATGACATTGATTCCTTCAATTAACGACGATTGTTTCCCACACAATTTTAAAACTTTCGTCGTTTGAATCGAATGCTCATTGGCATCGTCACCTTTGTTTGTCCAGCTCGTAAATCTGCTTCTCTTCTTCTTTCTTGTCAATTTGACCTTGCCTTAATTAACTAGATTATGCAGAATGGAGGCCAAGACTTGGTTTTTATTTTTTTTTAAATTAAGACTGCACACGATCAGATGAAAGACGTAGCGGATAAAATTTGAATTAAAGTTGCTGTTATAAATATTAGAAACCTCCTTAAAAGGGATATAAACATGCATTAAAAATATACGAAGTAATGGAGATGAATCAAAATTTCAGAGTTACAGTAACGGACTTCAAAATAAACCAAAATAAAATTGGGAAATTTCAGTTTTAGTCCTGGAAATTGCCTCAATACAATAATTATCCTTTTAAGTTCAATCTTCAGAAGGAAGTTGATGAATTCAGAAGGGGTGAGACGATTTAAAGAGAGGTCTTGGACCAGCACTATTCTACCAGATAATAATTTAGCTTGTAGCACCCCCTATCCAAGTATTCTGCTTTCAGTTTTTAAGGTAATTCCAGTGAACTCTTGATTTGCAATTCATCTGATCTGAGACAGTTCTCATTGAAAGATTTAAATGGCTTGTTGGTCCACTACTTTGTTACCCAAAATTGGTTTGGGAGTAGTCCAGTATTCCACACCAGATTTAAATTACAGATGTTGAGAGCTCAGCTTTGCTATTGAAGATTGATTGTTAGTTTTGTAGCAATCACCCAAAACATAGATAAATGGCAAAAGATAAAATGAACCAAGAGAAAGACAGAAATGGAATAGCGTCACAGGAGAATAGAAAATATTCAAAAAAGTCACAGTGTTCACCGGAAAAAAAGTTTAGTCTGAAGCTAGCAGAGTTGAAACAATTGGAGCAAATGGTGAGAAAAAATGCAGTCAGGAAACCAATAAGAAAAAAGCTGGAACGGGATCTTAGCATAGAGATACTACAGATAGAGGCAACAAGCCATAGGTCGCTGTGTAAGTGGAAATGTCCGACTGAACTCCGGTGAGATAAAAAAAGACAGACGATCAGAGGTTGTTCCGTCTTTGTTTGTGTATATAGCATGCACGCTATTAGAGAAAGATAGCCTAAACCTCCGACTTCCTATCTCTCTCTTAGGTGCTTACGGGTTCCGAGACGGCTTGTAGTATCTCTATGGATCTTAGGCATGATTAAGTTGGCTTCTGGATAGTTAAATAAATGCATTCCTGAGGATACTGAAGGAGAGAGCAGATCCTTGTTGTATAATAAGTAAGGGAGAAATAGTAAAGCAGATAAATGAATTGAGACCATATCAGATGAAGATATTGAATAAATTAATGTGTCGTAATTGCCAGACACTGTGACACAATTTAACATGAAAGAAGCGGTCAGGTGGAACAGTGATGTAAGAAAAACAGTAGAAATAATTCAACCACAACTAATTAATTTTATGATAAATGTATGGGAGGCGTGTATCATCACGATTGGTTTATGGTGAATATGTGGCTCAAAAATTGGTTCAAAATGGTACTAAACTATATTAACTGGTATTTTGAATGTTGAAAAGAGCGATGACAACAGTAATTGGAAAGTTTTTTAATAATTAATAGATACCTCATTAAAAATGTAGTACTTCACAAAACTGTAAATTGGAAATTTAGAGGAGCAAAAACAAACAAATCGAATAAATTTTTCGATTTTTCCTTAAAAAGTTTTATCTTCGAAAATTTAACGGGAAAATCATAAATGAGAGGTCTTGTTATATTACCCCCAAATATACGCAAAATGGCTACTATTTATCTATGACCTTTTTTATTTACCCAAGAGTTTGGATGAATTTGTACTTTTCGTTTAAATGATGACCTATCAACATTTCAACAAGTTTATGTAAATTCCTTAATGCTTATTTAGTACACTGCGAAACAATTACCATTTTGTAAAAATTTAACCTCGCTTTAATTAACGACAAAACTACAAATTAAAATCGAAGAAAAAAAAATAGCCGCATATATCCGATCGCAATTAAACAAACAAAAAACCTGTAATTAAACCATTTTTTCGACATTCACTTACCCTGTATATCCAGACCGAACATAATACTCAAGCATACTAATTAAATCAAATAATGTGGTAATAAATACCATGATAGTTTTTTGTGTTGCCAATTGTATAGGGCCTTATTAGCATTTAGGCAAAACGGATTCAAGTTCGCTGTATGACAGGTTAAGAAAGAAAGAACAACTGGGAAAGGAAATACAGAGTCGGATTATTATCAAAGACGGGTTATAAATTTATTTAAACAATTCGATAATAAAGAATTATTTGGTACCAAATCGGGGCTATATGACGAATAATTAGATATTCTGAATCCTCTTGTCAGATTTGACACATAATTTATTATAAACAATACAGACTCTACGACACTTCTTTGCGCAACGGCTGCCATATTAGCGAATCCTAAAGTTTGTCATGGTCCAGCTTTTTGTTTTATGTCAACTATACTCAATCGATTTTGAATGACCTTTGAGAAGTTGGTCCGTTAACGAATGATTTAATTCTGTATTCTAATTGAGATGAATCTCCCTGAAAACGTCTTGCTTTACAATAGAAACGATTGTTTGGTTTGGTTTGGAACGTCTCTTAAAATGAGAGTAAATTTTCATAAAATTCTGGTTTATATTTCAAATTCTGACAGATTTCAAGTTTCAACTTCGAATTTGGTTAAATTATCAACTTAAAATGAATTTTCAGATTGACCTGTCAATTGTATAATATGGTTCCGTTGAAGTACAGGTATAGTTTAATATATCAATTATTATGGCTCCGTTAAAATATACAGTTGAAACTGTCAATTGTATAAGATGGTTCCGTTCAAACATACAGTTTCAAGTGTCAATTGTATAACATGGTTCTTCCAAAATATTCAGTTTGAACTGTCAATTTTGTTAAATTACCAGTTTCAACTGTGAATTTGGTTAAACTTTCAGCTTAAGATGGATTTTAAGTTTTAACTGTCAATTATATACTATGGATCCGTTGAGATATTCAGTTTGAACTGTCAATTTTATTAAATTACCAGTTTCAATTGTGACTTTGTTTAAACTTTCAGCTTAAGATGGATTTTCAGTTTTAACTGTCAATTATATACTATGGATCCGTTGAGATATACAGTTTCAACTGTCAATTTTGTTAAATTATCAGTTTCAACTGTGAGTTTGGTTAAACTTCCAGCTTAAGATGGATTTTCAGTTTTAACTGTCAATTATATATTATGGATCCGTTGAGATATACAGTTTCAACTGTCAATTTTGTTAAATTAACATCCCGCTTAAGATTGATGTTCAGTTTTAACTGTCAAATGTATAATATTTAACAGAATTCATAACTCAAAGTATGAATTGAACGAAATCTGGCATGCCTTTCTAAGTTTTGGTTGAACAGAAAGATTATCTTTTCAAAAAAGTGTTCAACGAGTTATGAAATGAAATGTTCCAAGTATATTTAAAGTTACCACGAAAAGTTAATAGTGATCTTGAGGCAGCAGAGAAGTTTGAAAAGATGAAATGTTTTGGTGAAAATCGGTTTAAAAAATGATAATTTCAGATCGAATTCCCAAAGTTTGGTATAGAAATATTCCCATTCTAAAGAAGGAACTTTTTTTTCCAAAACATCCCAATCCGTTCCTGATAGAAGCAGTAAGGGGCAATTATTTTTGCCGATGGATGTGTATGTGTACATGTCTCAGACGACATTTCGGTACTAAGTGAAGAGTTGGCCATTGTATTCGAGAAGGCCCTTCACAGCGTCCGGTAAACACAATTCAATAGGATCGAATTTTTGGTAGACGATCGCGAAATTCAGTGGCTCTCAACATGTTCAACTATTTTCATTTTCCTTCGATACACTAAGAGGTCGTCAAAAGAATGATACAGTAAACGAAGACACGGAAGTAATTTGTTCAATTATTAACGCAGGTCCTTTTGATATATTTCTGGAAAACAATGCAAAATCGCATCACACCAAAGGCATTGTTAAGAAAAAGCTATAATTAAACATCCTTTCGGATTTTATGTTAGTTAACGCTATTTATAAAATCCAATGAGGCTTGAGTGAAATAAAATGGTATTTAAGACCTGGTTGAAGGAAATGATTTTATAACAAAAAAAAATTGTAGAAATGCAATTAATTTTCGTTCTTTTATAGCTATGATGGTAGTAAAATTGTATATAAAACGTACTAACAAGGATTCAACTCATCGAACATAATTATGTCGGTCATAATTCTAGCTAGAGCTTCAGATTAATTGTTTAAATGAATAATAAAGTATGTAAGAAAGTTAGCAGTACCTATATTTGTAGTACCTACTGGTCGTTGGGAGATGACCAGCCGTCGTTAGTGTAGAAATCTGTTATATAAACATATCTCTATTATTCTAAAACGGAACCATACCACCATAGGGTGATTGGAAATGTTTGGTCCTCCACCGTGACTTGTAAAAACCTGTTCTGACCATAGAGATACATACAAATATAGAGGCAACAAGTAATAGGCCGTTAAGTAAGTAAAAATATCAGTCTGAACTCCGGTGAGAGATAAAGAGACACCATCAGAAGTTTATATGTCTTTATCTGTGTCTACAGCATGCGCGCAATTAGAGAAAGACATCCTGAACCTCTGACTTCCTATTTATCTGGCTTGTCGCCTCTATCTTTAGTATCTCTATGTCTATGACTCACATTGATTATCTGACAGTCCGTTTTATTATAAGATAGTTACGTTCTGACGTCAGAGTTTGTCATTACGTCACTTAATTCATAGGTATTTTACCACTGGTTGGACGGGGTTGTTGAGGCTTCTTTTCCAGACGTAAACTTGTCAAACCAAACCCAAACAGAAATCTGAACTGAACATTCTCAAAAATTAGTAGTTGATGTAAAAGTAGTTGCTTTTACACTAGAATTTAATTTTCTTGAATGATTTTGGTCTTCACTTAATTTTAGAATGAAAAACCTATAACAGGGCTTTCTATTGTCGATAATTGTAACAATTAAAAAATACTTGGGACTCTGCACGGTCTTTTGCGATTAAACCAATAACCTATTGAAAATCACAGACTTGGTTGTCACCGAACAAAGATTTATAGACATGCTGAAAAGTTGGTTTGTTGTTTTAAACCCCCAAAAGCTGACCAAACGGGTCATCAGTGCTTGTCAAGCTTCGTCGAAGAAGACGGGGAGGGGAGCGGAAGGGACGAGGGGGAAGTTGACATGCGGCAAGTCACATTAAAAGCAATGCCGTTGTCTGCGAACAACTAACTTGCGTATTTTTGAAGACTACCGAAGAAATGTAGCCCGGTCTTCGCGTATTTGAAGATCGTTATCGATTATCCGGAATACCTAATGTTTATAAGGTTATTTTAGAACAGAAGTTTGTTAATAATATAACTGTATCAATGGATTGATCTTTTTTTTATTTATTTATTTATTGCTACAGAAAACAAAAATGAATAACGTGGATAACGTAAGTGAAACAACAGTATTTATTCGTATAGTAGGTATGCAATTTCCAAGTCAATCAATTGCCAATTATTATTGTAACTGTAAAAACCCCGCCACTGTTTTTTATCGACTTTAATACATTTTATGGATATTAAAGCTGCAAATGAGCAATAAAAGCGTCGTAAAATTCGACCTTCGATAACGTAGGTATCGTAAACGTCTCATATGTACGGGAAATGGGCATGCGAAACTTAATTTAATAATTTTTTTTTTACAAAAATAATCGATATTTTTCGGTGAATGTTAACCGACCGATATTGACAGCAAGAAATGTCCTGTTTATGAACGAAATATTTTCGGTGTTATCCCCACGCCTCTGATCTAGAACCCCTGATTTCTTGGAGACGCAAATATGTTCTTTTTAATTATCTAGTTGTGGATTTTAATGTCGGTAATTCACTTCAAAAAACTTTTAGCAGTATGCGACTTTAAAAAGTTTTATATTACTGCAATTTTCTGATTATGTTTTTATTTACATTGCACCTTATCTCAAAAGAAGACACCGCAATAAAATAAAATTACTTGAATGTATACAGAGTGAACCACTAAAAACAAACTACCCTGTTTTTTGGCAGTACTCATTGAATTTTAATAAAATTAACTAAAAATTATTAAGTGAGGTCAAAAAATTATAAATTTTTGATAACCCTGTATTAATTTTTACCTTATTACGATTGAACAGGAAAAAAAACTGTTCCGCTATATTTTCGGTAGCTCTGTTAAAAAAAACTGTATGAAGAAGAAAAATGTATAGGGTGTTATATTTGGGAAAACTTGACCACTTTCGGTACTTTCTTAAAATTCAATAAAAACTACCAAAAAAAATTGTTTTGAGTGGCCCACTCTGTATAAACAGTTATGTGGTTTTTATGTATGTTTCCAACCTCGAATGCTAACTTTATAGCAAAAACTTCTTATTTTATGAGGCATTAAGGTTGAAACGGGTGAAAGGAGTGTCTTAAATCAAACAAAAAATTTAGGAACAAGTAAATATTTGAAGTACACACGCTGCTAAGTAGACTTCGGTTGAAAAATTATCGAAAGCGGTCGATAAATATAACAGGGATTTTACTATAGTAGTGCCAACTAGAGTAGAATTTTTATCTAATTGACTATACAGATACTTGAAAATTATCGAAACCTATCGATAAATAGGTGAAAAATGGCAGTATTTTGACTAGTACCGTCATCTACAGTCGAATTTTCATCTAATTAACTACATATACTTTAAAATTATAGAACAATACGTGAAAAATCACAGGTTTTTGACTAGTAGCGCCATCTAAAGTCGTATTTTCATCTAATTGACTACAGATACTTGAGAATTATCTATTAATAGTTAAAAAATCGTAGGTTTTTGACTAGTTAGCACATGTTTCATACAATATTTTTTCTAATTTCATGCAAAAATCCACTTTTATACATAACATTACTTTAATTAGCCTAATTTGTAAATGTAATAAATTGTAGTGAAAATATTAAAAATGTAGTAAATACTAAAAAAGTGTAGTAGCGTACTAGACCCTTAAAGTTGTAGTAGATCTACTACTATTGTAGTGACTCTGGCAACACTGCCTTTATTTGTAAATAAACACCTTCGATTTTTGAATTGCGAGGTACAAGTGAATAAAAAAGATTAGCTGTCACATTGACTTTTCTAGTTTCTTTTGAATAAAGAAAAAATCTACATGCTGGCAACACCACATAATATTGTTCGTTCGTAAACAAACCACAACTAGGAGGCAGGTCATGAACATTACTTGAACAAGATACAAGAAGGAATTTAGTAGTATCTTTTTCACTTTGGAACGTTTCAATCTTTCAATTAGTTCTAATTATTATTTAGTACGCAATATATTTGCAAACGTTTAATCCCGTAACTAATAAAAACTTACCATTGTTAAAAACAGTTGCTTTTACACTTCCAATTACAGTATCTTTTCTAACGCTTTCGCTAACGGAATAGGTGTATCGTGGGTGTTCGAAAATCGGAGGTCTTTGCGCTGAATCGATAACACTAATATAAACTTCGGCGTCTTTTAATGATTTCAAATTTCCTCCATCAGCAGCGCTTATGTTTAATCTATGATAAGGTTGTCCTCTGGCTGATAACAACGTGGGTCTGTTAATAAATATTTCACCGGTAGATTTTTCGATTCTAAAAGCTCCGGCGTCGTTTCCCGACACTATTTTGTAGGTTATGGTGCCGAATTTGCCCGAATCTAAGTCAGTAGCGGCTACTACTACTACTGGCATTGAGGTGGATGAAGATACTCCGCTTTCTCGGAGAGAAACGTTGTATTCTGAAGGGTAGAATATTGGATGGTTGTCGTTGACGTCGGTAATTTGAATTTTAACCATCGCAGTCGTACTTAATCCACCTGAAATGAAGAAAAATGCAAATAAGTCACTTGTTGCTGTAGGAAAATAAAAATAAACTCTTCCTAAAGTCAATGTGCAGCATGGTTGTCATATTTACTAAAATTGCTAAGCTTAGTATACCTTTAGATACTACTGAGCCAGTTTGTGGAGAGCCGTAAATGTTTCTTATAGAAGTGAAAAAATAACTGGTAAACATAACAACTCAATCTCTATTTTAGTTATGTAAAAATGACACAGCTGCCGGCCTTTGGGCAACATGAAGATACACGTTATCGTGGGTATATCGATAGTGAAGAATGACATCGTGATCTATACCTTTTGTTTTGTTTTGTTTGCACTTCATAAATAAGTAGCTGATAGGTTATGCTTCAGAACCGTCCATATAATGCTTTAAATACGTGTTTAGAAATGATGTATTGATGTCTCATAACTTTACCGTGTACATTATTGATTGTTGTCGATTTTTAAATCATCCCTTTGCTGATATTTTGTATTGGCTAGAGATATTACCTATGTCGTATGTGGTACTAAAATTGGAACAAAATTACTACTAAAAAGTACTTGGAACACCTTAGAATATCAGAAGTTGCTTCTAAAATTGAGATAAGTACAAAACCAATTAACTCTATCATCTTTTCATCATTGAGATACATTCTGAGTCCTAAAGTAATGAGAAATTTATTGTTATATTAAATGTAGTGTGTATGGGGTGTCTCATTAACTCCATAATAATATTTCCATTATTAGTACTTCCGTTAAAAATACATTTATATATAGAGTCTACCATATTTTCATTTTCCATTGTAAATATTGTAACATGTCTATCGACCTGTTTCGATTCGTATTTCCCTAATTACCGCTCGCCGTCATAGTAACCACTTCCAGTATAGTTCTGTAATCTAAATTTCTCCTACTCTCGTTGACCGTTAGACAATTGACATATGATGTCAACGGTCGATTCCATGGGGTGGTTTCATCCCTTTCCGATACCGACCCTTGAGTAGCGAGGACGTACCTTTTATCGTCTCTTAAATTTAACTAAGTTTTACCTCAAATTGCTGTGGTAAGCACAGCTGCCAGGTTACCGCTGCCAGGATACCGTTACATGCCAGGTTACCACTAGGATACCCCTAGGCATCTAGTTTCCATTTCAAGCCATCTAGTTTCACTTTCAAGACATCTATACTTCAACTTCAAAACATCTCTACTTCAACTTCAAGACATCTATACTACAACTTCAAGACATCTCTACTTCAATTTCAAGATATCTTTCGTTTCTTCTGTTTCGACAAGACCTCTCCATCAGTTTCATCTTCTCGAATAAGCTAAGTACCTATATAAAGTACAGGTTTCTTTCCTTTTTGTTTTTCCTCTCCATGGCAGAATAAAGTTAATATTTTGAATTTATTTTTTTAGTTTCTCTATCTACCCGGCTGTAAGAGCTGTAGGGGATCGTGTCCGGGTTCATGTAAGTTTGTAACTCTTTCATTTTTAACTTTTATTAAATTCTACAAGGTGTTTCTACCTTTCTCACCTTAGTTTCTTTTCTTAAATTTAATTTTTTTTTCCGTCGATGTCTAAAAAGATAGTGGCACCCTAAGTTCTTATAGTCTGTCAACCCTCTGGCATACCTAGTGTAACACTAACATGGAGTCGATCCACCCTTGAGAGAGTCTCTAGCCGGGATCTGTCTCTTGAGGAGAGAGCAGTGTTACAATATATAACACTATTTGTCAAAATTTATTGAATTATTGTGCTTCTTTTGCCACTAAGGGCCCATCCATTTATTTGCTCCTGTCAAATCCCAAGGATCACCATGTAAAGGTATTTGTAAAAGAGCTCACTCTGGTTTCAATAATATATTTTTAATAATAATTCGTAGCCCAATTACTTGACCTAACCAACACAATATTTACTATTTATATTAAATATTGTTAAAAGTGTTTTATATCTAAATGCTGACTCTACTGGTTCTTGACCAACAGGGTGTTACATTTATGTTCATTGTCCAAACTTAGCTTTCAATGACTTACCTGTGTCAGTGGCTACTACTGGAAATTCGTAAACGTTTCTGGT
The DNA here is from genome assembly GCA_949126875.1 of Lochmaea capreae. NCBI lineage: Eukaryota > Metazoa > Arthropoda > Insecta > Coleoptera > Chrysomelidae > Lochmaea > Lochmaea capreae. Next base: position 5,664,979 of record OX421406.1, on the reverse strand, counting down.
TTCATAATCTAGAGCTGAGCTAATACATATTTCTCCAGTATCAGAACGGACTTTGAATTCTTTAATTTTCGTATTACCATCTCCCAAAGTGTAATTAACCATTGCATTTACCCCGCAGTCTGGATCCGTAGCAGAAACCTGGAACAATAAAAAAACAATTAATATTATTTAAAATTAAATGCTATAATATCTCTTATATGAAAATTAAGTTGTGTTTGTTCGTATTTTGTACGATGCCGTACCGTTCATTCGAGTGCAATAAGACTTTGACAACGTTTTTATCTGTTAATATTTTTAGGATTTCCATTTCTATTATGTTTCTCCCGATATTCAAACGAAACCTAATATTATTTAAAAGGGCTACATTTGACAGGATGGTAGAACAAATTCTGTGTTTTTAACATCTTGTCGTTCACGTAAATAATATATCAAAGTCTCATCCCGGAGATTTTTAAAAGTGTTTTCTTAGACATGACTGATTATACCTGTGGTATGAGGTGGGAGGTACGTCATTACCAAGGAATATGCAAGATGAAAAAAAAACTTCAACACCGTATAAGAATTAGGAGAGAGTGGGGCATGTAAAAAACAAGGTAGATAATATAATGTTACTGTTTTATCTCGCTCTATATATTTTAAAACTTAAAAATTAAAAAAAAGGAATTGAAGGACAGATATTTGCAGCCCAAAATTGCGACAAAAATGGGTAGCCATTGTAAATGAAATGAAGAAATAGAAGGAAAGTGTAATAAGGAGACTTGGTTGAAAATACGATTCACGAAACTAAAAAATTTTATTAATCAGTAGGGGATAAAGGAATGTAAAGTATTTATTAGTTTACCCTACTTTTCCCTATTAAACTAAGACGATCTTAAGTCGTTAACGGACAAGAAAGATGAATATTACCATAATTATTAGTTAGGGTATAGAACAACTAGTTTATTTTCCATAATTTTTAAAAAAATTGGTAATTTGGAAAAATGTATCTATAGGGTGTTTCAATATTATAATTTTTGTAGAATAATAATATAATAAAAACAATAGGTAAGTCAAAAACTAGAAGTATTCAATATTAGAAGTCAGTTTTACGCTTTTTTAAACAATATCTTTGTATGTTTGGTTGCCCATACCAAAATCGTTTACTAATAGAAAATCGTTTATTAATAGTAGTCATTAATGATGGATTTTGTGTTCATTAATATAGCTTAAATATTCAAAGCACAAAAATTGAAAAGCAAGAAATAAAACAAACAACAAAAATGTATTTGCGTGAACCAAGAATTTTTCAAGAAGGCCGGAGTATTGACCCATGAGATGGCGCTGATAGACAGAACGGCGTGGGCTCGCTTCGATGTCACCGAGTATAATATACGAACAGCCATGATGATCGAATATACACGGTGGCACAATAAAAATATGTAATTAATTATATTCTATAATTTACAATATTTATAATAATTAAAATTCTATCAAGTTTTTTTGTAATTACAAGTGAATATGACGTTTCAATGTGCTAGTAAACTACGAAGATACCTAAAGTACTATTCGAATCAGTCGTAATGGAGACACGTGCCAAAACAGGAACACAGCAAACTCCTGGTCAAAAAACCCTCGAAGACGCTGACTAACGAAATATCAAACCTTAGCAAAGGCCAGATAAGGATAGTGACGGGTTTACTCACCGGTCACTGTACCCTAAGGAAGCACATACAATCGGCATATATAGGGAGGAACCTATCTGTCGGTTGTGCATGGAAGAGGAGGAAACATCCTCTCACATTGCCTTCGATTGTGAAGCATTATCTCATTGGAGATATAGACTCCTAGGACTAGAACATCCACGGGAGGATTTCTCCAAGAAAAACCTAGTGAAAAGACTGTTGAGCCTCTTATAATGTCTCTTCACATAAATGGCACAACCAAGAGCACAAAAAGCCTAAAGGCTGAACCAATAAATTAATCGATTTATCAACTATATGCGAATCAAAATATTTCCGTGCTAAAAAATACAATTTTAAGAACATATCATCAAAAAATAGTATTTTTCATAATTTCAATCAACTTTTTCGATCCAATTATGATTTTTTTGGATTTAAAATAAATTCAACCACGCTGTATGCTGGTTGACCAATACATCTTGTGTGCCTGTGCGGGTTTAGGTATTAACATAACGGTCAGTAACACAGCTCACCAGTAATCGACTCATGACACATTGATATAGAGCAAGAGAGAAGAATCTAATAGATAATTCACGTTTTGAAACTCTATTGCTACCCATTCTGATTCTTTTTAATGCTATAATCGTTTTGATATCTTCATCATTGATACTTGCTTCAGGCCAAACAATAAATCCACGGATAAGTGAATTTTAATTTTGATCTAACGTCACTTCGTACTTTTAATGTCACATTTTCTTTTAGAGTAGATTTCATTGTAGCTTTTTAACAAAATATCGCTTGTATTTCACAGCAAGTTTTGACCAGTTCTGAAACTAGCAGTATTTGTCCATTTTAATAGTAAGTCTGTATGTTATTGTTGCATTGTTATTGTTAATTTGAGTAAATATTTGGGTCCTTCAAGATAAAAATTAACTTAAGTGATCGAAAAATATTGAATGGCTAGACTTTGTTATATCCATTCAATTTCAAGTGATATAATGGTGAGGCCAGGTGAAAAAAATGTCTTAGATCAGGATCAGCGCCTGTATCCAAACTGGTTGACTTCAATTGAGATAAGAATTCATTTTATAACTTCTTTACACAGCACGGCACTGTTGGTGGAATCTGTGTCTTTGCTTTATGTATTACTATATTGTTTTTGAATGAAACAATCGATTTAGGTGTTGGTTACAAACAAAGTATGTTGTCAGTATATCGGGTGATTCCTCTAGTATGTTTAATAATCGAAGAAAGAAACAAATAGTTATAATTGAGAGAAATTTTATTAAAAATGTCGTAAACAATAAAAATATGAAAAAAGTTATAATTAATAATTAATTGCTGTTAGTTAGGTGGAAGCGTTGTAGCATTTCATCTACATCTTTATTAATCTTCCACTCAATCCTATATACGTTTGAAATTCAAATAAACAAAGTATCAAACATCTAATGTCAGCCATTTTTAGTCCAAATTTAAATTGTTGTGACAGAAATCTTTCGATGAAGGATTTTTTATAGAATTCTTTCGTTTTTCACATTAAATCGTCCCATTTGTTGTAGCTTTTCTACAATTCACTTTCGAATACCAAAAATGTGGCGTGAACAAAAATTCTATACTTTTTGAATATTATTTTTATATCATACAGTTAGTTGAAGACAAAACCAGAATTTTCATTAGTGAAACATTTGAAGAATTAAATAACTACAAATGTTTACCGTTTTAAAAACAATTTGGGCATTTAACAGTGTTAGGAATTCACTTGAAGGTTGTTTTTTTCGTCTAAAAAGGATCATTTTTGTATCTTTTTAGGAGAAAAATTATTAATCCAGGAATAGAGACAAAAAAATTGAATTATCACAGTCTGAATTAGTATCTTCAATAACAGGTGTATTATGGAATTATATGACAAAGTAAAATGTAAATAATTACTTAGAGATAAAAACATCTAAACATATTGTTCATGTTCAAGATCAAGTTATAACCTTCAATATTAATTTAAATTACATCCGATTATTTTTTTCGTATAATTTTCAACCAATTTGAACGAGTTACCTTGTACAATTTCGATAATACCTGATTATACATAGAGTAGCTCTACCAATCGAAAGTTTTACAACAATTTAATTTCCATAGTAACCAAATCGACATCAACATACAACAGTACACAAACTAACAGGACCGTCAAATTTTGACGTTTATCAAAAATGAGTCGATTCGGAGATTTATCATTAAATTCGTATCAGTTTGACAGAATAATCCTCCCTCTTCGCGGTCGGATTATTTAAACTGTCAAACTGACAATCGCTATCTAGAATTGGTAAGTCAAATATAAATTTTAAGTGGAAAAACTACTTAACAACTGTCAACTTAGCTGTCAGCAGTTTTTCAAAAAAAAAAAATCGAAAAAATTTCATGCAAGTTTGACATGTTGCCTTGTAAAAACAAACTTGATGGTTTCTATGCTGTGTTGCTATATACCGTTACCAACAACAAACAAACAACGCTTACGAATTTATTAATTTTTCAACTGAAACTCAAAATTAATGCGGCTGTTGACTAAATACTCAGAAAACTCTCACATCGATCTGGAAGCAATTAATGGAATTTTGCCAAGCAAAAAAAATGTTTATTTAACTCAGGAAATAATCTTACCAATGCATCCTCGTGCATCTAATTTTTCCTGTGAAAAAACTGGAACACTCGTTTCTAAGTAATCTGTTTTAACAAATATGATTCGCGAAAGTGGAAAAATCCTCGTCTTCGACTTGGATTTTTAAAACCACTCTCGCTCATGCTATTTGTTAAAACAAATTACTAAGAAACTCGGTTTTCCGAATTTTTCCGGAAAAATTAAATGCACTAAGGATATTACCCCCGATTATTCTACTTCAGCTTGTTGAAGTTTACTTAACATTTTCCCACTAATGAATCCTGTTACAATTTCTCATTTCCAAAGAAGCAGTATTATCACCAATCAAAAATTGTTGAATTTCTTCCAAAGTTTTACCTTTAGTTTCGGGAACATATTTAACAACAAAAAAAAGACCGACTACGCAGCACAGAGCAAAGAATAAAAACGGTACTGACATAGTACCGAACTCATCCATAGTAATTTGAAACAACTTTGACACCAAAGCACCTACTAAAACGCTAAAAGTATCTGCTATACCCAAAGCTTTAGCTTTGACGTTGGTAGGAAAGAGCTCGCTTAAAACAGATACCGGTCCAAAAGCTAGTCCCATGCTAAATAATATATTGTAAGATACAAGAGCCGTTATTGGTAACCAGTCAGCATTTTCCACAGTCTCGATGTGATAATCTTTAAAATAAAAATACAACCCCAAGCAAAACACGGATACAGCACATCCAGCAGTAGAAGTAATCATTAGTACTCTTTTACCCATTCTATCGACTATGAAATACGTACTTAAAACTACTGCTGCTAGTTCAACGCTACAATAGATAATAACAGAAAGTGTGGGATCGATACTACTACCAGATTCTTTAAAAATTGTCTCCGTATAGAACAAACAAGGATTTTTCCCACTGAATTTATTTGTCAGATTGAGTATAAGGAAAATGTAGCAGGCTTTCCTAGTACTTGGAGAGTTGAATATATCGATAATTCCAGTTTGCATCGATCGTTCTTGCCGAGTAACAGCTTTACGAAGACTTTCCATTTCTTCAAGTACATCAGCTTTGCCTCTGAATATTTCCAAAGACTCTCTAGCAGCTAGGTGATTGTTTTTCTTGATGTGATAGTATGGAGATTCCGGCATGAACACGAATATAACAAAATGTACTAGCGGTATTCCAGCGCAAACGAAACTAGAAGTAGATATATCCATAAACGAACCTATAATGTTTATGAATAATGTTCCACTGATAGCAAATATTGCTATTGTAGCTGTAAGAAAACCTCTTATTTTCGGGTCAGATATTTCTCCTATATACATTGGTAAAGCTGTGTATGAAGCTCCTTCAGTTGCTCCAATTATGAATCTATAAGCTGTTATTTCCCAGATTGACGTCGAAAACGCTATCAGAATAAAACAAATCGCAACTATTGGAGCCATTAAGAGAGTAGTCACTTTTCTCCCAAGAATATCTGATAAGTACATGGCTGATAGCGCTCCAAAAGGAGATCCCAGCAAAGGAGCTATAGCACACCATGAACCCTGTTCGTTCGTTGTTGGAATAAGTGATTCAGACGAAGTTAGTTTTGGTAAGTATGGAGAAGTCCAACCGAGGTTCACTCCGGAGCTCATGATTGAAAAAGCTCCTGAAATCACATGAAATGAATTAATTAATCACTTATTTTAATATGAGCAAGAAAAGGTACCACTGACAACAAACTTCTAAAGATGTACAAGCATGGTAAGCGCAGAACTGTCAGGGAAAAACTTTTGTCAAGTGCAGATTCAAAGATCAGATTGAATATCAAGGAGACATTGGGAGAAGTGTAGAGCGGATTCAGAAATAGAAGGAGAACACAAATAACGGAGAACCTTGAAAAAGCTTTTGACGCATTACCAAGACAGAAACTATGGAGGTACTTATAGACAGATATAAAAGGAGTAAAATTATATTATTAGTACAAAAAAATCTTTAAGAACATGCCTTTATATAAACTAATAATATGATGTCACAAATATTCGCTACAAATACATGGCAATGACAAAGAGGAACCCCAAGTTAAATAAGGTTCTGCTTTGTATGAAAAGCGCTTGGTGGTAAATGATAGGAAGACATGTCAAGTGGTTGATTTAATGTTATTTTTATAATAAAAATTATTTTTTTTACCTGCAATTGTCGCAATGTATTGAAACTGGTTTTTTCTATTATAAAACACATATTTTTTAAAATCGAAAATCATTTTTGGGTAATATGTATTATCAGAATGAGCCTAACGCTTCGCACAACTATTATTATCAACGTTTCAAATATATAAAGTTAATGCTTGGGAAAACATTTAATTATTTCTTTGGGATTTGTAAACGTTAGAATTAAAAACAAATCGTAATAAAATGTTAACTTCAATAGTATGTTGTTAACATTACACAATTCGAAGATAAAAATAATTTTATTCAAGAAAATCACTAACTAGGAGGACTGACTCTTCTAGCAAGAACTAAGCTTGTAAGAAATTGCCAAAAAACCCAATAAATTATTCCATATTTTCAAGAAAGAGTGCTGCATTGAGCCAGAACTTACTACTACTACTAATTTAGTCAGGCGAACCTTTACCAAGAAAAATTCTAGCCAAGTTTCCGGCACTTGGTCTGACGTTTCGTCAGCCATGCCGCAACCCCTGCATAGGGGACTTTCCTCTAAACCTAGGTTACAGAGGTGTTTCCTCAGGCAGCAGTGCCTTGTTAGGAGTCCTGCTATCTTTTTTAACCTACTCCTTGGTGTTTCTAGAGCAGCTCTAGCATGTACATCAGTCCATCCCCTCAATAGGAGCTTGGACTGCCAGAGATCCAGTGAGCAGAGTGCAGCTCCTCGTCTCCTTACGGATTGTTTGTTTTGTGAGGCCCAAGGTCGGGCCCAGGCCGTTAAAAGGAGTAGCCGCCTCTTCCACAGCCAGCGCGTCCGCCCTTTCATTGCCTTCAAAACCAGAGTGTGCCGGAATCCATTCTAGCCACACAGTGTTCCGTCTTGCAAAGTCAGCAAGGCGTTCACGACATTCAGCAGCTAGCCCTGAGTTGATGGTATATCCACTCAGGGTCTTGATTGCCAGAACTTACCATCTGTCACTCGAAGATCCACCTATCCCCATAGCATAGCCATACACAAACCTAGACAGTAGCAAAAGGAAGTCATTTATATACCTAAGGTAGGTAGACTAAATAAAATGACTTGCAAGTTTTTCCGTCAAATCAGTTCCAGTTCGAAACGTTGAAAATACTAATAAACTGATACATTAGAGAAGAGGTTTTATTAACAAACCCCCACAACGATCGCCGATACGAGTAGCTGTCATCAACAGGCTACAACACAACATCTTTAGAAGATAAAGATGGTGCTTTTAATAATGCATCTGCAAGGTCCATTACCAAATCTCTAGGAACAGAAGGGATCCCACCCCTCCTGTGTCAGAGGAGAAAATAGTCATCATATTATTTTGTGGGTTATCCTAGTATCATTCGCCTGGGCACTAGGTCATTCAGATCACAAGTGCAATGAAGAGGTAGACTAGCAAACCCGAGACCCCTTGGTCCAGAGCTTTCTGTGGTATAGCAGTACTTGGACAAAAAAATCATCAAAAATGCACCTACTATAAGCCAACAACTAGGATACTGGTTAGATTTCTGACAGGGCACTGTGGACTCAACAAACACGTTGAGTTGGCAGACACAACTATCTGAAGGTTTTGCTAAGAAGATGAATCTCAGTATACAAACTATGCTTCTATACAGATCTGACTATAGGGGAGGAAAAACCCCAACCTACTGAGTCTAGTAATATGGAATGATCTAGACAAGGAACCTTAGAATAGCATGGGGGCATACGCAATATATCTGCATATGAACCACATATTCATCTTAATCTTATTATATCTATTACGAGAGTGTAAGTACAAATTTATTCCGATTTCTTGAAACTCGTAGGTACTTAAAGATTCTAAACATAAAAACAATTTTTTTTCCATCCACTGGTTACATCGTCAAATTACAATACTAATCCCGAGAGTTTATAACATCGCTACTTTTAATCCGTCTTATTGATAATCAACTGTTTTTTTCTGATAAACTGCTCATAATGAAACGCATCAATTACTACTTTTTAAAAAGCAAAACTCATTTAATTTAATATGTGTGTTTAGAATATTAATTAAGTTAAATGCATTATTAACTTCATGGACATAATATACTGGTAGTTCTCATTGCTAATGTACATCATCAGCTTTATAACAAAATAAGTGAAATCAATGAGATACACAGCAAAATATAATGTTTATAAATCTATAGCGTAAGACCTGTCAAATGTCAAAACATGATCATTCATTGAAAAGTTTGAGATTTGCTTTTCCCAAACATATCAAAAATCATAGTATAGTTGGGCAAGTTTATCTGAAAATACGCGGCATCGGTAAGGGGCGAGGAAACATGGCGGATATCTGTCAAAAACGTACCAATGGCGTACGGTACCTATTTTTATAAAAGTATTAAAAATAAAAATGATTATTATATAATAATTATAAATAGAAACTTATTTTTGCTTTGCTTTAAAGGTAAGGTATTTTTCAAAACACGGTATTTGTTAAAAACAAATAATGTTAAGAATCGTACTTGAATTCAATATGGATACGAAAAAGCTCAAAATCTGACACTGACAATACCAACGCCACTGGATAATCAATGTCAGTCAATTGACAAAGTGAGAGGAAAGAACACACGCACGCGCTTGCCAGTAGGAAGTCAGCTGGTCGCTAAGCGATAAATTTCATGGCCGTCTCTTGGTTGTCTCTGATACTACCTCCCAGTAAGTTTCAGTTTTCCAGCAATTACTCCTATCATTAATATATTAGAAAATATACCATGGAAATTTGCTCATAAGAAAAAATGTTTGGTACGTCTCTGTAAACATTCAACTACAGAACATATTTCGCAATGGTATACATTTTATTATCTATAATCATTAAATAATAGTAGACACACGTTTTATCTCGTAATAAATCAGTGGAATAGACCACACTGGTAAAATCATGTCCATCAACTAGTTTTATCGAGGAAAAATCCTTGTTCTTCAACAGATACTACTGTAATTACGTTGAGTTTTAGATTATTTATTGGTTTACAATCAGAAAATTCGCTTTTAAATATGTCACGATACGTATTAATTTTGGGCAAATTGAGCAAATCATACGTTAAATGAGTTGCCTAAAATTCATTGTCTTTCTACAATGTTGTATAAAATGTTTTTCTACGCCCATGTCTGTAAACGTCAAAAATCGCACTGTAGACTTTCCTTGTAAGTGACATTTAACAATAACATGCACGTAATGAAAATTTCATAACGTACACGTGCGTTCAGTTAAGAAAACCTAAATTTCTTTGTTGAATCAAATTTTTGTTTACGTACTACTTTATTTGGTTTATTAACATACTTTTAATCAATTGAAAAACATAAAAGCTCTTTGCACTAGTGAAACACATTTCAGTTTAAAAGAGTGATGCCCCTAAATGTCGGCAACACAATATACAATTTCCAAAAAAAATAATTCACTTTTTCTTGATATGGGAATAAACGTCATATCATTTATGCTGTCAATTTTTGTAACAAATTATAGTATCCGAACATTTTCTCAACTCTACCTACGAATATGTCTGTTAGTAGTGGAAAAGATGAAATTATGAGCACTCAGAAGAAAATAGATGGGCATAGAAAAAGTATAGTACGTCACACGAGTTGTAATCCGCGCGGCTTCGTGCGTAATGGGTTACTTACAACTCTTGTTACGTAATATACCATTACCTACTATCAATATGTAATGTCAATCATAACGATACTGATATGAGCTTCGTAATGAGGTTCATTACGATACTGGAACTTCATTACGATACTGGTACTTCATTACGACACTGTGAATTTATTGAAATTGACGTAATGTCAAATTTGCATATTCATTTTCATATCTCTGGCGGGACTTGGCAGGTATTAATGTTTGTATTGCAGCATTTGCTAATTTTGTTCTATATTTGAATCGATACTTTCAGGATCTAAACTAATGTCGATAGTATTCATGAAGAAGTAACTAACTGATACTGAAGCGTTCTATTTTGACAATTCGCATGATAACAACAATAAAAACCATGGTAACCAAAACCTTACAAGATTGATTGTTGTATGTTTCTAGTGGATAACGATAATCTATGGGTTATCAAACAAATGTTCCATCTCATATCGTAATATGAATCGTTACGACACTTATATCGTCTTGTTGTTATTTTAATATTTAGAAAGTTATAGTTGATATTGACTTTATCTGAATACTTTTATAGGTGGTAATGATTTAGATTACAGTTTCAACGAGCCGCTACTGTTTTCTCACTAAAACATGCCAACTCATATGAAGTATGAATCAATATTGAGTAAAGAAATAAGGATTTATAAAAGCATATTGAATACACCAAGAACAATATTAGAATTTCATGCGCGCTTCGCTTCAAAGTGTGAAGCCACTACGACGGTAACACCTTCCATTGTCTCCCATTCCATTTACTGACAATGGATTCGCACCAATACCGGCAATATCGCAAATATTATGGTAAAACCGTGATGATGGTAATCCCAAATCTACATACAAAACGTTTCGAAAAGGTACACATTCAGAAGAAGAAAGGCGACCATTTGCATGTACCAAAATTGTATTTAAATTTCGAACAGATTTTAGATTAAAAAAAATAGAAGTGGAAATTTGCAAACAGGTAGCATTGAAGTTATAGTCTTGAAGAAGTTGTAATCGTTTGCTTTTAAGAGACAGAGAAGATAACAGTTAAGAGTTATTAACAAACAGTGTAAGTTTGGTTGCCTATTATACTTTTCAGTATATTTTGTTAGAAGTATAATAATATATTGAATCGATAAAATAAATATTTTAGTTTCATTTATTAAATCAGTAATTTTATTAAACAAACATCCTGTAGTTTTTATCCATTTTAGTCACACAACAGATACTCGATACTCAACTTCAAAGAGTCGCTATTTACTATAGAACAGTTAATATGGGATCATTTTTTTAAGCATCTTTCCAGCCACAACGATTTACCCGTTTAAGTATGAACTGTTAGATGTGCGAATCGATCGCATTTTCCGATGTATTTACTTCTTGGTAATTGTTATGTGTGTGTGTATTACAAAAACTAGTCGAGGACATGTTGATCTTCCTTGTCGCGATTCCTCAGATTAATCACAATCGTGTAAAGGAGTAGAAACGGAGTAGCTTGTGCGAGATGAACAAAGCCACGCAAATGACTTAATCTCGGCATTTTGCGCGACGCAGAGACGCTTCCCCGAAATCAAACGCTATACCTTTCTTACATTTTTATTGTATACCAGTGACGTACAAAGAAATTTTTATTCTTAAATTTCTTCAATTTTTTACTTATTGTAAGTATAATCGTATATTATATATATTTATAATGAAATATTTTCTTTTCTTCTCAGATAATTTGATTTTACCTTAATAATATATTATGGTGAGCTTTTGGTTTGTAATTTGAAGTGAGTACTTGCGGGATTTAAGTATGGTCTTGACAAGCAATACCTTCAAAATTGTCTCCTTCAGAACTAATTATGCTGGATGGGTGTTATCTATCCCATTTCACGAATAAGTAATTCAATGCTCATCGGTTCATATATCCCGGATAGTTGTAGTTTTTTGTCATAAAAATTGTAAATTTTCAATGCGAAATTTTTGAAAGCTGCTATTTTCAAGCAACCAAATTGATAAAAAATGCTATTTTTTGATGTGAAATTTATCAAAACTGCTATTTTAAACCAAAAAATTGATGGAAAATGCGAAATTTTTGAATGCTACTATTTTCAAACCACCAAATTGATAAAAAATGCTATTTTTTGATGTGAAATTTATCAAAACTGCTATTTCAAACCAGAAAATTGATGGAAAATGCCATTTTTCAATGTAACGTTCATGAAAATTGCCACCTTGAACAACCAAATTGATGAAAAAAACCATTTTTTAATGCAAAATTCAGAAAAACTTCTATTTTGAACCAGAAAATTGATGAAAGTTGTAAAAGGCAGAATTAATCGTGTGGTGAGGTTTTATCGTTTTTTGAACTCTATTGTTAATTTCGACTTCCTGGCTTACTATTTTCTTCTATCTTTAATGTCAAATATCTGATTTTCTTTTGTTTTGGTCCTATAAGTATAACTTTAGTTTTACTTTTATTTACTGCAATGAACTTAGTCCTCGCCCTTAATCCTTTCTGAGTTCAAAACGGCTCCCATTGCGTATTATAAAGACAAAATATGCAATTAGACAGTGGTGTTGTTACTCTTCCTGTATGTTTGTAGGATTGCCAAGACTGTATATTGTAGAGAATTTGTCAAATAGGTTTACAAGAAGGTAGTTTAAAGACAAAGGTGGAAAACGAGCAGTTTTTATCTCTGATCTGAAGGGATTCCTTGCTTTTTGAGTGGTTTTCTAAGCAAAGTCGGTATTTTTTCTAAAGAAGTGGCAATGTATAGTTGCAGAACATGATTATAATAAAAAATTGAATATTTTTTTCATTTAAATTTGACGTAAATAAAAAATTAGCAAAATATTATCTAAACTTAAAAAAAGGTAATACAATTTAATTTTGTCGATTAGATTTCTGACTTTAAACGTTTTTGTTCTGTCAATGGTTGTAAAGGAAGAGTTTGCATAAATAAGCAAGTTTTTCTTAATTGATTGCCTACAACCGGTTGAACCCAGCCTCTAGCTCAGGACAAAGCCTATCGTAATTGCGAAACATAATGAATTAGTTTCACATTACACTTTTATTTTTTTTTATTTTTTTCACTATATATAGGACTTGCAAGTATTTTGAAGAGTACATATTTACGTGAGTAAGAACCGACAAACTGGTCAAGTTTAATTACTTTTTAACGAGTTTTGTATCTTACCTTAATCAAAATTAAATATTTATGCTTTTTTTCCTTGGTTTTTACGTATACAGGTAAATGCACGTTGTGTAGTACATGAATTGTATTCTAGATTGAAGGAACAGTAGATTGTTTATACAGTAGGAAACACATAACATTCCTGGAGGACTGTGCCGAGACTTAGCAACACAGAGTCCAGGAATGAGGCTTTTCCTACAAGGAAAACGTACTATTTTTCCGCAAAACGCTTAAAATTTTGAAAAAGATTAATAAACTTTGAAAAAATCGCGAATAATTTTGTTCACAAATAAATGGTGCTTTGAAATTAATAAAAAAATAACTTGGGTTACTATGGAAACGTCAAACTAATATTTAATAGAGTACAAGCATAAATTTTGCTATTTGTGGGAATTGACGCTTTATCAGGTGTCCTAACACCTTGCATGCCTATTTTTTCGAAAAAATATGAACTTTACTTTTAAAACGACTTTAAAAATCGCGCCAAAACGCGCTTTACGTCATGAAGATGGCTACCCCATGGAGTGACGTCATTTGTTTACGTTCTTATTCGTGTATCACGCTCTGAGTTCTTGTGACCTAATTTGTTTCTGAAAGCTTTAAAAATGGATAAAGCCGAAAAAAAACTTTGTATTACAATTATTGCATTGTTCCAGAGTGTAAATCAACGACTATTAAAACTCCAGACAGAGCTGGTTGAGTTAGTGAATACTGCTTCATTCAAAGAAATCAAGAGAAAAATACGAATATGCATGTAAAATATGCAAATAAAATTTTCACAGTACAAAATATTCAACAAAATAACCCTACCACCCCGCATGTTGTCCAAAATGTTTCTCATAATTCTAATAATGTTCCTCCAATGTTCAATAATTTTAAAATGTATTCTGCAATGTATTGATGTTTTCAAAATATAATTTAATTCCTTATAAACAATGTGTTTTAAATCATTTATGTAGAATACTAACAACTGTAAGGAAGTGAATAGGAGATCTTGACTTTTTCTTTAAGAAATTTTGTCTGGAACGCCAAAATTTCCTAGCGAGCTGCGGAAAACATATTTATGAACGTTTGTGATTTTTGTGACATTTTGTATGTATATATTGTGTTCTAGGCTGACATCCACTAAGACTTGATCGATTAATTGGCTAGGCACCATCAGTCAGAGGATTAGAGTCCTCGGCATCTCAACCTTTGTGCTCTTAGTTGTGCCGTTTACGTGAGGAGACCAGTAGCCTTTATCAGGCTCAACAGTATTTCCACTAGGTCCTTTTTGGAGAAGTCCTCCCTTGGAAGCTCTAGTCTTAGGAGTCTTCCCCAATGAGATAATACTTCACAATCAAAGATAATGTGAGAGGCTGTTTCCTTCTCTTCCATTCACAGCCGACAGATAGGTTCCTCCCTATATATGCCGATTGTATGCATGTGCTTCCTTAGGGTGCAGAGACAGGTGAGTAATCCCGTCACTCTCCATATCTGGCACCTGCTGAGGTTTAATATATCACTAGTCAGCGTCTCCGAGAGTTTTTTGACAAGGAGTTTGCTGTTGGTTGGTTTGAATCCGCCGAGATGTACAACCACGTGCAGAAGTTTTTGATATCCCAAATACTGGTTCAGTTCACTGAGACTTAAAAGATCTATACTTCCATTCTTCTGTTTAAAATTAATAAAAATCAATTCGCACCGTTGTAATTCGAAAAAAAAAAGATACGTTTACCTTAAATTGTGACAAAGACACCGCCAAAACACTTACCCATCAGCTAGTTTAAACACCGAACGTGTAATTGCTTGATTGATTTATAAAAAAAAAGAGGACAGGTCGTAAGTGGCTGCAGGCGTTAATATTTCACAATCCGGCCCTGAATTTCAGTACCTAATTCAATTATCTGGCGCAAATCAGTGGCTTCCGCACAAAATTTTTACTAAATCGCCAAATCAGTCGGCTTTACGTAAGGCCCAATTTGCATGTCGTCGCCTAGGGCCGATGCTACCGTAGCGCCACTCGGTGGTGGAACAAGAGATAGAGAACGAGCGGTTGATAGGTGCGAAAAGGAGATGGAAGATCTGAGATCGGATACTACGATCGACAAACTCTGTAATTGGGCACTTATTAAACATTATTACGATTTAAGCCCCGGGTGGGAATTTTATAAACCAGATTCACCCGTGTCTGGTGATGTAAAGTACACCGATTTTGACGAAGGTGTACCCTTACTACAAACAAATAATATTTCTCAGTCTACTTCCATTTTCTTAATAAAAGTTTCTTCTTTAAAGAGATTAATCATAAGACTTACTTCGCCCCTCAGTACGAATATGAAACTAATGAAAAAACTGCTGGAGATAACTCACTATTATGCTCCAGATTTAGTCCCTTTTGAATGAAATTCATGCTTATGTGTTAATTATCTTGTGTGTGAATGGTGAATTGATAATTTTTCGACAAAATTGAATCAAATTTTAATTGAAGTTCTCTAAAATATATTAGAGAGTCTTCTTCTTATTATAGTCAATAAATTAGCGAATTTTTCAAGCAACTTACACATCGGCGGCATTCTCAGATGAAGCTTTTACATGTGAGAGCTTTGTAATGTATAAAAAACTTGCTAGTTATGTAGTATGAGTCAGCTGAAATTTTAATTTCTTCACTGACATCGTTAAATTTATTGTTTGCCTGTACCATTTTTACTTGTAGAAAAGTAGCTCAACTCAATTCCGAATACAAATTTGAATGTTGATCAATTCCTGCTGCGATTGAAGTGACATTAGAAGAGTTAAAGTTCCATCTTTGATCACTCGAGCACCATGTTAAAATCTATTAAATAGCAGTAAATTAAAAAAATATGTAGATGACGCTTTGTAACTACCATGTATTACTTCTTCTCTATCATCTATCGGTTCCGTGAACGAGATAAGCTTGAAAAAAACTCAAAAACCTAATAAAATTGGAGGACATTAAAACAAGATTCATTACCATCATTAGATTTGTGTCTGAAGGTTTCAAATCCCTAGCAACTCAGTGGCATTACATTTTTTTCTCTTAAGGAAATACCTTTAAGTTATATTTTCTCGTTTGAATGATGATATACTATTGGGTAATGAGTAGTGAGGTAATTCCTTAGTTGTTCTATGGAGACAAAGTTTGCTTCTAATATGTCAGTGCTGCTCAAGTCATTGGAGTATTTTATAGTCTGGACGGTCCCAAGAAAAACCACGCGTGATCTATTCTAAGTCGGCTGCGTATTGGACGAGTCGCATTGAAATGTTAGCAGTAGGGAAACACAATACGTCCTGTTCAACATTATCCACTTGTTTAGGTCGTTCAATATGCACGTGATTTCATTTTCGAGCGGTTTTTCTTTATTTTTGTGCATTTGCTTTATTGGTTTCATTCATTATCATTCATTCGCTTGGGTTGTGCTCAACTGCCCAGGCACTTAAACTGAATCTTTGTACCATTTCCCATGTTATCTACTTCCATTCCTTGTGTCTTCTATGTAGGCCACTAGTTTGACTGGAGACATTTTCAGTAGTTCTATTGGTTGAATTGGTTCCTCTCCAAAGTGCTTCTGTCTGAGTCCATGTAAGTTCTCGCCGAAGCAGAGTACGTGAGTAGGTGTTTCATCATAGAGTTCACATTTCCTGCACATAGTTTCACTAACTTTGCCCATTTTGTGCAGATATTTCAACAGTGTCCAGCCACCAGGTCGGTAACTGTTTTCAAATGTCTCTTACTCAGTTTCAATATCCTGGTTGAGAGTTCCTTGTCTACTTTGTTTAGTAAACTTGTCGTATGAAGGTGCCCTTGTGTCAACCTCCATTTTAGTTGGTGTTCCCTATATACCTTTATTGGTTTATTAGCTCCTTTGTTATGTTTATTTTAGCAGTTCTTAAAACGATACGTAGTATGCAATGCTAGGTTAGTGGACGCTATCCTTTGCGCCATGCCATTACATTTGACAGTTGACAAAAGCGAACCACAGATTTAAGTACATGTTATGATTTAAATTATTTTATTTTTGGAATAAATACCTTTTCTTAAAGGATCTGTGGACGCTTATGATTGGAATCATTTTTCCCAGTTCGAATAGTTCGATTCGGAAGAATTCTTTCATGAAGAGAAGAAGAAGAACATGATGGAAGGCATACAGAATCTGTTATCTAAACAAGCCGGGGCACTTAGAAATTTTTAGTGTTGCTGTTATTTGTGTGTTGGTGACAGAGATAGCGCTAATAGAACCCGAACCGACCAAGAAATTGAGATGTGACCAATTTCTTTATAGACAGTATCAATCAGTAAAAACACCTCTCTTCTGGTGTTCTTCATTATCTACCTAATCAAGAAAGAAAAAAGGTATTACCGAGTGAACTCAGTTAAACAATTTTGTAAGTGGATTTTTAAGTGAATTTGTGATATTTTAATTTTAATGAAAATACACAAAGATAATAACGATGATAACGATAATAAGAGAGAAATGGAGAAAAGCTTTATTAAATCTTTATTGTTTCGAGCCTACGTGGCTTGTTGTCAAAAATTTAGGGTATTTGGTTTGCGATTGGAAGTGAAGAGGTCGCTACCGTCACAATCTTCACATTTCCGTTACTGGAAGACATGTATTAATTGTGATTGAAGTGTACTCTTCAGTCCGGGATTAGAGATTCTCGGACGGACACCACATACCTTGTACTGATGAGGCGCAAATACGCCGAAACCGGTCTACAAGTTGTGTTGTCCCTTCTAATTGCAAACCAGAAAGGTTGGTTTTAAAATATCTTGTAGATATACCAACCCCGTTTGACCTTGGGGTGTAATTCAGTATCCGGCGGTGCATATTGCACGGGAAGTAGTTGTTGCTCCTTAGTTAAACGGCCACTGTTTTTGAAAAATATTATTTTTCAAAAAATTCATAGAGTGTTGAATATTTATAATTATTCTTTCGACATCTGTTAAAAGCTTTATTGAATAAAATAAACAAATTATATTATTTTATATGGTGAAATAACTGCATTTTTTCTTTTCGTTAGTTGGTTTCATCATTAAATAAATCACAAAATTTCAAGTGTCTATCTGAGCTTGAATTTGAGAAAAAAAATCAATTTTACTCAGCGCCATTTAGGAGTGGTGTCTCGGAAGGTTGAGGACATTTTTTCGCAAAAATTCAGAAACACACCTTCATACTATCTTCACTATCAAGCTTCATAAATATTAATATCCACTTTTTGTAACTGAAGTAAAACAAAAAAAATGTCAACCCGTATACGCAAAGTATTTATCTTGATGGTAATCGTCCTATAATCTCGAATAAGAGCAAAATGCGAAACTACTAAGATCAAGTAAGCAGGATACACATTCAAAATCATATTTAAATAGCTTATAGTCCCATTGAATGAGATCGGAGAGTCTTCTTTGAAGAAACCTCTGGTAAATATCAACAATTTATCAAAGTAGTAATCGCACTGGGAAATTATAGAAAACTTTCAAATTCAGTCAATTAATGGCGAGAAACTGGTGTCGAGGTTAGTTGGGTGTACTGCAAGGTTTATGTGACTTAAGGTAGCGGCGAGTACTACCACGTTTTGATTTTGGAGTTACTTCAAATAAATATTCATGTCGAAAAAAAAATGCAATTCGTGTTTTCCACAGTTTGTTTATAGAAACATATTTTTTCTAAGGGAAACTTTACAAATGAAATGTTGAACTTGTTTCGATAAAGAAACAAATACTTCTCAGTCTACATGATCACAATTCCAAATAGGTGCTTAAAAAAGGTTTTAGCACTTCTCCATTAACCCATTATTTGTTCATAAAAATATTATTACGTTTGAAAATTGAAACCTTAGCGTAGGACTCAGATTAATACATTTGTTTACATTTAAAAGTGAACATTACATCACATTCTAAAGTAACTTGCCGACCCTTTGCCGGATGTCTTACTTTTCCTTTGAATTGCGACAACTGAATTATAGGACATGATAGAAACGTGCAAAATAAAAATTTACTTTTAAGATATTACATAAAAGTGACTTTAAAATGTTTTTGCTTGAAACTTTTGAGGTTTAAACGAAACAAATGCGTGTTAATACTTTTGTCTGTCTGAAATATGGCAACACCGAGAAAAGGGCGGAAACCATTTTACTATTAATTTTACCTCGTCGTTTAGCAAACATAACCATACTTTTATTTAGTATAAAAATTTGCTGTTCCCATAAGATGAGATGCTCCAGTTTGGCTGGCCCACCATCAGTAAAAGTCAGGAATGTTTCTCGTTACGTCTTACTTCCCTGAATGTATCAAAGACACTTTAATTTTATGTGAATATCACTCAAGTAAAACAAATGGAAAGTTACATATTATGTATTTTGTGCCTGAATTAAGCTACGCCTTACATCTTTATCGGTTTGTCACTCTGCCGAACCCTCTGACAATGATACACCACTGGTGAAAACTGTCTTATTGATTTGATTCGGATATTTATGAGTTATGACGTAACGAGAAACATTCGTGACTTTTACTTTATGTCATTACTGGTCTGTTTTACCCTTCTTTGGCTACTGCAGGCTTGGCAGGTCTAGAATTTATTGAGATGTTACAAAATATCGAATAATTCCAGCTTTATCAGATGTTGGACGTGTTAAAATTCATTTAAAAAGGATAAACTGATTTATTGGATAAAACTTATCATAGAACGCATAAAACAATTGACATTCCAATAGTTTAAAGAAAATTTACCATGTCGTAACCCATTCCAAGTATACATCTTGAACGTCTTTTTCCTTGTGTCGGCTTCGCGCATTCCACAATAGCAGATTTATGATTCCATATTCATAATGAGACTAGATATGACGGAAATCTGTGGAATATAATTTTGATTCAGTCTTGGATTTATCGTTTTGGATTCTCTTTGCATTACCACTGGCATTTTAGGTGAAATATGATAAATAACTTCAAAAAGGAATATATTCTAACGGTACAAAGATAATAAAATTGTATTATGAAAGTTATCGTCTTTGTTTGTTGTTGGAGAGCTGTTTGTTGTTTTCCTCGTTTCTTTTGTCAAGATCGATAGCCGAACATGAAAGTTTGTTTTGTTCAATATTATAAGTTGATAGCGATGAGATTAATGTGGGCGGTGGATAGAAATGAAACTTTATTCCTTTTGTGCAGTTACTTATATTGAATTGTTACTGAACTAACTATTTTTCATGTACTGTATTGCGTATTTTTATTCTACTATAATTAATCGCTTACTCTTCTTCTTGTGAATATTTCTCTCCGTCTTTCAACCACTTACGTCTGTGTCTTCTCCGCCTTTTCTATGCACTGTTTTGTAATCATTATCTTCCTTTCCATTATTCTCAGGTTCTCCTGTTCCCATTATTATTTTTATTTGCATTAAGTTTCCACTAAATTTGTCATTTTTGATGATTGTTAAATTGTTCAGTGTTGTGCCCCTTGTATAATGTATTAGGTCATTCACGAAATAGTTAAATTCATACTTTTATAGTTATGTCTATTAACAATTATATAAAAACATTACTAAACTTGAATAAATATATATATATAGCTTTGCATTTTGATGAGACGGGTACAATTACATTTATAATTATAACTTGAACTCCACTGAGGTCAGTTGAGCTGATCGAAGTTCAAATGAAAACAGTTTTATGTAAATTAAATTTTAAATATACTTTACGTGAAAATAAAGTTAGAAAAGTATCAACCACTAATAAACACTAGATATCTCAGAATAATTATAATCATTCTAACGCTTTATAAGTTTTGGAAAAAATATTTTTCAAAAACAGTAACCGTTCAACTAAGAAGCAACAACTACTTCCCGGGCTATAGGCCTCGACGGCTATTAAATTACACTTTAAAGTTAAACAGGGCTGGTATATCTACAAGATATTCAACACAAACCATTCTGGTAAGCAAATATATTTTTCAAAGCTTATAAAGCGATATCTATTGGTAACGCGGTTTATTAAATACGATAATATTACAGGAAACTGTAATAATACTTCACTAATGACAATTAGAAGTGTTTTAATAACAATAACCTGAACTATTAAAGCAGTTCAATAGTTCCTGCTGGTGTTCATTTGTTTTTAAGATGCAAATGTCTAACCGATGTTTCCAAAACAAATCATAGCACTGGGGCTGGTATAAAAGGATCTAGAAAGAGGATCTTTAGCCTTGGCCGATATACGACTGCGTTTCAAGGAGAGACGATTAAAGCTATAGCATGTATTGATCAAAACATCAGAAGAGGAAAACTGAAAATCCCTTTGATTCTTTGTTTGTCAAAGAACAAGCCATAAAAAATTATTACAGGGTGGTAAAAAACTGAAGCTATCTCCGCAAGAAAGTAAAAAAAAACTTTGTTGGAGAAGGTCCAATCGTTTTTCGAAAATAAGAGACAATTGAATAATTACATTAGGACAATTTTGGCCAATTTGACCTTCCCCTGCAACGTCTTCATCAATTTGAGATTTTTTGTAATCCAGTTGTAATTTTTATAACAAAAAATAATTAAACAACTCGAATATAAACATTTTTTTTGCACTTGTGAGGTTGCATGAATCGTTTCGAAAACTTCTTCTAGTGCGTTCAAAAAATAATCGCTACATCTTCTTGTCAAATAAATAACTATTTCGATTATTTTAATCCTTAGTGCCTGTATGGACATTAGTGATTTGGCTGGATTCATCTCTGTATGTTTGAAGGACCATCAGTATCGCATAAATGGCCTCAGTGAAAACGTTTTCGGTTTTATCAGTGAAGAGTATCTGGCACCTTCATTGTCACGATTCATTCGGATACAAAACACGACTTAGCGCGACCATCAGCACCCAAGAATGCCACTATTGCAGAACATCATTAAGATTTCAGATTTCTTCGATCACTAGTCTTCACTCTTCACTTTTGCTACCTCAGACGTCGTTTTAGATTTACTTATTTGAATTGTTGGAAGTATGCGATGAAAAATTCTCTTTAGTTTCAAAAAGGTATTTTAATAGACAACAAGGTGTCTAGTCATAGTGGTACAATAGTTTGCAGAAAAAGGATAAAATTTTGTTGGTAGATTCATTAAAAGATGAACATTTTTCTTCCGGTGGATATTTGACAGTAATAAATTCTTAATATCAATATTTTTATGTATTGGAAACGACTACACCTTCTACAGTATTATAATTCCAGTTGACAGCAGTCGATAGTTCACTCTGTATACTGTCGACAAGTATTCTTTTATTCCTAGAAGTTTTTATGAAGAAATAATCGACAAAAGACGTGTGGATAGAGTCGATAGTAAAATTTTATAGTGTACAGAGCCCCAGTAGTGATCACATTATCGCTTATGGGGGCTGCTACCAACAAAAAATTCTTAGTAGTTCTCTTCAATAGAAACGAGTATAACTCGATTTACACTGCACTTATACCATCTGGAACTCGCTTTCCAAGATCCCCTTCATAGATGCGGAGGAAGCTTTTGCACAGTCTGCCAAGTACCTCCACGTAAGATCTGACATTCACAGTTTGTCCAGGAACTATACAAACATCCTGTGAAGCACACCACAATGGTCAAATAAGTGGATAAGCGTGGATTGACTTGTTCATTCTGGATTTATTCGAACGTGGGGAGGGACGCTCTGGCGTTTGGTCACCAGGTCGAGCTTAAAACTCCACGGTAATCACATTGTCAAAGAAATTTGGGTTTTCCTGGACACAGCCACGAATTTGTTGAACTTGGTGCACACCTTTCGCATCGCCAAAACTTTTTTTTTAGGAAAAATAACTCCATCAACAGACAGACATCAGTCAGAACTCAGAGTCAAGGTCACTCTTGGCCACATTTTTATCAATCCCTGAAGTTGATGGACGACCGGCTCACTGGGTATCTTCCACAAGCTCCAGTCCTACCGGAACACTGTTACGTAGCTCATGACAGCATCTCCGTAGGCGTAGACGTAGAGCTACTCGAGATCGCGACGACTCTTCTCAACAGAGGTTCATGGAAATCGACGTGCTTGCCTGCAGACAGCTGAGATAAATATAGGAGTATTCGGAATGCTTCCCAGGTGGTCTAACTGCATTCCAAAAATTCAGTTCTACTATGTTTTGATCCTACTACGTATATTTACATACTTTTTTTGTTATCGTGGCCATGTACCAATATCTATTGTTCTGGTGCGATCAAAAACAGATTACAGGGTGAGTACTTTTAACGCTACGTCAGTGGTTCACTCTGCGTTAGCGAATTAAAATTGGTAAAGTATGATTCATTTTACCATCCAGTTACTTTAAATAAATCGTCAAACAATATCTTTTATCTAATCAAACCTTAATACAGGGTGTCTACAGTAGCCGTATCAATAAACCAAACTGATGTATTGAGAAACGAGAAAAATTTATTACTTCGTAACTAACAATGCCCATTGTAGCTTCAAGATCGAAATGATCTTAGTTGCCACGTCAAAGTTTTCACATATCATTTAGAATTTCTCGGTACAAAAAAAATGGTACTTTCTTTTTGTGGTGCGTCATTTAGTTTGCATATTTGTAGATTGACGTTACAATGCTCGAGTGTTACTAAATCTTATTTTGACAGTAAAATACTAATAAAATCAGCCAATAATTTGTTATAAACATACAATCAATGAGAAACGGAACATTCAGAACTGCTGAACAGATGTCAATATCTAAAAATTGCCGTCTTCTGGCCTTTATAAGCCGCCATTTTATTGAATGAATTAAATCTTATTTTCATTCACTCATAATATAATTTGGAATCTGGCCAATTTTAAAAGTCTTCGTGTTTGTCATTGTTTCAGGTACGATAAGAATAAAAATTGTCACCTCGATCAAAATTGATCGAGTCACCTGAACCAGATAACCCATCTTCGTATAATGGATGATGTCTGAAAATTTGTCCACGCATTATCTCCAAACTGATTATCATCGATCATTTTAAAATATGTTTCGACAAATTATCTAGTTAAAAAGAGGTCGGTGTTTCTTGCTTTTGTCAATTTAAACACAAAAAATTGTGA
The DNA here is from genome assembly GCA_949126875.1 of Lochmaea capreae. Lineage (NCBI taxonomy): Eukaryota > Metazoa > Arthropoda > Insecta > Coleoptera > Chrysomelidae > Lochmaea > Lochmaea capreae. The sequence continues at coordinate 5,640,635 of OX421406.1, read as the reverse complement.
TTAAAATTAACAGAGAAAAAGAAGTTTTTTACAAGTAATATATTTTTTTCAATTTTAATTAACAATATAACATGTAATTAGTTCAATAAAAAATGTTATGAAGCATCTCCAGCGATAGTATACAGGATAATTATAAAATTATATAATCTTAAAGTCCTTCTACCACTTAGTGGTGTAGGGTGTGTTGCAGTTACTCTTCCGTCACGAATTTTTTCCATTCTTTCCTGTTTTGAGCTAAGACCTTCGCTTCTTTCCAGCTTCTTCCACTTTTATCCAGTAATCCATCCAACACCATTCTAGTTGTCTTTCTTCTATAATTTCTAAGGTTCATTGTATTCCTAGATCTTTTCTTATATAAGTACATATGTTTTGCATTCTCTCCTCTTTTGTTACACCTCTTACTCTTCTTAAATATTTCATCTCTGTCGCCTGTACTTTACTTTTTTGTTGTCCTGTTAACACCCATGTTTCCGCATCCATATGTAAGTATTGGGCGAAATATGCTTTTAAATACTTTTAATTCCGTTTCTTCGGATATTTCATTTTTGTTAATAAATTTGATATTCATGACATAGTCTAGTTTGTTAGTTTTAACTATTCTATTATTAATATTTGTGTTCTGTTTTCTATTGTTCCAAGGTACTGAAAATGTTTAACTTTCTCTATTTTGTCTGTATCTATTTTTACATTTATTACATCCAATGGCCATAACTTTTGTTTATCTTCATTTTCATGTCTACCATTCCTGCATTCCACACATTTATGATTTCTTGTATTTTATTTCATTTTTTGCTATTAATATAACATCGTCTGCAAATGCTCCTTCACTCCTGTACAATTACAAATGTCCCACACATACTTTTTTACTTAGTTTTGTGCATTTTTTAATGATCTCATCCATGTAAATAATAAATAACCAAAGGCTTAATCTCCCTCCTTTTCTTAGTCTTAGCTATTTGTAGTAAAATTTTAGGTTATATTGTTATTGCGTTCTCTTTTAGGTCTCAGTGAATGTTACCCCAAAAGACATACATACATACATATTGCGTTCTCATTTTTTTCGCAGATGTTCTAGAAAGGATAATTTTTAACATAAATCCAATATTTAGCTTATTATATTGTATTGATTTTTGTTTTGTTTAGTTATGTAACAATTTTTTGTTGTTCGCCGGTTGATTTTTCTCTTCAAATCACAAGCCGAAAAATAAGATAAGAAAGGAATTCACGATTGTTAAGATAAGTTTGTATAGAAACGGCGGAAAGGTAAGAAACGGTAGCTGGTGACTAGATTGCAGCCATCTTTACGATTTTGTGAGAACAGTCTTTCGTCGTCGCCACTTTGCATTTCAAATCGACATGTTTTTACGCCAACTTCGTGCTAGATCGAACTCAGATATTTTGCATAGAGATATGTACCGAGTATTATCCACAGTGTCCTCTTGTTTATACACGTTTTAACCTACGCTTAGGAGTTAGGACTCTCGTTTTCAAATGAAGATCTATTGAAATTCTCGTTGGTAACGGTAGAAATGAATTCTCTATTTGGTTTTCTACCAAGTGTATTGCATTATTTGGCTTACTGTTTTAAAATCGTGTTCTATTGGATGCTTTACTGAGATACGAAACATCGGTTAACAATGCGGAACAGACTTTAAATTGTAACTTCTACAAAAACCTCAATATTCACTATTTCTCTTCAAATATTTAATATCTGTTTAAAAAGTAAGTCTAAATTCACACGGAAAAATGTTAATTGCATATTTTTATCTAATTTTGACATATGAAGTGACATTTTTCAAAACTGACTTCCGTTAGCAAACGTCACATTTTTCGTAACCAGTTACATAATGGTTATGTAACACATGGGCTGAAAAGCCCTGGGCAAGTTTATTTTGTTAAAAATTAGTTTTATTCATCAACGTGATTTCCATCAAGAACAACGCTATCATTCCAACGCCGCCCTAAGGTTTCAATACCACTTTTGTAGAATGATTTATCTTTTCAGCCCATGTGTTACACCTATATGTTTTTTCGCCCAACTTACCGGTAAACCAAATATATCAACACCAAAAATAGCAGCCTGAAAGGCAAAATAATATATTGTGTCACGAGGGCAGAAAATGAGCTTTAGCAGCCCGAGACTATTATATGCACGAGCGAGCGTAGCGAAGCAAGGCTACAGGTAAACTGGTATCTCGTGACAAGGCGAAGATTCCAGTACGCAGAGAGAGAACGTATTCGGCGAATATCGAGCTGCCCACTGCATAACGTCCACCGCACGATTGGCTTAGCTGGATCCCCGCTTTCAAATTTGTTACTGCGCATCGTCACCTCATTTCACGAGATACCGGTTGGAGTGTAGGTAATGGTATATGACGGGCCAGTTAACTAAAGAAGGTTCTAAAGGAGACTTGATAGGTCTGGGACCGTTCTTTAGAATCCCGATTAGCTTTGCTGGATCCCCACTTTCAAATTTGTTACGGAGCATCGTCACCTCATTTCACGAGATACCGGTTGGAGTGTAGGTAATGGTATATGATGGAACAGTTAACTAAAGAAGGTTCTAAAGAAGACTTGATAGGTCTGGAACCGTTCTTTAGAATTCCGATTAGCTTTGCTGGATCTCCACTTTCAAATTTGTTACGGAGCATCGTCACCTCATTTCACGAGATACCGGTTGGAGTGTAGGTAATGGTATATGACGGGCCAGTTAACTGAAGAAGGTTCTAAAGGAGACTTGATAGGTCTGGAACCGTTTTTAAGAATCCCGATTAGCTTTGCTGGATCCCCACTTTCAAATTTGTTACGGCGCATCGTCACCTCATTTCACGAGATACCGGTTGGAGTGTAGGTAATGGTATATGACGGGCCAGTTAACTAAAGAAGGTTCTAAAGAAGACTTGATAGGTCTGGAACCGTTCTTTAGAATCCCGATTAGCTTTGCTGGATCCCCACTTTCAAATTTGTTACTGCGCATCGTCACCTCATTTCACGAGATACCGGTTGGAGTGTAGGTAATGGTATATGACGGGCCAGTTAACTAAAGAAGGTTCTAAAGGAGACTTGATAGGCCTGGAACCGTTATTTAGAATCCCGATTAGCTTTGCTGGATCCCCACTTTCAAATTTGTTACTGCGCATCGTCACCTCATTTCACGAGATACCGGTTGGAGTGTAGGTAATGGTATATGACGGGCCAGTTAACTGAAGAAGGTTCTAAAGGAGACTTGATAGGTCTGGAACCGTTCTTAAGAATCCCGATTAGCTTTGCTGGATCCCCACTTTCAAATTTGTTACGGCGCATCGTCACCTCATTTCACGAGATACCGGTTGGAGTGTAGGTAATGGTATATGACGGGCCAGTTAACTAAAGAAGGTTCTAAAGAAGACTTGATAGGTCTGGAACCGTTCTTTAGAATACCGATTAGCTTTGCTGGATCCCCACTTTCAAATTTGTTACTGCGCATCGTCACCTCATTTCACGAGATACCGGTTGGAGTGTAGGTAATGGTATATGACGGGCCAGTTAACTAAAGAAGGTTCTAAAGGAGACTTGATAGGTCTGGAACCGTTCTTAAGAATCCCGATTAGCTTTGCTGGATCCCCACTTTCAAATTTGTTACGGCGCATCGTCACCTCATTTCACGAGATACCGGTTGGAGTGTAGGTAATGGTATATGACGGGCCAGTTAACTAAAGAAGGTTCTAAAGGAGACTTGATAGGTCTGGAACCGTTCTTTAGAATCCCGATTAGCTTTGCTGGATCCCCACTTTCAAATTTGTTACTGCGCATCGTCACCTCATTTCACGAGATACCGGTTGGAGTGTAGGTAATGGTATATGACGGGCCAGTTAACTAAAGAAGGTTCTAAAGGAGACTTGATAGGTCTGGAACCGTTCTTAAGAATCCCGATTAGCTTTGCTGGATCCCCACTTTCAAATTTGTTACGGCGCATCGTCACCTCATTTCACGAGATACCGGTTGGAGTGTAGGTAATGGTATATGACGGGCCAGTTAACTAAAGAAGGTTCTAAAGGAGACTTGATAGGTCTGGAACCGTTCTTAAGAATCCCGATTAGCTTTGCTGGATCCCCACTTTCAAATTTGTTACGGCGCATCGTCACCTCATTTCACGAGATACCGGTTGGAGTGTAGGTAATGGTATATGACGGGCAAGTTAACTAAAGAAGGTTCTAAAGAAGACTTGATAGGTCTGGAACCGTTCTTTAGAATCCCGATTAGCTTTGCTGGATCCCCACTTTCAAATTTGTTACTGCGCATCGTCACCTCATTTCACGAGATACCGGTTGGAGTGTAGGTAATGGTATATGACGGGCCAGTTAACTAAAGAAGGTTCTAAAGAAGACTTGATAGGTCTGGAACCGTTCTTTAGAATCCCGATTAGCTTTGCTGGATCCCCACTTTCAAATTTGTTACTGCGCATCGTCACCTCATTTCACGAGATACCGGTTGGAGTGTAGGTAATGGTATATGACGGGCCAGTTAACTAAAGAAGGTTCTAAAGGAGACTTGATAGGTCTGGAACCGTTCTTTAGAATTCCGATTAGCTTTGCTGGATCTCCACTTTCAAATTTGTTACGGAGCATCGTCACCTCATTTCACGAGATACCGGTTGGAGTGTAGGTAATGGTATATGACGGGCCAGTTAACTGAAGAAGGTTCTAAAGGAGACTTGATAGGTCTGTAACCGTTTTTTAGAATCCAAAAAGATTGCAAACGATTGACAGTTACCGACCTAGTCAATGGACACTGTACCCTGAAGAAGCATCTTCATTAAAATTGGGAAAAATCAGGATTCCAAAGTAATTTACGCAATCTGTAGAGGACACGAAGTTTCTGGAATAGAAAAACAGATAATGGAAAAGGTACAAATATTTATTGTCTGCGCTGCTGGGCACATCAGAAACGAATTAAAAAATATTTGCATCGACATGTAACTTATTGTTCTACTTCTCCAGGCTTTGCTGCCTTTATGAGATAAAAATCAAAGCAGACTGGAAATATCTTTTTCATTTCCTCAAATTTTTTTATTAGTTTACGTCGAAAGAGTTGAACCCATCGATTTTTTTTTAATAGAAATATTTTTTCGCAAATCAACCCCTTAGCCCGTAACTGGAATCAATAAGAAATTATTATACTCTCAGTATATAATATAATCGTTTGCGGTTCCCCTTTGTTCGTTTTGCTTGTAAATTATATCCACATGAATTAGTCCTTGTATTTCGTAAATATTTGTGTATCATCTTTATTTATATGAGTGTGCCGACATAATTTTAAAGTTTGCACGCATGCTCATGTCTCGGAATTAGCGGGGGGTAAGGGGTTAGGTTTTTATAGGTGTTGTTTCGAGTTAGGTGGTTATCAAAATTTAATTGATGAGTAATTCGAAGCGATATTTTAATTTTTCCTTAATTTATGCTGGTTAATTCCAGTTTGGGCTGATATACGAAGGTACCGACAGAAAAAAAAGCTTTAATCTTTGGCTACAAGATGATAATTTCAATATACAGAGTGAGTTTTAAGTAATTATCTCGGAAACGGATCGAACGATTTTTATAGATTCTGATGTTTCAAATGGATCATCCTGTATATTTTTTGCCTTTTAAAACCCTCAAGAAATACTGATTATTTTTCATTTAATGTTCCCTTTACCTAAATGCCAAACACTAGGCAAGGAAAACAGACATGATTAACATTTCCGTAGCAACGATATATTTATTATCGGCATTGTTTTATTTTCTGTCGGCTTAATTCATGTTAGTTTTAAAAAATGGACCTACTCGGAAGAAAATCCAGATATTCCTATGAAGATATTAGAGCTAGCGGCACAAGCCAGTGCTGATTTGTTACGAGGTTGAGATATGAACACGAGTATCAACTTTTTATGGAATGCCGAGATCTCAAAAGAGTTAAAACTGTAAGTGATGATATTCTTCTGGTTTATTTTGTCGAAAAAGCCAAAAATATGAAATCCTCCACGTTATGGAGACGGTTCTCAATGCTAAAGAGTTGTTTAGCTATAAAAGAAAATGCTGGCAACACGAAATATCCAAAAACTATTGCTTTTTTGAAGCATCAGAGAAGAAATCAGAGATCGGGAAAAATGTACGTCTTTGTAAAAGGTGTTTTCAGATAAGTATGATAAAAATGTCATAACAAGGTCTACTGTCAGTAAATTAGTAAAAAGCTTAACGAAACTGGCGCAGGAAAAGATTTTTCCAAATCATGGTACAGAAAACCTATAGCAACTGAAGACTAATCTTTAAATGTTTGTTTCATGTTAGAGCTATGCCCACATTTGACTAGTAGAAAAATGATTTTGTCCGCTTACTTCAATTCAACAAGCCAAGCGATTTGTAAACTTTTGCAATACATTTTGCAACATCCCTAACTGCTCAATTCTTCTTATCTCTGTGGTAATCCTATCTTTTAATCTTTTAATTGTTTTTTATGTAGTTAGATTATTGTTACATTGTAATATTCATAAGAGCAGTAAATACCAAAGTTTAATAATACATTGTAAGATAAATATAAATAAAATATCCCACCAAAGTACTTTTTGTGAAAAAATTCACGTCTACTAATACCATCAAACGTCAAATGCTTCGACTATCGCTATATACATTTGTACTCGATGCGACTGGTATAGCACTAATTATACATAAAGTTTTTGAATAATTCCAGTACCTTACTTTTTCTTTCAACCGAGGTGTGTAAAACTATTTTTATGATGAAAAATGGCTCAAAGAATAACGTAAACAACAAGTTTTTATCACTCATTACATAGAAACAGTCAAATAAAGACTATTAATTGAAAATATATAATTGGTTGTTATACAAAGTTCTTTTTATTATCATTCTTGAAGTTCATTATTCTAACTAGATTAGATTTAATTGGTATAACCTCTGTTCTCATATAAATCGACTAGATTTGCTATTAATTTCGATAAACTCTGAACAATTTTAGCATATTCGTTGTAAAATGGTTTGATACAAAGTGTAGATAACTGTTTAAGGTGCTGGATTGTTTGATTAATTAAAAATTAGGAGGTCTTCTTGAATGAAGCGATTATGGACAATTCAACATTCTTTATTGTAGGTACAAACACCACAAAATCTCAGTACATATTGATCTCTTCAATTGAAAAATTCGAAAAAATTCAACAGTTTTTTTGTCTTGACAATGCGTGAATTTTATTAAATTTTTACTGTCACTGTCACTGTCACTTACATATTTTACATAAACATACAATATGATATCAAGTAGTTAAGGAATTTCTTGTGATGATAAAATGTTAAAAGGAAATAGTTAATACTTGCAGAAAATTCTTGTGACAACATTTAATTGGTGTGGTTGCAACGGTGGTTGATATCTACATGATTCTCATCGTGAATTTAGTAAGGTACCTACTACGTGACTTGGCGTAAAGAAGGTATAAGTTGCGACGAAGTAAATAGTAATATTTCACTTTTTCTGTTCAAATGGCTGTGGAATTTGAACAAACTCTCTTTTTTTTGTTTTTTTTTTGGCATTGGGCGCTAGTTACCCTTTTAGCCACGAAAATTTTGAAGCAAACTATAAAATCAACTGTAAGAGTAAAGGTTCTAAGTTAATACAAGCATTCACTAATTCATACCTTCATCAAACTACATCTAATAGAGTAATAACAAAGAATAAAAGAAAAACAGCAAGAGGAAAATCGGGGATACTCTTTTCACTCCCGTCATAGCGACTTAAATAAACACAAACAAGACAGGCAACGGATAGAAGGACAATATAGGTACATCATTACTTTTCATTCAATACTTCATACATACCACTTACATTTTTAAATTTGGAGGTTAACCCAATATTTGTGCTATTTCTTTGTTTTCATCTCTTATCTATTTTGTTTCAGTAGCTAAATGTTGATATGCTAATATCTTACAATATTTTTCCCACTGACAGTTTTAGGATTATTGTGGATTTATGTTGTTTATTTGTATATTTTATATTTGGTGTTGTTATCTTGTAACTTTTTTTTATTATTATTATTATTATCCAAACTTCCATCGTATTCACATAGCTCTGTATCTGAAATCTTCACTCTAAACAGTTTAAATTTAATGGCCGCAAGGCCAGCAAGATATCTGTACAACATTGTGTTGATTTTCCTGATGAGATGGCTTCGTTCAGAGAAAGGAAGTTTAGGAAGCGTAATAAGGATTATTGCTGTTATTACAGGATGAGGACCACTCTATATTCCAGTTTTCCTGTAAGACTTTTTTCCTTATTGAGATTAGGTCCCATTTAGGCAATATTTTGTCCCTGAATAGGGGATGATAAACTCAATTCAATTAATTGAAAAGAAATAACACATGATTAACGGCGATTTGAGTGGACTTGCACCGATGTATGTGAAAAGAGCAACTGACTGATAGGTAAACAGCAAAACCTGTCAGAAAGACAACACGATAGCAGAAGAACGTTTCAGTAAAATTATGGGGTTATAGTGCAGGAGAAATCGGCTGGTTTCGTGTTCAGTCGATCCAATAGTTCTGCCCTTCTCTCTAATACCCTGCAAATTGCACCAGCATTCGAGTTAATTTTACAGGGGTGATCTGAGGATTTTATGTAAAGGGAATTTTTAGGTTGTTATAACGTTTGTTATTTCTGCACCAGCTTGAACTCACCAAATCCACTGATAAATTGGGACGTGTAGATCCTAACCCAATTTTATTATCGCTCGAACCTGCAGATTAGACCCTGACCTTTGTTTGTTATTACAACTCGGCTCCTACCTTTATCTTGGAACTATTTATATACCACGTTGCTTCAGCTTGTTTGGGTACAACTTTCTTCCAGTCTTCCCAGATTCAGCTGAGCCTCTATTGCAATTGTGGCAGTGGTCCCCGTAATACACTGGCAAGCAAGCAAGTCTTTGTGTGCTACCAACAGCCCTAGAGCACTTGCAGTATAGATATCTGCACGATATATGCACGTAGATATCCCAGCCTTAGATTTTATGAGGTGGCTTTCGGCCTAATCCACTGCGACCTTTTCAGATCTATTGTGGTCCTCTCAAACTCTAGATTACATTCTCCAGCCTGACTCTTTTTAAAAAGTCTATTAGCGTGGAGACTGAACCTTCCATATAGCTCTCTGCCACTGGCTTTTCTTCGCCTAATGCAAAAAACCGCACATTTGCCAGGCTATCGCACTGACATAGAATGTGTTCCGCCGTTTCTTCTTCTAGGTGACAAAACCTGCACGTATCTTCGTTTGTCAATCCCATCAGCTTTAAATGCCTATTGAGCTTACAGTGCCCCGTTAGCAGACCCACTACAGCTTTAACAGTTTTCCTGTCTTTGGCCATCAGATCTGCTGTAAATTTTGGCGAGTGTTCTAATATGAACTGTTTCGCTTGCCTCTGTCCTGGTGAGTTCCTCCACCATTTCAGAGATTTGTGGGAGACCCACTTCTTTGTTTGTTTCCTTGTTATGGCTTTTGCAACGCCGCAGAAGGGTTCCGGACCAACGAACGGCATTGATGAGCCTTGCTTGGCCATTTCATCTGCTTTTTCGTTGCCCTTATGCCCCTCGTGCCCCGGTACCCAGGCTACCGTAACATTGCTACGCTCACCCAGTGTGTTTAGGGCCCGCACACAATCCCATACTAGCTTAGAATTGACCTCTACGGAGTTGAGTGCCTTTAGCGCTGCTTGGCTGTCTGTGAAGATGGCAATTGAACGATATGTTCTCTTCTGCCTTTTAATTTCTTCCACACAGTTGTGAATCGCCGTAATTTCCGCCTGGAAAATTGTGACGTTCCTTGATAGGCTTACTGGGAAGGCTATCCCTTGCTTTAGCCCTACTATACCTACGCCGTCTAACGTCTTTGACCCGTCTGTATACCAAAAAACATCTGCATGTATGGGTACACCTTTTTTCCAGTCTTCCCTGTTTGGTATAGTTACTCTGAACTTATTTTCGAAGCTATATCTCGTAGCTATTGCATCGATGGGCTGTCCCATAACGCCGTCCGTCTATCCCAGCCTTAGAAGTGTAATTCTATGTCTATCGTGGCATATAGCCAGAAAAGTAGTTGTTGCTTCTTAGTAAACGGTCTGCCTTTGAAAAGTATTTTTCAGAAAGTTTGTAATGCGTTGATAACACTTTACTAAAATGACAATTTTTCACAGAAAACTGTAATTAAGTAAACACTTGCATTATATTTGACCAACACACTATAGGATATCATTGGACTAATAATTGGGTCATTCTTACGTTGAGACCCCAGTTTTTTCCAGATTCCTTCGCATCGTAAGCAGCAGTCAAAAGCGTTTTACTAATCAATTAATAGATACTATTTCCTTCCAATTTTCAATAAAATATTATAATAATATAATGTTAGAGAGATCTGATTAATAGAATGTTTTCTAAACAGAATAGTATATTCTTCAACGAGTGTGAGTTTTGGAATCATCCAAGTGAATAATAACCATTTTACAGGAGTAAGACTATACTTTCTCCACGACTATGCATAAAGAAAACAATCTTCCATTGGGAATTATATTTAATTCTTCACTGGTGTGAAGAATTTACATCATTATTAAGCTAAATATGTAAAAAAATTTGTTCATTATTATATAGTCGTGTAGAAACAATATTCTAGTTGTTAATTGCGTAAGAAAAACAAGTACTAGTATTTAAAATAGATAATGATACGTCTCTGTCTTAACAAATATAGAAATTAGCTAGTCAATTTCAAAACAAGAGTTAATACATCTTGAAATGCATTCCTTTCAACAATTAGATCTACCGCATGTGAAAATCCGATCGTTTTTTACATCTGCCACTCTCGTTGACTATACTTGTTTAACTTGTATGTACAGGGTGCTGCAACTAGCTGTCACAGCAGTTGTAAAGAATTTACATAACTTTAAATTCGTTAAAATATTAATGGAATATAAATATTCCTTCACTGCAGAGGTGACGAAACAAAAATTTAAAAAAAAAATCTAATTGTCATCTCTACTCAGCCAAAAATCCAGAAACTTCAGTCGAAAGGAATGTGCTATTTTTGTAAGCTTGTATTTCAGGAAAGTTTTAACACAGTAAAATGAGGATATTTACCTTAGAGTAATACTACAAATAGAGTCCGCTAGTCATTCATAAAACTATCCGAAAAGACGGCTAACATTCTATCGCCATACATACAGATTGCGAAAATTACATCGGAACCCTCGGATTATACAAATACAAATAACAAATAACCTTGAAAATTAGGAACATTTCAAGCCTGAAAGTTGCAGTGAAAATGGCTGGAACGCATGTGCAATTATTATTCAAAAAAGGCCAGCAATTAATTTGCTAGCAATTTCTTTAAAAAAGCTGTAATGTAAGACTAGTATTAGAATGTGATGTAATGTTGGGTTCACTTTTAAATGTAAACAAATGTATCTTTTTAATGTATTAATCTGAGATATTTTCCATTATTTTAAATCGGAAACTAAAAATTATAAATCAATATATAATATTTATCGTTTTTTTTTGTTATAAATTACTTATTTCATTAAAAAAGAGTTATTTGATATGCCGAAGTTTATGAATTGAAAGATTGAAGATAAAACAATATGCTGATCCCCGTGGGCATTCAGTAATTCAATTTATTCAATATTTAATATTTATTGAATACATTGAATGCTTTTTGATAATTCTTCACAAGTATTTATTTGTGATATTATTTAAGGTGTGTCAGAAAAACATCTCGGATTTTCAATGGCAACGAATCTGACAGTTACATTAAGATCCGTGTCTAAATTTTGATAAATTGGACATGTCCTCTCATTTTCAATTAATTGTTTCTTATTTCTTCCTTTAATAGAAGAAAATTCACAGAAGCATTGACAAGATGAAATCACAATTACAAAAATGTTTTAAATATGAAAGGTGAGGGATGCAAATTAATTTGAAAGGGAAAAGTTACCTCTAATTGTCTCGGGAAGAATATTAAGTATTTTTTGAGGAAACGATCGTTGGCTTAGAGTTTTTGTTACTGTCGCGATAATGTGTAATGATCTATTTCTTGAGTGGTCTTGTTAATTTATGCTAACTTAAATTAAAATCGCTCCTCTTAGTTTAAATGCAAGGTATAGCTTTATTCGCATATACGTCTACTGTCTAGGTATTATTCCAAATCAATATTACAGGAAAACCTTGGTGAATGAAACAGTTAATAATGTTTAATATAACACATGGGCAGAAAAGTCCCGAGCCTGACACATAGATGGCGCTAATTTTATTGCAATCGCCTGTTTTTCAGTTAGTACTTACCTTAAAAAGAAAGCTGTTAAAATTTTATGATATTCTATTCATTAGTTCGCGAGTTATTGTGCTAAGAGTGACGCTACTTTTAATATTCTCAAAACAATTTTAATTTTACACTATTTCTTGAAAAGTGTTATGGGTTATGGTGTTTTTTTTTGTTAGACCTGGGACTTTTCAGCCCATGTGTTAAATCCAATACTCCTCTAACTTTTGTTGAGCAGTCTATCTAATATTTGCTTTTTCCAATTTAAACAAAGGCTGTGTGAGAACGGTGTATTTAAACCTAATTGACAATAAATAGTTCAGTGAAATTAACTCCTTGTATTCTGTAAATGGTATCACCCTGTTCCTATGTGTGTAATATGTTGAACAAATAGTGAGGCAATGTAAAAGAAACTTGGAATCATCTAATAGAAACAACTTTATATATGACCTTAATTGAGAACCAGTCATATAGAAAATTATCAGTTCTTGTGAGTTTTTTTCCGTATAGAAATTATAAATCAACCTTCTGGTAAGCAAGTTATTTCCATTATGAAGGGAACACAACTGAGGTTATTGAAAAAAAGATGTCGTCGGCAAAGACTATTCTTTTTTTTTTATTATTAACTTATATGGGTATAAGTCGTCGTTTGTATGAACTAGCAATATTTTATAAAAATTGTTATTCGAATCAAAATAATTATAATTGCAATTAGTTATACGGTATGACTCAACAATAAAAAATATAGATTTTGTAAGTGACGTAACGTCATGTGACAGTCGCCCTGACGTAAACAAGCGTTTTTTGAATGTGTTTGAATCTATTTGTCAATAGTGTCAAACCTGCCAGTTACTTCTAGATCATTTGGAGGGAGAAATGGGCAGGGAATGCCTATAATACCTTGACGGTTACTACCTGCGACTTGACCGAGTAAGTGGTGGAGTGGTTACGCTCTCGACTTGCATTCGGAAGGACCGGGGTTCAAATCCCAGGTCCGCCTGACCTGCTATGAGTTTTTTCAGAGGTTTTCTCGTAGCAATAGGCGAATGCTGGGTCAGTACACACCTCTCAGGCACCTACCACCGTTCCTTCCACTCCCATCCCCTGAACCAAAAACAATCCTTATTCCTTCCAATGTTGGCTGAAGAGGCTCCGGAAAGCCTATAGCGGCCCGCTCCCCTCGAGGGGGGAAAATGAAAATCGATCCTTCCTTTTTACCTGCGACACATTGCGCGCAACTCACCTATGCCTGCCTTTCAATTACCTCAATTATTAAGCGTCAACTGTCAATGTATTTAATATATATTTCTAACTTACGACTGTATCAACTAGACGATTTTCTTGAACTGTGTCATTACCTGGAACAAATAAAAAAATACTATTAGTAACTGAAAGATATCGACATAAAATGTAATAAACAAAGCACAATGTTCCTGAAATTATTTGAAACCCCAATTTTCATGACAAAAGTAATTGGGGAAAAATAATAGAGCCGCAAATAATTCTTTAACATGCGGGCCAACGCATTAAATTGCTAGTTCTTCCACCATATAGCCCAGATTTTGCATCGACCGACTGTTTTCTACTCGCCCATACGTCAAGGAAGCAGTTAAAGCATAGATATACTGGAGGTACATTAATCCGATTGAGGTACATATCAGCTACAGCCAGTGGCGGTCATATACACTTTGAGAGGGGGGGCCATGGGCGATTTTGTGATACGACTGAACGATAAACATACACGGTATGCTGATTTACGCTGACGTACGTGTTTAGTTTATTTTTCCTGAGGTTTTTCGATTTTTCTGCGTTAATTTATATTGTTTTATGCTAAGCCATTGTTTAAAAGTATTATAGAGTTGATCTAAGTGTTTTTTTGTTTTAAAACGTTTAACTTCACTTTACTTTAATTATAAGACCATAATGCCGGGCTGTGCGGTGGCTACATGCAAAAATACCAATCGCAATACGAAAGAAACGACATAAAATACTATGGATTTCCAAAAAATGACTTGGCGAAGCAGTGGATAAGTGTTTGTCGTCGTTAATTGCGAAATATGTGAATTGTATAATGTATGGTTTTCTACCTGCTTTGTCCAAGTGCCAAAGCTAAAATTCCCCTATCAAATGAGAAAAGTATTTTTCGACTTATTTTATTTTAAAGTGTTTTTTAATTGTTAATATGAAGATAATTACACGAGAATGTTATTCTTTTTAATTTCTGAACAACTGCGGTTGAGCTAGGGGGGCCATGGCCCCCGTGGCCCCCTCCTATGACCGCCACTGGCTACAGCTATCATACCATTTTATAGATGGGCCTCTAGGCGGTATTCGCAACTTATTTCCTTAGTTTTTCCAGAAATTCTTCTAGATATGTCCTTTAGATCTCAAGCAGATACCAAACTGAGCTGGTACGACCATGAATAATGGATAGAAGTGGTACCAAAACAGAACCCTGAGGAATTTCCATTCCAATATTTCTAATTGTGTTCATTTCTCCAGATTATATCTTCTGGTCTCTTTCAATATTGTTAGAGAATTATTATGTCTCGATTTTCATTTCCTTCTTCCAGTTTTTCAATTATACGCGGGATTAAAAAGGAAATCAAAGCAGACATAAGAAATTTTTTATATACACTCGGTAGAATTTTTAGATATTTTGCAACGAAATCTATCTACTTAAGAAGCTGTAAAATTTCATAATTTATAATCATTTTCTATCAATATAATCACTATAATTATTTGTGACGTCTAATGTTATATCACTCGGATTTATAACCGATACGCACCCATTCCATTCATTATCTCGTAGATTGAATTGAAATTTTCGAGCTTTTAACCGATTTAATTACAGGTGGGACAGGTTATGATATTTCTTGTGATATTTAGTCGAAGCTATGAGGAATAATGAAATCATTGACGATAATTCAGGGTTATTGATTTACTAATAACGTGGTCGTCCTACATTAAGATTCCTCTAGTTGGCCTCTGGTAATATACTGAATATTCAATGCATCACTTTCTCTAAGCAAGCACTAATACCCTCAATTGAAATTACTTTGCTTCGACTACCACTCCTTGGCTATTTTTTTACTTCGTTACCAACATTTCTGAACATTGTTACGAAAGTAAAATAATCATTAGAAACTAGGTACTTCTTCCTTGAGAATAATCTTACTGGATGAATTCACTCAAATACTTCTTTTTCAACAACTGTCATTTCTAATACCTTGCAACTAACATTAAAATCATTATGTGACTTTTTAAATCTACCATAAAAATTGTAATTAAAAAATGTACAATAAAACTGTTTTCTATTTTCTTTTATAACGTCCTGAGTGTATTTATTGAATAAAATTTATGTTTACGGTTATTGAAACCTCATAAATAACGTGTAGGTTGTGTTGCATAACTTACATCAATTTTCTGTGTTAAAATACTTAATTGATTTATTTAAATGAACGACGTTTTTAGCAGGATGCCCATTTAAAACTCCCGTCCTTCCTTACGAGTTCATTCTTGATTGGACATTATCATATACCTTTAAAACTATACAGGATTCAGTTAAAATAATGTTGCTCCTTTTTGTTAATTTTGATTCCCAAGATGTATTAATGTCCAATCGAAAATAAACTAGTAAGAGAGGAAGCGGGTGCTAAATGGACACCCTATGGTAGTTTTAATTGTGATTGTTGTATCCGACCACAATAACTTTGGGACACCACGTGGTCACGGGCGTGGCGTATCAGCCAGTGGCGTTACTGACTGGCATATGGAAATGTAATTTTCATACTAAGTTTATTTCAAATATATATCAACGTTTATGGTTTTTGGATACCCGTAGAAAATTACATAATGGTTTTACTCGCTTTATGCAGGTAGGCGACGGGATTAGAGCTGGTCCTTTTTTGAATTCATTAAATAATTAGCTAGGAAGAAAACAATTCACCTAATTTAAAGTTAATATATTCCAAACCTAAACACTTTCACAAATGTATCTAACATGTCAACAAATCAAGATCTGAGAAACTTTCATCAAAGAATACACCAACTATCTCTTTGATGTTTTGGTAAAAAAAATTTATGACCTTGAGAGACTGACGTTGACAGATAGCTTACTAAATACACGGAGAAAATGATCAAATTTTTAAATATCGGCGATATAATTGGTCGACAAAGTGAAATGTGACAAGTATCTCATTATAAAAATGGCTCCTTTCAGACATGCGCATACCAAAAAAGGAAAGGAAAACATAACTGATCCAACGTATTATCGAGGATGTGTTCTCGTTCTATTTTTGAGTTTTCATATTCTTTGACGCGTCGACAAATATTCGTCTATTCACTAAGTGGCAACTCGTTGAATATTTTTCAGGATAATGCTTCAACATCCTTTAAAACTAATGTAGTATTATGAGCTGCTACCCAATTTTTGACTGATGCTCATATTTTTATCACTTGCCTATAGTTTTTAAGAAGAATTTGAACACTTTCCTCTGCTTCTTTTTGCATACCTAAATGCAGCAACACAATCTATACTTTAATTGTTTGAATATGCAAATCTTTTTCTTGTTTCACTCTCTTGGGAGACATGACACAAAAAGTTTCAGGACATGAAAAATTCACTATTCGCAACAACAAAATCGCACAAGAAGACCGAAAGCAAAGTACTGTCTGGTCAGCTGTCAACACTGAAATGAAAACGAAGAAGTTACATAAAATAAAATGCCCGTTGCTCCGCCGCTGGCTCGAAGCCGCAGCCAATCAGAGATCAGCATCGCATTCGAGGCGGCCCTACGTTGAACACGTGGTGTCCCAAAGTTATTGTGGTCTCAAAGTTTAATATGAATATGAACATGATAATGACATTTCTATTTTAATTTATTTATTACACTGAAATGCAGGTTTAGAATGAGGTTATTTCATATACAGTGTGTACCGAAAAAATAAATTTATTCCGTTTGACTTTTACACACTGTATTGTTAAATAATGTAAATTAGATTAACTGAAAATTAACGTATATATTAATTTTACATAATCTTCTTCAGATGTACTCACTGCAGTCACGCTATTAGTACAGGATTAATATTATACATAGAACGAAGGATTTATGGTTAGAAAAAATTTTTTTAATGATAAATTTGTTAGTAAAATAACTATATGATGGGATGTGAAGAAAAACTTGTTAGCTATTAAAAACTAGTGTTTTTCTTTTTAATTTTGTACAACTTTTAGATGTAAATGAGAAATTATCAAGTTACGTTGGGATCTGACATATTTTTTATAGCTCATTTTTACCTTATAAAGAATCTATTAATATACATTGTTATTCATATAAAATTGCTACTTTTAATTGTGGACAAAAATACAAGTCTAAGCTTATAAGGATTTGATTTCAAACTCGACTGGATGATTTTATAGAACCTGAAAGAAGATTTTTAATTGTTCAATTAGTTATCAGTGTTTAATTGTATTAATACAGGGTGTGACGCGAAACATTTTAAAAAAATCCTGGTCCACATTGAATAAAGATATTTCCATTAATAACAAAGCTAGTGACGTGAAATTATAACAAATAAACAACAAGCGCTTGCCTGTTAACTCCATATGTCCAATTCATTGATATTTCATACAGGGTGTTTTAAACTTAGCCGCCAACATGCACAATTTAAATCATTTATTCGCTTACTTACTTTAAATAGAATGTATTTCATTACATTTTCCGCTGTGTTTTTTAAGCCAATTCGTTTTCTCTATACCTAAATCCAACCACTTTCGGAATATTTCATTGTCTTGGTTAAAACATAACAACACTAAATTATTTGATTTCAACATTAGTAAAGACCTACCCTTGGCTGTCAAATATTTGATAGTTAGAACGTAAATAGTTTATGTTGTTTTGACAGTTTTCTTTACCAGTTTGTAAATCATAGGAAATAATGGCGAAGTAGTAACTACTAATGATGATTTTTTAAATATTATTATTATTTACGGCAAGTGTAGCGAAATTGTTGAACGGACTTGCAGAAAGATATCCAAATCGACCAAATCCAATTGGTGATATTGTAAGAAGACTGTATTTTTATTGTTATGGTCACAAGTGTGATGAAAAACTGTGTAAAAATACGAAATTTTTGACGCCGGGTTTGTCGTTTTTCATTTCCAATTTCCAAATTTACCGCCTGTATCCCAAGCAACAATTAGTAAAATAGAAAAGCAGTTTCGCGAGCTAACTCATGTAAGACATATAAAAAAAGTAGCTGCCATTGCAGTGTGATGATACGAAATTGGATATTATGCTTCATTTTCGAGAAAACCCACATAATTCTGGTCGAAAAGCAGCCCCACTGTTCAGAGTTAGCCACACATCAATATTTCGAATAGTAAAATGCATCCCTATAAAATGCTGTCAACTCAGGAGGTCATGGCAGACGATTTCGATAGGAGAACGTGTTTTTGTGAACAAATGATGGCAATATTAGATAACAATGTGATGAAATTAGAAGATGTATTGTTTTCTGATGAATTTACACTTCACAGTCATGTTAAATGTCAAAATTACCGCTATTGGTCTAATGAGAATCCTCACTGGATGAGAGAAGAGCATACGCAATATCCTGAAAAAGTTAATGTTTGGGCAGGAATTGTTGGAAATCATATCGTCCCTTTATCATTGAATGCAACTTGAATGGAGATAAATATTTAGAACTGCTCCTAAATAATGTCTTGCCAACTTTGATAAACTTATATCCTGATCCAGCAAACCCACCAGTGCCTGTCAATCCAATATGGTTTCAGCAAGATGGAGCACCGCCCCATTACCAAATCAAGGTCCGGCAGTAACTGAACCAAATCGGTGCGGATAGATATAATGGCCGGCACGATCTCCTGATCTTACGCCATTAGACTACTTTTTGTGGGGATGTGTCAAAAGTATAGTATACAAAACACTTAATATTTCCGAATGAATTATGTCTAGAATTTTTTGAAGCATCCAAAAAATAAATTATATACAAGTGGTTGCATTTAAAATAAGAATGTTGGTATTGGCCACTGTCACGTGACACACCCTATATAATTTTTTTTATATTTGCTTTTCCCAACACGTCCCCATTTATTCGTTATCGAATTTATTCCATTTGGCTGTTCCACACTGTATAATAAATTGAGTTGTTTGGCGAAATTACAAACACCCATCTTATAACGTTAACTATTTGAAATTCGGCGTTTTAAAGATCCGTATCCTCACAAAAAATACCGACCCTGACGGACATGCTTAGCTAAATCTTCCCGCCATGTACTGAAGTGGAACAGATATCCAATGGTTAAACTTTCTCAGAAACATAATGAAACATATCAAATAAAAAACTATTTCTTGTTTTGTTTTAAATCGAATTCACGTTTCTGTGCGGTCAAGAAATTTGTATTAAATAATATCCATGCTTTGTTTTATCATCCTTAATATCGAAGATAAAACGATTTTTTGCTAATACTTGTTTACAGAAATATTCGATTATAGATTTCTTTTTCGAGTTCGACTGTTGGTTTTTGGCGATTGATGTGAATACCGTAACGAAACTGTTGTTGTGCTGCAAACTATTGTCTGAACACGAATTGAATATTCATTTCATTTATACGTTTCCGAAGTGTCCAAAGCAAGTAGTTTTTATTCTCCTCAGTCTTGACACCTTTTAAAATAAACATACTGGAGCTCTCCATTAAACTTCCCCTAAAAGTTTATGTCTTGTCTTCGAATAGCATTGCAGCAAAGTGCCCTCCCTTCGCGTCAAGCTGATTTACTAATGTAGGCTTTTATTTATTTATTTGAAATGGACGCCGTTTTCACCATCGAGTTTTATGTGAAAAACAATTAGAATAAGACTATTTCCCTAGACCTAAGCTGACGAAACAAGTTCAAATAACTTATAAATAACTTACCTTTGTGACACTAATGTTTTTAACTACTAAGATAAAGTCTCGTCGGTAAGTATGTATGATGGGGTGACATTCACTGAGACCTAAAAGATCGATTGTGTCCCTTACTTCTACCGTTGAGTGAAAAATTCACTCAACGCTTCTACTTAGTTCCTGAGAAACGTCTCAGATACTAGTAGCTCCCTTAGTCCTATTTCCCTGAATAATTTTAGGATATCAACAGGCTTCAACTTGGGTAAATGTCCCTCTCCTAGGTGCTGTGCCCTAGGATTCTGAATTGCTTTGCAGGTTTCTTCATCCATGCCACATAATCTACATCTTCTTCCTCAACTATTTTGAGCTTTTTCAGGTGGCCATTTCTGTTAAAATTCTTAGTGCAGTTTTACTTTGACTTATGCATTCATTTGATCTCAACGGGTTGTAGAATCTTTGATTGTCTAATCCCTACTAAATCTTTCCAACGGTTAGAACTTTTCTATTCTTCGGCTTTACCTATTTCTTCCAATATTACATTGGGGCTGATACCGCAGAAGGGTTTCGGCCCCCAAAAGGGTCTTTCAGTCGCCACGTTCATTGAATATGCTTAGGCATTCCCACACCATTTTGGAACTGGTTACACGTCTCTTGTTGGTAAACAAAGGTAATTATTTTTGCTCACCTTCTTATCAATTTTTATTTCTTGCCTATCAACCTTTATCACTTGGATTTGTATGTCATGTTGTTTTCATATGATACATTAGTAGCCAAGGAATGCATTCAAGAATTTCATTGTCCACTGTAGCCTCAATTATCCAGCTTGGGACTTGGGGAGAACGGCATCGATTTGATATAATGAAGCCTACATGTGTAATGAGATATCAACAACATTTTCTAAGTAAAATGATTGTCAAAACAATGACATTTCGTAACTGAATTACAAAATAGATATGGCACTTCATAAAATTAATTTAAAGGAGGAAACTTGTGAATAAAGTGAGTATGTTTTGTTAATTGTACTTTAAAAACTTCAACATAGCTTCATAAATTTACATTTGACTCATAAAAATTCACTTTTAACTCTCCCTATCGATATAAACAAGTATTTAAGGCTAATTTCTTTTTTTTTTCGTGTTTCGCCAGAAGATCGGGTGGCGATTTATGGTTTCTTGGCTTGTCATTTAAATGAACTACTTACTTCAGTTTAATACCATGAGATCATAAATACTACCAATGATTTATTTTCCCATGTAACGACACGCGAACCATCATTTTTAAGGTCACTTATTGCTCATATTTGAACACTATGTTTCAACTCTCGTGGATAATCAATCATAAAAAAAAATATTATTACGCAATGGAAGGTGTAGTGCATAGTGTAGAAAATTGTAAGTGTTTCGAAGGCCTTAATTGTCACGGAGATCGAAATAGGTTATGGGGATTTTTTTCTTTCGGTTGCTTGGCGTTTCTACAGTTGCTAGCAGCTAAAAAAAACAATATTATATAGCGGTACTTTCATTTTGGTAAGACTGACAGAATTTTTACAGAAAATGATTACTGGGAGTTCTTGTCTCAAAGTAAATGTCTTGGCTTTCCCGGCAATCATCTAAATACAACAAGGGCGGGCTATCAGGTGTAAATGAGTTTAATTTGGCAGAATTAAATATTCCGTTTTAGCGTGAGTTTTCAAAGAGCTTTCTATACGAGTATTATAAGTTATCATTAATTTTTTTCGTAATGTTGCGTCGAAAACACTTGTCATTAGATGCAAATAGTCTATTGAAATGAGCTTTACATTTTTTAGAGGACGCAATTTTATTTTTGGGACATGTATCCAACACAAGATGCAGCATCGGCAAGATGTCTGTGGAGTAGACCTACTGGGGATACCAGGTAAAAAAACGCGCCTACAGCAAAGAATAAGTGAAGTTGTAGGTAGGGATTGATTTAACAAAATTTTTTTTTAGGAATGTATTTACAATAAAAAAAGATCATAAATCTAAGTTGAACATTTCGTTTTGATCCGCAGATTCTCATGAGCATTGACGAACCCGGTCAACGATTTAAATGAATGAAATTAAAAGATATATAGTGAAAAATCTTCCTCAAAAGATTGGTCTGAGGTAATTTTTTTTCGTATAAAAAAAGTTATAGAGCAAAAGAAACTTTTTATAGAAATTTTATCACTTTTTTGCTTATAACTTCTTTTTAGGGCAAAAAGTTATATGAACATATTTGTAGGCGGTTTGCTACAAATTATGTCAACACGAATTTTTTGTAGGACGCATAGTTTCCGAGATATCGCGAGTAAGGTAAAGGCTGTAAAAGAAACCTGCTTATTTACAAAGACACCAATATTCTCTATAAAGGATATTATTAACAGTGAAAAATTAAGTGGAAGAAAAAAACGTACTATATATAGATATTAACCAGGCCACCCTCAATAGAGTTAATGGGATTCACGTATCGTAAAATTGACAAAAAACAAGTGGTAATCGCAAAGGCAAAGATTGCGCATCTGGAGATTCAATTTTCTTCAGGACAATACCATGGATATTGTTTTTTTTAATTTAGTAGTATTTAATAATTCCATTTAGGAAAAAAAAGAAAAAAGTTTAGAGAAATGGTCTTCACATATTAAATAAAAAACAAAGGAAGTATGATAAAATTACAAAAAGATAGATATTTGTGAATTTGATCCTTTTTAAAATAATTTTAAATAGTCCGCCACTGGCGATCTCTTCTACATTGATATGATTGCCGGCAAAAGTGAAGACGATATATTTTGAGACAAACTATACAATGGATGAACTGGATTGTAGTCAAACTCACAAACAAAGATTTGTTTCCGATATAATTGGAAAAATCCATACTTGGGCGAGGGTAGGGTTTATTCACAACAATTACTATTGATGAATCGGATGACATCAGATCTTCGCTTATTATTGACGAACCATGTCACCATGCCGTTTTCCATTCTAGTGGAAAAATGAAACACCGTGCTTTTTCACTTGTTTATTTTAACCACACACACAATAATACACATTACTTTATTAACTGGTCACTTTCTCATAGAACCTTCAAAGTTATTTTATATTTCATAGTATTAAAAACAGGGTGAACATGATCACCGACTAATAATGACATGATCAACTAACTGTTGCAAGTTTTCACCCCCGGGGCTGTTCGCTCGAGGCGGTTAGAAGTCAAGTCGGAGGGGGAAAAATCATTCCGCGCTCATAGCCAAGCTTGGGCCAGTTTTTAGCGATGGTACTACTAATTATGTATTGAGATCGCTGATGACGTCAATAATTTAAATACGCGCAGATATTTTGAATCGAGTTTTGAATAGTTGAATCCAGTTCTAATATTATTCGAACAATACTTGAAACTCACTCTGTATGTAACGGTGGTGGCGAAAACAGAACAAACTTCCATAGAAAACAAACTATTCCTATAGAAAACATAACGGACATGTCAAATAAACCTCATATCTACCAAATTATGTATACTGTAATACTATCGTGGTTTGAAAGTCATAATCAAAATACAAATTATATCTCGAAGAATCGCGAGCTTTCTATTCCATTCCATTATTGTGGTTCAAAATATATTGGCAATATATAAGTAAATTATTTATTCATAAATAGGATTGGTTTAGAAGAGTTATGTGTAGGTCTGATGCTGTATAGGAGTTGGTTAAACTCGTTTACTTTCTCGTGAACATCATAAAATTATTTTAAGTATCTTGTCGATAAAAAAAACATTATTTAGAGATAATCAGTGAATGAAGTGCAATTCCAAGTCTTTCCAAATTGAGGAGAACCATAGAAATACAAATTTTTAAATCATTGACCTATGAACTGTTTCCACCAAAAAAGTGGGTTTGCTTGTGCCTACTTCCCTTTTTTACAAAACATAAAAAATCCATTAGTGCAATGACTAAAATACATGAAAAATTAGAATAAGAAAAATGTTCCTGCTAAGAATTTGTTACTTCACAAAATCTTTCAAATAAGAGGGCATTTCAATGTTACGACCATCTTGATTTATTTTACCCACGAACTTTTTCATGATTATTAGAACCCTCCAAAATTTCTGGCTGTTCGAGGCCATCGTTTTCATTTTGTGAAGTAGCGTTTTCTTTAGACGTATCCAATTAGTTATCTAGTAAGTTATTAAACTCTCTAGTGTATTTAAAATTGTCCACTTCAAAGGCTTTTAAAAACTTTCTGTTTCTTACAAAAATCTTATGATTTTCATTTAGCCTCACCAGATAACTTCCTGGTCTATGTTGATCAATGTCAAGTATAACACCTGGTTCCTACCTTTTACCAAATTGTACCATTACTTTCTCTCCAACATTTAAATCTCTGAGATTTTTAACATGCTCATCAAAATAATGTTTTTCTCCAAATGACATTAAAAGCGGTCTTTTAATGACACTTGGCAGGCTTAGAAGTTGTACTTTTAATGCCTAGGCAGAAAAAGTCCATGCCTAGGCAGAAAATGTACAATTTCTAAGCCTGCCAAGTGTCATTAATTATTTGGGTATTGATAATGAAACGGAATTTAAATATGAAAAAGTCGATTTTGCGTGGAATTGGAACAAATTTGAAGAAAAAATTATATGTTTCACACGGCAGAAAAGCAGATTTAATGCCTAGTAAAACAAATAACTATTTTGTTTAGTCTGTCTATTTCAATTATTTTTGTTAAGTCACCATTTATTTGAGGTTTTAATTGATTTTCAGACATTGGCAACTGTCCCATAAGTCTTCTACCAAAAAGTAATTGAACAGGACTTGGAATGTTACTAGCTACAGGAGTGTTTCTATATTCTAATAAAGTTAGAGAGAGTGATTGGCTTGTGCCTACTTCCCTTTTCATAGAGCTGACGTTTAACTATGACATGCGATGTCATTATTGTTGATGAATTTAAATAATAAAGTGCTACACAATAATCGTTTAATTATTACATTACCTCACAATCATAAAGTATATAACATTATTGATGTCCGTGAGTCTTATTATTTTATAACTTGTATCTATTTATGACCACCAAGGTCCTCCTGTACTTCAAGCAGCTATTGTAAACGAAACTTTTGAGTGACACCTATACTGGTACCTATACTGAACAGACAGGTCTGGAATTGTCTACAAAAGCTCTCAACTGTGTAACATGTCTATCGATTTTACCAAATAAGTTCCCTAATTACCGCTTGCCGTCATAGTAACCACTTCCAACAATTAAAGTTCTGTGATCTAAATTTCTCCAACTCTCGTTGACCGTTAAGACAATTGACATATTATGTGAACGGCCGATTCCATTTTGAAAACGATCGCACTTTCTTTCCGTTACCGACAGTCTTACCGTAAAGACATACCTTATCGTCTCTCCAATTTTACCTTAAGTTTTACCTTAAATTGCTGTGGTAAGCACAGCTGCCAAGATACCCTGCCAGGTTACAGCTGCCAAGATACACTGCTAGGAGGATACCGTTACACTGCTAAAATACCGTTACATTTCAAGACATCTCTAACCACTAGGATACCCCTAGGCATCTAATTTCCATTTCAAGCCATTTCTAATTTTACTTTCAAGACATCTTTCGCTTCTTCTGTTTCTACCAGACCTCTTCGTCTAAGCTAAGTACCTATATAAAGTATAGGTTTCTCACTCTTCCGTTCCTACTTTTTCCCAATGGCAGAATAAAGTTAGTATTTTGAACTTCTTTTTTTATTCTTTATTTACCCGGCTGTAAGAGCTGTAGGGGATCTTGTCCGGGTTCATGTAATTTTGTAACTTTTTTATTTTCAACTTTAAATTAAATTCTACAAGGTGTTTCTACTTTTCTCACCTTAGTTTCTTTTCTTAAATTTAAATTAATTTTTTTTCCGTTGATGTCTAAAAAGGTAGTGGCGCCCTAAGTTCTTATAGTCTGTCAACCCTCTGGCATACCTAGTGTAACACTAACATGGAATCGATCCACCCTTGAGCCGGGATCTGTCTCTTGAGGAGAGAACAGTGTTACAACTGACTAACCACATTGATTATCACCTAATTCGGACAATTAAATTCCCAATAATTATATATAGTTTGTCCAAAATATTGTTGTTATTGGGTAAAGCAACATCCACTAAAAGAACCAAGCTAGCTTTTTGATCCACAACTACAATATCTGGCTGGTTATTCGTCACCCGTCTATCGGTGATAATGGACCTATCGTAGTACAGTCTAAAATCAGCATTCTCTAGAACCCAATGCGTGTTGGTCTCAATGAATCCAAATTTGTTGGCCAGCTTCTCATGGATGGTGTTGCAAAGTTGATTGTGCCGCGTAGGTAATCAATATTAGCTATGGCTGAAAATCCTGATGTGTTGTATCGTCTTTGTTGTTTGTTGACACCTTCTGCACTTGTCTGATACGATGTTTGGATCTCTTATGAAAAATTTCTTGTAATTGTTGGTATTAATTACCTGTTCTTGAATTGCCATAATAGATCCTTCTGATTTTAGAAATAATGTTCCATCAGAGAGCCACTTACTTGATGCTTCCTTTCTGCTCCCATTATTATTAATATTATTATTATAACTATATAAGTACATTTTCAATTGAAGTATCCATCCTAGCATGCTCTGCAACATTTTCTGATGATTCGCATTGTAGGGCAGAATAGTCCCCCTCACCACAAACCTTAACTTACATGAGGGTCAATTCTATAAGAAGTGGTTAAAAATTAACGGCACGCCGTTATATTTGACGAGCTTTCCGCTATTAGAAATGTTTTAATTTATACATAGTTAAGTTTTGGATTTGAATTTTAACAGATATGGTGTCCAATTAAGAGTTTTCCTTTCATATTTTAAAGATTATTATGCATACAAAATAGTAAAATGGAGTTAACAGATTGTCTAATTTTTAACCATGCGTTAAAATTTAACATTTGCTTACAGAATTGCACCTATCGTCTGATAATCTTACACCCATTACTGAGTGTCTCTAGAAAATATTTAATAAAATAGTTAATGAAGCAGATGGCAATTGTAGCAAATAGTAAATTCATATTAGTTGCATAGTTCCATGGAAGTGTCATTAATTAATCTTGATTTTGTTGTTAACAAATTGCAGAGTAATCTAATTACACGAAAACAAATTGGAAAATTAACGAGCTAATGATCGTTCCATACAACACGTGAGGTTCTTTGACCTTTGGATACCTCAGAGGCATCATGTGTGTTGTAGAACATCTCGGTTTTGGTAATTATTTCGTTGGATTTCAACATCTCAACTCAAGGATAGTCGATTCAAAAGTACAAATTATTTATTAATTTTTGGTCGTGATTCAACTTCTTTCGATCTTTGTGAGATGCACGTTGTTTCTTTTTTGGTTAATTTTCAACAGACAATTTTTCAGGTCCATTAAACTCGTAGTGGGAAATTATTACTAAATAATTTCGAATATTTTCAAATTTATTGGAATTAATATGTTACAAAGGTATCGCGTTCTTCAAACAACAAAACTCCGTGAAAACGGTAGTTCCACAAGGATATATACTATGTCAGATGGACACCGTTTATATAATTTGATCGAAATGACAAAAATACCGTACGATACGGTGGCGCATAGTTTCATACGTACACATTCAGTAGTATATGAGTTAGCTAATGTCATCGAAGACCATATGTGAAAAATAAAGAATAAGAACAGCCAGAACGACCAATGGAATGGTACTATCACCACCTGCCTTTACCTTTTGGATTCCTGAATAAAGATGCTTTCACGCAGTTACGATGTAACGGACAAAGAACACTTTTCATGCATTTATGTATGATGGGGTGACATTCACTGAGACCTAAAAGATCTATTCCGCCCCTTACTTCTATTTAGTTCCTGATGAACGACTCAGTGACTAGTAGCTCTTTTAGTCCTATTTCCATGAGGAATATTAGGATATCTGCAGGATTCAACTTAGGTAAACGCCCCTCTTCAATCCAATAATCTCCTACCTGCTGCTGCTACACTAAGATTCTGAATTGCTGTGCAATTCGCAAGTATGTGGATGGAGGTTTCTTCTTCCATGCCACAAAATCTACATTCTTCTTCCTCCACAATTTTGAGCATTTTCAGGTGCCCTTTCAGACGGCAATGTCCCCTTGGGATCCCTGTTAAAACTCTTAGTGATTGTCTAAGCCCTCTAGATCTTTCCAATGTTCAGATCGTCTCGTTCCTTTGGCTTTGCCTATTTCTTCCAATATTATATTGGGTCTGATACCGCAAAAGGATTCCGGCCCCAAAAGGGTCTTTCAGTCCCCTCTTTGCTAGTCCATCTGCTATTTAATTTCCTTCTACTCCAGTGTGTCCTGGAATCCACGGTAAGGTTACTGTATTGTTCTCGCCTAGTTAATTGTGTATGCCTAGGCGTTCCCGCACCATTTTGGAGCTGTTTACACAAGAGCTTAGTGCTTTAATGGCTGCTTGACTATCCGACATCTTTTGCGTTCTCTATCCTTTGTCAATATTGAACTGGGCACACTTTCCTATGTTGTGAATCTCTGCTTGAAAGATACTTGGGGCTTCAGAGTGGTTGGTTCCTGACCAGTACACCCCTTCCCCAGTTCCGTCTATTGCTTTTGAGCCATCTGTCTCGTGCTGTTACTAAAATTATTTTCATATGTGCAGCTAATGGTCTCTTCCCGTAGCACTGATTCAGGCACAGGGATTACAATTTCAGATCCTTGCTTTGCTAGGCATTCCCAAACCATTCTGGATCCTACCTGGGGACATACTAGAGATTTAAGTGCTGCCTGGTTAACGGAGAGGATGAGGAACCTTTGGCATCTGTGTCCTCTTTCAATATACATTTTCAAGTATTGCAACCTAAATACATTTGCAAACCTTCCCAAAGATGCACTTGTGCTTAGCACCTAGCTCCAACTGCACTACATGCTTTCATCCCGTTCCAGTACAGCTGGAAATTGTATGGTTGGTTTGATTTTAAGTATGACCAACATGTTATCACTTCTCATTTCAATGAGCGAGTTTGTTAAATATCATCCGTTATTCTGAAATTACTGTGGATGTTGGTTCCTTCATGCCAGTTTCCATTGCATTCCACCCTATGTTGTATCGTACTTGACAAATTGAATAATAAATCTACGCATTCAACGAAACATTATTGACTGATAGGAAAATTAAATTATTTTAATTATTTCAAAATGATATTCACGCACGTCTATAGGGAGTGCTTATCAAAAAATCTCCATACAGAAATCGCAAGTAGGTATTAATTCAAACAAGCAGCCATATTTTAATTGTTGCTACTATTCACGTATTAATCATTTCCTTATCGTTTTATGTTAATTATTAAATTATGATGCTTGTTAGAAATTCTCGACGTCTCGAGTTATTTGCAAAGCGACAATGATTTAATATAATAAATGTGAAATTTCGGTTTAGTTGCTGTGGATTATTCAGTCCTGACAGGGGATATTTATCACGAACGTAGATATAAGAGGAGCGGTAAAGGAGTATTTAGTCAACAATTTCCATTAAACAATATCCTATACATCAAATACTTGAAGAGGGATACTGATCTTCCAGTATACTGAGCGACCTCTTGGTATATACCTAAGGTGAGTTCAATTTGCACAGTATTTTCACTCCGTAAGCTCTTTTCGCTCCAAAACCGTTCAAGATGCCCCTTTGGAGCGAAAAGTGCGGCGCACCCCGCGTTCGTTTTTGTGAACGGAGTTCACTCCCAAAGCCCTACCTCGACAGGGTGGCACGATCGGAGTGGACATGCGTGTTACAAACTTTCCTCTGATTTTTAGGGTTTGTTATTGTTTTTTTTTATAATCGGCATATTATTCAGAAGAAAAACATTAAAACAATGTTTAACTCTTCTATTAATTCTTCTGGTATTGTAAAATACGTCTTAAACGGACACGAACAATACTTATTACATACCATTAGTATATAATAAAGCTGTACTTACCAACAACAAACTATGCAAATTATTTAAACAAACTATAATTATAATAAATAAATTATAAAAGTAAAAGAAGTGAGGTTACATTATTTTTAAACACTCTCAAATACTCAAATCTGCTCCAACGAGTTCGAGATAGACTTTCTCACTCCAAACGCTCTCACCCTATGACCAAATCGAACCCACCTCTAGTAGCCTTTATGCGGTAAAGAACGTTTCACAATATTTCGTTGATTCAGCAACTGGCCTTCATTTAAATTAATAACTAAGGGTGCTACAGAAACATTAGGATTTCTATAAGTAACCTTCAACCTTAACAATATACTGAATCGACTTTTTCAGCTATTAATGGGCGTATTACTTGCCACATTTTTAATTAACTGTATAACACTTGAGTATCTCTAATATGGGTGCTGGGGATTGCAGATAATGAAATGGCTGACCAGTTAGCTAACGAAGGCTCTAAAGGAGACTTCAAAGGTCCGGAACAGTTTTGTGGAATCACAAAAGAATGCATAAGAGGGGAAATCGGTAACTGGCTAGATAGGGAGCACCAACTTAAATGGAGGTCGACACAAGGGCACTGAGGATACATCTGCACAAAATGGGCAAAGTTAGTGAACGTATGTGCAGGAAATGTGAACTCTATAATGAAATACCTGCTCACATACTCTGCTTCTGCGAGAACTTACATGGACTCAGACGGAAGCACTTTGGAGAGGAAATAATACAACCATTACAACTACTGAAAACCCCTCCAGTCGAACTAGTGGCCTACATAGAAGGCACAAAGCATCTGGAATAAAAGAAGATAACATGGGAAATGGTAAAAGATTCAGTTCAAGTGCCTGGGCTGTTGAGCACAACCCAATCGAATGCATGAATTAATGAACACTTGAGTTTAATGTGAGTGAAACAATTTTAGATCTAGCTCTGGATTTTAGCTGATGCTACAAGTGTTGAATATGGACTGTAACTCGCACTGCATCGGTGTAGTGCTAAGGTGGAAGGTTTTTACCCTTGATCCACCAAAGTTAAGGTAGAAAGATTCCAACAAACTGTAATTTTCAAATCAAAACAATAAACCTTCCATATAATTTGTTTTTTTCAATAATGAAGTTGATAGAGTTAACAATTCTATAAAGTATAATTTTTATTTAAGAGACATATCATTCAGTATTGTATAAATATGTCCAGAAACGAAGTAGTAACAAACACACACATACAAACTGCATAAATTCATACATCAATTACGTTCCATACTCCATACACGTTTGACGTTATGTTTGCGATAATCAACTTGTATCTTTGACGTTAACGATTCTATTTCGGTACCGAACTATTTCTTGGCAAAAACCAATTTTCATTTCCCATAAGAATAATGGCAGCAATTTCGTTAACTTTAACAGAACAAAATAAAAAAAATAAGAAAAATAACTATTGAATATATTTATTGGGAATTACAAACAATCACGAACAACATGTATCACAGATCGCCTTGACTCGCGCAGCCTACTAGATATATTGCTAGAGTAAATTGGACGTCAAGCTGGAAAAGGTGTTTTGATTTTTCTTAATCAGCTCGCCGATTTGAAAAGTTTGTTCATGCGTGGGACGAACGTTTTTAATGCAATGTCAGTTTAATAGACGGTTTATTAATACACGTGTAATGTGTATAATGGAACAGAACAAACAACAACCATACCATATACCAGGGTTGATTCAAAACTTGTTTTATCGTTTAGGTATCAGTAAATGTCACGTAAGTATACAGTAGAAACGGTGGAGTTTTATTATCACGTGACCCAATCTAATTTATGCAACACATAATTTCTACATACTGTCTTCTTCTATCAATATAAATCAACCATAATAACATACGATTGGTTGTGTTCTTCACAAGACCAACTACAAGACATACGTAATAGTTTCTTTAAATTTGCAGTAGTAATCGTAAAAAGAGACAACGATATAGGTAATTGACGTAACGTGTATAACTGATCTTACTAAAAGTTCAGTTTGACACTGCCGCATTTGAGGTTATGCGAGTTTAGTTTATTGTCTTGTTTCTAGCGAATTTTCGGATTGAAAGTGTATTTGTTGTTAAAATCAGTTCTTGTAAGAACTAATTTGACTTTTTATTCCATTTGACATTGGAAAGTACGAATATAATACATTCCATAACACCTAAAATGCAGTGAGAAGGGAGTATTACAATGCTAATTTTACTACTTATTAATTTTGGACTTATTCGCCCAGTATATCGATAGTTTTGATAAATATGTCGATGTTAACCATATAAATAAAATGAATACAATTTAAAAAGTTAAATTTTTCGTTTAATTACCAATTCATAAAAGGCCGACCTTTGGAATATTAGTCATAACGATTATTTCTATTGAGTTGACAGAAGTTTTGATTTGATTCATATGAATATTGTTGTTGACGTATTAGTCACGTGATGGTGAAGCTCCACCGTTTGCACTCTTTTATATTTAACACATACCATATAAAGAAAGTTTCACAATATTTCGTTGACTCGGCATCTGGCTTAAGAATTTAGTAATAAAAGTTTATAAATCCCGCATAAATTTTTCAAAAACAAATATAACTTATATTTAGAAATTGAAATTCAACAAATTAAACTGTTGAAACATACAGCGTGGCCTACCATAAATGATTGGATTTATGAAATCTAATTGTCAGAAGTTACCAAAAAATGTTTCAAATAAAAAACATGTAATCTAATAATGGCCACATTTTGTACCATACAGGGTATCTGCAAAACAGTGAAAGGTATTAAAGATACACTTTTTGGAATTTAGCTGATGCCACATGTGTTCTATAAGGTTAAATATGCAATAATATGGGGAGGCAGTAATACTGTGTGACTCATATTTTTAGCGATATTTCACAAACGTATTCTTTTTCGCAGTTAAAACTTACTAACTAAAACAGATCAGGGTTTTTGTTCGATCAACGTGGATAACGTCCAGTGAAATTGGATCATTATCGTAATAAACAACACATTGTTACTTAAACATTGGCATCAGCTGGCATTTTATTTCGTATTATTTATCCAACATCCTATTTTTCTTTGGTTACTGATTGATTTACTACTGAAAGGTATATTGGAATTACACACGAACGAACCTTGATACATAATTAAATGCAATATTAACTGCGAAATTGAAAAATTTATGGATTTTACAGTTAAAACAATAGAATGTAATTCAACGTCAATAGAATACGAATTGATTTATTTATACCTCGTAGGAGATTCGATTGCTAACGACATCTATGGGTTGAAAAGGGGATTAAGAAAATTTGGAATAATAACAAGTATAGTTATTCTAATGTTAATGTAATGACCCATATTTTTAAGCCCATTGATGAGAAATGCCGCCCTATGGCGTGCATATAACCAACAAATAGATATTATATTAATAATATTTCTCTAAAACACAATTCGCACACGTCCCTGGATGAAATTAATGCTAAGTAACCCCAACTTCTTTAGGTCGTTAAAATTGTTTATGAAACAGTGGACCGCGTTAATAACTGACCAGTTGCTTCGTTATATTATGCCAATTACTGGAGTTGGACTATTCGATTCACAATTCAACTGCTACTACGTTGCCAGCTATTCAAAATTTTCTTTAAAATAGTATCATACATAAAGTGGTTTTAATTAATTTTTCTTTTTCCAGCATTTTCAAGCGGCTTATTTTAATGCTTATTAATTATTATTTTTTTCAATATTTCCAAACTAGCTTTCTAAGAACATCACGAACTAGCGGTTTACTGAAGTAAGGGGAACATTTGTATAGTGATCCTGACAATTTTAGAAAATAAATCTGACTACATTGCTTTATTTTATTGTCGTTACATTCACATTAGAAACACTATAACAGTAGATTTGTTGTTGAATTAAAGTGTATACTTAAGCCAAAACGGGGGAGAGGTTATACATGGTAAAAAACGTCTATTGGAGCGGAAGTTTATAGAAAAACAGGAAGTTTTAAAAGTTTTGTCACTTCAGTTGTTTGTATATTGATAAAGGCTGCATTTTCTAATATATAGGATGTCCAAATAAAGTATAGCATATCGAAGATATATATTTCTTGTAGTATTTTATTGAATTTTCTGATAGTCCGTGAAAAATAAGCTATATCATAATGAGGGTTCCATCAGGAGTGTCGACATTCTACTTATTAAATTACAGATAGTTCAATAAAATACAGGGTGTTGCATGTGTAAAACTAATGAAGTATCGAAACTCTTGAAACTTTCACTATAAACCACCATCCCGTTGGTAGTGATTCAAATTATAAGTATAATTAACTAAGGGACCATTCGTTATTTAGATAAGGATAATTTTGGCAATTTTTACCCCCCTTAGAGAACCATCTACTACTTCTACCCCCATACACCTCGCAGTACACTATTTTTTAATTTCCATGGCCCCTTAAACAGGGGTTGTAGAACGCCACTGGTGAATTATAATCCCCTTTTGCTTATCTACTATTATAGAATCAAAAAAACCAATACAGAATAGAAATGGAAGTGAATTTCTTGTGATAAATTTCGATATAAAATATCACTCCACCCCTCTGAGATAAGGGCATGTAGAGAATTTTTCTCTCCCCTCCTCCATCTCGGTACCCTTACGTAAATAATTAATTGCACCTAAGAGGAAAATAACATATGGTGGAATATTGATTCAAATATGTAAAATTTTCTCCTGAATCGATTAGTAGTTCTAACCATTGCATACAATTGTCATATATAGGGAGGAACCTATCTGTCGGTTGTGCATGGAAGAGGAGGAAACAGACTCTCACATTATCTTCGATTGTGAAGCATTATCTCATTGGAGATATAGACTCCTAGTACTAGAACATTCAAGGGAGGATTTCTTCAAGAAGAACCTAGTGAAAAGATTATTGAGCTTGATAAGGGCTAGTGGTCTCTTCTCATAAACGGCACAACCAAGAGTATAATATGTGCTCCGCAGTTTCGTCCTCCAAATGACAGAACCGACAGTCAAATGTCTGAACCAGACTCATCTTCTTTAGGTGGTAATTTAGTCGACAATGTCCTGTAAGCAGTCCCGACCGAATACGTAGGTTTGTTCTACTCCATTCCAGGATCTGCTTATTGTTTTGTACTCGAAGGGTTGTATATGAACTCCTTCGAGTGAGAAAGCCCCGGTATGTCTGCCCAGTACGTGAAGGTTTTCCTCTCCGTCCAGATAGCTATGGCTGATCTAGCAGTGCTTTCTGCAATGCCAAAAAATGGTTCAGGTCCGTTAAATAGAGACACTGTTCCCTTTTTTGCCTGAGTATCGTTGCCCTTCACTCCTCGACGCTGCAGGTTACAGTATTGTGAGTACTCTTCTAAAATTTTACTCCAATATTCCTAGTTGTGTGGTATTTACAAGCTAACTAATTTGTATGTGATGATTTATTTTCAAATTACAAATTTTCATCAGCTTAATAAATTATTTATGTGAAATTTTAGCAAAAATGTCCACGTTTAATTCGAAATCAAATCATTTTAGCATATTAATGTGGTAAAATTATGAGGTGATCTAAAACTAACTTCAATTTGAATAAATTAAATTAAAAATGAAAACAAATAAATTAACCAGAAGGTCTGCATTTATCTCGACAAGTATCAATTAAAATAGGAAACTTCTCACACATTTGTCAAACTTTTTTGTTAATGGTCGTTGAAAGGAACACGATATTTATTTCGAAGCTGTTAAAAGGTTTAAATGCCGCGAATTTTACAAGGTGTGAACGAAAAATTTTACACAGTACTTTTAATAACACACCTAAAATTTCACAAAACCGTAAAACATTCTCCCAAGGAAACATTAAAATCTTGTTTCAATATTGTTTTCTTGAAAAACAATCGACATCTTTTTCTTTTCTCATTCATTTGTGAACAGTTTTTATGTAGATCAACTTCCTTGATGTAATCTTGATTGGTGTAATCATAATAGATAGTTGGGTTATCGATTTAACGGTAGTACAAATAACTGCTAGTTATATCTATATTATACGCGATGATGAATCGCAATAAAAATAAAAGGATTCTAGCGAAAGGTTTTTTAAGGAAATTTGAAAAAATCACCTGTCATTAGTTTCAAACAGTAGAGCATTTAATCTGTTAAGAATGTTATCATGTGTTATTCTAATTATATTGGACCTTAGTGCATTTGTAGTGGCTCTAACTCTGTCTTTTACATCGTCTTTGCTTGTGATGGGATCTAAATACATAATGGTTCTTGGGGGCAATAAAAAATGACTAGTGATTGCAAATAAACCGAATTTTTCCACTACCAGTAATTCGGTAATTTTCTAAATCAAAACCGGTATGCGAAAACTCGATAGATAATAAGTACTGTCACTTAGATGTCTATCGACGCGTTAATATAAAGGTTTCATGCTGGTACGCATATCGTATATATTGGAAAGATCTGACCTGAATGAATCCTTGACAAAGTCCAATTCACAATCAGTCCAATTCATATACGAATCAGCTTATGATACCACAATCCATATTCCAAGTTTAATAATTAAAACTCTTTGCTGGTTTATGCTCTATCCGGCTCGAAGGACCAAATTTATGGTTGGGAATAAACGAGCAATTATTTTCTCTAACACATAAAGCTTCGATAGCTCTTACTCAACTTGGAAGATAATTAAGGTAATAAATTAAAAGATAATCTGTGTGGTTTGACTGACCACGGAATATCCTGCCAAGAATATGCCGATGACATTGTCATAACAGCCAGGTGACATCGTACAAAAGAGTCTGAACTCTACAAATAGTAATAGGCTTCACTAAAAAATAAACTGCAGCCTCGAAACCATTAAATTTGATGGGAGAGAGGTTGAATGGAAACAAGAAGTCAAATGGTTTGACTCTGGACAGTAAGCCACTTCGAAAAGGAGATAATATACAAAACAAAAATGGTTCTAATGGTAAGCAAGAACTTGGCACATAGAAATGGGGGTTGTAGCCCAAAAATTCTGAACTGTATGTACACTGCCATAGTAAGACCAATTTTATCACTACTACTACTACTACTTAGTCAGGTGAACCTTCGCCAAGACAAACTCAAGCCAAGGTTCCGGCACTGAGGTTACTGGCGGGCCCATTGTGCCATTCCTGCCACTTATACATCCATGAAGCCGAGCCCCTCGATGAAGGACTCAATCCTCTTCAGTGGATGCCTGCCTATGTCCACAGAGGCAATAACAGGGACTCCGAAGATTCGCCTGCCTAGCACAGCCCAATGTGGACATACGAAGAGAACATGCTTCGACGTTTGGTCAGCCATGCCGCAACCCCTGCATAGGGGGCTTTCCTCTAAACCTAGGTTACAGAGGTGTTTCCTCAGACAGCATTGCCCTGTTAGGAGTATCTTCTTTAACCTACTCCTTGGTAGTTCTAGAGCAGCTAAAGCATGCTAGGTCAGCAAGTCGCTCACGACATTCAGCAGCAAGCCCTGAGTTGATGGTATATCCACTCAGTGCCTTAATTGCCGCCTGACTGTCGGTGTATATGGTTATGCGTCGATCCGTATAACCTCTGTCTGGGTTTATCTGCGCACATTCCAAGATAGCGTATACCTCAGCCCGATATGCAGACACACTCTTCCCAATGGAACACAGACTTGTGTCCTTGGGTTCCTGGAGTAAATTCCAGCCCCTGCCTCATCGCTGGAGCATGAACCATTTGTGTACCAGACGATCCCATGAGGAAGTGAATTTCCCTCCCTTTCCCAGAATTCTCTATTCTGGATCTTCACCCTATAGGGGGTTACGAATGAGTTCCTGCGCAGCATTTGATCACTTATGGGGTTTATTGACGACAAGAGAAAACCTGCCCAAAATTCAAAGTCTAGCCTGTATATGCATTACAGGAGCAATGAGAACATGCCCAACAGCGGCCATGGAAGTGATTCTCAACCTCACACCCCTACACAGAGTGGTGTAAAGTGTTGAAGAAAGAACAAGATACTAAGTAGAGAGGGAATCATTTAAAAAACCACCTCCTCGCTTCCAAGAAATCCGAAAACCTTTCTCCTAGTCTTCTGCAGAAGATTTTCAGATTCACAAGCTTTATTTACATGTGCTAATTACTATACAGTACGTCTATTAAATTTAATTTTTCAATAAATCTTTTTGTCGGCAAATATTTATGAAATGTAATCAATAAATGACTAAATCGGAATTTATGTCTACTTATTAAGGAAATCAATATACTCGATAATTGTTTTAACTAGCCGCCGCGTAGCTAATAAATATACCAAGTAGCAGGTGTAAAGAAAATAATGAAATACTATAACGAACATAAAAATAACGGTATGTACTACCACCGTTAACGGTAATTAGAAAAAAAATTATGTAAAACCATCCGTATTCAAAATCGAATAAACTATAATGCAATTAACGTTTTTCAAATCTGGTTTAATGCAAAATTGTCTTCGGCAAGAAATATTTTACAACAATCGGCTCTGCCTTAGCGCTAAGAATGGAGAAATTAAGATTTATGGTTTGTAGTAAGTTCCAACATGTTTGCCGGTAATAATTATACGTAGTAAAACATCAATTAGGATGAAAGCGAAGTGACAGATGAATATTTACAGAACAATTGAATATGTGTGGAAAATATTGAAAAAGCGCAAAGTTATATCACAGAAGATGGAACTATTTTTTTTAACAGACGTCGAAGGAATAATTATAAATATTCAACACTCTATGAATTTTTGAAAAATAATATTTTTCAAAAACAGTGGCCGTTCAACTAAGGAGCAACAACTACTTCCCGTGCAATATGCACCGCCGGATATTGAATTACACCCCAAAGTCAAACGGGGTTGGTATATCTACAAGATATTTTATAACCAACCTTTCTGGTTTGCGATTAGAAGGGACAACACAACTTGTAGACCGGTTTCGGCGTATTTGCGCCTCATCAGTACAAGGTATGTGGTGTCCGTCCGAGAATCTCTAATCCCGGACTGAAGAGTGCACTTCAACCAGAAAGGTTGGTTTTAAAATATCTTGTAGATATACCAACCCCGTTTGACTTTGGGGTGTAATTCAATATCCGGCGGTGCATATTGCACGGGAAGTAGTTGTTGCTCCTTAGTTGAACGGCCACTGTTTTTGAAAAATATTATTTTTCAAAAATTCATAGAGTGTTGAATATTTGTAATTATTCCTTCGACATTCACTCTATTAAATACGACAATATTACAGGAAACTGTAATAAGATTTACTACTTTTTTTTTTCTCCCTATATTGTAAACAACGCATTTTGACACTGTTTTGAACGACTTAACTACGTCAGTAAAAATTGCCAAAAAGGTATCAATTGCCTTTGACGACGGGTTGTAAGTCAACTTACCACCTTTGGGTGTAATAATTTATGCCATATAAAACGTGTAACTTATTTATTTATATTATATATTATCAATAACTCAAATACCATTTTTCAATGATGTAGGGCAGGGTTTCCCAACTTTTGTTTTGTTGAGGCTCCCCAGACTATTAATAATTTTTTCATCGGCGTGCCCCCCTGGTTGGAAACTCCTGGTATAGGGTATATGAATATTAATATACAATTATTACAATTATTTACTTTCTTTCTTTCTCTTATCCTTATGCCTTCTCCGGTGTAGGATTGGAGCTCTTCCTGTACCCATTTTTTCCATTCTATTCTGTCCCTGGTCAATGCCTTCATCTCTTCCAATGTTTTTCCTTTGTTCTTTCCAATTTCTTCAATCTGGTCTATCCATTTCCTCCTGGGTCTTCCTTTTTCTCTTTTTCTTGATACTTCCATTTCCATAACTTTTCTCGCAATTCTATCTTGCTTCATTCTTACTAAGCGGCCAAACTAGATTAATTGTTTCTTTTTAATCTTTGATATTATTGGATCTTGATTAGTTATGCTTCTGATTTATTCGTTCCTTACTTTGTCCCATTTCATTTTCCCTACAATTTTCCTTAAATGTTTCATTTCTATTGGATTTATTTTTGTTTGCAGCTTTTTCTGCAGTACCCAGTTCTCACTAGCATACGTTATAGTTGGTACTGTAATTTCCAGCTTTGTGTCCATATCAATGGACATTATTAACAACATTTTGATAAATATTTTCTCATTTTCATCCAATTTGTATGAAACGTTTTGAATCCATAATTTCTCCATCTTTAACCAAGTTTTCTGTTACACTTGAAGTACTGCAGCAGACTTCTGGCTTCGTTATATTGTAAAAAATTTTATTTACAACTTCCTTTTTATTGTTGACACTATCCGCTACATAACTTTCCCTCGTAACTTGTAGATTTTCAACAATCAATAATAAAACTGTTCAGCATTCCAAAGGAATAAATGAAGAATAAAAGCCGTTTGGCAATTGTAAGCCACAAAGAAAAAATGTCAAAAAATCAACTCCGCCTCGTTATAGGTGTTGCGGCACTCCTATTTCTGCACTCTTAGACCACAGCCAACTTAATCGAAGGCCAGCTACAATTGCGTCATATCATTGATATTGGATGTGATATTAGATATTACACTTGCCAGTCAGCCTGTCTCTGATATCTACTTATTAGGTACCTTGTGTCTAACATTACAAAACCCGTTTTGTTTATGTGTCACTGAATCATTGTGTTAAAATTCTAGAAGATGCAATTTATGTTAAAGAGTGTTGAGTATAAAATCTCAGCCTGGTATTTTCTAGTTTTAAACATACAGAATTACCAAACCAAGTTAATAAGAATTTTTTAAACAGATTCAACTTATGATATTCCTCATTTACCGGACATTTTTTGGGATTCTAATATAAATATTACATCTTTTGACAACATCACATTGTTAAATTTGATTGAAACTTTGTTTCATTTTCTTTTGGTCGGTGTTTTGGTAACCAGCTGTTAATTTTGAGCATCCCAACAGTTTTATAAATCTTTTGACGTAATAATGACAAAAATTCGCTGAAACAAAGATAGGCCAAACTATTCATAAAATTTTAAAATTTCGTTAAGCATTTTCTGCTTTTTATTTCCAAATGGAAAAGCTTAGAATACTTCCCGTCAAATCCGACCGCCCTATAGAGGTCTACTTTTTCTACTAAAGCCTTTCCTAACGTTTTCTTTGAAGTAGTAATAAAAAATTATACATCCTTTCACCGGAATATTAGCCACAACGTATTTTGAACACAAACGCATGCAGGTCAGTAGGTTAGAAGCCAAACATGTATCATCAATTATTTAACGATGCCCCAAACCAACAAATACTCTGGGAAAACGCTTAAAATATTCAAATTTCCATTCTATTAACTTGTTATTCGAATTTTAATATTTTAATCTGCGCTTCTATCGACCAGTATTTATATAGATAAAGATGTTTGTTCGTTCATGTTTTACAATAAACAAGAATCGAGTGGATGTGAAAGTTGCCACAAAAGCGAAATCAGAGTGTTTTCTAAACATGTGGAGGTCCTTTGCTAAGTGAGTTAGTTTACATGTAATGGATGAGGACATTAACAAACGGTTAAGATTTATGTGTGAATCTTAGAGCGTTGTCTTTGAATGAAATTGACTGCGGTTTTTTCACTTATAATTGCACAAGTGGTTTGTATTTTATCGGGTAAATTTGGGTTGTTTAATGAGAAATTGCTAAAGGAAACAGTTTAGAATTTGAAGAACACAAATTTACCCAATATCAATACAAACCTCGAGTGTAATTCGGCAGGGCAATTTAATGAATGAGAAATTTGGAAACATATCAATGCAAACTTTATTTATGAAACATTAAAAATAAACACATTTTTATTTTAATGTACAATTATTAAAAACGCAGTTATTGAAATTCATACTAGGAACAGTGATATCGCTGCGGGTGCCACAGCTAATCGTTTCT
Source organism: Lochmaea capreae (assembly GCA_949126875.1). Lineage (NCBI taxonomy): Eukaryota > Metazoa > Arthropoda > Insecta > Coleoptera > Chrysomelidae > Lochmaea > Lochmaea capreae. Next base: position 5,598,474 of record OX421406.1, on the reverse strand, counting down.
GTAGTAGATGTTGAAGTTTTTTCATTTTCCAAACGAATTGATTGAATAATGCTTGAATGATACTCTTTGTCAACTTGTAAGTATGGTTTTATTGATGATGAATTGCTGTGTCCTGTTATTTTTATTAGAGCTTGTTCTTCAATTCCGCTTAAACTTAATTCGCTAACTGCTGCCGCTCGATTTGAGTGATTTGTAATTTTGACACGTTTGACATCTAAACCAATGCGTTGTGCTGAGCGTTTAGTCCATTTGGAAATTTCATTAATTCCAATCGGCAAATTCTTGTACCAACCTTTAGAATTTTTCTTTTTCCAAAAGGGATTTGGTGTAAGAAATACTCTGTCCGAAGTTATAAAAGTGTTTCGTTTTTCCATTAACTTTTTGAATAAACGTATTGGGCAAATATCTTCGTCGAAAATATTAGGCGTGATCCATTTGCTGTCACATAATTTATTGTTGCCGCCTTGTCTCGTTTTCGAAAATAGAGGATTATACTCGATACGTCCAGTTTCTTTTCCATTATTTTCAATTTCAGATACGAAATAAGTGGTTTTGCAGTAAGCTGCTTCTCCTCCGCGCCAAGCTAGTTCAAACGCCAAAATATGATATAATTTCTTTTGAAGTCCTTCCGGTTCATTTTCGTTATATAATCTGGCCATTGCAAATACTTCAGATTTATTAATAGCTGATGCACTATCTTTTCTCTTTTCGGGTTGTGCTTGTAGGATTTTACGTTTAGCATTACATGCAGCTCGTGATGAATTAAACTGAACATCGGTGAATACAATATTAAATTCGTTATAATATTTACTTTGTAGCATTTTAGCGGTGGTGTTCCAAATTATTTTAACTACCGCTTCTTTGTAGTCTTCTCCGTTACTTTTTCGCATATTAAATGCCCAATCTTGCAATATTACATTCAATTTCTCGATGGAAGTATCTGGCTCAAATGTGTATCTTTTTGCATCGCAAAACGTAAAAAATTGTCGCCAGATTGATGATTGCGTCGCAACTGTATTAGTAGGCACACAGGTATTAACAATTTAACTAATTTCGGCGTTCGTAGACACACCGAATCGACTCATTGTTAGTTCTTGAAAATTCAATAAGTTGTTGACAAACATTCCAAACTATTTATTCTGGTAACCAACACCGCGATAATTGATGAACAAATGAATAAGTGAAAAAACCACTAGTGTATTTGTCGCTGTAAAAGTTAAAGCTAACTTTTGCCGCTGTCAAAGTGACAATTGCACTGTGGCATATGCGATCTTTTAATACATGAATTAAATTGTCAAAATAAAAACGTTGAGAAAAAGACAATAATAAAAAGAAAGCATCTCTTTAGGTGAATTTATTTTTTAATAATCAGAGAAATATTGTTGTGGGCGATTCGTGAAACAATTTTAAAAACCTTACGGTGTTTAACATGATGATTAGAATACCATTTTTTGAAATGTTGCTAAGAGAGCAATATATTTTCTTTAACAGTATTGCTATTTGCAAACAGAATTGCACTGAATGTATATTTCTTGATTGTTAATCATCATGTTTTTTCATTTCCGCAAATATCTTTCTTTGCCTGATTAATATCAAAATTAAGTTGCATTCCTAATAAACATTATGAATACAAACTTATTACAAAAAACGCTAACGATAATCACCATAGATTTTCGAAAAAAACGCAAAATTAATGTGAGAAAACGATAACGATTCGTTATGTGTTATGCATCTTTTTTTCCAGTTCAAAAAGAGAATTCTTCTCATCGTATATCGGTAGCTTAAATATGCGCAATAACGGGTAAAATGAAGCTCTAAAAGTTATAGTTACGATGATGAAAAGTCGTAAGTCAAGGGTACAGGTCGTCGTGAGGCACAACTTCCACTACCGGGTATCGTGTATTATTCACTGCTTCTGGAACACCAAATCGTGTATCTCGTTTACATCGATGGGTATTTTAGAACAATTTTAAAATTAGAATGATGGTAATATGAGATATTCGCGAATATCGTTAGTAATTGAGAAAAAATTGTACATTTAACGTTGACCTCCTAACCTAACCACTACCAGTTTCCTTCAATTATTTCTTCTTCTAGAATAAATTCTCCGAGGATATTGTTTTGATGCAATTACTAAATTCCATTTCATTTGACAGTCTGATAATATTTTGAAAGTTTCCAAACAGCTTAGAAACCTAATGAATCGAAATTTGTCACAGTAGTTATAGTGGAAACCAAACAAAGTATATTTCAAGCGCAAATGCACGACTTAAGAAGCTCAATATTGATAAAGGATATAGAATGCAAAATATTATCATCATCTCGGATAGTTAAGCAGCCATTAAAGCACTGAGATGGTATGGGATTGCCTAGGAAAACTCAATGAACTGGGAGAGAATAGCATATCGTCACCTTTCTGTGTACTCCAGGACACACTCCTTTTTGCTGTATCAGCTCCAATGTAATATTGGAAGAAATAGGCAAAGCCAGATTTAAAATGCACTAAAAGTTTTTGCAGGTGTTTAAGCACTTTCCATGTTGAAATCGTACGAAGAAATGAGGATTAAAATTCGTCATGTCTGATTTTATAACAATGTAATTTCCAACTATTTTGAAATAACAAACCTCGAAATTTAGGATACTTGGAAATATCTGTTTTCCTCTAGGAAAGGGGTGGAATATTCGCACCATAAGCTTGATGTAGGCTTCAATACAGCAGATTTTTCGTGAAAGTACGCCAAAAGCATGGTTTCTGAAACTGTAGTAGCAGTGGCACCATTTCTTGAAGTATTGATACGTTGCTTCATACCTCTTCCTTGATTTTTCTGGCAGCAGCGACAGTGTTCATCAGCTGTGGTTATTATAATACGGCACGGTGCGAGAATGGCTGAGACAAGAACTGTAATTTGCTGTTGTCAAACTGTTGTCAGTAGTAATAACCCAAGGACATTGATAATTGTTCGAAAAAATTTAATGACAGATTTCGAAAGCTTGTTGCTTGGAAACAGACCGAGGGTTAAGGTGAATTTCCACAGATCCGTCATACGATGTCCGATTGTAAGTCGAATCACGTAGTATCGGATGAATACAAATGCCAATTTCCATTGCTTGGAAACAATCGTACGTTTTAGTAACAAAAATAGTAACATATCACTTTTAAGTTTGGTAACGTGAATGACAAGTGACAGCATATAAGTCATTGTCGACAGTTTTTTGTACTTTTAAATTTTACTTACTTACTTCCTGGTTTGTTGCACAGTGTTAGTTTGTTGTTTGGGTTTGGTCTTCGACAATAAATTAGTTTATTTGAGAAAAATGGATTCTCAATCAGTCATCGATGATGACGATTACTATCTATAATTATTATTATTCATACTTAAATCGTATCCCACAAAAATGGCACATCATGAAAAAGTTGGGTTAAATTAGATCCGATGACGGATAAAAGTTGAACATTTTTCAACTTTATCCGATAACGGACGTGAATTAAAACTTCCGGACAAATATTTCGCGGCTGGTCAATTTTGAATTTTTCCACCAATCAGAGAACTTTCGGATGATGTGGAAATCCACCTTTATTCAGACATTTCGTAATATTAAATATTTGAAACATGGAGACTAGATATAAGGAGCACAAACTTGTATAGGAAAAATCTCGAAAAAGTGTCCAGCGGTAAGGTACAAATAGTAGATGGCGCGAGAGTAGCTAGCTATTAAAATTACAGAGTGAAGTTTGCTGAACAAGTTAACCTAACAAAAAATGAAAATAGTGTTTATTTTTATAGAAGTTTTTATAAAAATTTACAATGTGAAAAACGTGTGTCGTGAAAAGTTGACCAACTAGAAGTAAAGTTGAAAATAAAAAAAATTACACACCCCAGCCTCTGTCTTATTTTCGAGCAACAGTAATTGGTTGATGTAGGACTCTCGGGTTGGGTTTATTGTTTTCATTACTATTTTGCAACACAATTGCCTATATAATGATATTGAAGAAACTCACCTTTAACCATACATAGCACCAGCTACGGGAAATACTTATTTTTTCCTTGTAATTTGCTAAAACCAAGCATAACAGGTAACCGAATGAAAATAAACAAACCCTCCATTTACATAACCTAAAATTTAACACGTCAAACATGATTTTAATCGCTAGCCTCCCCAGCGCCACCACAATCTACCTAATTTCGACGGACACTTTTTATATACAGAGTTTGTGCTCCTTATATCTAGTCTCCATGATTTGAAACTTCAAAATCGAAATAAATCAATATGTGTCCATAGCAACGTGAAAATAACCCATGGTCTGTTATCAGTGTAAAGTTGACATGATTGGGTGAAATTGTTCATATGATAAAAAATGAGGAAATTTGATTGGTTCTTGTAAAGATCTACGAAAAAATATAATATGCACCTCGGCGAATTATCTATTTTTTCTCGGCTGTTTGTCAGTCTCGGCTACGCCTCGACTATCAATTTGCAGGTACGACTATAATAGACAGTTTTTTGTCCTTGATACATAAATAACTATTTAACAACTTAAAGTGTACCAAATAAAACAAGACACTCCAATTATTTCCGGGTAATTGAATCTAACTTCGACTACTGAATTGGTTATGTGTTATGTAATATGTAAAAATATGGAGATTTAATTTCTGAAAGGGAACACCTGTATGATCCAATCACATACCAAAAGAGAATTACTTAACGTACACGAAACATAATAAACTATTAAATATAAGAAAAAACTTATAATAACACGTATCAAATTATGTTTGTAGCCCGTAGCGTTTATGCATAGTATACGGTGTATTAATTAAATGCGATTTTACTGCAAATAATTTTCATTAGCACATATGCAAGAAACACGTGGGTAAAGCGCAAAAAATATGTCCCTCGCTATTTTATTGTCGGTTAATTTTCATTCACTTTCTGGTTAGGCCGGTTACTGATCACAATAAACATATATTTCTATATTATCTCATTACATGGTAGAACGAGAATAAAATATTCTACAGCATCGTCAACGACCGAGAGAAATTCTTATACTATATTAATTGATAATTTTTACAACTGTGAATGAAAAATTGTTAATAGGGATAAAAACTCACTATATAATGGAGTTTCTTTGATCAAATATATGCAACACCCCGTATATCAATACCCATTGATAAACAAAGATGAGTTAAATAAATATTAATAGGTATGCAGACGGCAAAGTGCAGATCAGTCATTAATATATTAGCTAGAAGTAATGTCCGCAATATGTCAAGCATTGACAGATGTGGACGCATTTGCCTCCATGCCTTCTACGCCTGCCTTACCTACGCACGGCACGCGAGCCAAGTGCAAGCCTGCGCAGTAAATTTTGTGCATGCTGAGAGACACACGTATAGCGCCTGCGTCTGAAAAGATACGCTTGTTCAATGCCAATCTATGCTTAAGCGTAGGACGTAGGGTGCGTTCTAGGACTCGGTCAGTTAATTTCTCGAGGGTGTCTGTGAATTATCATTGGATAACCGTAGATCGTTCCAGCTCCATAAAGCAGTGACAGCTCAAAGAATAAACCTGAAGCTACATAAGATTTTTTTTTATTTTCAGATGTAGGTTTTAAACAAAGTGTATGTTTCATGGGCTGATTTTCATGAATCTAACTGGCCTAAATTGAGTAGTCACCGATAAACAGCTGTGTTCGGTTGCATTTTTTGGTATTGATTGTTCAGTAGTCGGTTGGAATAGGATATTAGATTGTAAAGAGGTTAAAGTAAGGTTGCTTGTACTCATTAATTGTGTAGGAGGGCTTTAAAGTTGTATTAATTATGCGTGTGAACAAATTTGCAGACAATACAATCCGCGTGTACGCCTAATTATGATTTTTGATAGGTTTTAATAAACAGCAGATCAGAAAAATGATTTGAAAAAGTAGTATTGGTTTGAAGGAAATGAAAAAAATATAGAGATGGTTCAGCTTACGGTTGCCATCCGTCCGGGTTTCCCCGGATTTGTCCTAGTTGACCTCTAACATAATGCCTTCAACATTGAACTACGAACTGCCTTATACCGTCCTAATAGAACAATAAAAATTTTCTAGGACAGCACTTAGCTCTCACCGTGTAACGTCGAAATTGATTTTAGACTGCCAAAAAAGACTCTCCTCAATAGGAGTACTCAATAAAGTATTGCTGGTCTGGATCCCTGGCCATTCTGGCATGGAAGGAAACGAGAAGGCAGACTCTCTTGCAAGGAAGGGTGCCGCACGTGTTTCTATCGGACCAGAACCTACAATTGGCATCGCAATAAGTTTTGCCAAACAAACACTGAATACCTGGACGGCAAGAAGAGCTTTAGACTTCTGGCATAATTTACCAGGATTGGTTCATTCAAAGGCTTTCATACATCCTTCGAAGAATGTTTCCAAACAAATGTAAGACTATAGCAGGCATGACCTACGTTGTCTAACTGGCCTTTTAACTGGCCACTGTCATCTGAATCATCATATGCTAAAACTTGGACTGTCGGAAGATCCGACCTGCCGTCTTTGTCTGGAAGATGATGAAACAGCAGAGCATATAATTTGTGCCTGCCCCGCCGCGGCTCGAATAAGGTATCTGATGTTTGGCAGGGATTCTCTCTCGCCCTCGGACCTGAAATATCATTCACCAAATAAACGAATCGGCTTTGTTAAGAAGCTGAATTTGTTTGGTGAAATCTGAATAGGTGTGAGTCGCAGTGCAGGGCCTTATAGACCCACTCACCTAAAACCTAACCTAACCATCCATTAGCTTAGCGTGCCTGGGCAGTTTCATTATCAATAATTTATTTTACGAACCTCAACACCATTAAACCAATAGCAATGACAGTTTTGACCTTCTATTAGAAATGCATTATTGCTAGTGTCAGGTATTTGGTATTTTGTAAGAAACTCATGACAGTATCGGCACCTAATAATGTTTTCAATAACAACGAGGGTGTCGTTGCTGTGCCAGTGTGATATTTTGTGCCAATAGTCAACTGTAGAGGCGTGTTTTTGAGGAAAAGATCCTGGAAAATATTCGATCTTATCTTGGAGGTAACCTCCAAATTTATCAAAGATTTAAGGATGTAAATACAGAATTTTTACCTACTTAGACACGTTAGGCTGTAGGTTTGAGTTTAAATATTTAAAAAATAGGAAAATTTAAATTGTTAGCTCATTTAAGAATTGGTATTAAATAAAATTTAACAGAAATGTTGATTCAATACTACTACAGTTTAAATTATTTTGAAAATCTCTCAGTATTTAACTTGCAGATCCTTCAAATCAAAAATGTACCAGTATTCAATCTGTACTGTTTGTTATTCGTGTTTCAAACAGTTTAATCTTGTTTTATTTACTTACGATCTGGGACGGTGAAGAAAAAAAATTCTCCGAAAATATGGTTCCATGACCTTTTAATACATTTTTTTTTTCGTTTTTATTATTTTTTTTTTCGTAATTCCGACAAAATGAGAAAATTTGTATTCAGGAAGGATTGTTAGTTGGTTATTGTTCCCAAGATAGGCAACCCACGTATGAAGCCGCTCCGAATGTCGATATAATCTGACAGATAAGCACCCTTCTCAAATCCCGAACTTCTCGCTTTATAGCCGTATGGTTACTTCGGAGGTCACAGGCCAGAACATCAAAAGTGTACTTTAGTGCAGTCAAATTACAACATTTTTTTAATAATAATCGGCATATTTAACTAATAGTGTACTTCATCATACATTTACGAGGAAGATGCTTAGCCGATATGTTTTTTTTACAGACACAACACTCCAAATTTGCTGAAATATGGAAAGAATCACGCTTCTGAATCTTTCGCTTACAAATTTCCAAGGAAATCGTATATTAGATGTTCATTTAACACTAAAATTCCAATAACTTCCGATCATAAAAATTGGCTTCATCGATAATATATTGTTAAGCTTCACCCATATCATTTTGAACTTCTACCTACACAATACTTTTTAAAGAGCTTCACTCTTGTTTTGAATCAAATTCGGTCAGAATTTTGTTCATTTTATAGTATTTTCTTTTAGATCTTCACCTATATACTTTTGACTTCCCTTCACGATTTTGTTGTTCAGTTAACTTCACCTTAAGTAAACCAAACGTTTTCATAAAAAAATTTATAAATTTAAGTCTCTCTCTTCACTGAATATTATCAATTTTATATACTGCCGATTTTATACGGTGAAATTGAGTATCCACTCATGAAACACTCCTTGAAGAGCTTCACAATTTTTTTAAGCCAAATTCGAAGAAAATCTTGCTCATTCCATTGAAGAACTTCACCCATCTAGTTTTGACGTTACCGTTGTTAAGTTTTCACCTTTACAATTCCTTTTCCCAGTAAACTTCACCTTCAACCAAACTTTTTTGCTTCACCTTTTTGGTTTTGGGGAAGCTTCACCTTAATTGAACCATATATACATAAACCATGTTGAAAACATTCTTTAGAAGCTTCACAAACATATTTTTAAGCTTCACCCCATTTTGATATTCTTGTAAAATCAAGATTTCATGTTTGGAGTCAACTTTTTCACCTTTTTTTCAAATACAAGTTCCACGTTCTTCAAATACAATGCGTTTGAATATTGAGTTATCCATTTTTAAATTATTTTTACCGTTTTTACTTCAATTGAATTAATTGTAGAGGTTCTTTCGCTTCACCCATTGTACATTTTAAATATTAATTCAACTATTATTGCATTTTTATAATCCTTAAATTGGCTAAGCTCTGTTTCAATGAAGTAACTCAAATTTCCTCGGACTATTGTTTACATACAAAGTATCATAACGAGTGGGAGACAGTTAAGAGAATAATGTTTATATGGCGAAATTTTGATTGATGTTGTACATGATATTATGGTTATTGCCTTAAGTAATAGAACAATTAAGCCTAACGTTTCACTATCTTAAGTAGGTAAAACAAAATAAAAAAATTATCAAAACTATAAGAATATTATTTAATTTAAATGCCGGAAACATTAATAAATAAGAGGAAGAGCATAAAATAGTGTCAGGCCTAGTAATATTACAAACAGAAATGTCGAAGTGTCACACTGAAGATGTTAGTAATATTACAAACAAAAATGTTGAATATCGTAAGATATTAAGTGAGCTGTGAAATACCTTCTGTTGAATATATAAGTCGGCTATGAAAGCCTAGGGACAAGAGACAGTTACCAAATGGTTGTTCCAAAAATTTGAAGAGAACGCTTAACTTTTTTTGACATTGTTTTTGCCTTCTTGGCACGTGTAAAATAACGTACACTCTATATAAACAATAACAAATGAAACGATCAACAATCTCTCTAGTACAAAAGGGTGAAATACAGTTACACATTGAGTTTTTAATTCTTAACGGTCCCATTGAAACGATATTATCAGTAAACATAATAATATCATTAATCATAGAACAAATTGAAATGAATTTTCTTACTATTGTGTTTATTAATATGAGAAGCAGATTGTTGTGCAACTAAATAAACGTAAATTAATGTTTTATTAGCCTTAACTTTTTTTTTCAAGACGTTTAAAACAGTTGGTAGGTTTCACTGAAATATGTTGATGAATATAATTGAAATTTTTGAATATTTTGGAAACAAAAATTGGATTTCACATGGTTGTAGCTTCTCAGGTGTATCTTTAATTGTCTGAAGTCTACTAGAACATGTCTATATGTTCCAATATTACTCGTATATTGGTGTTGATACTACACATGGGTTAAAATATTTGAAGGGTTGTTCCAACCCCTCTCTTTGCTAGTTCATCCACTATTTTATTTCCATGTTTCTCATAGATATTATTCATATTTAAATTAATTTAAGTACGATCATGTGGGGAGTAATGGTTTAAATGCTATTCCAAATCATTCAACAAAGCAGTTAAAACTCATCTCTAGTTCTGTTCACGTTATTTCAAGTACAAGTGTAGAGTTTAGTATTGTGAAACCTCTGTAGTATTAAGTTAATAAACAGTGTACACAAATCAAGGGCTCTCTTTCCTCCCGGCACGATACACAGCTTTTCTGCTTAAAAGATGCCTGAGGTTTTTCCCCAGTGTTGAGAGTGTTTGGTCCCTGGAACGTACGCTCCTATCCCTCCTCCTTGAGTAGCAGAGACGAGAACGAGCAAAGACATTGTCTCCATCTGCACAACCAGAGGATGCCCACAGGGAGGAGTAGCATCCCCATTAATGTGGAGTCTGACGGTTGACGAACTCCTGTGTGGTTTGACGGACCTCGGAATATCCTACCAAGGATATGCCGATGATATTGTCATAACAGCCAGGGGAAAATTTGAAAACACCCTTTGTGACGTCGTACAAAAGGGTCTGAGCTATACAAATAGCTGGTGTAGGCAAGTGGGACTCAGCATCAACCCCACCAAAACCATCTTGATAGCCTTCACTAAGAAAAGAAAACTCAACCTCAAAACCATTAAACTTGATGGAAACGACGTTGAATGGAGACAAGAAGTCAAGTATCTATTTTTGACTCTAGACAGCAAACTCCTGTGGAACAAACACGAGAAGGAGATTACATACAAAGCAAAAATGGCTCTAATGGTGTGCAGGAATCTGGCAGGGAGAAACTGGGGTTGTAACCCAAAAATCCTGAGCTGGATGTACACTGCCATAGTGAGACCAATTATCACTTATGGAGCCATTGCGTGGAGTAGTACAACTAGCCTCTTGACGACGAGAGAAAACCTCTCCAAAATTCAAAAACTAGCCTGTATATGCATAACAGGAGGTTGGTTGAATTACAAGAAATTGAACATTCGTTCTACCCTACCACTTACCCCAATCCCAACTCAACTTATACTATTTTTGAATTTCATTTACGCCTCATAACAATGTCCTAACTTGACAACAGCAATAGAGAGACATTCCGAACTCTCTATTGCTCTCTTCATCCCCTTTCATTTTATTTGGAAATATGCGTTTTGATCGATACAGATGTTCCTTTCGGGCAGCAAATAGTATCAATACATCACATTTCAATTATTTACATATGAAATTTAGAGACTAAGAATTACAATTTAATAAAACACGGATTGTTTATGTTAACTGCGAACGATTTCCTACTAATATAAATTCAACGCGATCATAAAATGTGTCTATAATGTAATGGGTGTCAAGCTGTCTCTAAAGGAATAATAAACAAGTATGTTCTATTAATTAATAACAAGAGTATATTTAAATAATAAATAATTCACAAGTGAACAGTTGGTTTCCTAGTTTCTTTGTAATTGAACATTTTACTTGTAATCGGTCGTTTGAAATTAAATCGAGCAGTACTTTTTATTATTCAATACAACGACGCTGCATCCAATTATAGGTATGAAGTGTGAGAAAAATGTCATTATTTATGGGTTAAGTGATCAATATAATCCGGCTTTATGTATACATTTCCTTTTATCAGTAATGGCGGTGGTATTATCTAATGATACATATCACATCACGTTAAACATATAAAGGAAGAAAAGAGATTCACCTCGAGCGATTGACGGGTACTATTTATATTGATAGATTTTATTAAATCAATGGGAAATTAATAAGGTGTAAGCCGTTTGTATTCGTTTTACGGCCGTATTTACCAATATACTCTTATCAAACTCATAACTAAAAAAGAGATAAACTTAAACATACTGTTAAGAACATTTTGATATTCACATGTGAACCTCTGGTATTGAACAAACTGGTAATTTGCACAAAGTAATAAATATCGGTGTCATCTGTTGTAAAAAGTATTTTAAATTAACTAGAAATAACTATTCTACTTTTGTTATTTTATGCGATATAAACATCCTTTCTTGAACTGTAAAATTAATGTTATTAGACATGTATCGTCTGAATAAACTAATGCTACTGTTTGGTGAAGTAGAACAAACAAATACAAGGGAAGCGCCAAAGGTAGTTTTATAATAAAAACATGGTTTTTAATTAACCGAGTAAGGGTATAAAAATTGTAGGTTTAGTAAATATTTCAATGCTCCTAAAAATATCTGGGATGGTTCATTAGATTCGAAATTATTTCTAGAAAAGTGTATCGAGAGCACAAAAAAAATGTATTTCCTTTTTTAGCCAATATTTCGAAAAGTAGAAATATTTAAGAAAGTGAGAAAAAGTATTCTTAAAGATGAGGAAATTTGACATAAGTACCAACTCCCTGAACTCTATCTCCATTATTTATAATTTTAATTCGACCCTGAAAATAGGTCTCCGCGACAGTTAATTCAAAAATTTGAAAAATTATGATGTATTCTCAGCAAGTTAGGCAATTGTTATTTAATAAAATGTTCTCAAACTCCCTTCTTCATTGTAAGATAAAAAATTAATGATTTTTTCAAGTTAACAATAAATTACTGATCTGCTAACTAGTACAGTGTGTCCACGGATGGAGTGCCCAAAAGGAGAAACATTTTTTTTGTAGTTTTAGTGAAAAATGTAATTCTTGATCAAAAGTTTTGATTGTTTTTCAAAACCTGCTTCATTTTATAGTCCATTTTATGGAAAATGCGATGAATTTTTGCAGTAAGTTCGAAAATGTAAGTGAGTGACGATAACTATACACCTAAGTTATATAGGTAATTGTATACTTATCTTTTCCTATTAATTTGAACTGTTTTAAGAACGTACAGTTAAAATATTTGATTTTCTAGTGCCCCTCGTATATTTTCCGTGTTACTTTGATATTAATCTTTCTCGGTGATTATGACGGTATATAACTACGCACTGTAGTACCAGCCTAGAGGTACCATTTAGATATACCGGAGTACCCTTAAGTCATCATTAATGCACTATTGTTTTATTAAATTAGATTTAGAGTCGTATTATGATGTAGTACGAGAAAATATGAGAATTTAGAGGTCTACGGCTGTAAGTAATGAATGGAATTCATGAAAATCACACGCATACTAACGTATTTAAATGTAAATCAAGCAATAATTTGTTACAGCTTAATAATCAAATTGTTAAAAAATGTATTTATGTAGTTTGTGAATGTCCTTGGGGGATATTTAACGTGAATCTAGGTGCTAATGGAAATCCCTCAAAGATTTTTTGTTTAGTAGACATTTATCTTAATCTCTGTTACAGACTTATATAAATTCAATAGATGTCATTTTTCAATGGGGCACCCTGTATATTAAGCAATGTCTTGGAACGTGTTACTTTCAAGTTTAAAATCGGTACACGGGGAGATAATCCAGAGTAGGTACTTTAACTACAATATTGCATTAAGTAACTGTTAGTATCTTCTTTAGTAGTTCCTTGTGGTATGTTCATTATTCTTCTCGTTGTTTTCCTGGGAAATACTCGGATAATCGTTTCGGTAGCATAGTTTTTTTTTTAAATTCTTGTCTCTACCTGACAGAAAAGAATTGGAATTTTGAGAATATCAAGAAGTGGTCTCAAAAACAGTGCCTAGAATTTTAGAAAATATACAGAAGAAAGTAGTTTTCCGGTATATAAGCCTTCAGCTTTGCAGATGACACAGTAGAATTTTATAGTTCCTTCACATGGCAAAACTTAAAAAATAAAATAAAAACCGATTTTCCTGATATTGCTAGTTGGTTACAATATAATAAACTAACTCTCAACTACAGTAAAACGAATTACTTAACTTTTTCATCTTACATAACTGGCTTACCTAACTTGGGGCCACTGAACATCGGAGTAACAAACTACATTCAAGAAACAGAAAAAATAAAATATCTCGGTATTAAAATTTATCGACATTTGAGGTGGGATCTACAATGTAATGATATAGTGAAAAAAATAAGAGCCATCTTCCAAAATTCAAGTATTTAAAAGAAATTCTTGAGCCTAAAGAATTAAAAGTCTTACTCACTGGTGGAATCATTGATTTCTTATGGAGTTGTCGGTTGGGGCGGAGTGAAAGATTGTTTCTTAAATAGAGTTCATATTCTACAAAAATGGTTTTTAAGAATCAAAAATATTTTATATCCATCGAATCAACTGTATATATAGATGCTCAGGTAAAATATGTAGTACGTCAACTTTTCATTCAAAAAATATTGTTGTTTATATTTCAAAGTAAAATAGAATTTGTACATCATGAACATTCTTACAAAAATAGGGGATATGAAGGGATCGTTTTCCCACGCAGTGAGAAAACTATTGGGCAAAGAAATGCTAATTATTTATCACCAAGAATTTACGTACTGTTGTCAGATGATATAAAAAGTTAAAAAAATTACAATTTATTTAAAAAGCGAATTAAAAAATGGATTGTGGAAATAGACAGACGATTCTTTAGCAATATACCTAGTAAATCAAACTCTATTATAATTGAAAGTATCCATTTCAGAAATATTTAGGTGTCTAACAATTAATACGGTACCCCTTAATTATTGAACTCGACGATTTACTGGATTTGTCTTTTTACCGGATTTGACAATTTACTGGACTCGACAATGTACTGGACTTGACAAAAAACTGATTTTTTTCGGTCACAATACAAGTAGTAATAAAAACTACTTCTGCGACCTAAACTATTTATTCAATTTAGGCTAACTAATTGTACCTATGTATCTATTTTTATTGAATTGAACAAATTATTATTATTATATTTTTGTCAAGATTTAATCAATATGGAAGTCCGTCCCTGTACAATGTAATATGAGGCAGGTAGGCCCTGACCCTGACGGAGCAATTTTACAAGTAAACGCCCACAGAAAGGAATCACCGGCTCTGTAATCGGAGACGTCATTATCGCAAGTGGCCCTCTACCTCGTCGCCTATCCGGCCACAATACCCACTGGTAAAAAATTAAAGAACCAAATGGGTCAAAAACTCACAAATATTATTTTCATTGGCGTTCAAATAAAAATATACAACGACGAGTGTCAAAATTGAAATTGTAATCGACCCAATTACATTTAAATTATCATAAATTAATTAGTTAACTGTGTAGACAGCAATTTAATAATCTTATCGAAGCAACATTAATTAAAAAACAGAAATCAAAACAGCTACATAGATGTCGGTTACAAATGATTATTGATGAAAGTTAATTGCCAGTAATTGTCCCAAGATAATTAATTTATTTATTTATTGCAGAAAATGTTTTTTTTTCAGGTTATGCATACATCTACATTAATAAAACGAGTGGAATATGCAGAAAAGATCTACAAATAGGGAAAATATTTCTTATAAATAGTAAAAAGTCTTTCCCTGCAACATTGCGCTGGTGGCATAAAACCCCAGGTCAAAGGAAGGCTAAACTATTCCTTAAAAGCCCTTCGGCCAAACTGTCACGCGACCTACTAGGTCAAAGTCGAGAAACGACGAGGATGATGGTGGGAGTGCTGACCGGTCATTGTAGGCTGAGCAAGTTTATGCACACAATTGGCCTAGCAGATGACAGACTATGTAGGTTTTGTAGGTTTCCAGGCTAATAGTTTTAACAAAAAGAATAAAGCTAGATATCGAGCTCTAAAACTAGGGGGGACCACAATAGATCTGCAAAGACAAAGAGCCACTCCATTTCTAATCTAATCTTATCTAATCCCTACAACATTTCATTCACTGCAACATCTACTGTCCTCTGCATCTTTATACCAAACCCCCATTGCATCTAATGAAGGTGTTGAGCAGTTCAGCTTAATTTTTGGACATACCTTTATTTTGTGTCTCAAAAGTTACATTTGCCAACGTGTGAGCATCGTACATGTACGGGTGGTGTAAGCGTCAATAGATATTCAAGGTCAAAGGTCGCAGAAATCAGTTTTTTTGAGAATACCCAGTTTCTAAAATCCTATTTGCGTCTATTATAAAAATTGTAGATGATGAAAGTCTCTACAAAATTAATTCCAAAGCTTTTTCCTCACGTCGAACCGTTTTTGATATAGACGATAGATTGTGATTTGATGAAGAATTCGTCCAACCAATTGATGTTTAACAAAGTGACGAAGATGTCCAAGACTCTCAACACTATTCTTATAGCTCAAAGTTTTGGTTATTTATTCGTTGGAGATCATTAAACAGCATAAATGCCCACCTGTATACCGGCAGGTGGGCGCCTATGATTGAAAGTAACCTACCTTTTTTTGTTTTTATTTTGACCCAGAGGAAGTAGGTACCACAGAAAAAGAATTGGTTTCGAGCATTGGCTTTTTTGCGGTTGTTTTCAATTAATGGATTTTTGGGATTTATTAACTTTTGGTCTGTAATTTTGGATTTTTAAGACCCTTTGTTTCAGTCGAAAAAAAAATAATTTGAATGGGAATATCACTTCAAAGTCGTTTTCGGAAGATAATTGGTGGCATAACAGTGGATATTATTATTATTTTATTTTCATAATTATACTCGTTGCTAATAACTTCGTTAAATTGATCATAAAATGCTTCTACTACAGAATAACTATTGAAACAAACGCCTCGGTAGATAACAATATTATCCTGAGGTGAGTTAAGGGGCACGACAGGAGCAAAGGTTACCGCATTGCTGATTCTTTAGCCAGGGAAGCGGCTGGACTAAGAATTATTGGACCCGACGACACCTACGGCATGACGAACTCGACAATTGCGGATGCAATTGAGGGATGTAGTTTTGCCAGGATCACCGTGGGGGACCCTGGGAAGCTGGAGTCGACAAAATATTTGGCAATGACCAGGAAAACCCTACATTCAACGGTAGGATTTTTGACTCTCCATACAATGGGGCTAGTGGACTCACCTCTATGCAAGATGTGTGAACAGGAAGATGAATCTGTCAGGCATGTCTTATGCGAGTGCCCGGATATATCGTCAATAAGAGAGTGTGTGTTTGGTGAGTTTTGTCCTGCACCTGCCGATATAAAGAAGATGTCTCCCAGTGACCTATTCACCTTCCTGGAAAAGACAGGATGGACGATGACCTAGAAAGACAAATCCTCGGGAGCCTAAGTGCTGTGAGCTTAACTCACCCTCCCTACTCTACAGACAGACAGAACTATTGAAATAGTTTAGGTTTCTAGTAACTTCATACCCTCAAATTTTTATTATCTACTTCCTTCCTTAATCCATTGGCTCTTCTAATTCGTATGTGCCAACTTTTCTTTACTCAGTTACTAAGAACATTCTCGGAAACTATTAGTTCCTTCAGACGTATTACCTGAAGGAAATTAATGATAGTCGCAGGCGTCAGTTCGAATAAGAACTACTACTCCTCGTGAACTAAGACATAAATCCATAACTCCCCAGATAGTGTGCCCCAGGATTCTATGGTAGATTTCTTCTTCCATTCCACATAGAATTTGGTATATCAGAAAATTGCTGCACGTACATCTCGGTGAATTCAAACTAAACATCAGTCGTACTTGAGACACGTGCCAAAACAGGAAATTCCTGGTCAAAAAACCCTCGGAGAAGCTGATTAATGAAATATTGAACCTCAGCAGGGGTCAGTGACAGGATTACTCTCCGGTTACTGTAGGAAGCACATTCATACAATCAGCATATTATCTTCGAATGTGAAGCATTGTCTTACTGGAGATATAAACTCCTAGGTTAGGTTAGGATTATGGTGAGTGGGTCTATAAGGCACTCCACTGCGACTCGCAAGAGTCTATTGTGGCTCCTAGGACTATAGCATCCAAGGGAAGATTTCTCCAAGAAGGACCTAGGAAAAAGACTGTTGAGCCTGATATGTAGTACTGGTCTCTTCACATAAACCAAGATCACAAAAAGCCTAATCGCTCAACCCAATTATTTTAAATGAACAGTTCCGCTAGACAATAATATATACGTACTAAAAGAACTTTAATTTCTTGTTATCCTTTTTATAATAATATAATCATTAAAAAGGCAAATTTTATCTAGTTTATCTAATAGCATCTTCCCCCGGATACATTGTTGCATACTTATTTCCTCGAGGTTCAATCGAGAATTGTGTTTGTACGGGAACGACGACTCGAAAAAGGCGGATTTTACTTCCAAATTAAAATTTTCAAATAACCCATTGTGTAACGGACAAAAAACACGTGTGCAAGTCATAATAGGAGACGCATTCTCGACGAGATTCAAGAATCTCAACAATATGATGAGTTACAGAGGTGGAATCTCCCAATATGCACGTCGAAGCATACGTTGGATAAAGTTTATGAATGAGGTATGACGATCATCTATATATTCAGATAAATAATCTTTAAAAATTTGTTTAAATTAATGTATTGTTCATCCGCACTCCGAAATAATACTTCAATTTAATGACTGGTAGAAAATAATCAATGAATTTGTGTTAAATTTGATTGAATCCCGAATAAAAAAATTATGAGTATCTACCAGTTGTTGTCTAGAACAATACCCATGACCACAAAATTGACTATTTCCTGCTGTAAAGCTGTGGCCTCGATTATATTTTCATTTATTATCCGACCACAATCAATATAAGTAATTACTAGCAAACAAAATTCTACGATGTGAAAGGAACAATAAAAAAATTTAAAAAAACCGCAAACTTCTGGGTATTTTCGGAAGATACAGTAGAACGAAGATGCCAGTCACAAAATGGATTTTTGCTTAATTGGAATACAACAAATTCCAACGTTTGTACATATTATTACAACTGATGAAAAAATGCAACTCAAAGTGTCTAATTTGATATAGGAATTATGTAATTATTGACATTTGAATTCTATTACAAATATGGTGCCCGTGGGAATATTTTTTTGGTGGAAAATACTTCTAGTAGCGATTTTTGAAAAAGCATGTTTCAGTTTGCACAAAATTCTGTAATAGAAGTAACTTCTGACCCTGTTTCATCGGTCCTATATTTGAAAATTTACATTTACATTTACTACCCAGTTTGATACTAAACTAAAATCTAGGAAAAGAGGTGACGTATTTGCAGGTTATAATCTAATACTATCTTCAGATTGCGAAAGGGCTTTTCGAACCGTACGATTTACACAAGCACGACAAGGAAAATATGAGAAAAACAGCTTGAAAGAGAGCAAAGGAACAATTGTGCGTGGCCAGCGAGGACGTGTATATAGTTTCAGAGGCCGGCCGAATGTCCACTGCCCCCCATTTCAACCGCTGCTGCCAGAAGCGCAGACTAATTTGTACAAATATGATATTTTTGTCTCGTCATCGTTGACTCCTCCTTTTCGAGTTCATGCACTATTAGGCAAAACCAAACACCTCCATCCGGCAACAGTGTCCTTTACAGAGAGAATTCACATTTAAATTGCTATTCCTAGGTCTTTGATCACGTTGGAAGCGCATGCCATTGTATTTGAAAATGACACTGTTACCGGATGGAGGTGTTTGGTTTTGCCTAATAGTGCATGAGCTCGAAAAGGAGAAGGAGAGAAAAATATCATTTGTACAAATTAGCTGCGCTTCTGGCAATATCGGTTGAAATGGGGAGGCAGTGAACATTCGACCGGCCTCTGGAACTAAATACACGCCCTTGTTGGCCACGCACAGTTGTTCTTTCTCTCTCTTTCAAGCTGTTTTCTCATTTTTCCTTGTCGTTCTTGTGTAAATCGTACGGTTCGAAAAGCCCTTCCGCAATCTGTACTTCTTTTAACATCTTTAACGTAACGTAACTTTCTAACACAAATACAGCTTGCACACTACTGACTGTCCTACACTGGTTGGGCGTTTGCCCAAATATTACTCTCCCTTGTCTAGTAAATCTAAGTAATTGACAACTACTGTACTATATCTCGAAATAGAACTTGGTGCATACATTTTTTATTGGAACTATACGTCCATGCTTTCAAAGAATTTTCAACGTTATTCACCCAATATATTAATAAAACCATCGTAATATAATTAACCTTAATCTTATCCCAATTAGTATCAGCGGTAGTACTGCTGAATCACGACGCACTATGCAATCATAGTGGTTTGAGGCTCTTTAAAAAGAATGCTTTCAGACCACAAATGAATAAAGTAAACCGTATGTCTGAAGAAATCGAGATAAAATCTTCAAGATAGCTCTTTTGTGGGATTGTTTCTTGAAAATTACACACGAAATTTGATGGGTAATTTATAAAAGAAATAGGTACTATGTGAAATTATTTATGTGGGAAATCTAATTCTGAGTAACTCACAAAGCAAACAAGATTGTTTTGTCAATATTATCATTACTTGTCGTGAAAAACATTTTCTAAAATAATAGACACTTTTTTTTTGAACTACTTCTTTATTTCTTGTTTTTTAGTTCTTTTTTTGATGTGTAACATCTTTCCGCTCGGTTCCCTGCAATTTATGGCGGTGATCTCGTGAAATGGAACGGAAGTGTGTAACAGGAAGTCAGTGAAGCGCGCGATATTTGATTTGTCCAATGAACGCTAGCGGTGGTAAATTTCGCTATCAGATGGTAGCAACGAATTTACCAGCCAATGGTATGTGCATCAGTTGTTCACTTAAGCTATACTTTTGTGTACTAATTTATATGCCTAAACTAAGCTGGGATAGGAGTGTACGGGCCAGGAACCAAACACTCTGAAGCTTGGGAAAAACCACAAGTATCTTTAAAGCGGAAATTCACGCCATAAGAAAGTGTGCCCCGTTCAATAATGAAAAAGAATATAGAAGGCAAAAGATAGTCGGATAGTCAAGCAGCCATTAAAGCACTGAGCTTTTTTGTAATCAGTTTTAAAATGGCGTGGGAACGTCTAGGCATACTCAATGAACAAGGCGAGAACAATATAGTAACTTTCCTGGGGATTTCAGGACACACTAGAATAGAAGGAAATAAAATAGAAGATGGACTAGCAAAGGGGGGGACTAAGAGACCCTTTTGGGGGCCGGAACCCTTTTGCGGTATATCAGCCCCAATGTAATATTGAAAGAAATAAGCAAAGCCGAAGAAAAGAGAAGATCTGACCATTGGAAATATCTAGTAGGGTTGTTTATATTGCTTCCCCCTATTTTTTTAAATGATGAACTCAAGCTCGAAATTAACATGTATCGAAATGTTTCAACAACTAACAGTGGTACTGTTATTGACGGAGTTTTTTAAATACTTTGAAATTACAAGTTTACGTCTCATAATATTATAGTTATTATGTCTGTTGCCTCCGCTCTCGTTAACTATTTGGCCTATGGTGGTCTACTATTTTTCTTATACATTTTTTATCTCTTGGAAATATGATTGTAGCCTCATGTAAGTTATTCATTTTTTAACATCTAAATTTGAAAATTCCATTGATTCTCTTTCATTATTATTTATTATTTATAGCTTCCTTTCCATTACTGCTTCCTTTTACCTCCTTTCTCTCCTTTTCGTCCCTTCTCCCTTGACCAATTTAAGAGCAATTTCTGTCAGAAGTTATCTCATTATTATTTAAAAATCATAAAAATTATAAAACACAACCTCAAGGAAATTTGTGTACGATTTTGGTTAATAAAATTAACAAATTTATTGACATCCTTCCTGGAAATCCTAAATTGACTACCCAAAATATTTTAAAATGAATTTGAGGATTAAAATATATTAATATTTCCAAGATGTTTTCATATAAAATTATTAATATTCAGGTCGTTAGTTTCCATTATGACTCGCCAGTTTTATTGGAATTCTCACGTACACGCTTGGTCTCGTGATTGTACTATATATTGTTTTATTAAAACCACAAGCTATTCAAATCCATCTTTTTAGAATGCTCATTGTTTTTAAGGGCAGCGAACTTCGTATGTGTAAAAGTGACTTGATAAGAAAATGCGTCAAAGAAAATCTAGTAATAGGATATTTCACGAATACTTCGACACCTTCAGGCAACTGTTTTGGCCTCAATACTGCATAAAAATCAAAAAGTAACTGTTAAAAACTTCACCCCACATCATTTGATATATGTAATATAAAATCAACATAACAATTGTTATCACCTTACAGCTATACAAGCGTAACTAGCAAGTAACAAAAGTAAATTACAACGTTATATATTTTATTCATCTCAGTTTGTATCAGTTTATATCGAGATTTGTGAGAAAAATGTTATAGAAAAGGTTATATTGTTACAATTTTGATATTGAACAATTTATGAACACCGAGTACTTTATTTATGTATTGTGCTAAAGAAAGGTACTTGATAATAGTACACTTAGATTTGTTAGCCACGATTTTCCAGTGGCGTCAATATTATTAAAGTTTATAAAACTAGAAGGGAGTAATCTAAACCTATACTTATATTTCTAGTAATTATAGACTACCAGCTCTATTTTCATTGTATCACAAATCTGCCATGAACCCTGGACAGTATTAGCTGCGAATATTCACTGAGCGAGTGAACATCATCATCCCATCTAGGGAACAAGTGATGCTCCCAGGTAATTCTGGAGAAATCATCTGGTTCAAGATTGCATAAGAGGGGAAATCGGGAACTGGCTAGATAGGGAACACCAACTCAAATGGAGGTCGACACAAAGGCACTTCCATACAAAGAGTTTACTGAACAAGGTAAACAAGGAACTCTCAACCAGGCAATTGAAACTGAGTAAGAGACATTTGGAGACAGTTTCCGGCCTGATGACTGGACAGTGCACCCTGAGGAAACATCTGCACAAAATGGGTAAAGTTGGTGAACCTATGTGCAGGAAATGTGAACACTATGAATAAACTCCTACTTACATACTCTGCTTCTGCGAGGACTTGCATAGACTCAGACGAAAGCACTTTGAAGAGGAAATAATACAACCATTACAACTACTGAAAATCTCTCCAGTCAAACTAGTGGCCTACATAGAAGACACAAAGCTTCTGGAATGGGAAATGGTACAAAACCAGAGGGGAGTAATCTAAACCTATTCTTATATTTCTGGGAATTAGACTACCAGCTCTACTTTCTCTGCCATTAACCATATCCGCCATGAACCCTGGACAGTATTAGCTGCGAATGAGAATTCTTGTTGTAGAGTTTATACTGCCCAAGTAAAAATATAAAGAGGGAAGAAGACAGTAATGGAAGATTGTTGTTTCGTTGTGAATAAGCAATTTCTTTTTGAAAAAATGTTTGAACGTGATCAATCATTCTTATTACTTAGCAAGGTTCTAAATCTTCTTGACACTGCTAAGATCTCTTTGACATTATTGAATTCATAGTCAATCTTTACTTACTTCTAATTTTTATTGACAATGGATCAAGAAAATAAGAAAGCAAATTAGATACAGGAAGAGAAGAATTATGTAAGCAACAAGTAAATTATTCGTATGTGATTCAAAATACAAAATAAAGCTTTTTTTAAATAAAGTGTATTTATTTGGAGCCAGTACCCTATTAAACAAGCGAACATCGATATTTAGAAAATTACAAAAAGGGTTATTTAAACCTTTTCAAGAAAATGGTAGTGAAGCATTCAAGATTATTCCGAAGCACTTCCACGTGACCAGAGTTCCTTCCTTGAACTTCCTCCAATCAAACGTAAGTGTATGTTCACACAGAGCGCGATTAAGCGATAAGCGATACTATGTTATAACTAGGGCGCTATTAGAACGTTTGCTTTTGGCTTGATGGGTTACCGAGTAAGTGGTGGAGTGGTTACGCTCTCGACTTGCATTCGGAAGGACCGGGGTTCAAATCCCAGGTCCGCCTGACCTGCTATGAGTTTTTTCAGAGGTTTTCTCGTAGCAATAGGTGAATGCTGGGTCAGTACAAACCTCTCGGGCACCTACCACCGTTCCTTCCACTCCCATCCCCTGAACCATAAACAATCCTTATTCCTTCCAATGTTGGCTGAAGAGGCTCCGGAAAGCCTATAGCGGCCCGGTCCCCTCAAGGGTTGAGAATGAAAATCGATCATTCCTTTTTACTTGATGGGTTTGTAATGGTCGCATAGCATCGCTTAATCGCGTTCCATGTGAACGTTCAACAACCAAAAATATGCCGTAGTTGTATTCGATTGTGTCGTAGTTTCTACGCCACTGATGTAAAAAAATAGCAACATTTCTATTTATAATGTTTCATATTCGACTGACATGATTTAATACATAAAGGTAAATGGGGTATTTGCGGTGTACGATCATTTTCTTCTAACAGCTGGCAGCTGCAATAAAAGTGTACTTGGTTTAGAACCGATTTCGCGGAAATAAATTGTTTTTTTTTCAAATTAACCAACGCAACTCTAACGGTACGATTAAATCGAACTACTGAAATCGATTACACGGTTTTTAAGATTCCTCTTGGAATACGTTAACCTCTTTACAATACAACGCCGAGTACAATATAAAAATAAATCGTAAATTAAACAGATTTAATGTTAAGTATTTAAAAATAATAAAATGAAAATAATTTCTGAAGCTATTTGAATAATTGTTGAAATAATATGCTAAAAATATTTTTTATTTTGGTTGGATTTACAAGAGACCAATTAAACAGGCTGTCAATTCAGAAATTCAAAAATTGGATAGGAAAGAATCTTTGAGTTCGTTAAAATAAACCGTGCCTCAGTTTGGTTTGGCGTTTGAGAAGCATCTTCAAACGTATCAGGCAGTGTCGATCTTTGAAGAAGGAGAGTACAGTCCGTCCAATTACTGTCACTCTGCATTGAATTTCAGCTGTCGATGAGGTTGCTGAATAACATGAACTGCCGAAATTTGCAACTCGAAAAGAAAAACGAAGAAGAACCCGTAACGCGGGCTAGTTCAAGGTACAGCAGCGTAGAAATTTGTTTGTTAAGGTAGATAAAATTTAAAAAATCATGGAAGTATTCATGAATTTTGTTTACTTTTTTTTGATAATAAGTTAAAGGCCAAGCCGTGTTTTAGGACAAATTAGTTCGTCCTAGGCGCGTTCGGATAAAATAGTTAATCCTAGCACAAACTAGCATGTCCTAGGAATTAATGCAGGCTTGTCTGTACCTCTCTCTTGTCTGGCAGTTATTTTTTTAGGTTTGTACTGTTTTACCGGATATTAATATTTGGACGCACACGAATTCCCGTCAGGATAACCAGTCTACCTGTTTCATAATTAGGGTACGTTAAGCCGTCATTCGAGTTCCCGTCAGGGTGAAAACTAACCTGTCCAAAAGGTGTTTATGGCAATTGCGGTAAATTATTTGAATCATCTGATATTTAGCTATGTTTTTATTGCATATTGTAATAAGTAAACAGTTAAAGTTTTAAAGGAGGTCCGTTTTCAGATGTATGAAAAAAGAAATAGTTATAAATGTTTTATGTTTGGCACTCTCACACGCTATTATTTTAGTAACCCAACCTAACCCCCTAGCCACCCCAATAGGTTATACAACTTTTTCATTAGAGTTCAAGATTACGAAATACTGGAATCTTCAGAACTTTTAGTTAACCTGGAAACGGATTAAATAAACTGGACGGCAATTTGAGTGCGGGATTAAGATACCTGCAAGTGTCGGACGGGAACTCGTGTGTATTATACTAGTCATTAGGAAATCTGACGGGAATTCGTGAGCACCGTAATATTTAATATTTCAAGCCAACAAACCAAGTAGTTTATTCTCATGTTTGTGAGAGAAGGAAATAAAAAAAAACAATTACTGAAAATTTCATGTATTACTGAAATAATGAATCTGTTTATTCGTTTATTTTCTACGATTTTTTAAAATTTTTAAGTCTCTTAAAAACACCCTTAAAGTACACCAATGAATTTGATGTTTTGAAAAATAAAAAACATTGATCTAAATAAATATTTTTGGAAATTTTTTGCATCGTCCTCTTCTTCCTTTTTTATAAATTTAACAAATTTTAAACCCCCTTAAAAGCCCCCTTCCTAAGGTTAATATCTCACTTGATGCGCTTGATAATTAAGATAAAAAGTATGTTTACCTGTAAATAAAACCCTAATAAAGAGTATCTAAAATTCGCAAATTCACAGAGAAAATAATAGTGGCACAGGAGAAACTATAGTTTATCCGAACGCACTTAAAAAACAGTTTGGCCTGCAACATATATTATATGTATAGAACCGACAAAGTCGACATATTCCAGCTGAACATTTTATAATGCTATATCAGAGACACAAGAAAATTATTTAGAATTACTACAGTTGGCAATATAATTACAAATACCCAATTAGTGCTATCTGAAACCCTGAAAAGAAAAAAGTTCCAGGTTAAAAATCCCCGGCGAGATTGAAAGTAAAATGGCTGGAATAGCATTATGCTGTAATTCATAATTATATATTGCTAACAGTAACATACGTTATCTACATTTGATAATACCACAGTGAAAATTATCTTTTCAGTTGGTGCCTAATAAGATACTTCGTATCTGTGATCGAAATGGTACGTTTCCATGTTGCCATTTCGAATAGAAATTGATTTATTTCATAGTATTAAAGCAGAAGCGTCACCGGTGATAAATACAACAGGGGTTTTTAATCAAAATTAAATTATGTTTGACAATACTGTTGAAAATATTTCATTTTGATTGAGTCAAGACCAAAACCCACAGTATAGTTTGGCAAGTTTATCTGAAGCGACGCGGCATCGGTAAGGGGTGAGGAAACATGGCGGATATCTGTCAAAAACGTGCCAATGGCGTACGGTAACTATTTTTATAAAAGTATATTGAAAATAATAATTATTATTATATAATAATTATATATAAAAACTTATTTTTGCTTTGCTTTAAAGGTAAGGTATTTTTCGGTATATGTTAAAAATAAATGATGTTAAGAATCGTACTTGAATTTAATATGGATACGAAAAAGCTCAAAATCTGACACTGACAATACCAACGCCACTGGATAATCAATGTCAGTCAATTGACAAAGTGAGAGGGCAGAACACACGCACGCTCTTGCCAATAGGAAGTCAGCTGGTCGCTAAGCAACGAATGCCTTTCGATAAATTTTACCAATTGAGTTAGTTCGGAGGGCGTGAAAGTTATGATTTTCGCACAACGCTGCCAGAGCTTGAAGAATCCCATAACAAATTTGGAAAAGTGTTCATCTTTTAATATTCAAAAATTCAAGAAACAAGCACATTAAAGAATTAACGTTTAATCTTATTGTTAACATTGTTAATAATAAAAAGTCCATTTTCTAATTATTATCACTACATACTTAGCACCTTATCTTTTTCACAGTTAAACGTTGCAATATCGAATGTTTTCGACTGCATTCCTTTCACGGCTTCAGATAAACTTGCCAAATAATAGGTAGTCGTTAATCCGATAACAACAGCACGGAAAGCGAAAAGATAATGGCTAGTATGATTATTTTACAACTGAAATATTTAGCTGGTAAAATAATATGTTTTAATTTGTTAAATGATTCTATTATTTATTTTGTGTGTATTTTTCACGATAAATGGTTGACCACCTTATCTATAAATATTTTAATCTGTGTAAATGCAAATGGAGCTTTTATTGCTTGTTTTCCTTTGACTGACCTGCACTGCACCTATACCTACTTTATTTCCAATGCCGTTTTTATATTTACATATAATGGGATTAAAATATTTATAAATAAAATAGAAAGTGGGCAATGTGGGATAATTATTTTGAATATTATCTCGGAATTTTAATTTGTAATAAACATTTCACTCCGAAAGTAATTTTGTGTTTAAAAAAAGGACAAAAAAAGTGCATTTATCGCGGAATACGAAGCGAACTGTTAAAAAATGTTTTTGAATCATCGAAACATCGAGGTTATAGTATAAACGATGCAGCAAAAGAAACATGTAAGTTGACCAAAACCTCAATATCCACAGTAAAAGACATCAAGTAGGGATGGCGATCTGAAATCGATTCCTAGGAGGAAATAAATCGATTTTTTAAATCGATATGTAGGACAGAATCGATTCAATGAATCGATATTTCACCCTTGAAAATCGACATTCGATTTTTTCTTTATTTATCACCATGTTCACTCAATACCCGTAAATGCCGTGATGTATATGAGTATCGTGGGATCATCTGTTCCTTGTGAGCGCCTTTTATCAATTGCCGGCAACATCGCATGCAGAATTGTCAAAAATGGAAATTAATAAATTATCAGCTGATGTCAATACTACGAAGTGTTGTGTAAAACTGGGCGAAATCTGACCAATCAGAGGTCTACAGAATTGCCAACTTAAATTCAAATTACTCCTCCTAGTTTTTAAATGAGGTATAATTGCTGGAACAAACCTATTATATCAATCAGCCAATACAAAAACGAAGTGACGGTAATAAATGTGTTGACCAAATGAATATTTTTATTAATAGTATTGTTATTATTTAAAAACTGGTTAAACGAGCTGAATGCGAAGGAAGAGGATGGAGGTTTTTTTAAGGTAGCACTTTTGTTTTATAACACCCAGTGATATATTACTTATCTTTTGTTCTTGTTTGAAACACTATAAATTGTCTTTTTGGTATCATCATAAAATTTCACCCAACTTAGAGACGCTATTTCGTTAACTTTACTCAAAAATCATTAGTGGAAAATACCACATAATGGTTTCGTTCTGGTACATTTAGAAAGAAATTATATTTTATAGCAGGAAATTTAAAACCTATAAAGATACCAGATGAATATTAGCCTTTTTAGTACAGTGCATTATCGGCGAAGTTTTCAATGTTTCACTAACACTTTTTTGGAATAAAAAAATTTCAAAACCAGACTTTCGATTGCTGGTAATAAATGGTTAATGCAACAATTTAAGATTACCAAAAAAATTATTGCAGTTCCACGAAATGTCTTAAGGTAGACGCATAAGCAAAGTTGGAATATTTTGAAAGTCAAGGGCTAAAACAACTCAATAACGACCGAAATGAACGTTTTATTAGAATACACGCTTTAATAGACATTATGTAACTGGTCTGTGACCAGAAACTGTCCGCAATGTCACACAGTAAAACAGTTTGAAGATGGTTAAATAGATCTGAACGAAACGGTAGAAGACCTTGGTTTACTAGAGAAAACAAAGTTGCCAGAATAGGCTTCTGGATGAAATAAAAAATATTTTAATAGAATACCTGATGCTTTAGATCTAATTTTTTGGAACCCAGTCTCCTGCTCCGCTGGATCTTACGAGTTTGGAGGAGTACTCGACCACCAATAGTCAAATACTCGCACTTATAAGCTTGAGGGAACATGGAATTATAGCTTGAGAACTATTTCCTCATGATTTTATCTTGAATTCAATTAAAAGCATTTCTAGTAGCATAAATATTATGTCGCAAAAATATTTTTTTGTTGTAAATTTAAATTTTTCACTATTAATTTCCTTAATACTTGGAAACATCGATTAAAAATTCACTTGTATATATTAAAAATGTTCCCCTGAATTGTTTGTTACTGTAGAATTGTAGAACGTACCCGTTTTTTTTTACTTTGACGATTCGTAAAAAAAAACTCTTTAGGTTAGGGTATTGTGAAATTTAGTAGTATTTTCATTAAAAGCAACGTCAAGTTCACGATATATAAATTATTCTATATGGAATAGACAAATGGACGAAGCCATTAATTGCTATTACGCAATAAAAAACATTTTACTACCAAAAAAGAAGTTTCTAAGAGAACTGAAACTGAAGTTTATCACTCTATATACAGACCATGCGAGTCGTGGGTTGGCTGGAGAGTAATTCCCGTTTGCACCGTTAGGAATTTAATCACGCCTTTCGTGAGTTTAAAAAGCTCTTAAGTTTTTCGCTTGTCGCACCGCATTACTTAGTAAAGAACTACTCAACGTATCGCGCACATGGCAACACTGAGAAAGTTTAGTAACTTATTAGTGACTTTTCAGATTTGGCTTTGTATCGAGTGTCAACTGTGAACGGTTAACCTATAAATACAAAGAAAACAACAAACTTAAGAAACAAACAGAGGTTATCAAATGACCAGCAGCGCTTTTAGAAACTTATTCATGAGAGGCTTGCTGTTGTTTCAGTAATAATACTTGATCATTTGGACTTGTAGGTTTCCTTATTAGGTAATATTTCACTTGAAAATCATTGGTGAGGTTTCTCTATCAATCCTGAAACCCGTAAACAACGTTGCTTTGTCACTCGAAATTTTCGAAAAAATGCAAATTTCTGAATATGATCAGATTCACGCCATAAGAAAGTGTGCCCAGTTCAATATGAAGGATAAAGAAGGCAAAAAATTATCATAATGTCGCCATTAAAGCACTGAGCTTTTGTGTAATCAGTTCCAAAATGGAGTGGAAACGTCTAAGCATACTCAATGAACTAGGCGAGAACAATATAGTAACTTTCCTGGGGATTCCAGGACACACTAGAATAAAAGGAAATAAAATAGAAAATGGACTAGCAAAGGGGGGGACTAGGAGACCCTTTTGGGGGCCGGAGCCCTTTTGCGGTATATAAGAAATAAGCAAAGCCGAAGAAAAGAGAAGATCTGACCATTGGAAACATCTAGTAGGGCTTAGACAATCAAAGATTCTGATGGGTGACCACATCCCGTTGAGATCAAATGAATGCATAAATCAAATTAAAACTACACTAAGAGTTTTAACATGGATTCTAACGGGACATTGCCGCCTGAACGGGCACCTTAAAAAGCTCAAAATAGTGGAGGAAGAAGATTGTAGGTTTTCTGTTTCTTTGAATATTAAATCCATGTGCACAAGAGTTGAAAAAAATACTTTGTCGTGAGTTTGAGTGGTTTTACTGGCTTTCAGTGTTTTATTATGGGCATGGAGAACTATTATTTTTGGCACGTAATGATGGAGGATTTACGGGAGGCAGAGGAGGAAGTTCGAAATGACGAAGATAGGAGCTCCAGGTTTTTATATGACCATCGCTTGGAAGCATGGCGGCTCTCCGATAAGCAGTTTAAGAGATCGTATTAGAAACTATATAATAAGAAAGGAATTAAAAGTAGCAACCTCTAGTTGGATTCATAAAACAACTGAGGCAACTGAGTTGGTAGAGACACATATGTTAGTCAAGAGAAAGACCGAAAAATACCTGGGACAAAACAATTGAAAGAGAGAAATCTAGCGTGGAATAAAGCAAAAACTAAAGCCAGAAACAAGAAAGAGCTGGAAATTCGTACATGGATGAAAAAAGATTACTTTCCTCTACTATACTATGTGGTAGAAGGATTTTTGATGCATATACTATATGGAATAATAATCTACCGAACTATCGAACCTAGTATTAAAAATAGTCTATGTCTATAATAAGAACAAAACGTTATACGATGTGTATATATAGTTAGCGTGACTTGTTCGTGGTTTTTTATAACTACAAGTCAATTATTTTGTGATTAGTTTTTTCGACTGGTGCAATTATGACTTTGCATTGACATGAACTCTAAGATCTTTTCGGAGTATGGTTGTTAAAAAGCCGGTTGAATCACCTTGACGTTGAAAATGTTCTTTTTTTTTATATACACATTCTTGTTTTATTTCGAATTTATTGTTTTATTACTTAATACGTTTTTATAGTTTAATTTTAAATTTATTTGGACATAGTTAACGATCGAGGATCCCAGATTGGTCAGGTGATAACGATTACGATCTTGAATGTTACTACCTAGAACTTCGTTAATTTGGTTTATTTTTTAATGCGTCTTTTAACGAACATGGGATATTTATTGGTCCACCAATATTCGTTTTCAGTAGCATTCGCCAACAAAGAACGTTTATTACAATTAGATCCACCATATAGTCCTGATTTGACTGAAAACGACGAGTGTTGTATGCTTGTGGTTCAACGGAGGGGAAGCCTCGGTTCGGCGACCTGTGTCATTTTCAATTTACTAGCTCAGATGGTTTAAGCCGGAAACGGTCAGGCCCCGGAACGTGGAAACAAGGTTTTATATTCTTTATGTAAAGATTTTTTCACAGTATAGTTTGAAAAAGACCGCAGGCGTAGTATTTCATTTTACGGGAAGTAAAATAAATCCTGTAAGTAGGACTTAATGCACCAATTAGCAGATGAAAATGTTAAAAGTCGCATTTCTGTCGTATTTATCTTATGCTGTCGATATCCGTAATTTACCTACTTCTAATGATAACAACCTGTTCCATCACGGTAAAACGGTCTTGCGAAGAATTACAAAACAAGTGTATTCGAAAGTTGGCTGCATTGCCCCAAATTACGTAATTGTCAATAGTTAACGACTCTCACTTCGATATAGTGTTTGCATATATACCTACGTGCATTCAAAATGGCGGATTGGGAGTAGTAAATCTCATTTAGTACAGTCAATAGGGAATATTATTATTTTGAAAAGTGTTCTAAAATAATATATATCATTATACAGTGCTGTTTGTTGAAACTGTTGTTTATGTAGGTACTTAAACATTAATTAAACTGAAAATTCAAGATATTATCACATGTAAAAACGTCAATTGAAAACCTTTTTTGACAGTTAACCATAGACGGACTTCTAAATACCTTTCAAACGAGGTGTCACTTGCCATAAGGTTTCAGTTGCATGGGGACGACACCAATGCCTATTACGTCATCTGTTAACATTAGTAGAGAAGCAATAGTTCATTTTCTCCCTCCAAATTTCATCAACCTATCTCCGTTCAAGAGAAAAGAGGAAGGGGAGGAAACTTTCGAGAAGCACTGTATGTTACTTATCTATTATTTAAATCAAATGGGGTGTTGTATTACTGCACCCCATTCTATTGCCATAAGGCACATCCCTAACCCTATTCCTTCCATGTATAATGCAGGATCTGTAGTACCTACTTGATTGCTCCATTTTTATGTCAAGCCTATCCTTTTCAGTGATGTTTTTACTTGTCATTTTTGTTTCCTTAATCAATCTATTGTTACACGATAATCAATATTTTTTATATCTATCGACAATCTTAGATAGTGCACCGTTTATGTAAAGAACATATAAATATTTATGTTTCCTGTATCGACAATAAACAAATATTTGTAAAAAGTGACATACGCAATAATTAACATTTTTATAGCCCACACCTGTACCGTATAATATGTAGGTTTAATAAGCAACGTACAGTGTGAGACAAAGTGGAATTTTTTTTTTGGTTTTTTAGACGGGAAGATTCCTAAATTGTTTTTATGAAACCACAATGCAAGTAATACTTTTTTAAAATTGTTGGAAATTAACTGAAAATAAGTGGAGTTGGTTCCTTTCTTGTGTACTATTGATTGCCCATTATATTTCCCATTTTCCAATTATTAAGTTAATATTGAAAACGCGATTTTAATACCCCAAATAGAATAATTTTTGGTTTTCTCTCGTTGATCGGTTTATGTGACAACAACATTTACATCAATACACTGATCAAAATACACAATTACCGCGGAACACTTGCACGAATGAGTGAGAATATAAATACTACACGGTCAGCTGATGCGAGCCATATTGGCCTTGGCTGCTCTGCCGAGCGCCTTTCACTTTAAACCTATTCCGCGGCCAGCATGCAAAAAATTAATTTGTCCACGACCACTTAATAATAAGTTAATATTTTGCCTCCTAACAAAAGGTATATGGTACCCATATATCTACTAGATATTCAATATTCGCGAAATTCGAAAAAAGCGTCCACTGGCGCTGCAGTGACAGCAACGATCATGAGTGCTGCGAAATGAGAGAAAATGTACTCTATCTCACTTGCGCGCGCTCGACAAGGTGGCTTGTAACACTTGTCACCACGCTCACTTCCAACTTCAGTGTTTTTATACTGTCAGCTGCAGTATGGGTCAGAAACGACTGAATCATGTAGCAATTTTGAACATTTATTATGAATCTGCAGATAAAATTGATATGGACAAACTCATGGATGAATTCATTGTGAGAAATACACAACGCACTAATGTGTTTGCTATATTAAGATTCGACAGCAATGGGTGGGGGGGGGGTTGGCTATAACAACTCAACACCCGGTTTTAAAAAGTTTCGGCGCCCCTGAAAACAATATATTTATAACGGTACGGTGTATCGATACTTTACTCAGTATCACCCATCTCTATATGTCACATTTGACGTACTCCTGAAATTTATTAATTTTGACGTTAGAATTGTCAATAATACCACATTATTATACTTTCCGTTCGACACACGCCTTATTTAATAAAGAAATCAAGAGTCGTGGACAAAGTATAGTATTATACTAGCATTTTTTGGCCATTATTCACTGGGGTGACTTGCGCCCCTCGCCTACGGCTCGGGACGCAAACGTCACCCTGCGTGAATAATGGCTATCATAAATTGCTGGTTTAATAATATACTATTCTGGCATCATTTGCATATTATATTTATTTGCTTGAAGAGGAAAGGATGCATTAAAAATTCACGAAAATTGCATGCTTGTACACCCAAATTTTGAGTAGGTAATGGCTTTAATTTACCTTGTTAAAAATAAAACCGTTTTATTTATTATAATAAATACATGTTACGGCAGTCAGTTAATTAAAATAATAGTACAAAGTAGTGCCGTATGGTGCCGCGTCTGCAACATGTAACGGTAAAGAGTACTAACCTCAAAATTAGAACATCCTCCGTTTGACGATGAAGCATTATTGAAATCGTCTTTATATTGAATGTTGCAAGGAAGCTTTGTTGTTTCTTATTTACCATCCATTTTACCTTTTGTTCTAAAAACTCTTTATGTATATACTTTAAGAGTTCTATGTAATTAACGTTCTGTTACCGTACAAAAGAGAACTGGTTATAGTTTTGTAAAAATGTATTTCCAATATTTTAATTATTTGATGGTAGTGTTAAAACGTTTTAATGCGCCGGAGCTTACAATCTTCATTAACACCTCAACGCTAATTCAATTTCTTGAAATACATTTACCTTTTGCCGAAGACGAAACTTCTGAATTCTACGCATTGTTAAAAGCTTCATCGGTGCCCTTGAAGAGCTTTTTATTTTAAAATGGTTCTTAAAAATATTATTCGTTTAGATTTTAGCAAACAACGATTGTACGTGGGTGGTTTGAGATTGTGGGAAATGTTGTTTAGTACTAAAACGGGATGTGAGAATACCAGGAATTGTTATTAAAGCAAAAAGAAAAAAATTAACATTTAAAACTTAATGATCAATGAATAAAAATATTACATATGTATATGTATATGTATATGAAACATTGATAGCTAGAAGGGAATAGTTGGATTAAAAATGGACGTAAAAAACCGATTAGACAGATAAACACACTACATGCTACAAAGACGCTCTTCATTGGTCATGAAATGGTGATTTATTGGTCTTGGAAAGGTGTTTTGATCCTTAGAAGGTTCTGGAAATGTCCTATATTGGACACGGGAAGAATCTTCATCATTCCTGGGAATGTATGTATGATGGGGTTAAATTCACTGAGACCTAAAAGATCTTTTGTGCCCATCGTTCCTGGGAAAGTCATATACTGGTTCCATAAAGTTATTGGGAAGTCCTCTAGGTCATTATAAACATAACGGACGTCCCGAAGTCACCTTAAGGACGTCTTTGTGCTGTTTGGATAACACCCGCTTCGCCAAAAGATGTTACAGTCGAATTTATTATCAGGTCAAGTCACTTTTCAGTACTGAATGGAAAACAATTAGAACATTTTCTATAAAGGCAGTAAGCCTGATATTTAGTTTCAGACTCTTGTTCTGCATTCCCTCTGATCTCGAGATATGTTATCTCTTTTTTCCAGATTTAAGCAGGACACGGATTGAATGGACTCAGCTCACATTATCAGCCTTGCGCATTTAAAGAAATTAACTGCCATCAACGAAACAGTATTATAACAAAACTATTGTTATATATTTACGTTTTATTATAATTTAGTATAAAATAATTCCCCGCTATTTATACACCGCATATATCTTGTGTACATTGAAAGCCGTGTTTACTATTTTAGGTAAAAAATCATACAAGAATGTGCTCCTAATGTTACCACTCGTGACTACTAAATATTTATATCCGAGACTCCAAGAGTGAGACTCTCTCACATAGCCTCTGTATTCACTTACTTTACATTCAGGTCTATGTTCATTTATCATAGTGCCCCTTGTGTTGAAGTGCACTTTTTTGTTACACTTCGTTAGTTTCGTACACATTGTATTTTGTTTCTGCTTAACTTTAATATAAGTAGAATGCGCATGTATTTGGAGAATGCCAAATATTGCGGTACAGACGTTAGACGGTATTTTTTATATACGAAGTACACTCGATTATTTTTTGATGGTTCTCGAAACCAATGGAAATTTCCAATTTCAGTCATTCATATAGGTTCTAGCCAATCAAACCATTATTATAGTGGGAATACTTACATTTTTCCAGCTAGAATTATAGAGAATTATGGCAGGCTCAAATAGTGACAGTCACTAATAAATGCGTCCTTATTTTGGCATTGTTCACAAGTGCGCATGCGTAGTTGTAGATAAAAATAAGGGCGGTCAGTCATTAAATACGGACTATCCTTAATTGTGACTGGATAGTGGCGAACACAATTGGCGTCACTATTTTTGAGACATGCGTAAAACAAAATTGTATATTTCATTAGTGTCAATTAGGACATTTTCTAATATTACAAACTCTATATCCTCGTCATTTGCACCTCCTAGAATGGCAGCTTGTAATGTTTCTTCCATTATTCGAATCCGTGAAGATCACCAAGAGATTCCACAAGTAAAATTGACAACTTGATAGACATAAACAAAGAACGAAGCACAAACCACAGAAAAGTGAGGTTATTGGTAAAATTATAAAATAAAAATAACCACCACCCACCACAAAATTATAGGTGCCGTATCTCACTTTCCTCGATGAAAATACTGACGCCAGTATATAAATTAGACCGATCATTAATAGTGTCGGTCAGTATTTTAGAAAGTGCCATAATTCTCTATTATTTGACGCGTCTGTCATAAATTTTCAAAAAATTCGTAAAAAAGTTATTTTGATTGTAACGTCAAAAAATACTCATATATAATACCACAAGAGCTTCAAAATTATCGGGTATTTCCCGATAGGTTCGTTGCAAACTAATGAAGGAGTCAAGTTTTTCAGGTTAAAAAATAACGAGCGCGAAGCGCGAGTGATTTTTCCTGAAAAACTTGACGACTTTATTTGTTTGCAGGGAACCTTGAGGGAAACGCCAGATAATTTTGAAGCTCGTGTGGTATTCGGAGGATTATTTTTCCGTCCCAAATGTCGGCCAATAGAATTGTTTTTTTGCCTTCTCTGTATTAATGGGAACATTTCCTTTGACTTTTTTATCGATGGTGGACAGAGAACAAACTCCAAATCGACTCATTTTCATGCAAAATCTCCAATTTTCACAATTGAATTCAACCTGTCAGTTTGACGTGTGGTTAATTTGACTGGATCATGTTTTATTTTTATATATAGCAACTACCAGAGAAAATTTTCAAAAAATTATCAGTATAATACCATGTAGGTTGTACCACGTGACGTCGAATGGTGCAATTCTATTGGTCGATATTTGGGTCGGAAAAATAATCTATCGAATACCACACGGGAGTTCAATAAATTAGACAATAATTCTCCAGGCATTTTCTCAAACCTGTTGCCATTTGGCCATAGCTACTCGAGCTCTTCGGGCTCTCGTATCTATTGCCTGGCAACAAGTTTTCTAAAATCTGTCAAATTATTTTCAATTTATTCTCACTCTTTTGTGATATTACTACAGATAACATATTGTATGATCTAATTATTTATTGCCACGTGAAATATTTCAACAGTACCTCCAAGTTTTTACAAACTACAGTGAATCATCTAAATACTTTTTCCCTTTTATTCATTGGGGTGCTACTGAAAATATATTTACCTAGACGATGGTAGTTTCGGTTACATGTCTGCTTATAAAATTAAACTAAATACAGTTTGGCAAACCTATGTATCTATACGCAGTGTCGGTAGGAGGTGAGGAAACAAGGCCGACAATCAATATCAGTCTATAGTCGAAGTAAGAAGGAAAAATACTCGCACGAGCTTTCCAATAGCAAGCTAGGTGGTTGCATAGCAACCGGCTGATCTCCACCAATTGTGTTCGTTCGGCGTACGCGGTGATATGATTTTTGCACGGCGTTGCGGGATTGAAAGAAACCCATAACATGTTAACCTTTCAACATTCAGAAAAAAAAAGTTAATAGACAAAATCTAATGAAGCAAGTACATGGAAGTACTAACGTATAATAATTATTAATTTATTGTTGATAATCAGAGGTCCATTCTCAAATAATTACTACTAGGTACATACTCAGCACTTTAGTTTTTTATAGTTAAACGTGGCACTATCGAATGTTCTGATAACTTTGCCAAACTATATACTGCGAAAACTCTCTTTTCAAACTACAATCACTTTCGTTTTCGTCACTCTAGGATAGTCAACACGATATATTTTCACGTTTATCAGTAAAATATGTGCCTGAACATTATGATAATCCTTTGCCTTGAATATCCTTCATTAATATTGAACTGGGCACACTTTCTTATGGCGTGAATTTCCGCTGGAAAGATACTTGTGGTTTTTTCTGAGCTTTCTTCTATCCCCGTTCCTTCTATTGCTTTTGAGCCGTCTGTGTACCATTGAATGGCATTCTGTCCAGGTCTGGCTAAGTTCCCATTCCTACTGGCACCCATTTGCTTTATTTTCACTCGCTAATTTTTTTCACACTGTGAGGTTATGAAACTAGAATTGCCAATTTTTGAACGAAGTTGGCAACACGTACCGTTTCACCTATGCCTGGATGAGTCGCAGCAACAAACTATCGATGTGCTGATTGTACTTTTTCTCGCAGTGATTTGTCCGAGCAACAAGTCGCTACGATTTGTCGCAACGTGGAAAATGTACTTTACTCGCATAAAGGAAAGCCTTTAAATTTCAATATAAAATTATTGTTTGGTTATCATGTAATGTATTATTTGTAAAATCTGTTTGTTTTGTGGCAATGGTCAAGGCACAGAAATTTTAATAAAAAAATCATTTTGCA
The DNA here is from genome assembly GCA_949126875.1 of Lochmaea capreae. Classification (NCBI taxonomy): domain Eukaryota; kingdom Metazoa; phylum Arthropoda; class Insecta; order Coleoptera; family Chrysomelidae; genus Lochmaea; species Lochmaea capreae. The sequence goes on along the minus strand of OX421406.1, from coordinate 5,559,623 downwards.
TCTATACTTTATTTTTAAATAACCAACTTTTCTTTCGATCCCCGTAGATCGATTATTAAAGGAAGCCATACTTTCGTCGTGATTACCGAAGATATTCCGTTTCATCACAATCCCAATCTGTGAATGCCGTTATTATTATCATTATTATGTGATTGAAGCGTTCTGGTAGGCAACCGGTAGCCTCCCCCCTGCCACTTTGCCGACCAATCAGCGAAGTTCTTCGACCGGTCGTCCGCCGCCTTCTTGATTAAACCTCCGAAAATTAATCAAGTCTGTGTACTAAAAACATTCGGTTATATAAATACGTTGCTGCTTTTTGATAACAGTAAATTATAAGATTATGTCTCTGGTTGTTATTGGGCATATTCGTAATTATATGAGTCGGTTTAACAAGAAAATTTTAAATATTAAACAATAATAATAAATGTTAGCAAAAAGATTTGGTTATAAAATAGTTTTGCTACTATCACTATCGAAAGTCGTCTTTTGTGCCTTGAAAAGCAACTGCAAAGTTGATGTTTTCCGCAAGCTGTCATAATTTGACATTATTGGCGCTCTTAAGCAGAAAGTAACTTTGAAGGATGTCTAATTTTCCGCGAGCTGTCATAATTTGACATTAACGCCACGACTTTTGAAGGTTTTCACCATCTGTCACTTGATTACTTTGATGTTTCACGTGAATTTTCTCATTAAACGTCGGTTAATGTTATAGTTTTTTGTTATAATTTCCTATTTTTTGGTTTATTCCGTTGGCGAAAAACAATGTTCCGCTCCCTTACTGCAAAACCAATTATATGAACACCAAAAATAGGGCGGATAGTATTGTTTAGCTGCCTAAGGGTTGGAAAATTCTCAACGCCACGACTTTTGAAGGTTTTCACCATCTGTCACTTGATTACTTTGATGTTTCACGTGAATTTTTTCATTAAACGTCGGTTAATGTTATAGTTTTTTGTTATAATTTCCTATTTTTTGGTTTATTCCGCTGGCGAAAAACAATTTTCCGCTCCCTTACTGGAAAACCAATTATATGAACACCAAAAATAGGGCGGATAGTATTGTTTAGCTGCCTAAGGGTTGGAAAATTCTTAACGCCACGACTTTTGAAGGTTTTCACCATCTGTCACTTGATTACTTTGACGTTTCACGTGAATTTTTTCATTAAACGTCGGTTAATGTTATAGTTTTTTGTTATAATTTCCTATTTTTTGGTTTATTCACTCATTAACAGTGTTATCAATTTGAACAATACTATATAATATCGCCTGAAGGCATTTTGTTGATAATTTTCAAAAATAATAATGGACCAAGGAACATTAATTGACCTGGTACGTCAATATACTCATCTTTATGACAAAAAACAACCTAGAGTTCAAGAACAAGCAAGCAAAACCAATGCTTGCACTAATAGTTTCAAAAGTAGTAAAGCTTGTAATATTTCAACATTTTTTTGCCGTGAGAACTTCATAATTTCCAAATAATTGCAAATAACCTACTCTACAATGCAACAACAAAGGATTCAAATATGACATTTATCAATTGCCAGTCTTGTCACTCTTGTCAGTTCATGCGCATTTGAACGTGTTGCCAGCTTCATAACCTCACAGTGTGAAAAAAAAGCGGGTGAAAATAAAGGAAATAGGAGTAGTTTCTCTGGAATCAAGTCTTGAAGTTAACAAAATGGATGAGGAAAACATTGAGGGCATTGTTTTATTAACAATAATTAGTATTATGGCCTGTGCTGCTATACGAGAAGAAACAGCAATGTCAGAGCGTAGCAGCCAATATAAATTTTGGGTTGGTGCGACATAATCCACCAGAAAAGTTACCAAGTCGCAGCGGCTTAAGGCATTAAAAATGTAATTTAATATAATGAAAATGTAATTATAATGAACGTTGCACCTTAACCTATAAACTAATTGTCAAAATGTCATGAATTTCTGACACGTATTGTTTAAAGCTACGACCACTTTCGAACTGTCTTTGTACATAAAATAAACACTGTAGCTAAAATTGTTCCTTGAGGGTGTCCATATGTTAAGTTCATTTGTCGTAAGTTACCCCAAAGTGGGTACTACAGACAGTTTTGTGCGTTTCGAGCAAGCGGTTTTGTTTTGTGGTTTGTCGACCATTATAAGAGACTTTAGTGCCTTATCATATCAAATTTGTGGCGTAGAAGAATCGTCAATCAATAGTTTATAACTGAAGTTGTTTTAAAAGATTGTTACCTTATTTATAAAAACAGCAATTGAACCACAACATTTTCTGGTGAAATTACAGATAGATGTAGATGTCTGGAGGATTAGAGACAACTACTATCAAGACCAATGCCTTCAAATCTGATAAAATTAAATAAAATTGATTATTGCTTCAAATCAAGGGTTTTTAAAACTCACACGTATACGTTGAGGGATTACTTGTTGTTAGAAACGTGATCAGGTTATACCGGATCGTTTTTACGATGTTATTGAGTTCGATTTACACAACCTTAAAAGTTTTTATAGGTACAACTGCATGATCTTCTACAACTTCTCTTTAATCCAGCATCAAGTTTAACTTTAGTGTAATTTAATATAAACTAGGACGTAAAATTATTTTAACGTAAAGTTTTAAGACCAATTTAAAAATAATAAAACTTAACTGCCTACCATTGGTTTTATGAATATGATTTCGTGTTTAAAATGATGGAAATATATATAAGTAGCTTCTATCTCTTTTAGTTAATACACCCCACAAATATTCTTTTTTCATAATTCTTCAGGAGCATCATATATTTTGCAAGAACTATCTCGAATGAAACTCTGTAAAGGTGCCTTTAGATTTTTCATTTGATTTTACGTGAGTGTATAAATGAAGCTTTGGTGTATAAAATGGTTATTGCGTCGAAGGGAACGTGGTATTTCGAATTTAATTTTTAGTGAACTTTTGTTGGAAGATCCTATGAGCATCAAAAACCACTAACCAAAATTTTTAATCTTCCCGCATCCTTTAAAAGAATGTAGTCAACAGCAAATAATGCACAATGCGCATGATTAATCGCATGAAACCGTTGAAAAATCGAACCGAAATAGGTTCTATTTTGCAAAACTCGAATGATTTGTCAAATGCAAAATCAGACGGACAAAATCAAATGGAAAATCGAACAGAGTAAACGAATACAAAGAACGGTTACTTTCGATTTGTTAAAATCAAATGAAAAATCCTATCGTCTAAAGGCACCTTAAGACCAAAAATCTTGAGCTAGCAGAACGCACTAAAGTAAGATATTTTGGATGCTGAGATATAACGATATTTCTGGAAATGTGCCAGAATTAGTTATTTTAACTACGAGGTAAGTGATTCGAGGACAAATACAAAAACTGTTACAAAGCCAGCATGGCGATTACTGTATAAGAAAATTGGGCAATTGGACTGTAAAAATTATGTCTATAGAAGCTGGTTTCAACTACGCTCAGGTTTATACATATTCTCGGGAAAGAAGCAAACGAAGGACCACCGAAATTTAGTTCTGAAATGATAAATGCAAAGATAGGTTGGAAATAAAGTTCGAAAATAACAAATACCTCATTTAATTGATCGATCACTCCCGTCACCAACCGCCGATTCGGAAATCAGCACTTTATAAATTATAATAATAGTTTCTAAATAATGTTAATGCTTTAATTTGAAACTTCCCGTGGGAGCTGCGAAAAACTGTAAGTTCTGGCAACATCGCATTAAAGTCAAAATGTCGAAAAGCTTAATCTGAATGGAGGTGACTGAAGGACGCGCATGAGAACCATAGAAAAATAATATTTATTTCTCCATGATGAGAGCTGAGAACAGAAGGCTATTTCGGCAAGCTTTGGTACCCCACTTTGGTCTGTCAAATACATACCAATCGATTTCGTTTCGAAAAACGATGACGTCAATCTAACATTGGTACCCTTTTTGGTCTGTCAAATCACTTGCCGAGATCTGCAGCACGGTTACTGAAATTGGTAGCTTTCTATCCTTGTCTGAAGTAGATTTTGTTTCGATTTTTATTTGGAAGTCGTTGGAACGAATTTTATTTTTAGCCAATATTCTAAAATTCTTCCAGTTTCGTCTGTTTTTTTCTTTTTTGTCTAGTAATGATGGAATATTTCATCAATCAGCTGTTCTAATTGAGAACCAAACGATTTCGCATGTAATTGGTACTTTACGTCATACCTGTGACGTAGGACCTACCAATTGGTTAACCAAAGTCCTTACCAACCAAAGCGTGCCGAAATCCACTACAGTCAACGTCAACTGTCACACGTGACCAACCACAAAAGTAAGGTTATTTCATACCATGGTTATTTCGTTGTCTATTTGGAGTAAATTACATTATTTTTAAAGGGGATAAACGTATTATTATTATTATTAAGCACAGTGATGTTTTAACATTTTGACAAAAATCCTACAATGAAGTTACTGGTGTAAAACTATTGATAATAATCGATAGTAAAAATGACACTATCGATAAATATCGATAGTCCGGACTATCGATAGTTCTCCATTCCTATAATAGTAGCGGGCGGTGGTGGTACATGTTATATTAGCAGTTCGGATATCTTTCGCCAAGGGTCGATAAGGTTCGGTCAAAGGTAATAGGTTACTCTATGGATTGGCGCGATAAAAATTGATTTTAAAACGTAATATGGACCGGACTAGCTCACGCGGAGTAGGAACTTTGTTCCAAAACGAGAGTTTTTGAATAATTACAGTGGAAAAACAATTCAAAACAGGTAGGTAGGTACAGGGTAAAAGTTGTATAGGTTAATAATTATTATTGGTTATCTCGGTATAAAATAGGGCTGTATATGACAGGGATCTCAGCAGCAGACTTTGTGGCATAGAAAACTAGACCGTATTTTACGTATCTGATCTGATTGTGAATCACTGAGTCCAGTGCCCAGGCGACAACCATTTTCGGATAGATAAATATGTCTCCTGAAACATCGCTAGGAGAACTCGATGAGCCACTTAATACATAGATTTCTGCTTCGTATGGAGAATACTTTCTCATACCAAAATTTTGAGTTACCTAGTTCTTACATCCAGGCGATGATATAGACTCCTAGAGAACGCTCAAGAAGGACCTAGTGAAAAGACTGTTGAGCTTAATAAAGGTTACTGATCTCTTCATACAAACGGTACGGTAAGACTGGTGGTCTGCCTTATAAATAAATTATCTATAGTCTGTCATTTATAAACATGTTATCAGGAAATGGCACTTTGACTACAGTTGAAAGTTCTTTAAAAATGTTTCACTTTTCTGTGCAACTTGTATTTGGCCTATTTGGTGTGGCGAGCAAACATGTCTATTGGAATTAGTGTAATATGTAATTTTTCCTTCAAAGGAACAGCTTGTAAACTTAGTTCTAGAATATATAATTACTTGTACAAATGTTGACATTTTACCATGATCGCCACTACTTACCCACAAAATATCCCATTACTATTTTCTAATCTAACTTTATCATTTATCGAAATGACCCTATAGATTCCTATTTGACAATTATAAATCATCGAGGTTATTAGTTTTAAGTATCTGCTCATTATAAAAATATATTTTGAAATTTTTTTATTGTTTAGTTTTTGCAAATATCCATATCTGTAATTAAGATATCCTTGTTTTATAATTATTAAAAAATCATCTAAGGTAATCTTAAAAACAAACACTTTTTTTGCTTAAGCCGTTCTCAAAAATCATCCAAAACCGGTCATTATCTTTGTGGCTTGTTATTAAATAGTGATTTATATTTAATTGGTAGATTAATGGCATTCGTAAATTCACATAGACCTGCTTAGAATAATCATCTATCAAAGCAATTAAATCTAAGAAAATAGTGAAAATGTCTACCTATTAAAAGTAAAGTGGTAGAAGGAACAAACGAAAAAAAAAATGATGTTATAAGACAAAGTAGTTCAGTTGTAGCCATCGCGTCGCTTCGATATTAATTTGAATCCCCTTTTTGGATATTTCAGTTAGGTGAGTTTCAAATTTAATACATGCAAATGCACAAGAAATACGAATATGCACAAATCGCAAAGTCACTGGATATTTCTATCGTATAAATTTTGTCGAAGATGACATTTCGTTGGATGTTTAGATTGTAGATTCTAATAGTTACAAGATTTGACCCGTCTCCGAATGATATTATGATTCAAACATCGAACAGAGATAAGAAGAAAATCAAGAGGCAATTAAAAATAAATGCACAACCTGTTATTCAAATCATAATGCTCGTGTAATCATATCAGTTGTATATTTATGTCACACTTCTCACGCAACCATACTACATGTAAACACCTAGTCGATTATGCTTTTTCTATATATTTTTTTTGTAATTCAAATGCCAACCTACCACCTCAATGTTTAGATAAGGAAACGATTTGCGATTTGTACCGAGAAAAATTATCGACAGTATATGTTAAACATCGAAAGAGGTTGTATAATGAAACAATTTATGGGTTTTCGCAAATACAAGAATGTTTGGTGATGTTTTTACTTATCAAAATTTCTTAAACGATATGGTTTTAACATTAAAAGTCCCGGGCCTCACACATATATTATGGCTCTAGTTTTACTGCAATTGCCTGTTTTTCAGTTAGTACTAACCTTAAAAAGGCAGCTGTCAAAATTTCATGATATTCTATTCATTATTTCGTATGTTATTGTGCTAAGAGTGACGATGCTTTTAATATTTTCAAAACAATGGATTAAAAACAATTTTGTGTTTTAATTTTACACTGCTTCTTGATGGGAAAACATACCGTTCAAGAGAAGCAATGGATTGAAAAGTTTTATGGAGACTCCGCTCCATCAGAAACAACAATAAAACGATGGTTTGCTGACTTAAAACGTGGTCGTAGAGACACCGATGATGCGGAACGCAGTGAACGTCCAAATGAGGCGGTAACACCAGAAAACATCAAAAAAATGCTCAAAATAGTTTTGTAAGATGGAAAAGTGAGTTAGCTGCCATCGTAAAGATATCAAATGAACGTGTGGCTGTATATTGACTATGAGAAAGCTCTGGTCAAAGTGGGTGCCGAATTTGCTCACTGTTGACCAAAAATAAAAACGTGTTGATACTTCTGAGCAGTGTTTGACCATGTTTAAACGTAACAAACTGGAATTTTGCCAATGGATGGAACATGGATCCATCACTTCACTCCGGAATCAAAACGATCCTCATCTGAGTGGACAGCAACTGGAGAACCTGGAAAGGTTATGGCCTCGGTATGTTGGGATGTACGTGGTGAAATATTCATCGATTATCTTGAAAAGGGAAATACCATCAACAGTGAATATCATATAGCGTTATTCGAGTGTTTGAAGGCCGAAATTTCAAAGAAACGTCCGCATATGGCAAAGAAAAAAATTTTGTTACATCAAGACAACGCACCGTGTCATAAGTCTATCGAAACAAAGGCAAAACTACATGAATTGAATGAAGAGGTTATCACTGTTACTGAGGCCTTTTTTGAGGCAAAAGATAAATCTTTCGACAAAAGTGGTGTTGAAATGTTAGAGCGGCGTTGGAATGATTGCGTTGTTCTTGATAGAAATTACGTTGATGAAACTAATTTTGAACAAAAAAAAAACCTGCTTTATTTGTTAGGCCCGGGACTTTTCAGCCCATGTGTTAATTGAATAGAATATTCACAAAATACGCTTAAATATATTAAAAACATTCGAATATCACATATTTTTAAAGAATAACTTCGCCTCGACACCTTCCGTGTTCTTCGACGATTTTCTCATGATTCTCGATAATTTCTAATTTACATTTATGAGTAGAAACAAAACTGGAAAGCACCCTGAAAAATATTCATACATAAAATACGGTAAACCATTAACGTAAGAACTAACTGAGCGTTATTAGATTGTTATCTGCGTACTATTCAAATAACGTTAATTGCTTTCTTTGCACTTAAAAATGAGATAAATGATCTTTTATAATTTCTCGTAATTACCCCGTTGATGTTCGGTACGATGGTTATTTATTAAAATAGATCTTTACAGTAAGTAGGTGTAAAGTTCCCAGCTTTAATAAACTTATTATTCGTTTAATTAATTCAAAAATTTCAATATAATTACTGGTTAAGTAGTAAAACTAAACCAAACGCATCAGTCAGCTAACAAGACGTCGAATCTTTGGACAATCTACCCGTACATATTATTCTTAAATTACACATTCATTTCATCTTTACCAGGAACAAGTTTCGTTCAACCTTATTTGAAAAATGTTCTGCTGATCGAGGCTGAAGGGCATTTGAGGAGCTTATCTTCCCTCTGGTTATTTTGCTGCAACCAGTCTCGATTCGTTTTGGGGTGAGTTGGGCCCACAGCACTTAGGCCACATGTAACCCATTGTACATCCTTCCGAGGAGTTGTCTTCCCAGGTCATCGTCCATCCTGTCCTTTCCAGGAAGGTGGACAGGTCACTAGGAGACATCTCCTTTATATCGGCAGGTGTAGGCCAAGACTCACCGAACACACACTCTCTTATTGATGATAACTCCGGGCACTCGCATAAGACATGCCTGACAGATTCATCATCTTGTTCACTTCCTGTTCACACATTCTGCATAGAGGTGTGTCCACTAGCCCCATTGTATGGAGGTGTTTCCTTAATTGACAGTGGCCAGTCAGAAATCCTACCGTTACATGTAGGTTTTTCCTGGTCATCGCCAAATATTTTTTCTACTCCAGCTTCCCAGGGTCGCCCACGGTGATCCTGGCAAGAGTGCATCCCTTGATTTCATCCCATCTCTTTGGAGATTGAGCATTGGTGTAACGTTTAGCTAGTTCCGCAATTGTCGAATTCGTCAGACCGTTGGTGTCGCCGGGTCCAATATTTCTTAGTCCAGTCGCTTCCCTGGCTAAAGAGTCGGCAATGCGGTTACCTTTGCTCCAGTCGTGCCCCTTAACCCACCTCAGGATAATATTGTTATCTACCGAGGCGTTAACTAAATTTCGATGGCACTCTAATACTAACCCTGATGTAACACGTTGTCTGTTCAAGGCTAGTAGAGCTTGTCTGCTATCAGTGCAGATTATTATGTTTCTGCCAGAATTTCCTTTTCTGGTTAGTTTCTTTGTGGCAATTGAAATACCAGCCAGTTCTGTTTGAACCATGCCGGTGTTTTTTCCCATTTCCCACTTAATCCTTAGGCTTAGTGATCTGGAGTAAATACCACATCCTGAGCCTTCTTTGGTTTTTGAGCCGTCTGTAATATAAAATAATTCGGATAATTTTTATTCTAGAATTTGCAACTCCGAAAGTTTCTGATTTGTAAAAAAAAACAGATTCGATTTTGTTGACATTCCTTTTGACAGTTGACACGTATGGTTTCGAAAACAGGGTTTATAGTAATTTTACAAAATAAAATTCCCTGACCCACGATTTTTTTTTCCAGGTCACTTTTAGGTATCCACTAAAAAAGTAAGTCTGTGGCGAATGAAATTCTTCCTAAGCTCCCCCCTCCCCCCCCACACACTCTTACTAAAAAAGTTACTTTCAAATCCATAGTAAACAGGGAAGAAGCATCACGTGTAAAAGAAACCAATACATATGTCTCATTTCTATTAACAAAATTTAAACAAAAAATCTCCAGCTTCCCAGGGTCGCCCAGGGATATCCTGGCAAGACTGCTTCCCTTGACTTCATCCCATCTCTTTAGATATTGAGCATCTGTTCTCCTTCTATAAACTAAATAATTTATTGACCAAATTTTGTGGATGGTCTTGTACGAGACCACTGAACAACCACCTACCTATAGCCTCCAGCAGATCTGACAGTTTTTGCAAGGTACTCTTTTGTCATTCAATATATTACCATTTTACTCAGAATTCATGAGCAAAGAACCAAATTTGGATAATCAGAAGAAGCACAAGCTTATTTTTTGATAATTTTCTACAAATAAATGTATATTAATCCAAAACAAAAACCTTTTAGAGAATAAAACCAATGAGGAATTATAATTTTGCCAATTTTAGATTTAATAATTAATAAAATTATAACAAAATTTCCAGCAAGCATGAATGTATTCATTAAATTTTTATTATGCTAATTATAGCATTTGCATAAATTTCAAAGACAGTTATTATAAATTTCACTTTATAATATGCTATTAAATGTCAAATTAACGAAACCATTTGAATATTTAAAATAATAATATTGATTTTCTCAACGTTTACGATACGTTTATATGATTATTAACTAATTAAATAAAATCATTTACTAAATTCCGGAAAGTATACTCGCTTATAAATCTTTCATAAAAAAAAACTCGTTAGGAAATGGCGAATTGACATGCACTCTACTAATATAATATCAACACTGATCTACATGTAATTGAAAGTTTCTATTGGGAAGGTTGTAAAATGTTAGGGAAGTGACAAAATGAAAAAATTGGACTAAAAATGGCGGTTTGAAAACATGCTCTCGGTTTAATTATTAAACTGTGGTTTTGGCCACAGATAACATACTTGTTTTGGCAACATTTACCAACTAAAACAGACCTATTGAAGTTTTTTCCTTGTGCAGAGGTAGTTTCAATCAGATAAAATTTTATTAACCAATGAAACAAAAGGTCCTATTAATTTGTTTTTTTTTTCCATAAAAATATTACTACTCACTTTGTTTATGTTTTGACTGGCGCAAAAATGGTATCGAGATCACGTACCTGTAAAAGAAAAACAGATTTTAGTAAAAGTATATGCGTGTGTGTGTATTTTGCAATGATTTATGAACTTGTCAAGATTTTTTTTTTCAAAAGCGAATATAATTGAGCACGAAATAACAATTTCAAGCTCAAGTATTTGAACGATCGTTAAAAATAATGTCTCTATTCGGAACATAATTGTGTGGACTTTGCAACCACCGACAGTATTGTCATATGTGTTAAGTTTCCTAGATTTTCATATAAAGAGAAATGCACAACTGTTGAAAAACTCGAAAATATGATGACACTGAAAAACATTTCAATCAACTTTTCAGTATGTGGCAGAGTTTGATTGTCAACTTAAACAAAAATTCAATCAATATATGGATGAATTGTATAGGATGCCTTCCAGTTGGTCTTTCATTTAAAGCATTACAGAGTCTGCCAAAATAAATAAAACAGGAATACTATTTGGACGTGATGCAGTTCCTCGCATCTACCTGCGTTAATCCCTTTTCGAACGGAGGGTAGGATTAAGACAGGTCTGCAGTTCCTCACACTATTGTTTTATTTATTTATATATTTCTTCCGCTATGTTCCTAACATTAGGGAAAATGTATCTATGCATTCGTGAGTTTTCAATAATAACCCACCCAAAACCACCCTACCTTACCCCCTACCCTAATCCGAATCGAAAAATTGAATTGTGTAATTGACAGATTATTATAATAATTTTCAATAATAACCCAACCAAAACCACCCTACCTTACCCCCTACCCTAATCCAAATCGAAAAATTGAATTGTGTAATTGACAGATTATTATAATAATTTTCAATAATAACCCAACCAAAACCACTCTACCTTACCCCCTACCCTAATCCGAATCGAAAAATTGAATTGTGTAATTGACAGATTATTATAATAATTTTCAATGGACGTGATGCAGTATTGAAACATTTACTAGCAATATGTAAATATTACCTAATCAAAATCCCTCGCACTGTCATTGTGGACCTTGCTACCTGATACCTAATCCCTTACCCTTCGTATGCTGCGAGGAACTGAACACAAATTTTGTACCTACCTGTTAATGTGCGAGGAACTAGACGACTCCGTACTATTTCAGGGCATTATCAGTAGTAATATCATTAGTACATTGATAGACTCTGTTTCACGTGAGAAGAAGCCACTTGAAGTTGGAGTCGTATGCACAAAAAAGTCAAACCTATAGAAGTGAAACTTTAATAGGATGACCTTGAATACAAAAATGAGGTTTCAAACCCATCCACCTGACGCGCTAGTTGCAATCGAGTCGTCGAAATAGAACTGGGAGCTAAGGCATTTAACCCGAAAAGAAGAGAAGATGTTAAAATTATTGTTAATCTCAATTGTCATCACAAGTTGTTGTTCGTCGTTGACATTTTTTAAATTTCATTTCAAATCGTTTGTGTTTCTATATTACTTGTTACTTTATTCTTTTTGGCTTTCAAGCATTCGTGCATTACCTATCACAGGTAAGTTGAAAGAAGAAAAAAAAATATTTTATGATAGGTACTCATAATCAAAATATTATTTGCTTTGCTGTTAAAAATGGTGATTACACTTGATTTTCATAACACTAATACCCATACAAACCAGATTAGGGGTCTACCCAAGGATCCTACGTTTGTGAAATAAAAATAAATATTGTACTTTTTACTTAGATAGGTTTAACCAGATGAAAAATTATGTGATTCATTTTAATATTCATTCTTTTTCTATTGGTTCTTAGAAGGTATGTTTTTGTATTGTGTCTTTTAGATAATATTTCACTTTATAAAATATTTAAAATTAATAAATTATAACTGATTTCACTTGCGAAAGATTTTATATTATATATATATTTTATATTATACATTATTTGCAACTAGACAATTCAACACAATACTGTTATTATTATAGTTCAAAGTCGTTCAGTTGCAAATATTGTATAATATTAAGCGTTCCCTTAAAGTTAGAAATGAGTTAAAAATCCAAAAAATCGGCATTAATTAGTTCCAAACCCATCCACTGCGACCGCTGGAATTCTTCTTTCATACCCTGCCAGGCCTATTTTGACAACGCCTGGCCTTAGCTGCCAGGCCTATTTTGACAATTCGATTGCAACTAGCGCCTCGGGTGGATGGGTTTGAAACCTCATTTTTGTATTCCAGGTCATTCTATTGAAGTTTCACTTCTATAGGTTTGACTGTTTTGTGGTCGTATGCGCGAACTTGTTGTCAAAACCAGCACCATATTATTGTAAAATTAACATTCGACTTCATATCAGTAGCGTAACGGTTTAACATTTTTTAGGTTAACACAAAATAACAATATTAAAAATGTATTTATCGTGTGTATAGTTTAAATTAAAAATATTTGGGAATCACTCGAAGGTTTTCGAAATAGTTTCCTATATAATAGGCACTGGTATATGAAAATTAAGGATTGGCGAAGTTAGTTTGTAACGCCAACGGCATGAAACTGTAATTACGAGGCAACATAGATAGACAAAACCGATTTTGATTTCTGCGTGGTCCAATTTTTGATCCTCTCGGTATTACAGGTACTACCCAGTCGATAGATATCCAAGTAATAGAAATTCAAGCATAATAAAACTGAATGTTTATCGTTGTCTGGTATCAAGAAGGCGTGTCTTGAAACTCATTGTCACTGGAAATTCTTGAATAATACGACATTATCTGTGCAATGCTCTAAAAATTCTAGCTAGAACCGACTACTGGTACTTAGACTCCAGCGGTGGAACTTAAATACCAGTGGCAGGGCAAAAATTATTTTATTTCATGCAATATGAGTAAACATTTTTCAACATGATATTTCGGTTAGACTCTCAAGAGTTAAAGACGGGAAGACAGCAAATAATTAATATTGATTGGACGCCACCAATATTGACAACAAGATGATGTCAAGCATTTGCAGCCGATTTAAGGAAGACTTGAATTTTGATTTTAAGATGGCACTGAAGAAGGAAAATTTGACATGGTGCATGAATATAAGACCAATCGCAACAAATCTAGGAGTTTCCATAGTTTCTGTCTGTTCCTAGATCTCATTATCCCATTGAAAGTATGTCTCAGTAAGAGCAGAATTAAGTGGACTTCATTCAATTTAACTTGACTATGTTGCAATCTACTCGAAAAAAATTAAGTTAATGGAAATGAAAACTGTTGGTGGAGGTTTAATAAATAAAACTTTCACAAAAGAAATTAGTATGGATAAATATATTGATATTAAAATTTGAAAGATTGTGTACAAAAAAAATTACTATAACTAGAAGGGTTAGTAAAGCCTAACCATACAAAATAATGGTCATAAACATTTTGTAACAAGTAAAAAAATCTTAGATACAACCTCTTTTTTTCCTTTTGTTCTGGTCTTGATGCGTTGAACGGATAGAAAAAGTGGTTTTTCTACCTTCTGATTTATAAAAAAGCAATTGTGTACAGTTTTTAAAGAAGCACACCCTCTTCTTAAAGAAACTGGTGCTCCGCTGTGCTGCTATGGAACTAGGAAACTTGTAGGTACTCTCGGAAATCGTGCTCCTGGAAATTGAGCTCCAGGAAAACTTGTTTCGGGAAACTATAGCCCAGGATTCTGTGTTCCTAGAAACTGTGCAGTAATCCAGATTCTTATAATATAATATGTCGGCAAATTTTAGTTTTTATTTGCAGCAAAAATATAGTTTATGGATTACTGCACAGTTCCACACTTGTTGATTAGACGACAGACGATAAGAGAAGACCCGCCGGTTTCTTCTCCGTTCTTATTTAAAGAAACTTCAAAATTTTAAATTTCGTGTAAAATATCTCAAAAATATTGATTTTTGAACCAAAAGTTAATTCTACCAAAAATTATAAATGTGAAATAATTTATGAATTTTTCGATTGAAAAATTTATCGATAAATTTATTAGCTGAAACGTTGAACGCAAAGTTCACGTTTCAAAATGTTTAGTTACTTTGAATGGAATGTTAAAAAATTGACCATAAATGCCATTTTGCAATGAAGGTATTTATTGCATTTATTTTAAATTTACCGCCATATATCCTAAAAACACAGGAATCTTCTTTTCCGGCTGTTAGCAAAGACCACAACTCTGTCAAAGCTGTTAGAACTTACTACTCAGGCTCTAAAGGTGGAGCCACCCTTACAATTAATTCTCCACGGGTCAGATGCCTATCTATAAGTAGCTTGTCTGTGGTACAATTCATTGGAATTATTTCCTATACGCTAAAACCCCTTTTTATCTACCAACACCCCACTGCTTTTCACTTTCAATCAATCCGTTCAGTTGCCATACAATTTAACTCTATTTACTTTCAATTTTTTTTTCTTCTGGTAGCTTGGGAGTGATCAAACGTATGTAAAAGTCATCTGATTGTAATATGTCATAACAACGTTCGAGAGATGTGATGTTAAAGATAACCCATCAATGTGACATAATCATTCTTTTAACTTTACTTGTTTACAAGTTACTACTGAACGTAATTTCACGTATTCAAATGAGGCAGTAAATATTTTTAACGTGACACGAACATTACAAATTGTTTCTTATTATCGGGTACATTTTAAATATCACAAATATATGTTTTCAGATGTCGAAAAGAATAATTATAAATATTCAACACTCTATGAATTTTTTGAAAAATGATATTTTTCAAAAACAGTGGCGGTTCAACTAAGGAGCAACAACTACTTCCCGTGCATATGCACCGCCGGATATTGAATTACACCCCAAAGTCAAACGGGGTTGGTATATCTACAAGATATTTTAAAACCAACCTTTCCGGGATTAGAGATTCTCGGACGGACACCACATACCTTGTACTGATGAGGCGCAAATACGCCGAAACCGGTCTACAAGTTGTGTTGTCCCTTCTAATTGCAAACCAGAATGTAGAATGACCAAGGAAAAAATGGTTGGGGGAGGTTAGTAGAGAGCTGAGAACAGTGGGTGTTAGGAACTGGCAAAACGAGGTGAGGAGCAGAGAAAAATGGAAAGAGAGTGTGAAAGATCTGGAAGCCGAGGGCCAGATAAGCCTGTAGTGCTGATATATATATAAAAAGTTGGTTCAGAGATATTTTTAGTTCCTAGGATGAAACAAGAAACGTCAATTCACATACTTGCGGCATTACAGAGCCCCGGTGGCTAAATTCTTGAGATTGAGGGAATAGAGATCTTCTCGAGCAAAATGTGGTTTGAATTTTTCCGAACCGCTTAACAAATGTCAAGCCAATCGGTAGAACTTGTAGTGGAAAGTCTTCAGTGACTGCAATAGTTTGATATCTTTTGTTTAATTATTGTCTATATCTATGTAATATTGCTTATACACTAACTTTTGTAGAATTAATATCTTTAGAATGAGTTCGATGAAAATTTTCTTTCGTTATTAATAATAATTAGTAGTGGATCGTCCCGATCTAATTAACATCCTTTTCTCGTTACAATTATCTCCGATTCTAATCAATAGTTCCTCAATCGAGTCAATTAGTAAGTACGCCTAATTAAAAAAAAAATGCACAAAGTGCATTTTCGAAAAACGACTAGGCGTACACTCATTGTTTCGTATACGTGTATACCGTTTTGAATTAAACATTGAACCAGGCGCGATGCTATCGCTAAAGTCGTGGGATCACCGGCGAGCCAAAACAAAACCAAAACCGAAGAGAAAAAAAAGGGAAGAAAAATCGATAGGACAAGTGGCGTACACACATGTATTGTGATCCATACCAAAATTAGTAATCTTCGATAAGTACTTCAATATCTTCCTTTATTTCAGGAATCACATTGAACAAGATCAGGAGAGTAGGGAACGATGCCTCCAGTTCTTTGTTGACAAATAGGTTACTTATGAACCAAAGCTTTGTCTTGAAAGGTTCCTAATGTACATAAAACTGATACTTTCTAGATACTGTAATTTTTTGATGAGAATTTAAGTTATGGAACTTCTTACCTAAACACTCTCCGCAATGAGTACATGCTCAATGGCAGCCATGGAAATGATTTTCAACCTCACACCACTACATATAGTGGTGGAAAGTGTTGTAGAATGAACAAGATACAAACTAAGTAGGTAGTTAGTTTCCTTTTAGCAATTGATTTTAAATGTTTGCTACGCCCCTGGAAAGGTTTACACTAAATTAACAAGGTCTTTTTACACACATCAAATGGTTATCTTTAATTCTGTGAACACTAGAGCCGTGCGAGTGGCTCGCCTCATCATCAGGACCTGATTAGAAGAAACTGAGAACTTTAAATTTGCATTTAACCAACCGCTTTGTTTTCACTGCAGAATCGATTAAGCTCTATAATGAGATCAAGAGCTTATAAACTTCGTTAGGTAAGGAGTAAGCTCGACGATTGTCGAATACGGAATTGTTCAATTTTTTAGTACTAAGTGTTATAATTTCAAAGAAGTTTCGATGATGGTCACCATCTTGTTTGTTATCTGAAGACTCACTTCAAGGCATTTTATCAAATATAAATTACATAAATTGAGAATTCCCTAAAGGTTATTGAAACCAAATTAATAGGACTGTGTGTATGGATTCTCTTTAGACTGCTGCGGGACCTGAATGTGATTGATCCTAGCACTTGCCAGCAAGAGAAACATCGGGAGCAATGTGCTGCTATCTAATTGTGACTTCGACTGTTGTAGTATAGTGAAATAATTGTCCTCTAGAATTCAGTTCTGTCAGATTAATGTTAGCCTTTGTTCTAGAGTTGGTATGATGATTCTAAGATGGCGCGGAGGTTTATTATCCTTTTTGTAGAATTTTAGTCCATTTTAAAAAATTCCAAACGTTGAGAGAATAAAAAGATCTTGATACACCAAAAAGTAGTATTAACGCTATAACTAATGATATATTATCAACGATAGTGACAATATCTTCTGAAAATTTAGCAAAATGAATGAACCAAGTACTTGTCTTCGTCCATAACACTGATTTGATTTTCTAATTTAGCTTCCAAGTTACGTGGGAGTCCGATCCTGACCTAAAAAGTAGATGGGGAGTTAAAATAAGAAGAAATAAGTAGATGAGTGCCTAACTATAAGGATAATTAGCACACGCTGAGCTTATCTGCTTGGACCTGCTGCAACACAGGTAGGTTATTGTCGTTTAACGTTTAACCTGCCGATCTGGAATCAACAAATATCGCACGTATCTCTTGAACGAGATAAGTTGGCCGAAATAACGGATTTCGGCATTACTGATTACATTCCGTTATGTGAAAATATTTACATAAATTTATACTCCTGATAATTTATTTAAGATAGATGTATTTTTTAACAACCTTAAATTCGGATTCGGATAAAAATAATAATTTTTGAATTGAATAAGCGAAAATTTTTATAAATCTGGGATCTAACCACCAGATAAGATCGCACGAGAAGTCAAGTCTCTTGAACGTTTCAAAACATTTTTAACAATTAAGGGATTATTACAGCATTATAGGTTTCTGTACCATTCAATAATCGCTTTATATCTAAATTTCTTTTTACCATAGAATGAGAATTCTCCCACAGTTACAGAATGGTTGGGTTGGGTTGGGTTGGGTTGGGTTTAAGGTGAGTATATCCATTCAGCTCTCCAATTCGTCTCCCAAAACTATATTGTGACCCACATCTAGGTAATCATATTCCATCAAACGGCGAGGAAGATCAGAAACCGGATTCGAGAAACGTCGGCTCACGCATAAAGTATGTCTGCCAGTCAAAGACGGCACGTGAAATCTTTGGACAGTAAATGTAAGTTATTCTGTAAAGCATGGAAGGAATTGATGCAGACATGGAGCCGGATTCTTGACTGCAGAAGTAGAGCTTTCACGAGGGAACACATATATTGTCTATACCTTTCTTGTTTACTCCGTCACTGCAGTGTCCAGGAAGAAGAAATATAAAGACAAAATATGTGTTCTTTCGGTAAAGCTCTACTCCCTCAGTCAAAATTCCGGACTCTGGCCTATTGCATAGAAAGCTCAAAACCGAGGAAGGTGTATATATACCCAGGCCAGAAAGAAAAGTCTCACTGTGCTTGGGTTAACACTGGATGATATTCCAGGGAGAAGTAGCAGCAATACATCACTGAACAGGAGGCAAGGGTTCAAAAAAAATCCCAAACGTCTATGCAAGAAATAAACTTCATGTTGATTGATTCTAAACTTTCTAGAATTGCTTGGAAACGTGGGTAGCAGGCCACACATATCACAAGAGCAGTGAAGAAACAGATTCAGTAGTATCTATTGACCAAGAACCTTCCTAGCGAGAGAATATATATACCCAGGCCAGAGATAAAAGTCTCACTGTGCTTGGGTTAACACTGGATGATATTCCAGGGAGAAGTAGCAGCAATACATCACTGAACAGGAGGCAAGGGTTCAAAGAAAATCCCAAACGTCTATGCAAGAAATAAACTTCATGTTGATTGATTCTAAACTTTCTAGAATTGCTTGGAAACGTGGGTAGCAGGCCACACATATCACAAGAGCAGTGAAGAAGCAGATTCAGTAGTCTCTATTGACCAAGAACCTTCCTAGCGAGAGAATATATATACCCAGGCTAGAGAGAAAAGTCTCACTGTGCTTGGGTTAACACTGGATGATATTCCAGCGAGAACTAGCAGCAATACATCACTGAACAGGAGGCAAGGGTTCAAAGAAAAGCCCAAACGTATATACAAGAAATAAACTTCATTTTGATTGATTCTAAACTTTCTAGAATTTCTTGGAAACGTGGGTAGCAGGCCACACATATCACAAGAGCAGTGAAGAAGCAGATTCAGTAGTCTCTATTGACCAAGAACCTTCCTAGCGAGAGAATATATATACCCAGGCTAGAGAGAAAAGTCTCACTGTGCTTGGGTTAACACTGGATGATATTCCAGGGAGAACTAGCAGCAATACATCACTGTGCAGAAGGCAAGGGTTCAAAGAAAAGCCCAAACGTCTATACAAGAAATAAACTTCATTTTGGTTGATTCTAAACTTTCTAGAATTTCTTGGAAACGTGGGTAGCAGGCCACACATATCACAAGAGCAGTGAAGAAGCAGATTCAGTAGCATCTATTGACAAGAACCTTCCTAGCGATAGCGCTTCAAAAAACTTAGAACTTAGATAAAAATTCCGTCTCAAGAATGGTAAAAAAAAGAAATAAGACATGTCAAAAATGAACCGTTGCCAAAATTCACGGATTCCTATCTAACCAGAGAAGGCGAACTGCGAGGATCTTGTCCTTAAGATACAATCATTGGCTTGTTTTGATAAGATGAAGAAATCTCGGCACACATAATGTTAGCTAGTCCAAAGATCTGTCAAGGTTATGGTTTTTAATATAAGAAAGACCTGGGGTTTGGTGTGTGGAGTCTAAAGATAAGGATAGGTCTAGATAAGGAAATCTAACATAAGATAAGAGAAGACACAAAGGATCTATAAAAGCCGTCTAATGCACCAGCCTTGGCAAATTTGGATCATTTTTTCATAAATTTAATCTACCACAGCAAACCCGAATACGTATCCTGGTACTTTTAGAGCTTTCAATTATTATCAAAATTAAAAATCTCAGATATGTCAATATTTAAATACAAATAATAATTATTGTCGAAAATAAAAACAAATCAAATAAACGGAAAAAAAAAACGTTTAAAAGAAAGTTATTAGTTGCAACCAATTATCATTAAACTGTTTAGTATATAAGTGAAATGGATACAAGTCTTATGACGCCTACCTGAAGTTGAAGGCAGCTCCGATGCTCGGGATAGATAAGTTAAAAACGGGCCCGGGCTCCATTTTTGATTATCCCCCGAGTTATTCGTCGAACCGGTGATGGCTCGAGCTTGTGAGAATTGTGATTTATGATGTTCATCAACTGCTCTCACGAAAATGTCCAGTAATTATGAAACAAGGAATTCCACTGAACGGGTGAATCGGTTTTTGTAATAACGACTAGTGGGGTATTATGTATTCAATTCAAACAAAAAGACACGAATTTAATGGAAATAAAATATAAGTATAATTGATTCCAAGATATTTCATTTTGACTTATGCCAACATGATTGATTCAACACCAAACACCCACAAAAGGTAGTCGTTAATCCGCATGGAATATTTGGCTGGTGATGTAATATTTGAGACTAATTTATTTTATCCCAAGTAGCAATTTTTGGCAAATCTCGGACACAATTTACTCGTGCCTGGATGGTGTCGACTCTTTTCGGAGCGCTTCTGTCACAATGTGAATTCTATCTAAAATGTTCAAGTTTGTGTCGACACATTCCGAACTTATTGCGTCAAAAGGATGAGCGAGTCTAAATAGCAGCATTTCAAACACATGTGTTTCAAATGTCTCTACTTTGTGTCAGTTTGGACTCTTCAAATATATTTAGACACAGGCGAGTCGACACTAAATAGACTCAAGTTTTTCCAATTTTTTTCTTAACAAGATGTTACTATTATGTTATTGAAATGAGTTGAGTAGACACAATAATTTCCATTTGGGTACATTTGAAACATAGATTTTCTTCATTGTTTCTACAATGCGTCGTCCGGACACATACCTATTCATTTAGAAACATCTTACCCACATAATTTCTATTTTGTTCCTTCAATGTGTCTAGTCGAAGTGTTAGTGTAGGTATAGGTACTCAAAATGGCGCGTCGAATAGACCGAAAACAACTTGTTGGCGGTTTTTAATGACTCAATGTCTGCCTCCTTTACACTGCAAGGTATTTTGTCCCAGTCTATTGTTACATTTCAGACTCACTATTAGATGAATTTCAGACCATAATCAGTACACATTTCAATCACCATTTTGGTCACATTTCCCACTTTTGATGGTCCAAAAGTCGACAATGTGTCTTGAAACTTTGTCGTATTCAAATTACAGTGTCGACACAGCGTCGACACTTCGCCCAAAATGAGTCAGAAATTGTTACTTGGGATTATTTATTATTGAGATCTATAAACTTTTTTTATTTAAATCCCTAAGGACAGATCCGAGTTAACGAAATATTGTGAAATGTTCTTTACTACAAGGAAATATCCAATTGTCCTTTTTCTCCGCTTAATTTGTAATATGATCCTCCTCATTCTACTTTGGATGTGCTTTTTCTAATTGTAGCTCACCCAAGGAAATGCAAAGTTCTATCGTTATACTTTGAATTAGAGCATCTAAACCACAGTTTTTGACATTTGATCTGGTTGGCAATGTCTTCCCAAAAAGAAGCTTGCAGACTATAAGCAATTGGGATACTAGGAAAATAGATAGTACTTAATTCTATTTTATAATTTTCCTTAAATTGTTTCGAGTAGCATCTTTTGACTTGCGCTGGTTGTATGGTACTTATTCAACTTTTTAAAGCGCTTATAACTGTGTGTGTGTCATCTGCCATCTGTCATTATCACTATCTAAATTCACATCAAACAAGAAGCTAATTTAAGTGATATCAGACTGATGACCTTAATATTTGTTTCAAGCACAACGCATTTAATGAATCGTATAAATAGCTAACGATATTAATGTTAGCCTTAAGTAATTTAGCATTAAGAACACCGCATTTACAAGCAGATGTTGCGTTCTTTCGCGAAAGACGAGTTGATACATTCGCGATGTCGAAACTAAGATACGCTAACAAATATCATGCCATCGCTTATATTCACCTACCAATAAGTCGTTTTGACTGAACACTGGAGCAAGTAAAACACGACGACCATAATGAACACAACAATTTATTCCCCTTTTCAGCCACTAACTTACGCTATTAGCGGGAAGGAATAACGCTAATAGTCGGGAAGATTAAACTTTACAACAAAAATGTAAAAATTGGTTTATGACAAAGGAACTGGAATAGAAAATTTTACGGTCCGTACAAAAACTCCTCAGGTTTTGGAATTATTATTGTTTCTACCATTTAATATTATTTTCTGTATAATACCTATGCTTCTCAATACTTGTCAATATACTAGCAATCCACCCCAGCTTCACTCGGTGACGCGGAGCGGCGCACAGAAATTACTCTACGACTCACAGGATTGATCCGTTTTAGACGTGCGTCACCTTAAAATGTTCGTCTTGAGTTTGCCTATCGACTCTTGTTCCGGGATTTTTGATTTAGAGTTTCATTTTTCTGTAATTTGTGTCCAAAAATTCACTTTCAGGGAAAAATGGCGATTTTGGGAAACTTTTTTGAAGGAAACTCTTCCTCTTGACAACCCCTACAACCCTGTGTACGTCAAATTGCGAGAGAAATTGGCCGTCATGCCTAAAAACGACCATAGTGATCCAAAACTATTGATGCTTAAGGAAATTGTTCCTCAAAAATCTATTGGAACAAAAATCTAAATTTGTTCCAATAAAAAGTGTTTGTAATCAATCCAGCAATACGTACAAATTTTCTCAGAATGTTTGAGGATATTTTTGGCCATTTAATTTGGCCAAATTTTAATATTACAATGATGAAATGAAGTCGTTATGTCAATTTACAAGGACTTTTGGCAGCTCTATACCACCACACATAACTGTCTTACACAATTTAATGGCCGTAAAGTTTCCTGTACAGACAACTGTACAGTTTTTGTCGACATTGACAACTGTACAGAAAACGATATCGAAAACTACATAATGTCATACGAAATTGTATCACTCCATATACAGACCAATACTCACATATGGATGCGAGTCGTGGGTTTTAAATGACAGTCAGAAGAGTAAGAGATGAAGTACCTAAGGAGAGCTGAAGGAATAACAAGAAGAGATTGTATTAGAAACCAGACATAACAGAGGAATTAAAAGTAGTAGTCAAACAAATATGACAGGCAAGACCACAGAACAAAAGTAAAAAAGGAAGACCGAAAAATACTTAGGACAAAACAATTGAAAAAAATGTTAAGAGAGAGAAATCTAGCGCTGAATGAAGCAAAAATAAATGCCAAAAACAGGAAAGAATGGTGGAAATTGGTAAATGGATGAAAAGAGATCACCTTCCTACACCATGTACGAATTTCCACCATTTTTTTATATATTTTATTTCCATAGTAAATATTTTTGTAAACAATCGTCCATACTAAAGAAGAACGCGTGTCAGCAAGGGTATATGTACTCGAGGGGTAAACCGCTGACCCAAATGGTGTACACTAATGCCCAATTTGGGCATTACTCTTAATTTTAATGCACTAATGCCTCCTTATTCCCACTAATGCCTAGTAATTCCCAAGTAATGCCTAGTAATTCCCAAGTAATGCCCAGTAATTCCTAGTAATTCCCAGTAATTCCTAGTAATTCCCAAGTAATACCCAGAAATTCCTAGTAATTCCCAAGTGATTCCTAGCATTGTTCACTAATTTCCAATGATTCGTACAGCCTTAGTAATTCCCTTACTAAACATAATAAACGTACCGCAAATACATGAACATCTTCACAGTATAGCTAAAAAAGTATTTGGTTACAGTTTTTAAAAAATAGAGAACTATTTTTTTGATAGGGTGAATCTCGGGGTAATCACTTGAAACCATATTATAAGATTATTGTAGATTGTAGTTTTGCGAGAACTCTGAAGTTATGTAACTGCGTGGTTGGTGAATGCTGCTTGAGACGCTGGTAGCCACCTAGACATGTAATCGATTTTCTATTTAATTTCCTCTATTTTTGTTTTTGTACCCCATACTAATCCAGATACAAGGATTCCATTGAAAAATAAACAACTTATATACACATAATAATTTAATGGTGGTAACAAAAGGAGCAAGATGTATAAATATATAAAACAGGAAAACAAAACTTAAATAATAAACTTTGGCAAAACGATAAAATAAAAATACACACATACAACCTTAAAATGAATACCCAGCTTTATTTTCTAGGGCTAAACTATATGTTGCTCAAGTTTCTTCTGTCCTTATCGTAACTTATTCATTGGATTAGGTACCGATGGTAGTTAGGAGCAGATCGACAAAAATGTAATAAATAAATGGGATATAACGAAAACTTCCAAATGGTAACCATTTGGTATAATACAAGCTATAAAAATTTTAAAATCGATAAGCATGAGCTTTGGACGTTACTTATAGGCACTAATCTATGTTTTCAATTGTTTGTATTTTGTTTCTATATTTAAAACGTCATATTTTTTCAACTGAAATGGACCTGCGCCTAAAAGCTCTATAGGTCCGTAGAAGAGAAATTCTTTTTCAACAAGAGCAATATCCTCTGCTCTAGGCCAATTGAGTTGGTTTAGTTCCTTTCTGAGAAATTTCATTTTAACATCCAAATCATTGATTTCGATCACTATACCAATGTAATATTGTTTATCATAAAATACAGCATAATAATGTTCCATTAAAATATCAATACTACGTTGCTGCTCATTTGTGTCCTGGCTCTTCTCTAAATCCGAAAATGTTTCAGGATTATCTGATGTATCATCATGAAGCGAAATTTCGGATAATGATAAATCAGATGAGCTGTCGGATTCTTTCTTTTTCATTCCTCTGCGAACTAGTTTTGCACTATTTTTCTCAGCTTTTTTCTTCATATTTCTCCTTTTATTGAGCTTTTTATTATTAACAATGAAACGTTTCAACCTATCATTACTCACTCTTCCCTCATTTTCATCCAGCAACCAAATATATGCCGATTTTTTTATGACTATTGTTTTTTCCTTAAGCGCAAGTCTTAAAAAGCTTGAATTTTCGTCCAACTTTTTTATTTTTCCTGAATAGTCTTTCAGTTCCAGCCCAGGTTCCAACTTATCGTCTAGGTATTCACTTTCATTGCTACTCTTCTCCTCGTTCTCCGCTTGTCTTTGGTTTTCCTCTTCTAGAAACATATTGATATCCAAATCATCAGTTTGATCTGAGCTTCGGTCTTGCAAAACAAAACCTTCATCGATTTCTTGTTCTATTTGATCTACATTATTACCGAAATTATTAATATCTTCCACATTTAAACATTGATCAAAACGTAATGGAATGTGAATACCGTTCCAGTCCTCTTCGGTCGGTTCCATTCCCAAATCTTTTGCTATAGAGATTGCGTTGTTCAGAGATCTAGATACGATTTCCTCAATATCTAAATTTATAAGCTCCTCGGAAGTAGGCAAATAACGATTTTTTGTAGGGACTTTTTTTTCTCGTGGAAACACATATTCCTCAGAAAGGTCGCTTAGTATAGAATTTATCATTTTAATTCGTTCAATTCGTTGTAAGAATCCTTTAATGCTAAAATTTATAACAGTCGAAAATGTTGTTGTAATTGAGCGAGCGGATCGAAACAGTTTTTCGCACGCCTGACTACTGAAGACTGGCATACAAAACATGTCTGGTTTCAAATCAGAACTTGTTTTAAACTTTAAAATAAGCTTAATTAAATTGTGAGCATTAAGTTCAACACAGAGATAACAATTGCTGGTCAGAAAATTATCTTTTATTGTAAAATCTTTTTTTCGAAAAATGTCTGCTCTCCAAATTCTCAAAATAAATACGCAATACCAACTATTATATAATCTAGAACAGACATCTGTACTTTCATCCAAAAATGCTGTTATAATGCAGTGCATGATATTGAGGAACATTTCTGTTCCTTTGAATTCTGAGTCGTTTTTGAGATGTTGGAGAACAGCGTTGGAACACATTTTTTCAGCAGATATGTAATTCATCTTATCTTCAGCTTTCAAATCAGATCTTGTCAGAAGATGCTGGTCTTTAGATATGTGCTCTATTAATTTATATAAATGATCTACTGTGGCAAAATAGTTACCAAGAGGTAAAACAATGTTAGGTTTCAAAAATCTGGTGCGCAGTTTGGTAATAATATGTACACTGTCTTGAATATGACATTCATCTACTTTTGTTATATCAGCATGAAACCAATTCCTGATATACTGATACTTCGGGTTAACAGTTAAACACGGAATTACATTGAATTGAGACTTATAAATTTTTTGTCGCAATAAATATGATCTTAGCTCGGATCTAAGCCACTCAAAAAATAATTAAATAAAATCGAGCCCCTAATACTATGAAATCCGAGTTGAAATCCAAATACTTATTATTACACCGCTCGTTAAACCTGTAGGAGTACACTTACCGTGAATGTATTATATATATAATATATATAAATATATACACCAAAACACACAAAAAAACAGAAAAGTTTCAACAAATTATTTGCTTCTAGTTCTACGTACTTCTTTTACGAATCGTTTACCTAAGATTGTGACCACACCCCTCACGGTTTATGTATTGTCCTTGTACACGCGTCACGCATGCGTTGTATTGCCTAGTCTGTTTTAGAGACGAGTTTTGGCGGTTATTTTTCAGAGTAATTCCTAGCTAATGCCAAGTAATTCCTAGTAATGCCTACTAATTCCCACTAATTCCCTAGTAATGCCCACTAATTCCCACTAATTCCCTAGTAATGCCCACTAATTCCCCAGTAATGCCTCTAATTCCCAGTAATGCCCAGTAATTCCCAGAATATGTACACCGCAATGCCCCAGCGGTTTACCCCTCGTATGTACTGGTACTGGCTTGCTTTGGCTGCAGATTGCTGCAACTTTGTCGACCTTTCTTTCTGACAACGACATGCGCAAACAAGGTTTCTCATTAAGTATGCAAGTATGCAAAACAAGCCCACTACACTAGGATAGTATAATACTTTCTTGCAACTTGCTATTGCCATCGCGTCGGGGCGGTTCCGATTTACTTATTTTATATCTACCAGATGAATTCCGTAGATATCGTGATAAATATCGTGGATATTTTCGTATTAAGGAGGCTGCAGGAATAGCTTCTTTAAAAGATGCTTCATTACTTAGATTAGGGAAAATTACTCTGTAAAAGTGAGGATACTGACAGAAATTGTTTATAGTAGCAAAATTATAATTTGTTTTGTTATATTTTACCACTAAATAAGTCAAATGAGATTTATTATAGTGAGTAATTATGTCAAACGTCAAATGTCATACGTGAACATTTAGTTGGGCATTATCAGACGAATTCCAGAAATATCTTGACGTATGTTATGTACTTAACATTGTAGCGATACAAAACCGAATCTTTTGATAAAGAAATTTATAAAGAACAGTTGGTGGTGACTGATTCCACCGAAGAAGAAAACAGTTTCCCGAATTCATACGTTCGTCGTTAACTCCGAAATTCGTATTATAGTTTTAAAAAAATCCCGCGTCCTGCAAAGACATAAACTAAAGTATCACCGGGTATCTTTTGTATTAATTATAAAAAACGATAATGGAAAAATGAGAAATGAAAATGGCATAGCCTGAAAGCAAAGAATTATTGTTTTTCATATGGACCAGGACATTAACACGATACTATAAATTATATCGCTCGCGAGAGAGCAACGATTTGAAAAAGATCTTGGTGGGGGCAATATTACGATATGTGCAACATCGAGAGTACGGTAAACGTTGTCGGCTTTACAAGATTTACTAACTATCAATGAAATTCAAAAGGGGAATCAAAAGGAAAATAGAAAAAGGATTTGTCAGGACAGTAGTTTGTATTTGATCATAAGCTTTATTAGGAAAAATTGTTGAAATTATCAAAAGTTCGTGAAAATGATAAAAGAAATTAAATACTTTCGAATATGACTGAAAATAAAATAATTAACAAAAAGTAAAGAAAACAAATACAGAAATTTATAAAAAATTATCGATAACCATCAAAAAGTGTGACAGAAAAAGTGGACAGTATCAAAAATTCCAAACTAGGACTATAGATTAAATTCGAGAGATTTGAAAGGATAGTGAATAACGATTAAAATAAATTTGTCAGGACTGTAGCTTGTGAGGATATTTATTAAAATTATAGAAAATATCAAAATATTCCAAAAATTACCAATTGAAGCATCAAAAACTATAGAGTGATCGAACTTCAAACAATATTATCTAAAAATTATCGAAATCATCAAAAAATATCAAAAACTGTCAAATATTTTCCAAAAATATCGATAATTATTCAAAAATAACATGAAAAACCATCAAAAATGATTTCCAAAATTATCCAATATTACTAAAAAGTATCAAAAATTAGAAGAAAATGTTAAAATTGATTAAAAATAATAAAAAAACCTTTACTTTTCAAAACTATTCCAAAAAATAGCTGAAATTATCAAGAATTATAAAAAAATATATCAAAAACGCCAACAGAGTAACGATGATATTGAAGAGATGATTTGTAATGACAGTAGCGTTTGTTGTTTGTTTGTAAAATGGTATTGAAGGCTAAGTATTTCAATAATTATCAAATAAACCAAAAATGTACAAAAAATAATCAAAAACGCCAAAAATGATCAAAATCTATAAAAGAATATTGGAAAAAATGAAAAATAATCACAATCTATAAAAATTTATCAAAATGTATCAAAAATTATCCAAAATAGTTAAAAATTATCAAAACATTCTAAAATAAATGAAAAATTCTCAAAAATTATTGGTGAAGTAGGGACTTTATTTTAAAATCAAGCAATTTAGCCCGATTCTTCTTAACCCATTTTTGTAAACTTGCTCTCGTCAACCCATATAAAAATAATAATTCCAAAGGAATTTAATACTAGAGGGCGCTATTTATATTTTCTTAGAAACGCTAAAATTAAGTATCTTCAGTCAAATATTCAGCTGTTCTGAGAAATGTTCGAAACACCGGCAACCTTGGTGATTTATACAGTACGATACAATACGACTTACCACATGCAGCATGAATTATACGTTTCACAATAAATACACAGAGCATTCCATAATTACATCTCTGTTTTGATTTATCGAGATTTATCCGAATTAGCCCTGCCGAAATGTATTAAAGACGTGAAATGTTTTAATCGAGAGAGAAAGAGAAAATTAACATCGTAGTCGACGAATTTGAGATATTCGTTGGGGAAAAAATTTGATCGGACTTATTTTGAACAGTTCCCACCGACGTTGTTTCATTAGCAATAATTCTTGTTTTTGGTAATCGATATGGCGAGAAGAAGAACGCGTTTGTGGAAGGTGTTTAATTTAGTTCGAGGAGAAAAGAGTTTGGTAAAGAGTAGGAAAAAGGATTTAGATAGATTTTGTTGATTTTCGGGATCAATACGACCAAACCATTAGGGTCAGTAAAATTTTTGTGGTTCACAATCCTAAAAATACTGCTATACCGTCAATATTGTATAAAAAGTAAAAAGAAAAATCAATTTCCATGAATATCTAGTGTAAATATAACCAAATTTTACTTTGAATTGGTTTATAAAGGAAGATTTCCCTTTTTTGTCGAAAGAAGACCAACATTCAATGGCTTTTCACTAGAAATAATTTATTTATTTTAATATTGAATAAATATCCAATTTTTCCTTCAATTATTGCTGACACTTGGTGCCGGAATTAGGTAAATTTCAGAAAAGTTATGAAATATTACCAAAACATTTTTGGCTATTTAGTCCATAAGACAATTAATAATTGGATTTGCCTCAAGGTCTTCATAAAGTGGTAAGCCAAGTACAAAATTGAGTCAGTTTTTCAAAAAATTCAATGCAAATATTAAAAAAAATATGCATTGTTATACAGAATTTGCCAAACATATTCAAAATAATCCTAAATTATCCAAAATTATTCAAAATTTTCAAAAATTATCCAAAATTATTCAAAATTATTCAAAATTATTCAAAATTACTCAAAATTTCCCAAAATTACACAAAAATTATCCAAAAGTTATCCAAAATAATTCAAAATTATCCAAAATGAATCAAAATTATTTAAAATTTTCAAAAATTATCCAAAATTATTAAAAATTACACAAAAATTATCCAAAATTATTCAAAACTATCCAAAATTATCTAAAATAATCCAAAGACTCCAAGACAATAGAAGATCCTACGTGTTTTCAAAATAGTAGAGGCGTAATTATTTCAATTTTTTCACCAGTATATTTGAAAATAGACTGAAAATTTTCAAAATTCACTTCTATCTTCTAGAATTAGTTTTTTTTTCATTAAATTGAAAAAAAAAACGAATTTTATTTTTTAAATTATACTTGAATATATCAAAGAGTTTATACTGTTCATTTCGATTTGAGTGGATTTTGAAAAAAATCTTCGGCTCAAATTTCAAAAAAAATTCCAAAATGAAGTGGGTTAGTGAGTCTATAACGAGAAGACAATGAAAGTTATTTGATGTTAACTCAAGGTCTTTAAAATGATACGCATATGGTTTTGGTGAGGGGGTAAGTTTATTTACAGTGGTTTGAAGGATGAAATCCAAATATTCGGAAAATTGTTAAAAAATTTCCCAAAAATTATCGAAAATTAGTAAAAATTATAAAAAATTATTAAAAAGTATCAAAAACTATCAAACATTATCGAAAACTATCAAAATTATTCAAAAATACCAAGGTGAAGAATTAGTTTTGTTTTCAATTAATGTATTCTTGAAAAAAGTATATTCAGCCCACTACTTTGCAATTTTGCAGATTCGCTAAGTTCAATTCTGTTCTAGTTCTCCTCTTTTATAACAATTAAATACATTAATCTTTTTTTTTCCTTTTTTCACGGAATATTATTATGATCGTAATATATTGGGACTATTCCGATGCATGAAAATATGTCATCGCATACATGACGTCATAAAGTACAATTAGCTGATCTGTGTGGTCGAAGCAGACTGCGCATTGCGGTATGATTCTTTCGCTTATTTCACGCTCTGCGAGTGTGAACTGGTCTGTTAAATGAACTGCTTCATATTCTCACTCAACCATATTTTTATCTTACTTTATGTGGCCACTTCTACCACGTTTCTTATATAGTGTCCTATCTTAATTCGGACATATTATACCCATAAAAATGATTGAATTCGGCGGTTCTTCTTTCCGTTTAACGTACCCGGTCTTACATGTTAATGCGAAATACAAATAAAATAAATATATACAGGATGGCAGTGAGTATTTATAGATATTTTCAATTATTGAACGCGAAGTAACATGATAGTACCTTCTGGAAGTTGAATAAAAAGGTGACAATATCTATTTTGCAGCTAAAAAACAAAATATTTCATTGTATTACTAGAAAAATATGTGGAGAACATCAAAAATCATCAACAAAAATTATTGAAAATTATCAAAATATCACCAAAAACTATGGAAAACGATTTAAAATTATAAAACTTATCGACGATTATCAGTAATTGCACAAAATTATCAAGAATTACCAAAAATTAGTAAAAATTACCAAAAAAATTACCCAAAATTAGTAAAAATTACCAAAAAATTACCCAAAATTACCAAATATTACCAAAAAATTACCAAAAAATTACCAAAAAATTACCAAAAAATTACCAAAAAATTACCAAAAAATTACCAAAAAATTAGCAAAAATTGCCAAATAATATCCAAAAATCAGATACTATATTAATTTCTTCATGCTGTCGCTACTGTGTCTTTTAAGACCGTTCTAATGATATACTCAATTTTATGCTGAATGACCTTAAAATGAATGCATGTTGTTGTAATGATAAAAGTGATTTGTCCAGTGATGGGATTAAAGCAGCATCATGCGGTCCAGCCCGTCTAATCCAACCTTCAGTTTCAAACTAAGTACGTATAAAAAAAATGAAGAAGAGCGTATCAAGATGCATGCGATGCGATGTAATTTTCAGAATCGCATTAATTGAAAGATGAAAACAAAATAAAACAAATTAAAAAAAAAACTATTTAATCAAAAATTTTTATATAAAACTTTTTTATATAATATATTTACCCAAGAAGAGTAGACCAGTTTCCTGTTGAATGTTTTCTATACGCCTCATAATTGCACGATTTTATTTATAGATAATTTTAGTAATTTCAAATAAATTGCAAAATGTACAAAAAAAAATGTCGAACGGACACGCCCACTTCGATGGTTCTAGTTGTTGAGCTCATGCTTGTGAAGTATTCGGATATTCACATGAGACCGTTCTGCCTGCAATTAACGACCGTCATTATAACTCCATACAGGGCGAGCCATACCAGCTGGTGCGCTCTATAAATATACCGGATGTTTTGGATTATCTAGAAAAACGATAATTATCGAAACTAATCACACTAGGTATATACGAGTGGCTAGTTCATCTGCTATTCCATATCCTTCTATTCCAGTGTGTCCTGGAATCCACAGTGATGTGACAATGCTGTTCTCGTTTAGTTCATGCCATTTAAGAACTCATTACTTTAATTGCTGCTTGGCTATCATCTTCTATCTGTCCATGTTTTTTGGATATCTTTGGAATTTAGTAGACAAAATAAACTAATAATATTTAAATGCAATGTTTACTAAATAAATATTAAGATAAACAGTCGATAATTATGTTTTAAAGCTCTTCAGTTAAAATTCATCTCTAGTTCTGTTCACGTTATTTTGAGTACAAGTGTAGAGTTTAGTATTGTGAAACCTCTGTAATATTAAGTTAATAAACAGTGTACACAAATCAAGGGCTCTCTTTCCTCCCGGCACACTACACAAAGTTTTGAAAATATTTTCAGAAAAGTGACCGTTTCTAGATTAATTTTTTTCAATTTCATCGCCTGTGTCGTAAAAATATTCCACACAACCCGTGAATTATTCAATGTTCACACTTTATCAAACATTATTGTTAATAATGAAATATTAGTTTTGGTTTTTTTTTTGGTTATTGGCCAAAAAGTATCAGTAGCCAATGACCTTCTTTCTCGAGAGTCAACAACCTAACAACATCGGAGGAATCCGCACGAAATAGGAAGAAAAAGATTATAACTAAATTAGCAAAAAGCCAAGTGTACTGGCAGTACTTGTATTACGAGGGATATCCAAATATTAATACTAAAACTTTATTATTCACATCAATTTTCTTTTTTAATTGGTACCCATTAACTGTTTTTTTTTTATCTAGGAGTAGTATTTTTTTATACCTTCATCAGCTGATTCTACTCTAGCAAAAATGATGCTCAAAGAACTTGAAAGCTGGAACTGACCCCCTTTTCCCATTCTACTACTTCGTTACCCAGGATTCTAGGTTCATGTAGGTACTTGCCGCTCACAAAGACGAGAATATGGGTCTGCAATATTAATTTTCCCTGGACGATATATTATTTTGAAATTAAATGACTGAAGCCTTAAAACCCAACGTTCTATCCGCACACAGCGACGACATCTAGGACCGAAAATAGTTTCGAGCGGCTTATGGTCTGTTATTAGTTCACATTAGTATATATAAGTACATCTTAAAATGTTCCACTGTCCAAACTAAGGCAGTGGAACATTTTTAGTTGGTCAATATCGCTTTTCCACATCCGTCAGGCTCTAGGTTCATTATTGTCAAACTGATTAAGAACAGCCCCAAACCCTACTGGGCTTGCATCTGCAACGACCTGAATTCGATCATTTGGATCAAATAGTAGCCTATTGTCTTTATTTGAGATAAGCAGATTTTAAGCTAATTAAAAGCTTAAGTTCTAGGATAACACTTAGAGGTTCTGTCAACGTGGCTAAATTTGGAAACCATTTGCCAAAAAAGTTGATTAATCCCAAGAAACTATGTAACTCGTCTAAAGTTTTAGAAGATCTACCCCTACATAAATATTTATCTGGAATCGCTACCAAGACAATCCTATTAATCGCACTTTGTTGTTTCAGATTCGACTGGAACGTTCAGAACTAGATTTAGGGTATTTTTCAAATCCATTAAAAACCAAAGTTTGTATGCAAAACAAAAGTAGTTAATTTGAATATATTTTAAATGATTACATGTTAATAATATTAGAAGAAACATAGCATACCCACGACACTACTCTTAGTGTTCGCCTTACTTCCTTTTCATCACTTAAGAAGTTTGAGATTCCTTATACTGTGTCTTTATTCTTCACACCTACGCACCAAATTTCTTAGTTTAAAAATGCGGTCTACGATTGGTGATTAAAAATTGAAGTTACTAATAGTAAAATGTTAATTACGTCTATACGTGAGATATCTAAGATAGGTCCAAAAGCGGATAGACTTTAACGTGTTCTTTTTTATAAATAGATAGATACATCGATGACGTAAGATTTATTATAAATGAAACAAATTGTTAAATGAGGGAAAGAAAAGTGAACGGTTTTTATTCATTACGCACGGTTTTTATTCATTGCGAACGGTTTTTATTCATTGCAAACGGTTTTTATCCATTGTGAACGGTTTTTATTCATTGTGAACGGTTTTTATTCATTGCGAACGGTTTTTATTCATTGTGCGCGGTTTTTATTCATTGCGAACGGTTTTTATTCATTTCGAACGGTTTTTATTCATTGCGCTTGAGTCGTCCAGTTTCCGTTAAAGTATTTTTCTTATACGTGTACCCTCGTTGTTTAATACAATTGTAAAAAGGGATTTGCTACAAATACAAAGATCTATAATGAAAATTAATATATACATAGTGTTACACCTTCCCCCGTCTCTGTATGATTCTAAACTACCTGATCTCGAACTCGGCCACTTATCTTTAATAATATCGCGAAAATCATTTTAAAATTAATTGCACACTCTGTGTTATTTTATTACTAAATTAAAAACATAATACGCAGCGCGTTTAATCTTTGGGAGAAGACCACATTTTCGCAGTACGGCAAGTGTAGACAAGGTTTAGGTTTAAAAGAAAATTACAAGGTAATAACATGTTGGTCGGTTATTTAAAAAAAAAAGTAGGTACTATCCGGAGTATTAAGCAGAGGTGGAGATTCGAAACTCGAATGTTTATTTAGAAGAAACGGGGAAAGGAAAAAGTTGTTTGTTCAACTTAAAATTCACCCCGCATAATTGCGAAGGCGTAATTTTTATGAAAAAATGAAAAAACACATCAAAAATCATATAAAGGGGGACGTCTATATATGAGCAAAAAGACGTCACCCTTTATAAGATTTTTCACCTGTATTTTCATTTTTCCGTAAAAATGACGCCTTCAGAATTATTTGGGGTGGATAAATACTCATATTCATTCACTTACATCATCTCTACATGCTCTTAATGGTTCTTGGCAGTTCTACTTTTTTCAAATAATCTTTTACTGCATCTAGTCGTTTTGTTCTAGTTCAGTCTCTTTTTCTTTTGTTACAACTTCCCCCCATTATAACTCTCCCATCTGTCTTGTGACATTAGTATTTTGTTTAACTAACGATTCGTTGTTTGTTCTTGTTTCTCGTTTATCCCATTCCTTTTTATTAATAACCCATGTCTTACACACATATCGTTTGGTGTCTTCTTCTTACTTTCGCCCATTTAAAAACATTTTTTGCTTTTAACTTTCAAGAAAATTTCTGCAGCCTTATCATATTCGGATTATTTTATCTATTTCTTTTTCTTCGCTCCCTTTTGTGATTAAGATCATTCCTATTCCAGCAGTCCCACTTCCCCAAATGTATTAGATAAGATAACAAGGGGGTCGATTGGCCCAGTCGGCCCTACTGAGATCTTTCGTATATATTCCACATTTATTTTTATAGATCTTCCTGATTTAAAGCTTCCTTAGCTCCACCGTCTGTTGACATTTTTTTCGGGTACGTACGTGAATAATTTTTTGTTTTAGCTTCGCCTCGGGTGAGACAGAAAACTGTTCACAGTGCAGGAAAAAGTGAGGGACTGCGAAGACTATTTCCATTATGATTGGTGGAATCGTATGTCAGTAGGACTACATAAAAAGAGTTAGACTGGATAATTTAATCCAAAATTAAATGGACAATGGACCAGCAAAGGTAGCGGGAGCCCTTTTATGTAAATATAATGGTTTGAAACCATTTATTTGAATCTATAATAAAACATTTAAACCTTGATAGATTTAAATATCGTCGCCGCCACTGATTCATATGTAGGTATTCGCAAGATGCTCTTCTGTAATCCCTTTTCACCAGAAGGTCGTTATTGCCTTTATGAATTACCTGGTGAAATTTTTATAGCAAACTGGAATTTCAGAGTAGACCGCAGAGTCGCTAAATATATTCATTCAACCTTGGCTTCAGTCATTAGATTTTTTTAAGAAATTTACACAAATACAGTTTATTTCGAAAATGCTATGCTGCAGAGCTCTAGCAAACCATCATTACCGGCATCTGTACTTTAATAAAACCATAGAAGAAGTTGTTATTAATTTTTTTACAGTTGTGTAGTTTTTAGTTTAGTATAACAACTGAAACAATTGAAAAAAAACTTCTCATTAGTCATGTTACACCCTGTATAAGAGTTAAAATTGATTTGATTAGCATCCATCTCGAGTGAATAGTGATGATTTGGTTAAGCAAAATATTTCATTCGTAAAAAAATGCTCATTAAAGAGGCGTGAACTGAAGAAAAATAAAAATGAAGAAAGGCAGGCATGCTTCGCTTTCGTCCATTCTTCAAATAAGTTACTAATTGCCTTGGAATCGGTGGTATGTTAATCTAAGAAAAGGACAATAAAAGTTGGAATGATAAAAACGTGATCTGGTAATTAGGAGATAGATCCAATTCGTTGACTGTTACAGTTATAACGTATTCGGAAAATATATACTTACATTCGGACTTGACTCGAGAAAATATAGTTATTTTATAGAATAAAGATTATACCAAATAATATGGTGCGCGTTTCACTAGGCGTTATTTGTCCTTATTATATTTGAAATGAACAGTTTCATTTCCATAACTGGTAGACTTTCGATTGATTTTTTTTCGTAATAAATACCTCATCTTCTCGATCTAAAAATGTTTGTCCTGTTATTTAAAAAGTATTAGTGTTGCATATAAGCCATTTTTCTTTGAACTTAACCACCCAAACCGGGTTAACAATACCATGACGTCACGGTAAACTTTTATGACTTAACGTTTTGTGGAAACTCTGAAATAAACAAACACCTAACCTCCAATCAGATAACTACTGTCAAACTATCTCAGTGAGCTGGTTTGTGTGGTTGGTTAACTGTTACATCATGGTTTGGAATAGAAGTCGAGAAATATTGACTGGTTAACATATTGTTAACCCGGTTTGTGTGGTCAAGTTCAAAGAAAAATAGCTATAACAACACAGTTGGCGCCTGTCAACAAATGTCAAAATCAACTCTTATGTTTAGTTTACTTACGGTCGTACGTATCTCCTCTTCAGGAAACTAATACAGAAACTGAAAGACTATACAATGAGTGATTATAGTCTATTTCGGAAAGGTATAGGTTAATAAAATGGGGCTCAATTTCTGTCTTAGGCCATAGGCGTAGGTCTTGAAATAGTATTGTTTGTAATATTAAAATTTCAAGTAATTGCGTAAGATAATTATTAGGAAAAGTATGTTTTCTGGCCTGAAGTGTTTACTTAGGTAGTAGATTATACAGACGTTTTGCGTTTAACAGGTACCGTTTAACCTTCTATTAGTGCCTCTGCCTAATTCCAACCCTATTTCAGATTCGGCTTAACCATGCGCCGCAAGGTGCCTTACCCAAAATTTTTAGACCTTTATAAGTATATTTGTTTAGTTTAACGTACTTAAGAAGTATAAAGCAGTACAGAACAGAGCAGAAGAGAATCTTTCATCTTGATGAGACGTGGATTAATGAAGGTTATACAGTACCAAAAATGTGGCAAGACAAAAATATAACCAGTGCTCGCCAAGCTTTCATGGAAGGTCTGTCAACGGGTATTAAGGTGTCTTCAGGTAAAGGGAAAAGACTAGTAATCGTCCTTATTGGAAGCGAAGAGGGATTTTTAAAAGAAGGTTTGCTAACCTTTCAGTCGTGCAATACGGGAGATTACCACGAGGACATGGATTCGGATGTTTTTGAAGACTATTTTGGTGAAATGATGAAATATCTTCCGGATGATTCAGTAGTAGTTATGGATGACGCAAGTTATCATTCTCGACGCATAGAAAAGACTCCAACTTCATCTTGGAGAAAACAAGAAATTATTGACTGGTTAACCACCAAAAGTATTGAATTTGAAGATAATTTGATTAAGAAAGAGCTATTAGCTATAGCAAATTCACACAAACATATAGCAGAAAAACATAGTGTAACTGTGCTGCGCACACCGCCATATGATTACGAACTAAACCCTATAGAACTTATATGGGCGCAAGAGAAAGGATTTGTGGCAAGACACAGCACGACATTCAAAATGGAAGACTTTAAGCTACTGTTTCATCAAGCCATTAAGGAGGTGACACCAGAGAACTGGCGAAAAGCAGTCCAGCATGTCATTAAAGAAGAGGAGAAAATGTGGGATCTTGACTACTTGATCGATCGGACCATCGACCCGTTAATTATAACGTCAACGATGAAAAGCAAATGATAGTCGAGGTACTAAAATTGCGAATTCAACAGGCTGACTGGTGAATACTCTTCTAGTAGGTTTGTTGATTGGAGCATAGAACTGAAGTTGTAACAACTTATTTTGATTGAAAACCGCGAAGAAGAAATATAAGGCAGACAAAAACGGGAGTGATCTTACAGTCATGCGATAAATAAGGAACTCATAAATATTATACTTGTTACTCCTAAGCACACAAACAGAACCTGCGAAATAATTTACAGCTACTATCGAAATTATACCGTTCCACCTACACGCATCCCAAATTTCCCCCGGGGCTTCACAAAGCATGTCAAGAAGAGTCTTCGGTAAGTAAGTTTGTATTTTTTTTTTGTATTCGTTTTGTACTTTTTTTATTATTATTATTGTTATTAAATGGCAATGTGCATATAGTACTTTATCGTGGTATATTATCAATGCGATATCGAGAATCGCTTAATTGCAGAGTCCAAGTACGGTAAATTAAAAATAATTGAATAGTTATTCGATGTTTGATATTCCGATTGTTAATTTGTATTTTTAAGAGATGATTTATTGGATTGGTCGGCGCTACGAGTTAAAAATATACAAAGATCTAGTCTGCGAGGCTTTTTGAATGTTTCAATTTTGTATAGTGATAATTTTGAAAGTTTTTTGGAAAATGGTCGCAATTTCGAAACGTTCAGTTCTGTCGTAAAATTGCTTCATATAATTTAATGTCTTTTATTTTGTATTCTTCACTTAAGCCTGTTTGCACTGTTTGAAATGTAAGCACGTCTTTCAAAATTTTAGAGCTTTCTCAATCCAAAAACCGGTAAGCTCATGGAGGCTAGGAAAAATTGACAAAACCTGTCCTAAAAATCGTGTATCTAAGTAATTTGGTTTTTCACCACGGCGTCGCCACTGCAAATCGAATTAGGCAATTCAGATCAAGTGATCTAATATGTCCGTCCAGGATAAACAATTCTGATAGCTGGTAAGTTTTGTATTGTCTATTCAATGGTAGAGAGTGTTCAAGAATGTTTTCGTCTACCTTGCCATTTTTCATTAATTTGATATAAACAATAATTAATACTTCTTTACTTTATTTTTATACCTACACATCGCCACGAAAAACAAAAACTTCACTAGGTACGTTTGTTCGGCTATTTATTAAACCTACTGAACTAAGTTGTTGTCTGTCCAGACCACAGATAACATACTTCCAGACGTGTTTGGTTGCTGCGCTAGTCGGTTGTATTCTGTGGGGGGGGGGGGCTGCTACTCGACCGATAACTCGACAACGCCAGTAAATTCGACCAAAATGAAAGTGTTCGGACTTGACCATTCGACTAAACTACTAGCTGCGTCTAAACCGGGCAATACTGAGGAAAAAATGGAAAACTGTAAAGCGCAGAACCTTTCTATCAAAACTAAGTGCTCATATTTGGAGAGAATTTTCTAGAGGTGTCTAACAACGGATATAAATTTAAAAAAATACCTAGTCGGAGATTAGAACTTAATTGCCACCATGCTATATTAAGTAGGTATCACGCAAAAATGAAACCAACGTACTTGATAAAAAGTTGAAAACTGTGTACATTTTTTTTATTGTTGAATCTATATTGAGCGGGAATAAAACAACTAAACAGTTTTTCGTTAGAAACGAATAAGCCGTTCCATAAAAACATCCTCACGCCAATTCTACAATCATCCGATGAACCAAAGAACATTAGGTATACATACTGTAATAAATATCATAATTAAGTTGGTACTAGTATACTAAATGAGGAATGCCGCACTTTTTCTTCATTTATATGTAAATACGTCGGCCATTTTGTAACGCCTCCTCGGTTCCGCCTATGAGCAAGACCAGACATTACCTAGATTAGTGAGCCGCATAGTGCAAATGAGCAAAGGAAAAAGCTAATTAACAATGTATAAGAAGCCAATGGAGTAGACTATGACTACTGTGAGAAAATTTTAACTTAAATCGCATTATTATTACTTTAAGTATTAATTTCGATTTAGTGGCATTTAATACTCGGTTTTCACAAACATTAAATTTACAATCAGTAAAATGTTTTTTCGATATGAAATAATACATTTATTTGGATTTAAAAACATAACGGGGGGCCGTTCAAGTATTACGAAAGCAC
This sequence comes from Lochmaea capreae, assembly GCA_949126875.1. Taxonomy (NCBI): domain Eukaryota; kingdom Metazoa; phylum Arthropoda; class Insecta; order Coleoptera; family Chrysomelidae; genus Lochmaea; species Lochmaea capreae. The sequence continues at coordinate 5,518,486 of OX421406.1, read as the reverse complement.
TAAGGGGGGGGGGCAAGGGGGTCGTTGCTTCGCTTATTTTTGATGACATGGTGGATGGGGAGGTTTAGATGGAGATTACGTCAGCAGTAGTTATCTACTTTTTTACACATATGGCAACCCGCACATAGTCTACTACTACTACTAATTTAGTCAGGCGAACCTTAGCCAAGACAAACTCAAGCCAAGGTTCCGACACTGAGGCCACTGGCGGGCCCATTGTCCAATTCCTGCTACTTATGCATCCATGAAGCCGAGTCCCTCGATGAAGGAATCAATCCTCTTCAGTGGATGCCTGCTTATGTCCCCAGAGGTCATAACAGGGACTCCAAAGATTCGCCCGGGCCGTTAAAGAAAGTAGCCGCACCTTCTACAGCCAGGGCGTCCGCACCTTCGTTGCCTTCAAAACCAGAGTAGGCCGGAATCCATTCTAGCCACACTGTGTTCCGCCTTGCTAGGTCAGCGAGGCGTTCACGACATACAGCAGCAAGCCCTGTGTTGATGGTATATCCACTCAGTGCCTTAATTGCCGCCTGACTGTCGGTGTATATGGTTATGCGTCGATCCGTATAACCTCTGTCTAGGTTTATCTGCACCCTTCCTCGTTTCGCACATATCCCAAACTTTTCAAGCGTAGGAGTGCCCTCCCAGCCTCAGCCTCGATCACATGGTGAAGAGGCCGAAGTCCAAGAATCACCTCCAACGCACCAGTTGGTGTAGTTTTCATGCAGCCAGTTGCCCCCAAACCGACCACCCTTTGGAGGCGTGCCAGTTGCGACCTAGTCGTGGCCAGGGTTACCCTTGGCCACCAGACCAGAGCCGAATATGTGAGCATCCGCAGCATGATCAATTTATAGAACCACAAGATCGTCTACGGGGTTAGTCCCCATTTCGGACCAATGGCTCTCCTACAGGTCCAGTACGTGTCAGTCACCTTGCCCAGGCGACTATCAAGGTGAGCCTTCCATGTCAGCGTCTTATCCAGGATCACTCCCAGATATTTCACTTGTTCAACCACTGGAAGTGGCACACCACCAAGGTGCAGACCACCAGGTCTTATACCTCTTCTTGGTGAAAGCAATTACCTCAGCCTTGGCAGGATTAACTGCAAGTACGTGGTCGTTGCACCACCCCTGTACCCTATTCAGGGCCCTTTGTCTATGTCTATATTCATTTTTAATACTGTATGATAAGAGTGTCCAAGTCCTGATGAAGTCCGCTATTCCGGCAATACCATAACCCATTTACAGTGCTCCTTAGAGAACTTTGTTTTGGAATCGTTGTATAACATGTGTGTTGCTTTCTTTGGTACGATTCCACCGCGAGTCCATTCTAATCTTAGAATTCCCAGTTATTGTTCTTGTTCACTAAATATATAAAAAACGTACGTTTTTTGAAGGTAAGTAACCCTAAACTCACTTTAAGCCGCCAAAATCGACCGCTTAAATACAAATTTTAAACATGCCAAGTTAAACTGAGTTTAAGGATAAGCTTTATTTTGTACAACAGAATAAGTTAGGTTCAAATTTGAGATTGGCTTAAACTCGGATTGTACAGCCAGCCCTAAGTGTTTCTAGATTATTTAAAATACCATTAGAAAACATTATACTACAGACATAATAACTGTATAGAAAAACCAATAAAAACTATTTTCAATTTGATTTATAGGTTCTATTTTCTAGAACTGAAGAATTGGATCAGTTTACCTAACTATGCGGCGTTTTCTCACAAAGTCTCACAGTTGCAATTTATTTACTTAACTCTCATGTTATACAATATAATTTGCATTTAATGTTTCGTAAAAGCAATTATTATTGCTCTATTTACTTATCTTATCCGCTAATAAATTTCAAATGAGTAGCAACAAATGATACCGAATAGTGACAAAATGGTTATCTTTAATAGTCCAGTAAACGGGAATAAAGTTTTCGCCAAACAAAAATGTTATGTGTTATGTATACTTGCACGATTTTTATGAAAATTGGTGTATGTGGGTCGCAAGTTATGGAGAATTCATAGAAAATTATTTGACGGACATGACACTTCAGGTTGTACTGGAAATGAGCAGCAACTTTGTTATATTCCAAATAGGACACTATATATTATTAACTTTCCGGATTCTACGTTTAATTTATTGCCACTTTGTATACTTTTCGAGATATTAATGTTTTTAATGAAGAATTAACAGGTACCTACAGACAATTTTATATTAAAAATTCCAGGTGGACACCTCCAGATCCAAAAAAAAATTGCTTTTCGGATTGAGTATAAAAAGGGTCAAGATATAATATGATTGGTGACATGCCGGAAACTACTTTATTATATACAGGGTTCGTAAAAAAGTGATGAAAAGTTCAACTCCACAAATGTCAAATATCTCAAATTTTTAAATGAACTTCGCATTCTGTTCCCCTTTCATTCAAATTTACGACCAAAATTATTGTAAAAATTCCAGTCATATCCAAAATTACTTGTATAACGAATGGAATTGAATATGATGTGATGCCTTTTGGTCAATATAATAAGTTAACAATAATATTTAAATAAAAGACACAAATTCCGTTTAAGCTAATTTCAATAAATCACAAGAACGTTGAATCATTACATAAATAGGAGAAGTAGGAAGGTCGCACGTACGATGTCAAGTTCAAAGCGTGAAATAAACCATAAATAGTATTATTTATATTTACTTAGGATGAACTTGACTTGTCGTATAAATATGCAAACGATAGTGTTTTAAGGAGACTCTTTAATATTATTAATTAATAAGAATATCACGATTGATAAGTAACAAGTAGTATAATGTATGGTAGTAGTATAAGTAATAAATATAACGTATCCCAGTGCTACAGGTAGTTGTTTTATTCCTGTAAGATGACCCTCCAAGGGACCAGCAACACCACCTAGTCAGAGGCCCTTCCACACCTATAATACAAAAGTAGCAAAGGATAATAACATCCATTACAATGAAATTTGATATAATTTTCCACCAAAAAAACAAATACAAATGCAATTATAGTAGCAATGCATAATAATTAATGTTTCTGATTATACAGTGTGACCCATTTTTTTTGGAAGCACCCCTATAAAATCCGCATTTTTCAACCGATTTTGATTTAGTCTTTTTTGTTAGATTCAGTATCCAAAACAGTATTTGGGCACAAATTTTCATACCATAATAGCCATTTTCAAGGCCCTCTACGTTAATTTTTCTTTGCCAAAAAAGACGAAAGTATATTAGGCATTTTTTTTCTCAAATATGACTACACCACTGGATTCAGAATCATCACAAATGTAAACTATCAAAATTTTATAAAAAAAGTTATATTAACAACAAAGTTCTCACTACATGAATTTGGAAAAAGTTGTTTTTTAATTAATTTTTTACTAAGAATGTAGACACATTTTAAAAATGGCAACATGGTAAACAAATTTGACATTTCAGTTAGATGGTTGTTCTGTACACTATTCTAGGATTGTCAGGCAGCGGCTTAACGAAAATTTTCCAAATGGTTGGATCGGTCGCGGTAGCGAGTTAATCGAATAGCCTCCTAGATCGCCCGATTTAACTATATTGGATTTTTAACTGTGGGGGCTTTTGACACAAAAAGTGTATAAGACACGTCCAAGGAATAGAGCAGAACTGTGTGACAGAATACGACAGGCGTGTGCTGGAATAACGCCACATGCAATAAAAAAGTGCTAAGACATAGTCGCAAACGATACGAGAAATGTGTGGAAATTAACGGAGGTCTAGTCGAGGCTACAAAAATGTAGAATTCAATTATTATTAAGTAGTTTAATAATCAAAATGTATTATTTGGTGTTAATTTGTATTTTCGTCACATCAGCACAATTTTACATTACTCTCAGAAGCTATAACTCCAGAACGGGTTAAGGTATCGGCTTCGAATTTTTACAGTGCAATATGTTTGAGTCCTAGTTTTTGTTTACCATGTTGCCATTTTTAAAATGTGTCTACATTCTTAGTAAAAAATTAATTAAAAAACCACTTTTTCCAAATTCATCTAGTGATAACTTTGTTGTTAATAAAACTTTTTTTATAAAATTTTGATAGTTTACATTTGTGATGATTCTGAATCCAGTGGTGTAGTCATATTTGAGAAAAAAAAATGCCTAATATACTTTCGTCTTTTTTGGCAAAGAAAAATTAACGTATAGGGCCTTGAAAATAGCTATTATGGTATGAAAATGTGTGCTCAAATTCTGTTTTTGATACTGAATCTAACAAAAAAGACTAAATCAAAATCGGTTGAAAAATGCGGATTTTATAGGGGTGCTTCCAAACAAAATGGGTCACACTGTATAAAACGTATTAAACTTAAAAATCCACCTAATCGAGGACATAATAAAAAAAGATTACTAGCAATTAAAACAGTATGGTCATCATAATAACGTTTCAGTCTATACGCATATAGTTTGTTGATCAATGTAGATGGATTTTGGAGCGCGAACAAAATTCCCATCAGCAGCATTTTTTTAAAGCTTGAAACAAATAAAACATTCTCTGGTTTATTACCTTCCTTTTTTCTCAGTAAATTCAAATAGATACTGTTTGTAAAGGCGCCTGCTTTATTTAACAAGTCTACTGGAAGCTTAACGAAAGCATAAAAAAGAGTAAAACCTAGATACAGCTCGCGTTCTTCCCTACACAGTGTTGCCGATATTAAATATTTAAACGATAATTATTAAACTTCATACACTTTCTTAATAAAGAAAATTTTATCCAGTACAAAGAAACTTTTTCGACTTGGCAACACGGCCGGCTTGGTTACCGCTAGCTATAAATCTACTGGATGCCCCTTTACCGCCCGCTATTATCTGTGTAAACAACTCATAAAAAGCTTTGAATATAAAATTAGTGAGTTTTACTTAAAATTTAAAAATACCGCTTCCTGTGTTGAAATATTATATTTATATTGTTTTAAATATTTTTAGGTTGTTGATTTAGTGTCTGTGAAGATACCATACGTTTTAAAGCGGCGGTGTTAAAGGATAAAAAAATGTAGTACCGCTGTGAATAAATATTTACGGGGGGAATTAATCAATTATCAAGTTAACAAAATGATTTTTCAAACTTCTTCGGGTGTGTTTACTTCGAAAAAATGTCGCCAATCTGTTCCTGGTACTTTCTTGAACAAAATTTATGTGGATGGTTCCTAGAAAGAAGTCTCAAGTACGCAAAGGTACGAATTTGAATCAACAGTTTCGGAGCAGATACAAACTGCATAATCAAAAAGTAGTGCCTAGAAGAGAAACTAACTGTAAACCCTCTTAACACCACCGTAGTACTGAAAGCCAGTTCTTCAGAGGAAAGAAATTCCAATTTCACAAAAAGCAACATCCTTGTGAGTCATATTTGACCACAGAGGAACGTGCGAGAAAAACTGGGAGCTACAAGAGCTAATTAACATCCAAAACCAAGCGTGCCTGGAAGCCATGGGAACTAAGAGAACAATCCCAATAGCCAAACACAAAGTTCTCACTGTGCTTAGGCAAACTCTTGACAATATTCCAGGTAAAAGTTGTAGCAATACAGCAATCATCTCGATGCAAATACATTCCAAACTCTTTTGGGACTGCTACAAGTGCTCGCAGGTAAAAATAAATGATCTTTAGCCTGGGTCCCAGGTAAATCATAAGGGCAATGAAGAAAAGAGATAGAAGTACTTGGATGGGGGAAACTTTAGGTTTAGGGGAGGATAAACTACACACCTATTAAAATATTTGGGTGCTGGGGTCTGGCTTATAGAGTTAAGTAAAAAGGGAGAGTCTAGACAAAAGGAACTTTAGCAGCATTTGAGATCTGCAAAGATCGTAGTGGAGATGCTCTTAGAAGCACGCAAGTCCCATATATTAATTTTGAAAATAAAATTCCAGCAATTCTCACTAAATGGTATAAACATCGAATAGTATAAATTGTTTTCAAAAAAGATCGTTCTCTGTAGACACTAAATTATTTCGAAAATGCAATGCGACGTTCTGTGCATTGTATTCGCCTTTGCAGGCATTCTATTTATTTACTGATAATCGTTTATTTGCAGTCTATAGTTATGTTATTAATTTCGTATTTTTAAAAATGATTTATGTTGGTTTTTCATTTAAGTATTCGAAGTTGGACGTTACCTGAATAGAACGAGCGCAACGGATCCTACTAGTTTTATTTCTACATTAATTCTTTATGCGATCTCTGGCTTTCCTACCTGCAGAGTTTTGTGTACGAGGGGATCGTTAAAATGCTACAAAACACTGAGTTCCAGTGGCGTTACTTGATTTATTTCTAAGATTTTTTTACTTTGTAGGTTATGTTTGAGATAATGGGAAATACATTAGCAGTATCATGAGTACGTCCAAAATGCGCACCCTATGCCATAATAAACGAAATGTAACTGCAATTTTGTATTCCACCCTGAATACGATAGCAATTGTGAGGATATGATGCCGTGGGTTCAAGGACACAAACCCCTTAGCAGACAAAATGAACATTGCTAAGAAAAGACTCGACAACCAGTTTGATAAAGATAGATAAGATTAGAAATGAAGTGGCTCTTTGTCCTATCCCCCTTGCTACCTTTGCAGATCTATTGAGGTCCTCCCTATTTTTAGAGCTCGATATCTAGCTTTATTCTTTTTCGTAGACCTATTAGCCTGGATACCGCCTCTTTACCCTCGGTTTTCATTCTCCGAATAGGTGAAACCGCAACCTTCCTAGGCTTTTGCATTCACAGAGTATGTGCTACGTGGTTTCGACTTCTTCCTGGCAAAACCTGCATAGGCTGTCATCTGCTAGGCCAATGGTGTGCATATTCTTCCTCAGCCTACAATGTACGGTCAGCATTCCCATCATCATCCTCGTCGTTTCTCTACTTTGACATAGTAGGTCGCGTGACAGTTTGGCCGAAGGGCTTTTAAGGAATAGTTTAGGGTGCATTTGTCCTGGGGTTTTATTCCACCAGCGCAACGCCTGGTTGTTTATCCATTGGTGGATGCTCTCCTTAGTGAGATTTTCTGCAATTCCATAGGAACGTGTACAGATAGGAAGGTGTACAGCAACAAAGTTTCACTAATGATTTGTTGGATCAGATGTATTCTTCAGTTCTCGAGCCACCGCTGTTAAGTTGACCTTTTCCGAGATTTGAAACCTTTAGGACACTATTCTCCCTGCGCATGAGCCAGAATATAGTCAAGAATTGCCATTCTTGTTGGTTGTATGGACATTTTTTATGTTTTTCAGATCAGTAGGTCGTCCGTTTTTGGAACATGGAGAGCAATTCGTTGAAGTAACACTTTCAAGGCCACATTTTAATCGACGTTTTAATAGGATTAGTGAAAATTGGTTGGGTGGTTTTTCCGTAAACCAAATCAGCTTCAACTTATAGCCTATGCTTTGTTGGTGGTGGACAAAATTGTCGAATTCGAGATTTAATTCCTTCTATAGATTCTGCCAAACAACCCAGCTCATGTATTACAGTAGTTAGAGAGTGACATGTCTTCATGTAGGGAAGAAGAATTGGTTTGTATGTAACTTCTCGTTCCTGTGATCCTTAATCGCTGAGCAAACCTCCTTCAATCTCTGAGACTATTATTCTCATAAAAGCAAAGTCTGTAGGGGGTCCACCGGAACCAGCAAAATTTTGAAAGTTTTTTGTGAGAAAAAAAAGTTTGGGAGCCTCTACCTTAAATAGTACTTTGTGTCGTCCTATCTACTTCAAGATCTTGTTTATTTCATATTGCTTCGTAATATATAAAATAAATTATACATTTATATTTTTAAATTTTTGGTACTGTCACTGTTACTGATGTGATTCGACTCTACGTTATACATTTGGCCCTTCCCAGTCGTCTTTCTCGCTCCGTATATTTTGTGTTCTGTGTTGGGTGAGGGTCACTGCGGTTTTTCGAACCAAATTACAGGATTTGTCCAGTCGAGAAACACCTTTTTCTTCGTTATAGACAATGACTGAATACTTCTGGGTGAATAATTCCATAAAATGATATTTTTTTTGTTAACGGACGGTGCTTCGCCTTTGGTAAAAGAAATTAATGATGACAAAACAAAATTTCGGCTTAAAAGCGTTCACCGATTGTCTATTAAAACCATAGATAATTTTACACTTATAGGGTGATGCCATTTACAAAGATACTTCAAAAATCGAAGTGTTGAAATAACCTCCAAATGATATATGGGATGTCTAGAAATACTCAATAAACTAGGGAAATGAAATAACAGGTAAAGTAGCAAAGAGAGGGGCTGAAAAATCTTTTTGGGAGAAGGAACTCTCGGGTTATTAGAAGAAATTTGTAGCCTTACTAAAACATAAAATAACTAGGATCTCGCGTACGTCTGTTCAAAATATTATTAAAGAAGATTGTCATCTTAAGATATTTAAAAAGTCTAATGTCCAAAACTTCCTGCCAACCTAAAAAAACGATTATAAAGATGTAATTTATTACTTAAAAGGTTTCGTTTTCGTGAAGATATTGCTTGCGTTCCGAATGAAGGTTCCTTTAAAATTTAGGCCATAAGGTTGGCTACAGTTGGTCAAAATTTTATATGGCCTTATAAACAACAGTTACTGACAGTTACAAAACTGTTGAAATAGTACTTAGTGAGCAGTTTCCTAATTTAATTGATTTGTATAAAAAAAGATAATGGATCCACAGAATGAAATAATTGATGTAGTACTGGAAGAGTTTGTGTCATCTTCGAGTAGCTCTAGTGAATCAGATTCCGATGATCATTGTTTACTTGGTCGCCATATGCAATTTCAACCAACTTTACGGCCTAAATTATGAAGGGACCTTCATTCGGAACGCAACCATTAAGAAAATATGGTTTTCATTTTATGAAAGTTTTATTTGAGTCAACCTAAAAATACCCCAAATAATAAGATATAGGCTGACCTACAATTCAAGTTAGAAATCCCACTAAAGCATCTTTGTATTCAAAAATAGTGATTTCAAAGCAGTATCCATGTCGGGAACATCCGGTCTAATATTTGTTGATGCCAGAGTGTATGTAATCCTTTATTTTGGTCCACAGTGTACATACGTACATGCAATGAAAAACTTAGTATTATTCCTGAAGAAGACTGGACTGAAAAAAACAATTATTTATTCGACAAGCTGAAACGTCAAATTGACAGATTTAATATAGCTACACTTTTGTTATTTACACATCTAAGAGTCGTAGTATGTGAAAAAGAGAAATACCAATGGTAATATCAACTTTTTGTTCTATATAACAAATGGGCTGAAAAGCTCCGCGCCTGACACAGAGATGTCGCTAGGTTTATTGCAATCACCTGTTTTTCAGTTGGTACTAATCTTAAAAAGACAGCTGTCAAAATGTCATGATATTCTATTCATTAGTTCGCTAGTTATTGTGCTAAGAGTGACGCTACTTTTAATATTTTCAAAACAATGGTTAAAAACAATTTCGTGTTTTAATTTTACACTGCTTCTTGATGGGAAAAAATACCGTTCAAGCGAAAAGCAATCGCTGGAAAAGTGTTATGGGGACTCGGCTCCATCAGAAACAACAATAAAACGATGGTTTGCTGACTTCAAACGTGGTCGTAGAGACACGGAGGATGCGGAACGCTCACTGTTGACCAGAAACAAGAACGTGTTGATGCTTCTGAGCAGAGTTTGACTATGTAAAAGTAACAAACCGGAATTTTTGCGTCGAAATGTGACAATGGATGAAACGACAATCCGCTGGAAAGGTTATGGCTTCGGTATTTTGGGATGTACGTCGTGTAATATTCATCGACTATCTTGAATAGGGGAATACCATCATCAGTGAATATTATATAGCGTTATTGGAGCGTTTGAAGCCCGAAATTGCAAAGAAACGTCCGCATATGGCAAAGAAAAAAATGTGGTTTCATCAAGACAACGCACCGTGTCACAAGTCAATCAAAACAATGTCAAAACTACATGAATTGAACTTTGAATTGCTCCCACATCCACCGTATTCGCCAGATTTGGCTCCCAACGACTACTGGCTGTTCGCAGACCTGGAAAAAATGCTCACCGGTACGAAATTTTGCTCGAATGAAGAGGTTATCGCTGACACTGAGGCCTATCTTGAGGCAAGGGATAAATCGTTTCATAAAAGTGGTATTGAAATGTTAGAGCGGCGCTGCAATGATTTCGTTGTTCTTGATGGAAATTACATTGATGAATGGGACTTTTCAGCCCATATGTTAAGTAGACAAAATGTGAAATGAGAGAGTTCACATAATTTTAATAGAAAAAAAATTATTAAACAAAAGGTATTTTTAATCAACTAAGCTATGCATACTATAGGTGTAGTTTATTGACTTGGATTTATGTCAATGACTCTGATTTCTATACGAGTATAATTCTGTGCGAATATATCATACTTTGTGTAAAATAGAACAATTAATGTGTTATATTTCATACACCACACCGATCGCTATTAAAATTCCATTCTTATGATTTATGTACCGTTTAATATATGTTAAATAAAAGGTAATTGTACAAATAAATACAGCAAATAGTATATACAGTGGTTAGTAGAAAAACATGTAGCGGAAACTGTGTGATTAGTAGATTTTCTACAGTAGAGTTTCAGAGTAGTGGTTCAGCTATTTCCATTAATAAAATAATAATCTACGTAACAAGTGATATTTTACAGGATGAGTAGGAAGATTTCGCCTACATAGATTCCCGTTATCGTCCCGAAAGTGAAAAAATAACGATTTTCGTCACCATTTGTGGAAAGTGTCTAGAAACATATTTCAAATTGCCAAAAACACATTTAGTATACTGAGGAGATTTAAACGAATAAATATATTTTCCAAATGATTGTATCTTATTTTATTGGGTTCCTTTCAGTTTCTACTAATTCGTGAATCATTCGATCAGATAAAAACATCAGTTTCGGTCACGAATTTAACATTAATTTTACTTTTAGGTGTACGTTTGTCTTTGAATTAGAACAATTGGTAATTGTACCAAACACTAACTTGTCGTCGACTATATGCCAGTTAGCCGCCTGCTCAGACAGGACAAATCAATGTTAAGTGGAACACTACATAAATTAATTCGTGTATTGATCGTTTGTCGATATGGTGTAATAAAATTTAAAATACAATTTTTACTCCAAGATAGAAGAAAACACTAAACAAACAGTTTTCTCATACAAATTTGAGGTTATGTTATATAAAAGTATAGACCATTCCAGAATGATAGGTCGGCCATATTGTTCTGGATGTCATATTGTTTTTAGTTTTCATAGTTTACTGGTAAACAACGGATGATAGTTGGACTTTCATTAGTAATAAGCTTGAAAATATCTAAAATGCCATATTTTTTAGTGCTATTAGGTGTGGAGTGCGGGGAGCAGGACATAAGATATCTCAGACGATCTCTGCCAATGGTGTGGTAGAATAGACGACCCAAACCATGTCCTGTAGGAATGCGTACGCTGGGGAGAACAGCGTGCTACAGTAATAGCGGAGATAGAGGACTTACCAAGGGTTGAGGAGATCATGCCAAAAATGCTAAGAAGCAAAGAGTACTGGGACAAAATGCATAGCTTCATTACCGACGTCATGAAGTCTGGATGCAGGAGGAGCGCCGATGCATGGACTACAGTTTCTTTCCGGTGTTCCTCTCATCTAACAAGAAAAAGGAGGGTGGTTTAGTGAGGTGAAAGCACAGCATTGCAGTGCCCGCTATGGAAAAGGGATTAGCTTCCACCCCACCTCATGGCAAAAAAGGCCATAAGGTATATTCTTTTCGATTTCCGGCTGTTTTAACCAAGCGAAGTAACTGCTTAATTGAACCTGAATCCGTTGCTCTTAAATCACATAACTCCTTTGTTGATTGTTTTTTCCATCTGACAATTTAATTATTATTTAATTCAATTCAGAGACAGTTTACTGACTGCGCCATGTATTATTTGTGAAGTTTTAATTATTTAAATAAAATATCTGTCAAAATCAGGTGTTTTGAAATGGTCTATTAGATTCTGTGTTAACATAATCCCCCATTCCCTTTATCTAGAGTTTAACTCGAAGCAAAGGACTGTTTTATTATAAATTTTCCTTGATTTTCTTAAACACACCTTTCCCATTTGTCATTTAATTAATCGTATAACATTCTTATCTTCTAAATAGCGTCAAAAACACTTTAAACAACGTTTAATAAATTTTGAACGCAATTTCGATATAGATTTACTAGAAAATGTCATCAAATGACTGAGTTAATGGTTGTAAACCACTTTGTTAGTCGTCTAAAATCAATTACGAGTTTTCGTTTATATCTTTTCCTTCCTTTCTCACATAAAACCGTCCATTTTAAGATATTTCAACATTTACGCTTATCGCGGTTTGAAAAATAAATAAGAACTATTAAAGAGCGCTCTAACACTCTCGGTTTGAATTGGAAGAAATTTAAAATGAAATCGTCAAAACGGCTTGTTATTTTTTTATAGTACCGCCCATTCAATCCATTAAAATTTCAATCAGTGGATCTGTATTTCCAAAATTCCAGATCATACGCACTCCATTCTGATATCTATCACTTCTTAATCTCATCAGCACAACCACAGGAGTGGCATCCCTTTTAATGTAGAGTTTGACGTGTGCGTGTGTGTAATTTCCTGCGAAGGAAATACCGATGACAATCTTCGTAATAGTCAGTGGAAAATTTGATTCGACGTCGTATACAGGGAGCTGAGCTGTAGAATCTGGTGTAGGTACGTGGGACTAAAAATCTACCATAACATCTCCATAAGCTCCACTGAGAAAAGGAAATTCAACGTGAAGCCCGTGGAAGCGACAAGAAGACAAGAAGACAAGAAGACAAGAAGACAAGAAGACAAGAAGACAAGAAGACAAGAAGACAAGAAGACAAGAAGACAAGAAGACAAGAAGACAAGAAGACAAGAAGACAAGAAGACAAGAAGACAAGAAAACAAGAAAACAAGAAGACAAGAAGACAAGAAGACAAGAAGACAAGAAGACAAGAAGACAAGAAGACAAGAAGACATGAAGTCAAAAAGACAAGAAGACAAGAACTCAAGTATCTAGGTCTATCACCAGATAGTGAGCTCCCATGGAACAAATACGAAAAGAAGAAACTGCTTTAAAGGTGTACAGGATCCTGACAGGGAAAAAATTAGGGTTGTAGCCTGAGCTGGATGTATACAGCCATATTGAGACCAATCATCCGTTATGGAGCCATTGCGTGATGCCTATTGAAGATGAGAGACAAAACTTCTCCAAAATTAAATGACTACTCTGTATACACGGCACAGAAGCAATGAAAGTATGCGCAACGGTTCTCAACTTCACGCCACTACATATAGTGGTGAAAAGTTTTGCAGAAAGAACAAGATACAGACGCATTTTAGCTATCGAAGGAAGGGGTGGAAACACCTTTGTGGGGGCCGTAAACCTTTTGTGGTATAAACACAAGCAAGGATACTTCTAGAAACTACAATCAGGTGAAAACAAATAAATACCTAAGTCAGAGTAGTTTCTGAGACTTTCTTGTTTTTTCGACAGTTTCTCACACTCTCGCAGTGCTGCAAATAGTAAGTTTGACCATCCGGAACCCACTTAGTCATCACAGCCTTGCTTTTTTCAGTCCTGGAGATTCAGTAATTTTCCAATGCATGCCTAGTTTCAACTTCGTATTGGAATTTCCAGGTTTCATCGCAAGTGATAATATTTTCCATCAATTCAGGCCTTCCATTTAAACTGAACAGATCTGTTGCCAGACGAGCTTTTGGCCAGGGGTCAAACAGCTTCGCACACACTTTCTTCAAGTTTAATTCGTCATGTAAAATTTTCTTACGGTTTCTTATGGTCTTAGCATGGTCTAAGCATGGTCTTAGCAATTGTCCAAATGCTAATACGACGATTTTGGCCACTGTTTACGGGGTAGAAACAGAGTCAGGTAGACCTGGACGTTGGTCATCTTTGATGCTCTCCCAGGATACAGAAGCATTTTAGCTAGCAAAGGAAGGGGTAGAAACACCTTTATGGGGGCCGTAAACCTTATGTCGTACAAACACCAATATAATATTGGATGAAATAGACAGCTAGGAAAAAAGAGAAGATCTAGTGGGGCTGATCCAATCAAGGATACTTCTAGAAACTACAATCAGGTGAAAACAAATAAATGACTAAGTCAGAGTAGTCTCTGAGACTTTTTTCAAGAACTGGACAAAAAAAAAATTGGCTACTTTCACAAATTGAACAGAAAAGTATCCTATATGGGTACAGGAGTGAAAATAGTGATCTAATTTTAAGTAGTTTCTGAAGAGGATTATACGTGTAATTTAATCAAGCTGCTCCTAAGGCTCTTGAGAATAGAGCTACTTGGAACAACAAAAGTTTCAAGCAGATCTACAAAAGGAAAGAAACAATACAATGTGTGAGAAAAAACAATAAAAACCTTACAGAATACAATTACGAACCCTACAATCATAATTCAGAAGATGATTTCCATTGAATAGCCAGCTTTCAGTTCAAATAAAGACTTGAGTGGTATTTCAATGTATTTCGCTTCTATTTTCTACATTGTGTTTTACTATCCTTTATGACCATGTAGAAAAAAGAAAATAATTAACAGTTTAACAAAAATTAAATTTAAATAATACGAAGAAACGCATACATATTAGAGACAGTCAGTTGTAAATCATACGAATGCTAAAAATCATTTATTGTTATTGCCTGTAATTACCTGCTTTAAGATGAATCAGTGTGAGCGCTTCATTTTGTACAAATAATATTCATACAATTCAACTAAATGAAAACAGCAATTACAATTTTTTCTTAAAGAAACAATAGATTCTCGATGCTATTTTGTTACATTATTACAAATGATTGTAGCCCCACGTAAGCTTGTGGTCGATCGTTTTTCTTTTCCTGACAATACCATTCATAAACTATAACATACAATGAGTTGTTGGAGGACTACTTCAGTCTGTATTTAATAATAAACAGACAAATTTGTTGGAAAGTGGAGTCTTGTGCATCTGAGGAAGAGTTTCATAATCGATCTTTATCGCACGCCATGTATATAAAGGTACCAGCTTCAATAAAAAATATTATGTCAGATTTTATTCTGAAATGTGAAGAAGATAATGAAACTATCGGAAGGCCGGATCTTTCGACAGCCCAAGTCTCACCATACGGTGATTCAGTGGCCTGTTAGTACGCCTGTTAAACAGAGTAGACCACAGGCGGGATTCTTGGACGGAACGGATAGTCACTCGTCGGTAAATTCAAAGGAAACTCATGCCTTCCCGATTCACTCGCCACGAGAGCCCTCTCCACCACACGACTTGGATAATCTCGCCAACAGTGCCGTTCTAACTTTCAATATAGAGTGGCCGAGAGTACTAACCTTTCCCGATACTTATTTAAAAATACTCTCCACCCATTGGTGTAGTACTTACTCTCTTCTTAATCAGTCTCTGGAATATATTTGATAAATATAACACAATAATCTGCCTAGTTTCTTCTGATTTTTGTTAAATCTGTAACTGGGGTTGCAGTGAATGAATAAAATTTATATCGTGTTGAGGTCCAAGGGGACATATTCTATGGGACTGTCGCGAAAGAAAAAATCTACTGTATACAGACACGCGAGTATTTCCATTATAAAAGTAGCAATATTTCCTGACGTTATTCTCAATAAGGACTGTTTAGAACTAAAAATTCTTGTAATTCGAATGTGCCTAACATGAAATAAAAACTTTACGTGAACGCGTGTTTCCAGAGATTCTGCGAATAATTACAAAATATTCTAAATCACTAAGAAATCTTAACAGTAATAACACTTTGTCACGATTGATAAAAATGGTATGTTAGGTTCGTAGTAACCAGACGTTTATTCACTGAACATGAAGAAGAAAAGTGAAAAAACACGACAATTTAAAATTGAACAGTAAATCCCTGTAATGTGAAGAGTATGTGACGTAATTATGCCTCGTTAGGAACGTCGTACTTGTCTAACGCTTCATACGACAACATTCTCCCACTTTTGTGAAATAGGTCACTTTCCACGCTAGTGCTATTCGTTTTTTCCGTTTGTCAAAGCAATGCAAGTCTTCTTTTGTAAGAGCGTTTTCCATCGACTTGAGGCGGGTAGTTTTGATACTTGGAAACAGAAAAAAAGTCACAGGGTACTTCACAGACAGCTTGTTATGGACAGGCACGTGGTCATGGTGCAAGATCCACGATTGGTTTTTTCGACAGTTTTTCACACTCTCGCAGTGTTGCAAATAGTAAGTTTGACCATTCGGAACCCACTTAGTCATCACATCCTTGCTTTTTCAGTCCTGGAGATTCAGTAATTTTCCAATGCATGCCTAGTTCCAACTTCGTATTGGAATTTCCAGGTTTCTTCGCAAGTGATAATATTTTCCATCAATTCAGGCCCTCCATTTAAACTCACAAGAAAATCTGTTGACAGACGAGCTTTTGGTCAGGGGTCAAACATTTTCGCACAGACTTTCTTCAAGTTCAATTCGTCATGTAAAATTTTCACAACAGTTTCTTATGGTCTTAGCAATTGTCCAAATGCTCATACGACGATTTTGGCCACTGTTTACGGGGTAGTAACAGACACAAGTAGACCTGGACGTTGGTCATCTTTGATGCTCTCCCGGCCTTCAGAAAACCGTTTATACCGTTCGAAAACTCGTGCACGAGAAAGATAATTCTTACCAATTTCAATATCTCTTACCTTAGATTCATTTTTCGTACGATTCTTTGGTAAAAGCTAGAATAATTTTAAAGTTGGACAAAAAATGGAAGGGAAACAATGGAATATAATTGCTGCTTGTCACTATAGAAACATGTTGATTGGTTTAATCTCAGATGATCTTTTCGATGAATCCATTGTCTTCGCACGTTTTCTCAACAACGGTACCGTAAAAAAGAAATAAGTGTTCGAATTTTATATAATATCCCATATATATCAATTGATATACTGAAACGCCATCTGCGAGCATATTTTAAACTAAACAAATTGCCACGGTGTAGCTGAAGAATGCATAAAACAGGAAATGATACCGGGACTATATAAGAATATTAGAGATAAATAATGAGGTTTATAGTTAAAATTAATATCGAATATTCTATTTCACATAAAAGTAATAGATTAATAACGGAAGATTGGCTGTTAACCAGAGTTAAATCGCAGTTAACACGCATTCACTAAGTAGACTATGAGATTTGTTTTATTATAAATGCTGGACTGGTATAAAGAAATGTGTGAACATAGCCGCGGCGAGATGTACCTACCAGGTGAGTATAGATATAATTAAAATGCTAAAATTCTGAATAATTCTTAAAAACCTCCAACTACGGCCCTGCCTCCTACTAAATCAGGTTAGTTCAAACGTGACAGAAAAAAGTAATTAAGAAAACTGATACGCATTGTGACACTATAATTAATTTAGTGAACATTCATTCGAAAAAAAAAAAAGATATTTACATTTTACGTACTGATTTTTTTTTCTTTTTTAATTAGACTTCTAATGATTCTAGAAACAGCTGCAACATTTCATTGATAGCGTTTAACTAGAAGCGTTTTTAGGTTAGTTCATATTAAATCTATTCTACTCGATAACGAATATATTTTTAACACAAAGCTAATCGGAATACATTTTAAGATAAAAATCTTCATATGTACTATTCTATTATCCATTCAATAACTGAACTTGAGCCTTCTACTCCTAGTGGATGAAGATATCTACCAGCTTTCTCACTTCCTCTATCCAATGTCTTATTTGCCCATTTTGTTTATACACGTGTGCTCCCAAAGGAGAGATCTACCAGCTTTTCCAGTTCCTTTCCCGCACTGTCTGCATCCAATGTCTTTTTTGCATAACTCAATTTTTTTGAAGTAATCTTGGTGGATAGAGTTCCACCTGCTTCCTCACTTCCTATCCAATGTCTTTTTTGCCCATTTTGTTTACACGTGTGCTCTTAGAAGAGAGATCTACCAGCTTTCCCAGTTCCTTTCCCGCACTGTCTGCATCCAGTGTCTTTTTTGCCTAACTCCATTTTTTTTGGAGTAATCTTGGGGGATGGAGTTTCTCAGTTCCTCTTCTACTCTGTCTGTAGCTAAAGTCTTCTTTGTACAACCCAATTTTGCTTATGTGTGCTCTTAGAGGTCAATGCGAGAGCAGAGCAGTTTTCTGCAGACTTATTTCTTCACCTCTTTCAATAGTGGTCCTGGTGATACGGAGAAATGTGTGGATGTGACTGTGGATCACTCTACTTCACATTTATGGAACCCACAAATATATTTAGGAGCACGTATGTTTTCTAGCGATTTTTCTAAAATATTTTTATTTTGGTGGATAGAGTTCCACCTGCTTCCTCACTTCCTATTCAACATTGCCTCTATCCAATGTCTTTTTTGCCCATTTTGTTTACACGTGTGCTCTTAGAAGAGAGATCTACCAGCTTTCCCAGTTCCTTTCCCGCACTGTCTGCATCCAGTGTCTTTTTTGCCTAACTCCATTTTTTTGGAGTAATCTTGGGGGATGGAGTTTCTCAGTTCCTCTTCTACTCTGTCTGTAGCTAAAGTCTTCTTTGTACAACCCAATTTTGCTTATGTGTGCTATTAGAGGTCAATGCGAGGACAGAGCAGTTTTCTGCAGACTTATTTCTTCACCTCTTTCAATAGTGGTCCTGGAGATACCGAGAAATGTGTGGATGTGACTGTGGATCACTCTACTTCACAGTTATGAAACCCACAAATATATTTAGGAGCACGTACTTTTTCTAGCGATTTTTCTAAAATATTTTTATCTTGGTGGATAGAGTTCCACCTGCTTCCTCACTTCCTATTCAACATCGTCTCTATCCAATGTCTTTTTTGCCCATTTTGTTTACACGTGTGCTCTTAGAAGAGAGATCTACCAGCTTTCCCAGTTCCTTTCCCGCACTGTCTGCATCCAATGTCTTTTTTGCCTAACTCCATTTTTTTGGAGTAATCTTGGGGGATGGAGTTTCTCAGTTCCTCTTCTACTCTGTCTGTAGCTAAAGTCTTCTTTGTACAACCCAATTTTGCTTATGTGTGCTCTTAGAGGTCAATGCGAGGGCAGAGCAGTTTTCTGCAGACTTATTTCTTCAAGTCTTTCAATAGTGGTCCTGGTGATACGGAGAAATGTGTGGATGTGACTGTGGATCACTCTACTTCACAGTTATGGAACCCACAAATATATTTAGGAGCACGTATGTTTTCTAGCGATTTTTCTAAAATATTTTTATCTTGGTGGATAGAGTTCCACCTGCTTCCTCATTTCCTATTCAACATCGCCTCTATCCAATGTCTTTTTTGCCCATTTTGTTCACACGTCTGCTCTTAGAAGAGAGATCTACCAGCTTTCCCAGTTCCTTTCCCGCACTGTCTGCATCCAGTGTCTTTTTTGCCTAACTCCATTTTTTTGGAGTAATCTTGGGGGATGGAGTTTCTCAGTTCCTCTTCTACTCTGTCTGTAGCTAAAGTCTTCTTTGTACAACCCAATTTTGCTTATGTGTGCTCTTAGAGGTCAATGCGAGGGCAGAGCAGTTTTTTGCAGACTTATTTCTTCACCTCTTTCAATAGTGGTCCTGGTGATACGAAGAAATGTGTGGATGTGACTGTGGATCACTCTACTTCACAGTTATGGAACCCACAAATATATTTAGGAGCACGTATGTTTTCTAGCGATTTTTCTAAAATATTTTTATTAAGAAGTTTAATATTTCCTCTAACCAAGAGTCGTATATATACAAGTTATGAAACAACTCCCGTAGGTAATGCTTAGAATTCCTCAAGATTCTATTGGCACCAATAAAAATGGCAATATTATGTACAGCGTATCCATTCAGACTATTCACAACGATTATTGGAAGCTGTTTGTCAACTGCTATGTCTTTGTTATTCAAATACTTCTATAGCACGATAAGAAGCGAGACCTATTAATTATAAGTGTAAAACGCTAACTGCGACTACGGGTATTCATTTGTACACAAGTCCTACGATTTAGTGTTATCCCCGTGAAATTATGCGGGGAATACGGTTTTAACTTGTACTAATCCTTCTATTGATGTTATTTACATCCTTATTGGTGTATATTGAGAATAATACTGTGGATTTGTAGATTTTTCCTATTCGGTATACTTTTGTTTCGTGATAGAGATCGTTAATAAGGAAAAATTATTGTTTCTAGTGACTTCAGTTACTTCTCCCACTTTATGTATTTTTCAGTACCGTATCCAGTGAGAAAAGTCGTGAACAAATCCAGTGATAGGCATTGGAAGTGTTGCTTTGAGGAGTAGCTGAGCTGTTCTATAGTCTCTAATAATAATTTATTTGTATCTTTAGTTCCACTGATGTATGTATGATGGGGTGACATTCACTGATGCCTAAAAGATCTATTGTGCCTTCTTACTTCTACTTATTTTCTGAGGAACGTCTCAGAGACTAGTAGATTCTTTAGTCACTGAGGAATTTTAGGATATTTGTAGGATTCAACTTAAGTAAATGTCCCTCTTCCATCCAATAATCTCTTCCATGCCACAGAATCTACATTCTTCTTCCTCCACTATTTTGAGCTTTTTCAGTTGCCCGTTCAGTCGGCAATGTTCCGTTAGGATCCCTGTTAAAACTTCCAGTGCAGTTTTACTTTGAGTTATGCATTCATTTGATCTCAATGGATTGTAGCCACCCCTCAAAAGTGTCTTTTAGTCCCTTCCTTCTATTCCAGTGTGTCCTGGAAGCCACAGTAAGGTTACTATATTGTTCTCGCCTAGTTCATTGAGTATGCCTAGGCATTCCCACACCATTTTGCTTTAATGACTGCTTGACTATCCAACATTATGATAATATTTTGCCTTCTATATCCTTTGTCAATATTGAACTGGGCCCCCTTTGTTATGACGTGAATTTCCGCTTGAAAGATACTTGTGGTTTTTCCCAAGCTTTCAGAGTGGTTCCTGGCCCGTACACTCCGATCCCAGCTCCTTCTTTGCTTTTGAACCGTTTGTGTACCATTGAATGGCATTCCTTCCACGTCTGGTAAAGGTATTTGGATCCCATTCCTTCTTGTTGCTCAATTAGTTCCAGTGATAGTCTTCATTGGAATATTGAGGCACATTTTCTTGGTACCTGTACACATCTTAAGCCATGGGTTTTTAACTCAGTTTCTGTATCAGGATTAATTCTAGTTACTCCATCAAATGACCCAATTCGAGTAGTCTACTTACAAAAAAATCTACTTAATTAATGGCAACATAAACAAACATTATTCTTAGTAAGAACCACCTGACAATAAGTCAATTATTTAAATGATTATAACCATGGTACGATAAAATCCTTTTCGATACTAAGAAAGGACAATTAATAGTTGATTAGAATGTCAATTGTTTACCCATTCGTATTCAACTACGTCAACGCGCATGAAATACTTGATCTTGTTGCATATTTTATGGGTAGATAAATAAACATAAGAAACTGTTTATCAAAGTTCAATGTACAGAGTGGTCGGATAAACTTAATTTAGAAGCGATGAA
The DNA here is from genome assembly GCA_949126875.1 of Lochmaea capreae. Classification (NCBI taxonomy): domain Eukaryota; kingdom Metazoa; phylum Arthropoda; class Insecta; order Coleoptera; family Chrysomelidae; genus Lochmaea; species Lochmaea capreae. The sequence continues at coordinate 5,496,905 of OX421406.1, read as the reverse complement.
ATTGCTAAAGAGATTGACCAAAAGATAAAGTTAAATGTCCTTTATACGATTTCTAATCAAAGTCAATTTGGCGTTGCTTACCGAATAAAAAGCTCTGGACAACAGTCAGTTCCTTTAGGTGTGTTCATAGACCGAGAGGTATTACTATCTTTCCACAAATATATGGAGAAGAGTTAGGCTTAAAATGGTTTCCAAGGCTGCTGATGGTCCTAGTGGCACCAGTAATAGTCAGTCAAACCTGTTTCTGTCTACTAGAGTTTTGATCGGGCAGTTCAGTCTCGTAAACAAATTTGTGTATAGTGTTCTGTGAATTCGCGTCTAGGTTTTTTGCAGTTAATAGATTTTTAACTTGATTCACATTATTTCCTATTAGAAATTTATCGAATATGTTTTTATCGTCTTTCTTTTGATCTTTTGTTTTCTCAACAAAGATTTTTTCACTATAGCCTTGTGAATGTTATAGTTGTGCTGCGTATGTATTATATTGTTTTTGTGGCTTATGGTTTACCATCTCCTTCCTTTTTCCTTTTGTTATATCTCGAGATTAGATAGAGAGAACAACCTTCCGAGATTCAAATTCAAATTTTCTGGAACTATCTGGCTTTATGCATCTTTGGGATCCAGAATATTTTGGAACAACTATTACACACAAACATTTTCTGAAATCCCTGCTTTATGCAAAATTCGATTCAGTTATGGTTGTAGCAGATATAATAGAGGAAATTGGAATCATGAAGAGTTACGTAGTTATATAAAAGTCTATAGAAAGTTTTCAGGAAGTCTTGAAATTAAACCAAAAAATTTACGAAAAACTAAGCCATAGATAAATGTTAGTATGTACTGATATACCTCGTATGCTATTTATTATGGTAGGGAAATAGTTCCATTATCTTACTAAGTTGGTTGTGAAATCATCCACCCACTCACTTAAGAGACACTATTTTTTCTTTAATATGTCCGATAGATTTTGTTATTGCATTCCCTTTCAGTTTTATATACACGGTGTAGCAACGAAAGCTTGACCAACAACGAACAAAGAAACAAAACATTTAATTTTTTTTTGAAAATAAGATAAGTAAGGCAAATCATATTATTACCTAGAATACAGAATCAACATTTTCTTAATAGGTTAATGCAAGAAAGAATTGTTGCTATGATGGATATTTTTATTACCAATAATAGAGCGGATCCCAGAGCAATGGAATGGCAGATACCTTAGATTAGATCACACTTGATGAGGTGGCTAGTCGATCTATTTCAGTGCGACCTTCTCGGATCTATTGTGAATCTAGATGACGTTCTCTATCCCGACTCTTTTCAAGTAGCCAATCAGCGTCCAGACTGAATCTTTAATGTAATTTCTTCACGGTGGCTTCTCATCGCCTAGTACAAGAAAACGCACATTCATCAGGCTCATTCACTGTGCTCTGCAGTTTCCTCTTCTAGGTGACAGAATCTGCACATGGGTTCCTGTGTCCACCCCATTAGCTTTGCTTGTCGAGCTTATATTGCACTTTTAATATACCTATAACGCCGTTGACAGTTTTCCTATCTTCGCTTAATAGGTGTGCCGTAAAAGTTGGTGAATGTCCTTTAATGAACTGTTTCGCTTGCCATCCCGGTTAGATGGAGAAAGACTCCTAGGACTAGAGCACCCAAGGGAGTATTTCTCCAAGAACGACCTGGTGAAAAGACTGTTAAGCCTGATAAGGGCTACTGGTCTGTTCACGTAAACGGCACAACCGAGAGAACAAAAATACTAAAGGCTGAGGTGCCGAGGACTCTAAACTTCTGACTGATGGTGCTGAACCAATCAATACCATTGGCATATACAGGGATAGACGTATTTGTCGGTTGTTCATAAAAGAGAAGAAAACAGCTTCACACATTATCTTTGAATCTAGCTAGTCCTTCACGGAGGATTTCTCCAAGAAGGATCTTGTGAAAAGACTTTTAAGATCCTTAACCAACAAAAACGGTGCAGCTAAAAGGCTGAGGTGCTGAGGTCTTGAAACGTTGACTGGTTATACTGATATGTGTCTTTCGACTGTATATAAGTTAGCAATTTACCTTCTTGTATCTAAATTTCTTGTAATTTAAGTTTTTCTTGGTACACCTAGTATGTATTTGTATTGGTATAGTATTTGTATTGTTAAGATATTGGAATTCTGAAAGAGTGGGTAGAGAGAGAGAAAACTGGTCTATAATAATGATGACATAAAACTGGGATTCAAACCATCAGATTCCATAAAATGGTCTATTATAGAGGGAGTATACTTTATTATTCACTTGGGGCTGATGAAAAAATGAATTAAAACTTTGTATGGTAATTAAGGATAGATATGTGACAATTTCCATTAGAATTTCAAGTCAACTGAATGTCAATAACTTGAGACGAATGTAATTAAAGTTCAGATCTTTGTGATGGAGAGTTTTTTTTTATTTGTTATATTATATTGTTTTGCATCGAGCAAGTGGTGAAGTGGGTTTGAATCCCTCGGTCAACTAAAAAATTTGTTCACTAGGATAATGCTGAATGTATACAGCATGTCCCTTGACTAACGGGGTAATTTTTAACTTCGAAGAACTACAACTCGGAAATTAGTGCCTGAATTAAAAAACTTTATAGGAACAATTGTTTCTTAATGAATATCCGCTTCGTATGAAGTATTACTCATGGATTTTAAGTAAAAATGCTACCACTGTTTTGTTTACAGATGAAGCCAGTGATGATAACCACACATGGGCTGATGTAAATCCACATGTACCACGGATCCAACACTCATTTTCGTATAATTTAGTAGATCATTCAAGAAATAGCTTAATTAATACTATTGGATAGTAATGTTTATCAACAATTATATAAAACCATTAGTAAGCGTAAATATATATAGTTTTGCTATTGATGACACAGTACATGTTACTTTAACAATTAGAATAAACGTATTACAAAAGTGAACTTCAACGAGGTTGGTAGGTACTGACTAAAGTTCAATGTAACTTGTTATTTAGTTACAATAGAAAATAGAAGTGATTTTTAATAAGCCCCCAAGGTCATTTAAACACAATCCTCTGGATTTTTGTGTGTGGGATCACACAATCCCGATCTTATATTTACAAGATCTTCAAAATCTCATGTAATTGCTGTAATGTTATTCGCACTTCTTCCAACGTCTTCAGCAATCTATTAAACGTTGAGCGGATACTTGTATTTTAGCTGAAAGAGCACATTTTGAACATTTGGTCTGAAATTTACTACTTTTATCTTTATGTTTATTACAATGTTATTGCTTCTATTAAAATAATAAAAAACATTGAGTACTCTGTATCTCATTAACGATAAAACTTATCACACATGTTTATTGGAACTTTTCGTATTAAAATTAAATCACGAATCACCCACAGTATTACACTTTGTATATTGAAAATAACAAAGTATTTCAAAACTTCTCTTTATATTATTTTATTTATATTTTTTCTTCGTGTTTTTTTATATTGGGTGGCCCTAATTTCTATTTCTCGCGTAAACAAAAACCAGATGGCGCTACTTGTAATAGTGAACCGATCAACGGAGGAGACACACTATCGATGGTGGCCCATTAAAATTTTCGAAAAAAATAAAACACTTTATGTGTATATTCGCTTAATGGTTCCTGTAAACGCTGTTATGTTGTTATCTGTTTTAATGTGAAAGAAGAGGTGTGAAGAAACTCGTTTTTTTCTTACTGTCATTAAAATTTAAACGAGCGCCATTTTTCAATGCTAATAATTAATTTATTTATGTATAAAAGTATTTATCTAGACACGGACGGTTCTGGGGAACCAAACGTTTGAAACTTATAACTAGGTAGGTACTAATTGACTTGTTCGAGAGTTGTTATTTTGGGAATTGGTTTCAACTAAAGACGGTACCTTATGTAAAAAAGCATTAGAGAATTTTAAATAACAAAAATGTTCTATAAACCATAAGTTGCTGAAAGGAATAAAGTTTTGAAATTTTATGACGATGATTGAGACTTTATTTTCCATATTTGGTAGATGTTTTAGGGTTTTCTTGAACATGTAAAGTTTTATCTTCACTAGCTGCACTTTCCAGTTTACCAGACCTTGGAATATCCTTTAGTCCATCGGATCTCAACCTGGGGTGTGTGGAAGAATTCCAGGGGAGGCGGCAACAAATTTTAAAAAAGGTTAAATAAGTTTGTAGATGTTCAAAAAGTTGTTTTTTTATGTATATTTACAACAATGAAAAATTGAATTTGATGCTGGACACACAATCATTCAAGTTAACAAGAGACCTCTTTAATAAACAGTTGACTTGCAATGTGATTCCAAACCTAAAGTGGATTTCCCAAACATGGATCTCGAAGATTTCTGGATACTATATCTTCCTGTGTACCCAGAAGTAGCTGTGGAAGCAGCCAACTTATCTATACGAGTCAGAATTTTCAGCCCTGGCTAATATAAAATCTGAATATCGAGCCAGAGTAGATTTGGAAAGTGCCCTGTGGTGTTCTTTGTCAAAATTGCAACCAAATATACAAAAAATTGTTAACGGGAAACAGTGCCAGTCCTCACACTAGTACTACAAAAGTAACATTTTTCTGGTTACATTATTGATATTTTGTTGTGATTTTTTCGAGTAATTAAAGTTTATAATTTAACAAATGTGATTTTATATTCCTTACCAGAGTATGTCTAGCTTAAGTTCATATCTAAAGTCTAAATCAACTTAATCCGTAAAGGGAAACCTTACACAAAAGAATGAAGGGCGGCTCCGAGCCTGAAATGTTGAGAGCCACTGCTTTAGATACATTACCAAATTCATTAAATTTGTTTATTAATCTCGTCACTGTAGATCTTTTTATAGGAGGGTATTCAGGATTTGAATTGTTAAAAAGATGAGCTGCATCGTTGTTGGAACGTTTGCGATCACCATATCCACTAACATTAAGATTTCGATTCGTTGTTTTTCCAATAAATGTGCCATTATTCCTAATTTACTTTTAAACTTCTTGCTAATTTGAAGTCCGTATCAGTTCTGCCAATCTGCATATAAATAATTATGTGGTTGACGTTTTTAATGACTACTGTTGGTTTTTGTTTAATTCTAAAAACCTACAAGGTCATTGGTCGTCCTAGAACTTTCCTATTATCCTTTTCGAATATAATCTCTTGATGCGAGACTTTTCAGCAGCACTGTATATCTGTCATCAACTAAATCATTTTTTTTCATCACAAATAACCACAAAAGCGAATTTAAAATTCAAATTGTTCCCAGCGGGTATAAGCGCTTTGTTATACATTACTTGTGACGTCAAACCGTATAATCGCCCTTGCGAAATGGAACGGGCATTTGTTGAACTTCAGTTGCCTACGATATTTTGCCGCCTTTTTTACCACCGGCGATTTACACAGTAAAAGTTTGACAGCCACTGATATATACAATTATACTAAAAATATAAAGATTTACTTACAACAATACTGGAAATTATTATCGTACTCTGTCTTACCTGAAATAAAGGAAAAAATGAATTAATAAACCACAGAAATTTTTGACAACTTAACTACTTTTTTTCAAGCATATACTTCAGCAATGATAAAAATTATTGACTTCCTTAAGGATGATTCTATCCCTAGAAAGCCCCAATTATAGTTTGACACGTTTATCTGAAGCTACGCGGCATCGGTAAGGGGCGAGGAAACATGGCGGATATTTGTCAAAAACGTACCAATGGCGTACGGTACCTATTTTTATAAAAGTATTAAAAATAATAATAATTATTATATAATAAATATATATAGAAACTGATTTTTGCTTTGCTTTAAAGGTAAGGTATTTTTCGGTATATGTTAAAAACAAATAATGTTAAGAATCGTACTTGAATTGAATATGGATACGAAATAGTTCAGAATCGGACACTGACAATATCAACGCCACTGGATAATCAATGTCAGTCAATTGACAAAGTGAGAGGGCAGAACACACGCACGCGCTTGCCAATAGGAAGTCAGCTGGTCGCTAAGCAACGAATGCCTTTCGATAAATTTCACCAATTGAGTTAGTTCGGAGGGCGTGAACATTATGGTTTTCGCACAACGCTGCCAGAGCTCGTAGAAGCCCATAACAAATTTGGAAAAGTATTCATCTTTTAGTATTCATAAATTGAAAAAATAATGTTAATAGACAAAATCCAACGAAACAAGCACATTAAAGAATTAACGTTTAATCACACTGTTAATATTGAAAAGTCCATTTTCTAATTATTATCACTACACACTTAGCACTTTATCTTTTTCATAGTTAAACGTGGCAATATCGAATGTTTTCGACTGCATTACTTTCACGGCTTCAGATAAACTTGCCAAACTATACTATCTACCTAAAGGAATAAACACAACTGAGAGAACACAGGCATCATTTCAATAAGATCAATCAGTGGTAACTATGGTAAACCTTAATCTGCTTATCCTTAATTTAAATGTCCTTTATAGATACAGAAAGCCATATTTTGATGATGGAAACAAACCTGTACAAACACTGTGAACATTAAAATACTGTTGGAGAATATCAAGAGGACATGGGAAAGGAAAAATATGTTCAAGACCTTAATGCTCACTGCAAATATGTTTTCTCCAATCTGACCCAGAGATGCTAGAGGGGCAATACCGCTGAAATCGGTCTGCAAGTGATGAACCTCCTTCTAATATGGAATCAAAGACGTTGGTTGAAGTTAGTGAATCATACCATCCCGTTTAAATGTAATTAAATGTTCGTAGAAGCTTATGAGCTTATAGCCATGAATGTAATTTTTTCTTCTCAGTTACAAAAAAAATATTTTCATTACGTTTCATTGAAATTTTAAATACTATCAAAGCCATGCTTGTTTGTTTCTATGGAGATAACCATTACAACAATGATCAAAACCTCAAATGTTAAGACATATTTGTCAAAATAACCACATTTATTTGTTAATTCTGTCCATTCTGTCTTTAAAAATAAGCGAATCTGAAGAGTCCCTACCTTCAGACGTTGAAGAAGTTGCAAAAGCTGTTGTAGCAAATTTGCTGCCAAGTAAGTCAAAAGCAGCATATGAAACAGCTTATTCTAACTTCCAAAAGTGGTGCGAAGTGAAGAAGATAAATACTGAAAAAACGGTATAAGAAAAGGTTCCTCTTGCTTATTTTTCATACAAAGCCAAAATATTTCAACCGTCGACGATGTGGAGTCACTATTAAATGTTACTAACAACAATCTATGTCAATAAAAATGTGGATATCAGTAAGTTTACAAATTTGATTGCTTTTTTGAAAAGGAATGCGGAAGGATATCGGCCAAGAAAATCAAAAACATTTAGTAAGGAAGATTTCAGTAGATTTTTAATAGAAGCTGATGATCACATTTATTTAGGTTTGAAAGTAATTTTTATAGTTGGGATAGCAGGAGGTTGCCGAAGAAATGAATTACTAAATATGCGGACCGAGGATGTTAGCGACTGCGGTTCTTTTATTAAAATAAGCATTCCAGATACGAAGACAAAGATTGAGAGAATTTCTGAATAACCGAAGGTGATGTTGATGGAATTAATCTGATTGCATTAGTCCGAAAATACATTCAAATGCGTCCAAACGATGTAAAAAATAATCGTTTTTTCCTCGGATATCGAAACGGAACCTGTTGGCATCAACACATTTTCTGACACCCCCAAAAAAATAGCAACATTCCTTGGCTTGCAAAACCAATCCTCACATCTAGTGCAAAAACATGTTCATTTTGCAACTAGTTGTATAAATAGCTATTCCAAACCGTGAAAAGTGTTCAAAATGGAATTTGAAAAGCTATTGATGCAGAAATCGATGAAAATAAAGATCAAACATTTTTGTCAAAATCTCAATTTAGTTTTACAAAAGTTTTTTTATAATACAATAACTGTCAATTGTAATAACCTTCAGAAACAGACAGACTATAGACTGGTATTTTTTTTGTGACTTTCTGATAAGGTAACCATAACAAAAAAGGATCTTCATAGTGATGGTGTAACCTCAGTTTTATTGATAACCTCAGCTTTATTGATGTTTAACATGTTTCCGCTCGGTTCCCAGCAAATTGTGGCAGTGATTTCGTGAAATGGGACGGAAATGTGTAACAGGAAGCCAGTGAAGCGCGCGCTTTTTGATTTGACCAATGAGTAAATGGTGGTAAATTTCGGTATTGTCAGCTAACAGTGTATGGATCAGTTTGTTGTGCACCTAACCTACAATGTTGTCTATGAAGTTTGTTGTTGTAAAAACTATAATTTATATGCGTAAACTGTTTTAATAATTTTTTTTACTGTTGGTAACAAGTGCAGATTATTCATAAAAAATGCAATTGAGTAATAATGAATAATTGATATCTATTCGAATTCGAATAAATACTTTATAAAATTTTGAGGTTAATTTCTGTCACTGTTTATTGCACGCTTTTTTTATAAAACAAAATAATTGGCAGCAATTGTAATAGCCTTAAAAATAAATGTATTCCCAAAATTTTAATTAACACATTCTCGACAGACTATAGACTGGTATTTTTTTGTGACAATCTGTATATAGTAACCATAAAAAAACGATCTTCATAGTGATGGTTTAACTGCATTAAAACCTTAGTTTTATTATTCTTTCAACACCTTTCCAAGCCAAACCACAGAGTTACTGTGTGCAATTTCATCAAGAACTTCAATTTCTCACTTGAAAGAATAATCTTCTTACCCGAAGTATATAATATACCAAACCGTATGGAGCTATTAGATTACAGTAGACACAAAAAAAACAATAATATATTACGGCTGTTCTCTCCTATCATTATATCGAGACTGGTTCGACGAAATGGCCTTCGAAAAAAAAGTAATTCTAGCTCACAAAGACATATTTAGTTTGGATATAATTGCAAAAACCCCGAAATTATCTAGATAATTACATTTTGCCAGTCTTCGGTAAATTTCGAGGGATTAGCACGCGATTGACATGGAATTCTGCATTTCTAGATATTTCTGTAGGTATAAAAATACTATGAACGGAAGCCGATCTAAGACGGAATTTTCGTTTGAATACTGTTATTTAGTTTTATTATCTAAAAATTTACATAATATATAGGTACTTTCTAATGATAGGAATTTTTTATTTCATAGAAATATGCCGAAATATCATTAGATACTTCAGATAAAAAATAAAATTAAATCAAAAACCGAATCGTGAGATAAAAACCAAAATAGTTTGTGTCAGAAATTGTACAGATTCTACAAGATCGCCTTGTGACTTTAACCATCCTTTGATATTAGCAAAAAATAAAGAGTTCCACAAATAAATTGAAAAAAATACTAAATAATAATAACGACAAAAGTCCCATGTATTTTTTGTTTTAACGCGAATCCACCACCACTTCTAAAGGTGTATCTCGTTATTTCAAAGATACACAAAATAACAACATTCCATCTAACAGGCTAAAATTTTCAGAATAATGATGACAAAAATGTGCACAACCATATAATTTACGTTGGCCGTACCTGAAATAATAACAGAGTAGAACCATGTCATTGAAAGACTGCTGACGAAAATGTCCGTCTCTATCTCCTTTATCATCTTACTATTCTTGAATTGTAAATATTCAAATGGAATGTTATATATTACGTCAGACATGTCTATTTTTTTTAACCGTATAAGTATAAGAATAGTTTTGTCGAATGTATTATATAAATCAATGAATGTATTGGTGTTTTGCTATTCAATTTCAATTTCCAATTATCTATTGACTTTTTCACTTTAAAATTATTGTATCACAATGAAGTAGGTGGGTTAAAATGACATTTGTCTTCGAAAGTATACAAAACAAATTTAGCCGACAATTATCGATGTAGGTGATGAATGGATGAACTCGTTTCCAATCAGATGAACAATTTGATGACGATATTGTCGAATATAAAGGCACGAAACTCGTCTGGTTTACTTATCAAGTTACATTTTATTAATATACCTACAATGGGTATATCGTTGGTTGGTCCATAACTTCTTGTAATTAAAAAAATCTCGCTGTTTGAATAGAATGACTCATTTATTTGAGAAAAAAGACAAAAACAAACATAGACAAAGACAAAGACAAAGATAAAGACAAAGACAAAGAAAAGACAAAGACAAAGACAAAGACAAAGACAAAGACAAATAAAAAGACAAAGACAAACACAAAGACAAACACAAACACAAAGACAAACACAAAGACAAACACAAAGACAAAGGCATTGACAAAGATATAGATAATGACATAGACAAAGACAAACACAAAGAGAGACACGAAGACAGAGACAAAGTTAAAGACACAGACATAGACATAGACATAGACATAGACATAGACATAGACATAGACATAGACATAGATATAGACATAGACATAGACATAGACATAGACATAGACATAGACATAGACATAGACATAGACATAGACATAGACATAGACATAGACATAGACATAGACATAGACATAGACATAGACATAGACGTAGACGTAGACGTAGACGTAGACATAGACATAGACATAGACATAGACATAGACATAGACATAGACATAGACATAGGCATAGACATAGACATACACATAGACCTAGACCTAGACGTAGACATAGACAAAGACAAAGACAAAGACAAAGACAAAGACAAAGACAAAGACAAAGACAATGACAAACACAAAGACAAACACAAAGACAAAGGCATTGACAAAGATATAGATAATGACATAGACAAAGACAAACACAAAGAGAGACACGAAGACAGAGACAAAGTTAAAGACACAGACATAGACATAGACATAGACATAGACATAGACATAGACATAGACATAGACATAGACATAGACATAGACATAGACATAGACATAGACATAGACATAGACATAGACATAGACGTAGACGTAGACGTAGACGTAGACGTAGACATAGACATAGACATAGACGTAGACATAGACATAGACATAGACATAGACATAGACATAGACATAGACATAGACATAGGCATAGACATACACATAGACCTAGACGTAGACGTAGACATAGACAAAGACAAAGACATAGACAAAGATAAAGACAAAGATAAAGACAAAGATAAAGACACAAAGACAAAGACAAAGACAAAGACAAAGACAAAGACAAAGACAAAGACAAAGACAAAGACAAAGACAAAGACAAAGACAAAGACAAAGACAAAGACAAAGACAAAGACAAAGACAAAGACAAAGACAAAGACAAAGACAAAGGCAAAGACAAAGACAAATAAATAAAAAGCTATGAGATTCAGCGACAATTTTTCAGAGTTTAGACAAGTACATATTACATTTTCAGATAAAATGCAAATACCTAATCAGAAATTTAACTTTTTATTTTAAAATTAACGCTGATTTATTGTTGTTAATACTTTTATTAACAATGTCGTTTTTTCTAGTGAGAATAAAATTTAATGGACCAAATGAACATTTATTTCATTACTGATTACATTCCCATGATGAAGTGCAACTTATTTCACCTTGGGTATGTTCAAACAATTTGAATTTAAAACAACTAGATCAGATTCTTTGATATGTTATCACATTAATTAATTATGATGAGCGGTTTGCCTTCTCGAACAAAACAAAATTAAAAAATAAGTCGTTTGTACAGGATAGCTCTCGAAATTCAGACAGATATTTCGCTAAATTAAAAATTAGGGTAATATTTTTCAAAAGTTATCACGATCCCGTAAAAATTTTTTTAGTACGTCAATGTAAAACTTGACACTTTTCATGTGTTGCCAACTCTTGAAATGTAAATAACTGTCTAAATGTATTTTTTTTTTGGAAAAATTTATCGCAAGTTAATTGCATAAGAAACATAATCACTTTGGAATTGAAAATAAATAGTAAAAACCATAGCATTCCATACATCCTGAGTTATAATAATGATAACGATCATTGCTAATGACTTACTTTACGTAGATATGGAATTAGTAAATGAAAAGCGCTGGTAAAAGTAAGAAATTCTTGTTTCATTGTCAGACATACTTAAGCTTCGCATCAACTACGCAACGTCTTCCACCGGTTATGACCTTAAAATAGACTCGCAAACAGTGACGTACTTAAGATGACGACTTTTAGATTCGACCGGATCGAAGCAAATAATTTTCTCAAAGTTTCCCCAATTCTATTCCCGAATTTTAGCTATAATTTGACAGATCTGTCCATCATGGGGCTCTTGAAACATGGTTTTAAGAAGTAAAAGTAACTTTTTAAGCTATTATTGTACTTTTTTTTTGGTTCAGCACACCAATCAAAGGCTTAGAGTCCTCGGCACCTCTCTTTTTTATGCTCTTGGTTGTGCCGTTTATGTGAAGAGACCAGTAGCCCTTATCAGGCTTAACAGTCTTTTCACTAGTTCCTTCTTTTTTCAAGAATAAAGTAATACCACAAAAAACATCCCCCAAGGGCTTATTGCAAAAACATCACATAGAAACACTGAGTTTATAGTGAGATAAACATGGCTTTTAGCCTGGCCTCGAAGACAAAACTTTCGATTAGTAATTGGATCCTTATTCGGAGATTAATGAATAGAAAAATTATTTCAATTGATTAAGCACTTTCCATTTTTAACATCAAACAAGTTTAGTATTTGGTACAATTGAGCCGTCCCTGGTAAAGCGTAAACCTGAGAAAGCAATCTGGCGGAGCATCGGCGATTTCCTAACTAGACTTCGTAGCATAATCATAACAAACCCAAGCATTAATTATACTGTTGAGGAACGGTCAAGTCGTCGGTTGTAGAGCTAAATGACCCTGCAAGGTAATTAAGAAACTCATTAACAGTGGGATTATACAGTGCGTTCGAGATTTAACGGCCAGTCGTTGGTTAGAGAAACAGCAATATTATATATATGTGATATCTTAGTAGCTCAGAGTGGTTGGAGTTTTGGCTCGCATGACTTCAAGGTCGCGAAGTTCAAATACCACTGCTGGAGGAAATTTATTGTTAATTAAATTATTAAGAAATTGTTTTTTAGTATCACGTGTGATTACCCGGTGAGCAGCAGCACATTAGGAAACGCAGGTACTACATCAATAAGTATTCTGAATTTTAAGAGATTGAATTAAAATATTAAAGAATCTATTTATGCGAAGATTAAGTGCAAAACGAATATTTTGAATATTACAATGTCTATGCAAATTCGCTTCTTGAAGTGAGAAGTGAAATTATGTTGGCAAGAGCGTACCAAACCCCTGGGGGTCGATTCTCAAACAGTGACATTTTTCGTCGCATGCGAGATTGGATAATTTTTGATTGGCAAAAGTACAATCTCGCATGAGACAAAAAATGTTTGATAGTACACCGCCTGGTCGGCACCTAACGAAATATTAAACCTCATTAACGTGGAACTATGCTGGGTCCCAAGTCACATCCATGTGGAGAGAAACGATATGGCCAAGTTATTCTTGAACAAACAGCAATAACGATGGAGCAACTAAAACGATTGCTACATAGTTCGAACCTTGTGAAGTTGAAGGAAAAACGAAGAAACTCTTGGAGAAAAACAGAGAAGAAATAATTTAATAGCCACTACGTCATTCCCAGGGACTGAAAGAGGCGACCTATCACCTATTCATTAATTGGTTCAGCCTCCACCTCAACTTCAGCCTTTAGGCTTTTTGTGCTCTTGGCTGTGCCGTTTAAGTGAAGAGACCAGTAGCCCTTCTCAGTCTCAACAATCTTTTCACTAGGTCTTTCTTGGAGAAATCCTTCCTTGGATGTTCTAGTCCTAGGAGTCTATACCTCCAATGAGATAATGCTTCATAATCGAAGATAATGTGAGAGCATGTGCTTCCTTATGGTACAGTGACCGGTGGGTAAACCCGTCACTATCCTTATCTGGACCTTCTAAGGTTTAGTATTTCATTAGTTAGCGTCTCCGAAGGTTTTTTGACCAGGAGTTTGCTGTGTTCCTGTTTTGACACGTGTCTCCAGTACGATTGATGTTTAGTTTGAGTCCACCGAGATATACAACCACGTGCAGCAGTTTTAGATATCCCAAATACTGGTTCAGGACCAGTGAATGCAGTCTCAGACCCTAGCTTTGCTAGGGTATTATTAAAGAGTGACTCTATTATGGTTAGCCAGGGTTATTAGTTTTTGTAGACAGTCACAGACCAGTCTAGACTTACCTAACCTAGAAACTGATTGTATCACTATTTCTCCCTTGTATATGTATGTATATCTATTCCACACAACATGGGAACCTAATGTATTTCGCATTTTATAAATGATTTTTTTATTCGAATAAAATTATCATGAAGAGTTGAAACTCCTCGAGTAGGTATATCAGAAGTGACGTGATCTTATATAAGAAGAAATATAATTGACATTAATTAGATTGGAGTGAAGTAGTGTTGTACTTGTCTCTTGCTATTTATCCAGATAGCTGTGAAATTCACTGATACAAGAGAAGGTAACGAAGACGTACGAAGCACAAGAAGAATATATCCATGCTAAAAGGGCATGGTGGAAATTGGTTTTTCGAGCGTTACATTTCATTTTATAGGCGCATAAACGAGAATGGTTTGTAGTTAAAAGTTAATGACTTGACAATTAAATTATTTTCGTTTAGAATAGGAACAATCGGTAGTTATTTCGATGCATTACACCAAATAGATGGTAATTTCGATGGTTTTTTTTTGCAAGTTCTCATGTTTTCGAGATAATCTATTCTTTGCTAGTAACGGATATTGGTTGGAGGTTTAATGAAAATTTTAGTAGTCAGCGGGGATACGCAAATTAATAGCATTGTGCAGCTTTTAATAGCGTACTTTTTTTTCAAACCGATTGTTCTTTTTACGCTATGAAATTTTTACAGTATATCTTAAGAACTATTCATATGACAAGCATGAAATTTTGTAGCTTTAAGTAGTTGACAAAAGGGTCTATTCTGTAACTAATCCTTTAAAATTTAGAGGCCTCTTAAAAATAAGTTTTTAACGGGCCACTAAACATTTTTTGTTGAAATGCTATTCTGCAAGTATACATTTTAGCGGACTGTTCAAAATTATTTATTTTAAAGGGTTCCTTTAAAATTTCAAGTAGGGTATCTATCAACAGTGCTTTTTGTCATTCAATAGCAAAGAAAGGGACCAAATTCAATAATAAAGAAGAGAAAGTTAATGAAGATAGAAGGAGAGACCTGGACTTGGATTCCGAGCACTATCGCTTTCTACTTAAGTTCCTAATACTTCTTTGGTGTAATCTAAATTCTGCTCTGTAATAATTATGATTAAGTTGAACTTTTTCAAATCTAAAGTAAAATAATTCTCTTACTTTTCTTGGTTTGCAATTAATTCCTCAAGATTAAATTAAGGGAATTAAATCAAAACTATAATTTGATTTTGCCAATGTGAGGGCGAGCGAGCGTATCGAAGAGAGGGCAGCTGGTAGTTTAAGAGCGTGTGACACACAACTCTTTTTTCGCCAACCAAATAAACCAAAAAATGGAAAACTTTGACATACACTGACATCTAATTAAAAAATTTACGGGAAACGTCAAAGTTCTTATACCGGGAGCACTGAAGCCTGTTGGCTTATTGCACTCTACTCCCACCTTTATTCCACCCACCCTGCCATTCCCGTCCAGCGTACATTCGAGTAGACGATATAGGCCACCTGGATGCGTGCCATATGCTTCAGGCGGCACATTGGCCTCTCCGAAGATTATCTGACTCCTGGAGTCCAATGCCTTACAATCAGACAAGATAAGGGTTACGGTCTCAGTCTCCATGCCACAAAGTCTGTAGCTGAGATCCCCGTTATACAGGCTGTCCTAGAATGAGCTATGTGACCTCATCGCTGTTGCTTCTCTATCTATCGGGAGGGGGGATATTTCTATACAATACGAAATCGTAATATCAGGATATTCAGCGCGGTGGATTCACTGACAGCCGGTGGGTTGCCGGAGTAAGCAGTGGATTTCCCGTGGAAAGCTGCCTGATATAACCGTATATAGTGAAAGGTGGTTGATTAGGTATATGCTCTAGATGTGGGGGTTTGCCTCAAGCAGCTGGTGATCTTTTACCGGGGCATGAACCGTTAGATAAGTAAGTAAGAATAGTAGTTCTTCGACCCGTTTAACACACATGTCACCTATGAAGGTCTTACTGTGTACCTGCACCTGCTTAGGAGTGTTCCTCCTCTGTCTATGCTGGCTTTGTACCCATTTTTGTATTTGTCCTCAGACCACCTTCTTTGTGGCCCCGAGAACTGGTTCTGGTCGATTTTTGGTGTTCATATGAATTTTTTTCAAGCGAGGTAGGCGAAAAAAATAAATAGGGCTTGTAATTTTTAGATATTTATCTTTAAACATGGATGGTAGCCTAGCCTGGAGGTATCCCAATGGTGGGTCGTCAATTGATTTAGAGGTATTAGTTGGTATCTTAGAGATGTCCTAACCGTATTCTGGCGCAAACTTAGAGGTAACCTAGCGGTATACTTGAGGATGTCGTAGAGATGATCTAGCGGTATTCTTGAAATTTCCTTGCGGTATTTACCACAGCCATTTAGGTAAAAGATATTATGAAATAAAAGGTAATAAGCTTTGCTCGTGGCGATCGGAAGGAGTTCGGCGTAGGCGTTGCCAAAATGGAGGTGGTAATTGGCAGATGTCAATTGCCTTACGTCAGGGCTGAGGAATGAGAGCCTACACTAAAGGAAGATTTGCGATATAAATCTAAAACTCGATAGACATGTTACAGGGTGTACAGAGAAGATCTTATAGGTCGCAGTGTGGAGAGGCCACCCGGCCCAATTGATCCCCTTGTAATCTACAATCTACCACAAGTGTTTGATATCTATAAGTTACTCCTGATGTTGCAAATGTTATTTGTTTAACTGGTCGTGTAATAGTTTTTTATACTATAAGGGATGTAAGTAACATTTACTAGTTGAGAACGATTTTTATACAATATTACGAAGCCAGAAGTTTGCTGCAGTACTTCAAGAGTAACATAAAACTTAGTTAGAGATGGAGAAATTATGGAGTTTTGTAAATAATGTTCATAATTGTAATAATTGTTAGTATACATAAAATATGTTTTATTTGGCATAAATTATTACCACCCAAGTCAATGGATACTTTTTTGGTTATTGTTACTTACGCCCTTCAAAACAATGTCAAAATCATTTGTTTACAATATACAAATAGGAAGGAGACAAAATAATGTTATATTTTTGTTGTAGAATTTGTTGTTTATTAATTTTATTTGCTTATTGTTCAGCTAATTGAGTTGAACAATAATTTGGACGAGTACCTCCCTGATAAGTTGTGGATGTGAGGAAATTAACAGCTATACTTCTGTAATAAGATATTGTGAGGTTTTCTCGCAGAATAGCGGAGAGATGCTAGAAAGATGGTCGTAAACGTAGTGAAAGAAACACGTTTACTCAATACTTAAGGCAATTCATCCCGTTTGAAAAATTGCTGACTTACATCAGATTAGACACGAACGCAATGTACTCGAATTTATTATTCGAATTATTATTACGTGTGTATTAAACTTGAGTTTTGTATAATTATTTTCGACGAATCCGATTGATTAGATTTGAAAATTCAGGTTTAATTTTACGCGATACTATCGTCGAACGAGTTCTCTAAAAATTTTATTATCGACCGTTAAAAAAATATTCGTCCGTATAGGGAGAATCTTGTCGATCGGTGAATTTATGAGAGAAACGGTTTATCTGATGTAAATATTTTCAGTTAAAAAGACCACTCGATAGAAGTTATGATTAACTGAAAATGAAAAATTGTCAATTTTGAGATATTTGGTTTTGGCTCTGTATCTGCATTTATCATAAAATGGTATAAAAGATATCTACTTACTAAAATTTTAATCGTTTTATTAAAAAAACCTTCCATTTTTATGTTAATTCATTAATAGACTTTATATTCCGACTTGTAATAATGACATTAGTGTGGATTTCATTTCTATTGTCAAATACTATTACCAAAAAAGTATCTAGGTATAGACCATTCCAGAATGACGTCACTGACAGGTCGGCCATATTGTTCTGGACGTCATTTTGTTTCCATTGTTTACTGGTAAACCACGAATGATAGTTAGACTTTAATCAGTAATAAGTTCTTAAAATTATCTAAAATGCTTTCGTTTTGTAGCGTTGTTAAGTGTTAAATGCCGGGAGCTAGAGATAAGGTATTTTTTTTTCGATCTCCGGCTGTTTTAACCCAGCGAGTTAACTATTTAATTGATCTCTCTGAATATGTTGCTCTTGGCTTTCGTTGCAATCACATAACTCCTGTGTCCATTGATTTTTTCGTCGTATGGCATTTTAAATATTATTTAATTCAATCCAGAAACAGTTTACTGACTGCGCCATGTGTTGTTTGTAAAGTTTTTTATTATTAAAATAAAATATACAGTGTGTTAAAGCTAAACCAGCTGCCATTTCGATGAGTGATGAAATCAAAAGTTAGATGTGATTGTCGAGTTTAAAGAAAAACCACTTACAAATTTGACATGTTTCGGAATTTTTTTATAAATATGAACAGTAAGCGAAATATATTACATTGACATAGTTCTATAAAGTATGTCTGACAAACAACTGACTTACCACATGCCAAAACACACAAGGTTCAACTACAACTGATCGGTTGTCCTCCAGAATAATATGGCCGACCTGTCAGGTGGTCTGGAATGGCAAAAATTGAAGACTAATATAGCTATTTATACAACTAGTTGCAAAATGAACGTGTTTTTGCACTAGATGTGAGGATTGGACCACGAGCGTAGCGAGTGGTCCAACACATCGTGTGCAAAAAACACGGCGTTTTGCATCGTGTTTATATACAAGATTTTTTGTAATTCAGTTGACGAAAATAAAAAAAGAAAATTTTCATTACGTTTCATTGAAATTTTAAATACTATCAAAGCTGTGCTTGTTTGTTTCTATGGAGATAACCATTACAACAATGATCAAAACCTCAAATGTTCAGACATATTTGTCAAAATAACCACATTTATTTGTTAATTCTGTCCATTCTGTCTTTAAAAATGAGCGAATCTGAAGAGTCCCTACCTTCAGACGTTGAAGAAGTTGCAAAAGCTGTTGTAGCAAATTTGCTGCCAAGTAAGTCAAAAGCAGCATATGAAACAGCTTATTCTAACTTCCAAAAGTGGTGCGAAGTGAAGAAGATAAATACTGAAAAAACGGTATCAGAAAAGGTTCTTCTTACTTATTTTTCATACAAAGCCAAAATATTCCAACCGTCGACGATGTGGAGTCACTATTCAATGCTAAGAACAACAATCTATGTCAATAAAAATGTGGATATCAGTAAGTTTACAAATTTGATTGCTTTTTTGAAAAGGAATGCGAAAGGATATCGGCCAAAAAAATCAAAAACATTTAGTAAGGAAGATTTCAGTAGATTTTTAATAGAAGCTGATGATCACATTTATTTAGGTTTGAAAGTAATTTTTATAGTTGGGATAGCAGGAGGTTGCCGAAGAAATGAATTACTAAATATGCGGACCGAGGATGTTAGCGACTGCGGTTCTTTTATTAAAATAAGCATTCCAGATACGAAGACAAAGATTGAGAGAATTTTTACAATAACCGAAGGTGATGTTGATGGAATTAATCTGATTGCATTAGGTCGAAAATACATTCAAATGCGTCCAAACCATGTAAAAAATAATCGTTTTTTCCTCGGATATCGAAACGGAAAATGCAATATTCAACCTGTTGGCATCAACACATTTTCTGACACCCCCCAAAAATAGCAACATTCCTTGGCTTGCAAAATCCTAAATTATACACTAGCCATGCATTTCGCAGATCGTCTGCAACGTTACTGTCAGATGCTGGTACTGATATACAAACGTTGAAAAGGCATGGTGGATGGAAGTCCAACGCTGTTGCTGAAAATTATATTGACGAATCTATCAATAATAAAAGAAAAACAGCTGTGAAGATACTTGGGCAAAATACATTGACAAATATCGACAATATCGCAGTTCCGAAACAAAGTACATCGACAAGCATAACAATGAATTCAAACGTGGCTGAGTTTTTTAACAATGATGTATCATCTGGGGTTTCATCTATGTCTACAAGTAATGAAGAAAAGGCAGCAGTATTTCGTGGCAATACGTTTCAAAACTGTACGTTTAATATTTATAATAAATTACAGTGATTTCTCAATAAAAATATTATAATATGTAGTTGTCTAATTAATTTCACAATAAAACTAGGTATTCTTAGTAAAAATAAATGGATTTGTTGTCCCTGAGTGACAAAATGAAATCTCATTTTGTCACTGAGTGACAAAATGAACCACGTTCTGCAACTAAAATGAGTGTCAAAATGATGACATTTCGTAAGTGAATTGCAAAAAAGAACTTTTTAGTGCCTAACAATTTTTTGTCGACACCTGCCGTTATATTAAGTCTACAATATGATTAAGCAGCTGACTGGAATAAATTTGATAAAAACCACCGTATCTACTAATACCACTTCTTCGAATTAAAGAAATTACAGTCACATAACCAATTATTGTGAACATAGTTTCTCTATTCGGGGTGTGCGTGTATTGCGAGCAGCCCCCCGCTGTTTTACCTTCTTGAGGTGGCATGTTTTTCAGCAGGGGGCCTCGACCCTGTTACCTGCCGCTATGGACTCCATTCTCAGCTAGTTCCGTTCGGGACGTAGTGCCAACCAGCGTTAGATAAGTGCTGTCATCGATCTTATAATGTGTATGACATAGTTCGAGATAATGGCACTAATGAGAATCGAGAAAGGAAGCGGTTTATTGTCGAATACACAACAATCGCTAGGGGGTTTTCATTTAAATGGAGTTTAAATCGAAAAATGTATAATTTTATTGATGCAGTTAAAGTTATAATTATTATTCATTATCATTGTAGACAGAAATGTAATGACTGGCCCGAACACAAAAAGTTTTACTCGAACTGATTACCCTCCAGAAAAATATGGCCGACCTGTCAAAGTCATGAGTTCTGGAATGGTCTATTGCCTTCTGACATAGTTTAACCAATTTGACATTGTTGACGTCGCTATTTCTACCTTTCCTTCGGTTATTACATGGAGGAGAAGATGGAACTCAAACGGAAAAATTGACAAAACTTGAACTCAAAATCGTCTATCTAATGTAGGCCATACACGCTACGGTCTACCGGAGAGGAAAACCAGACATCGAACGTGTTCCCGATGTACCGGAGCGGTCTTCAGATTTTTCGCGATGACATCGAACAAACAACTGACGCGACCTGCGCAGACAACCAGAGTACATACACACATTCACAGGTACATCGTCGAAAGGATTGATTTTCGATAATGCACAGGTCTATTCCCACACACGCTTCGGCCTACTTGTATAGATATACCTCTCCGGTATGCCGTAGCGTGTATGGGTGGTATAAGCACTTTGATTTTTTATTGCGGCGTCCCACTCCGAATGCCATCTAATCTTCTTAGTATTTATAAATGACAGTAGTCAAATTACTAATGATACTGAATAAAAAAAAACACAAAGTGAGAACTAGAAAGATTAAAATTGTTTAAAATTTAAAATGGACTGGGTTTGCGGAGTTACATATTTGCATAGTGCAGCTGAGTTGAAACGAAGACGTGAATTGAATTTAAGAAAACCAGAGTGTTGCCAAAGTTAATTTAAAAACATGATTCAAATGGAATGTGTATTTAATGGTTTTTACTTCTAAACTAATGAAAAAGTAATTGTAGTTTTTCCTTTAAAGTAGGTATATTTGTCAAAATTTTTTAATAGAACATTGTACTGTAATTTTCAACGTTGCTACTTGGAAGTTTTCCAGTTAGTGTTTCGCAAAAAGAAAACGGATAATTTTACAAAAAGAAAGCTTCATCAAATTACAGCTATAAATAGTAGAAACTTCTAGAGAAAGAAAAAAAAATTAACTACGAACAATTCAACTTTATCCACGTCCGCGGTTTTCGGCAAATGTCCACGACCTGCAGATTTCTATCGCTTGCAGTAAATTTGTAAAAGAGACAAGTAAATGTAGCAATCGCTCCCCCTTCATCACCCCGGCATGACGATGCACCGTTGAATCAGTGACAGCGACAAAAACCATTTTAAACGATTCAAAATTATCGTTCTCAAAACTTATACATTTTACTAACAGATCTCCATGAGAGAGAAAAGGTGTAATTCAATTGAATGAGAGTTCTGGAATAGATCCCTGAGGTATTCTTTCGTAAGTGAATTTTTATTTTATATGGTGTACTTCAACTACGTATATCACGTGTGTGCCAAGTCGCCTAGAGACAGAATTGGTAAAAATTGGAATGTGACACTATTCATTCATTGTGCTCAACAGTCCAGGCACTTGAACTGAATCTATGTACCATTTCCCATGTTATCTACTTCCATTCCAGAAGCTTTGTGTCTTCTATGTAGACCAATACTTTGACTGGAAGGATTTTCAGTAGTTGTAATGGTTGTAATATTTCCTCTCCAAAGTGCTGAGTCCATGTAAGTTCTCGCAGAAGCAGAGTAATGAGTATGTGTGTAGGTGTTTCATCATAGAGTCCACATAGGTTCACTAACTTTGCCCATTTTGTGCAGATGTTTCCTTAGGGTGCAGATTCCACAAAACGGTTCCGGTCCTATGAAGTCTCCTTTAGCTAACTGGTCAGCCAATTCATTACCTGCAATACCCTCAAGTGCTGGCACCCATATTAGAGACACTTTGTTGTCGCTTGCTAGCCTGTAGAGGGATTCTTTACAGTTTTTTACCAGAATGTGACACTAATTTAATTGACAATAATGACAAGATCTATGCATATAAAATACCTTTGTTCTGAATGACGTCGAAGATACCTGAAACTTGGATGGTGTGTTTTTTTATGACATATATAGGGGGCACAATAGATCTTTTAGGTCTTAGTGAATGTTACCCCAAAAAATACATACATACATACATGACATAAATAGGCATAGGATAAGATAATATTTAAGGAAAATCTAACCTTTAGGGGGTGAAAAACGGGTGCAAAGTTTGTTTGGAACAACATGATTCCTTAATCGAATCTAGTTCAAATTTTGCATTCTCTAACAGAATTGGTGGAAGAGGTGCTTTTGTATTTTATGGAAACTCATCGCCCAACGTAGTTAAAAAGGGGTAGGTTATTTTGGGGGTGATTTGGATCGAAGTTGATATCAATACACCTTGATGCTTTTGATTTAATTTAGATATTATTATTTTGACACGTTTGAAAACTCAATTTGATTTTATTCAAAAAACGTTGAACCCATTAAAAAGCTTTCATTCATAATAACGTAAAAAACTAATTTAAAGTTCTATTAGAACCATTTTCGAACTCTACGCGGGCAAAAATTGATAATTTGAGCTGACATAACCTCGTTTTTAGATAATCAATGGGACCCTGTTTCAATTTCAAATATTTCTTTGGTGCTACAATTTATTCCACAGATATACGTAACGCTTCGTTTATTTGAAAAATGTTAAGAAATAAAAAATTCAATCTGGTACGCTACTGGTGGGAAGCCGCTTCAGCAAGCGGTTCTCGTTTTGTTTTACTTTTATAATACTGGCTCTTTGGATTTTGAATTTGGCAATGCCTATCTTGCTCTCGTGAATCACAAAACTTATCTTTTTGTAAAGGACTATTCTTCTTTCTTAAACTGATGTCCCCTTTCTCGGTTACCCGAACGACATCCTCTGACGATGAATCCAAATTTACGGCATACACCGACAGTTACATGTAAATTCGTAAATGCTGGGATGGACTAATTAATGCAGAATTCGGAGACAGGACAATGGACGAGGAGGGGATTGGAAAAATGTCCTTTGTTTTGAGAATAAATTGGCAGAGTTTGCTTTTGATTATATGCAGAATAAAGGATTATTAGGTTTGCCTTTTAAGTAAGTCAGTTTGAGAAAATAAAACAAATTATTACTGTCACTTAAAGAACTGATCTAGGTCCACTATTGTTTAGTACGTATTTTAACGATGCCGAGACACTCCACAAATTTTCATAATAACCAGTATTTCAATATTTTCGGCAAATACAACAAAATTTACTTATTTTTTTTTACTATTTCCTTCGTCTTAATTTCTACCAATCACAAACGCGCAATTTTGAATTACAAAAGGTTTATAGATGAAGAAACTGTATGACAGCACCTGTCAACAGTTTCTTCAACTTTACCCGCGGCACACAGCACAGCTGTTGTCACCAAAAAATTACAATACCTTCGATAACAAGTAATTATGGTCACCTATGACACCTGTTTTTTAGGAAGAGTAGAATATAATACTCTCATCAATAAAACGGCCAAGGGTGGAGAAAAATAGTTCTAACGTTTAAACGTAACAGTAAACCCATCATGGAACAAAGATCAATCAAGTGGATGGCAAAAAAACACTCCAGTAGGAAAAAACGAGCTTTCAAAATGGACTAAAGAAGCAACAGAGAAGACAGGATTAACAAACCACTCTACGCGGACGACAGCAGTCAGTAACCTGGCTAAAGGAGGAGTGGGTGAACACCAATTAATTCAAATTTCTGGCCACAGCTCAGCCAACTAAATCAAGCCTTATCTGTAAATGGATAATGAGCATCATTCCAACTTCATAAACACCCTTAGAAGTGACGCCTCAGAACTTCTAGTTAAAAAACAGAAAACAGAAGATTCTACAGCTACTCCTCACTCTACAGCTGGACCCGTCTATATGAGTCTATATGAGTCTATATGAGTTAACAAAGATCTCAAACAATACTCCTACTGTGTACCAAAATTGCAAT
Source organism: Lochmaea capreae (assembly GCA_949126875.1). NCBI lineage: Eukaryota > Metazoa > Arthropoda > Insecta > Coleoptera > Chrysomelidae > Lochmaea > Lochmaea capreae. The sequence continues at coordinate 5,472,029 of OX421406.1, read as the reverse complement.
TTATATTTCAATTGTACCATTAATAATTTTGTGATTTAATATATTACCTGTTTTTCAGTTTTTAAATTAATACCTATATATATATGTAATTATGTATGCATGCAATCTGTTACTCATGAAAAAGAAGTCTTGTAAAAGACATTTCGGGCATCTAATTTTTCCCGTGAAAAAACTCAATGCAAGGTAGTATTTTTTAACAAAATTTCTTCCAATACCCCTTCGATCCTTCCTATGTCAGTTTTAGATCCGTCAGTGTATCACACTAACGTTCCATCCTAACTACATGTTTCCAGCTAATTCAGGTAAAGTATGATTGGTTGTAATCAATTGTGGTCAGCATGCTATCACCACTCATTTAAACAAGCGAGTTTGTGATAACATAATGTTATTCTGGAATGAGTGTGGATGTTGGTTCATTCGTGCCAGTTCCAATAACACATTCGAGTCTGCATGCAACTTCTCCTCCTTAACGTGCAGAGCAGAGGTGGAAGATTGAGTATGGCTTTCATTGTCGGGCAATCCTCTGAAGTTTCAATAGCTCCAGCTGACCTTTTCTTGGTTTAGATTTGACCACCAGACAAAGGCACCATAGGCTTTCACCACAGTTGTGTACAACCACTGTATGGTCCATGGACTCACTCTTAAGTGGGTCCCGGGGCACGAGGGCATTGTAGGAAATGAAAAAGAGGACATCCTAGCAAAGCTAGGGTCTGAGACTGCATTCACTGGTCCTGAACCAGTATTTGGGATATCTAAAACTGTTGCACGTGGTTGTACATCGCGGTTGACTTAAACTAAACATCAGTCGTACTGGAAACACGTGCCAAAACAGGAACCCTCGGAGACGCTGACTAACGAAATACTAAACCCTACCAGGGGCACGATAAGGATAGTGACGGGTTTACTCACCGGTCACTGTACCCTAAGGAAGCACATGCATACAATCGGCATATATAGGGAGGAACCTACCTGTTGGTTGTGCATGAAAGAGGAGGAAACAGCCTCTCACATTATCTTCGATTGTGAAGCATTATCTCATTGGAGATATAGACTCCTAGGACTAGAACATCCAAGGGAGGATTTCTCCAAGAAGGATCTAGTGAAACTACTGTTGAGCCTGATAAGGGCTATTGATCTCTTCACATAAACGGCACAACCAAGAGCACAAAAAGCCTAAAGGCTGAGGGGCCGAGGACTCTAAGCATCTGACTGGTGGTGCTGAACCAATCAATCTATACCCAGTAGGTGTGAATTACAGGTAATTTTTTTGCTGCACATTAAAAATTAAAATCAAATTTGTTTATATTTTTAAAAACTTTCTTTTCAAATTCTCCGCCATTTAACCTCTCTGTATATAGTATTCATTAAACGCTATGTTAATATCATCCGTATTTATTTATTTTCAAAAAAAAAGTTATGCTAAAATTCTCTCAAGGAAGTACCACGGAAAGCACGGAGGTACCCGTTAGACAGACTCTTTATTACGTAGCTGGGGCGTATATAAACTAGAAAAAAATCCCTAACTGAACCATACGACTACTATATATCTAGATTTAGTGTTGTACGAGCACTATTGATATGTCAATTACATGAAACTAGTTCACGAGAACCTGAATTTGTTACTGGGGAAGGAAGTATTTGGTTCAGAGTTTTATGTGAGGTCTTGGAATAACATTATTTTCGTGATGTTGGGTTTTGCTTAGCACGTGTACGTACTTGCCAATGAAAGAGATGCCATTTGATAGCTGAGGATGGCTCAATTAATTACGTACCGCTTTAAATGAGAACAAAAACTTTGAGAATTTTGTGTTGGGATGAATTTTATCTTTTTGTTAATTATTTTGGGAAATTATATTTTTTAATTCAAAGTTTCAAGAGGTTTTTTAATCCAAAAAGTCTACCAAAAAAGTTTGTCCGTCTTTTTCAGCAACATCCTGTACATATATTATTTCATATTCATAGAATAATATATTAACAAGTTCAAAAAGGTGTAAAAATTTTTAAGCTCTTACTTACGATCCCTTTTTAACCCCGTCATTATCGGTACTCAAAAATAAAGAAACTTGATGGAAATTCTCGTACGTAGGCATCATCACAATTTTGATGATATTACATTTCAAATCAATTCAACAAAAGTATGCCTAATTATGTATAATGATGGAGCCATTTCCGAAGGCTCTCTCAAATTAACCACACATTTACGGTGTATTGGCAGAAACTTGCTGCTTTTTGATTTCGTTGTACTCGGGTCAATTATTTTGTGTTTACCACGATGGCGAAGGTGTCGAAGATCCTAAAAGTCCGTCTCAGTTATACTTATACCGATACTATACGTGATGTTTATATTTTAGTAAAATTGCTTTATGTCTCTTTTTATACAGTGTGTTGTGATAAGTGGTACGTTGTCATATTATACAAGTTTTGACAATTTTTTATTTTGATTAAAAAATATTACATTGTTACATATTTTTGGTAGAAAAATCAGATAGTATCGCTAATTTTCTGATAGAAGGAATATACTAGGCTTGTTCAACTGAAACCCATCTTTGGTCAGGTTAGCCTTGGAAACAATTGTAATCATTCAACTGACGTTTTCCAACATTAGTAGTGTATGCAAACGTCACACTGATCTGTTTATTTCGTTTATATTTGACAGCGATTTTAAGTCTTGTGACTTTTGGCGTTTGTTTTTAACAATCCGTCCAAATGTGATAAGCGTGCGGTCATTCAATTTTTGTGTGCTGAAGGTGTGCAACCGTTGCAAATTTATACGCGAATGCAAGCAGTGTATGGAAACGCATGTTTTGCATATCCAACTGTGAAGGAATGGTGTCGAAAATTTAAGAATGGAGAAGAAAGGACGAATGATAAGCTACGACCAGGTGCATTGATTACTGCATCAACAGACAGGAATGTGGCAAGTGTGGAAGGCCTGATTAGAGAAAATCGTCGAATTTTAATCAGAGCAATTTCAGAAAACGTTGGTGTGAGTATAGGATCTGTCCATAGTATCGTACACAAACTAGGTTACAGCAAAGTTTGTGCGCAATGGGTTCCTCGTCTTTTGTCTGAGGACCAAAAAGCTTGCGAATGGGCTTGTCTTTGCAACACCTCACGGAATACAGTCAAAATGGTAATGACTATCTCTCGTCAATAATTGCTGGCGATTAATCTTGGTGTCATTATTTTGAACCATCCAGTAAGCTGTCATCGATGCAATGGAAACACGCAAATTCTCCGCCACCAAAGAAGTTTAAAGTTCAACCTTCTGCAGGCAAGGTGATGTTGACATTTTTTTTCGACCATGAAGGACCCTTGCTGATAGAGTTTACAGAACCTAGAGTGCATATCAACGCAAACCTGTATAATGAAACTTTGAACAAGCTCCATCAAGCAATAAGAAGAAAACGTCCAGGGAAGCTTTCACGTGGTGTTATTCTGCTTCACGATAATGCTCGGCCTCATGTTGCCAACGTAGTGAAAGAAAATCTGCAACGAAAGAAATGGAGGATATTAGAGCATCCACCCTATAGTCCCGATTTATCGCCTTGCGATTTTCACATCTTTGGGCCACTAAAAAAGGCGTTAAAAGGTAACCGTTTTCAGTCGGACGCAGAAGTACAAAACGCTGTGAAAGAATTCTTCCAGCAGCAGCCACAAGAATTCTATAAGCAGGGTATACATCGGTTGGTGTGCCTCAATTGTAGTGGTAGTTATTTGTAACTGTACTTGTCAATAAATTTTTCCTGGACCAAAGATGGGTTTCAATTGAACTATCTTGTATATCCCGAAATTTTCTTCCAATTTCTGAAATCTGTTTTTGCGACTTTGACCCATTTTTTTAATGACCTTACCAAAAAACTACAAAATTAGCGAACTGCTTAGAAGAGGATCAGCATAAACCCGATTGCTTTGCCACCTACTGGGACGAATTATAAATCGATACCATCCAGTTACTTGCTCAAACACAATCAAAAAATTTCATCGAAATCGGTCCAACCGTTTAGGAGAAGCTCAGTATGCTTGCAGCGCTACCTACCGGGACCAATTGTGAATCTAAGCCATTCTTAGAAACACGATGTTGCATGTTGAGGGTTGATTCTCTCGTGAAGATATAAAAATAGAGGATTTGAGAGTTGGCTAACACTTATTCCAGTCGTGTACCTTGCAAGACCAATCCAGGATGATCCATTCAAGTAATATTAAAATGTAATCGTGAATATACTTTTTTTTTCTATTTCTGAATCGGGCAGGTAGTTTCACCACGTATCAGAACGAGTTTCGATTATTTTCTATTGTCAAGAGATTAAAAATAAAGTTATTACGGTATTCAACTGTACACATTTTAAATCGGAACGATTAATTAATTAAACTTATATAAAGTACGCTTATGGATCGATTGATTTATTGCTCCACCGGATTTATGAATAAAATATAGCATTTTAATGGTGATATATATTTTGCTTTTTCATTGATACCTATCGAATGAACAAAATAGTAAATTATCGAGCATAAGAATGAAGCTTCTGGTTGAGCACTTCTGAAAAGTGAACATTATAAGACTTATGAATTTAATGACATGGTACAAATGCCGATGTGAGCTGTCTTTGGCGGCGAATCAAGCAATGCAACCGTACCAACAATTAACCTTTGTGGGATTCCTAAAATACGGATCTAATGAAGTATGTAAATCTGAAACAATGGGTAGTAACGAATTTTTAAAACCCGCTGTATTAAATTCTTTTCGAAAGGCTAATAGCTGAACTCGCCAACATTCCGTTTCCTCAAGTAGAAGAAGAAGAAGAAACAATGTCAGTACAGTTGCCGCAGTTGAATATCAGTGGAAAAAAATTGCTTGTTCGGTTATGCTATTTAAATATCAAGATATTTCATTTCTGCTCTCTAAAGGCTCGGTGTAAGTAGTACCAACTACATAAAATAGAAACGTACAGAGTGTACGCAGGGTTGTCACATACAACAACGTATTTTTTCTTCGATCACTATCCAAAGTCGTCTTTTGTGCCTTGAAAAGCAACTGCAAAGTTGATGTTTTCCGCGAGCTGTCACAATTTGACATTATTGGCGCTCTTAAGCAGAAAGTAACTTCGGCGCCTGTCTAATTTTATTTATAGATAAAATAGAGCTAGTAGTTAATTTTGGTGTGATGATAGAGAAAATCTTGTGTGTATTTAGAGCAGAAAGTCTTTTGGTAGTTTCGGCAACTTTCTGTCTCGACTACCAAAGTACTACTTTCTGCTCTTGATTCACAAATAGCTGTAATGCCTGTCAACAAATATCAAATGTCAAGTATAACTGTCAAGTTTACTTTAGTTTAAGGCAGTGACTCTAGTCCCGGCGCAGGGAACTTTAGTGATGAGCAAAGCAAGACTATCCAAGCCTTAATCTTGGTCTTGATCTTGGGAAATCCTCCAGCCAGTGCTCTGCGAGCCGATATCCGTTAAAAGTCCCGGCCCCCACGAGCAGGATTTCAAATAAGTCCCAGAATTGGTTCCAAAAGGTGCAAAAATAGATTTGTCTTCGCGATAAAAGTTCAATGACCTTCCCGTTTCATTATAATTTTTTACACCTTTGCAAATTGGAAGCTTGTGCGTCTATAATGAAAAATATTTCATAAATTTTCAATATTATTGATCGAAGATAAACAGATCAATGAAGCACAAAAAAAACAGTCGCTTCGCCTCGGGGACTAATTAATTCTTCCCTGTACTCTTTCACAGTGAAGAAGTTTCAATAACTGTGTTAATTTTATTCGAATTAAGAAGTAAAGATGATCATGATCTACAGCTGCTAAGGATGTGATTTTAGGAGTAAACTATACTGTAATGGATCATAAAGGAGATAATTTATTGGAAAAAGTAAATTTTTGATTAAAAACCCGGTCCTGCTCGAACGAATATGTTCATGATGGAATTTAATTTGACAGAGTCCAAGATACACCATGTTATTAATTCTGTTTTATCTTAATTGAGGCGATGTTCTTACACCGAAAGCCCAACTATGTAGCTTAATAGCACCATTCCTTTAAATTTGGTATAGATATATAATTATTTCGAAATGGTCCATAAAACTCGACATTCCGAGCCAGTATAAGAGACTTAAGTGCCTTTTTCTTCAATATAATTCAACAGAGACGGAGATCCGGGGTTGTTTACCCATTTTATTCCTTCAAATTCCAACTACTATATTTCAAGGTCTCGACTGGGAGTTTTACAAATTTCAGCTTCTAAACTATTTCAACACTAAAACATCTATCTCAGGATACCATAGTTCACTCATGGTCACATTTCGAGAAGAGCAAAGTATAATGGTCGGTTTTGAATGCAATCACCCATTCTCTAGTGTGATAATGGTTCAAAAGCAATGGAAACGACTGGGATAAGAGTGTACAGGCCAGGAATCGAATACCGTGGAGGTTTGGGAAAAACTCCAAGCATGTTTCAAACAAAAATTCATACCGTAGAAAGGTGTGCCCAGTTTAATATTTATATGAGATATAGAAGGCAAATAATTATCATCCTGTTGGAGTGTCAAGCAGTGTGATCCTACTGTGTGTTTCAGGTCACACAGGAATAGGAGATAGAATAGCATATTTACTAAAGGAGATTGACTGAAACACCCTTTTAGGGACAGGAACCATTTTGGAAATATTCTATTGTGTTTTCTACTACACCTTGGACATGACTCCGATGACTCAACTGAGGTAGAAATTGGAAATTGTAGTTTACTTTAGTTGCTCGCATTCTAGCCAGACCTTCTGCCACCTCCATTGCAAGTACTGCTTTTAGTGCATTAAAACGAGTCAAGGTGTTTTCAGCAGAAATAATTTTTCGAATATTTTCCATACCACATACCATATTCGTTACCACATCCTCTAGAAACTCCCCAAAGCTGCAATCTCTTGCTAACCTTCTTAGCTTCTCTGCAAAATCTGACAGACTTGCATTGATTTAATCATAATTTTTCGCTTGCTGTAACCCTGGGATTCCGCCACTGCCATCAACAAATGATTTCAGTTTGCGGCCGCACATCTTCTTTCAGTTCCAGTGAGGAGATTATTGCGTCTAATTTTCCGATCTGGCAATTTCAGATTACCGTCGGTCGTTTTTATTTTTACAACGTTTCGATAAAGGTTACGTGACGCCATCAGTGATCATTTAAGCCGCGCTGTTTATTACGTTCAAAAATGATACTGGGAAATATACATTCGGTGGACGAGCCGTGTAAAACGTTATTCCAAGGCGGCTTTATGAGGGCAGTTTGAGATTATGTCGATATTTATTACAAAACGGTTTCAAAATGACAAAATTAATCTTTTTTTTTTTGGGATAGATTAACATAATTACGAGGCGTTGTTAATATTGCTCATATGGACATGCTCAATTCAATTTATCTTCCTCAGCTTTAACCACGCTGTTAATTCTTTTAAAAATCACTCTATCGGTGCTTTAAGTGGCCGTCAAGTAGTCCTTTGCGCGATCCTTCTTGTCCATTCTACTCTTTTGCCTGCTTTGCGCTGCCAACGATCTCACCCTAGTTGAAATCACTACTCATCTTTCCGTGGATGTGCCAAACCTTCGCCTAGGTGGTTTTTTTGAGATTCTCAACCAAGTCTAACAGTGGTGTCACTTGATCGATAATCTGCTTCGTTGGTGTGGTCGTCGTCATCTTCTTGGTTGACGCTTGGGCGCAACTGTCTCCTGTCTCCGTTCTTTTCCGTAGGTAGCTGGCTTGTACTTTGGTCTTGGGCACTTGGTTCTTAATGTGTATGTCGTCTGTCTGTGGTGGTTCCTGGCAGTTGTAGCAAAAATAAAAGGTGGAGAGTCAATCATGCGTCTGCAAAGGCTGCAGAAGCCAGAGTCTGTAGCAGCGCGGCTGTAGCCATTGCAGTTACTTGATTGACACTCCACCTTCACTTATTCGCACGGTCATTACTGGACAGTATCTGTGTTTTGAGTGTAAATCACAGTTGCAACATTAAATCAAAGGATTTGTTTCACGGTTGAATTTAGATTTGTATTCGAAACGACAGATATAAAGAAATAATCTGTAAATATAAATCAACGTTTCATCAGTATACATTTTGTCGCCATTAGGTTCGTAAAGAAGAAACAGTTAAATGTTGTGACGCTTTATTTGAACAAATAAATACCGGACTATACAGGTAAGAATATACGATAGACGTCCAGAAGATGCGATTCGGCGTATAAAACTGAAGGTTGTAGTCCTAAGTCAACTCGGCATTGGCGACATTCTTTCTAATTATCACCATAAAATAGAAATGGCGGCGGTCGACAATTCCAACACCTTCACGGAACGAGAGTCACACTAACAAACTAGGTATCTAAGTTACGATACAGGTGACCCTTAGTTTTACAACGAATTCGTTTAGTGTTTCTTGGAAGAGAGTATTTTTGTTCTTAATCGTTGCGTATGTTAGAAAAGAAGTTTCTTGTGAAGTGGTCTGTTTTTTTAAGAACACGCAAATACTTTATACAGGGTGTTAAAAGCTAAAATTGCTCTGAAAAACAGGACTAAAGGAGATACTAGTCTCTGTGACTTTCCTCAGGAACTAAGTAGAAGTGAAGTCTCAGTGAATATCACCCCATATACACACACACATACATACATACAGTAGAAACGGTGGAGCTTCACCATCACGTGACCCAATCTACGATTTATGCAACACATATTTTCTACATACTTTCTTCTTCTATCAATATAAATCAAACATAATAACGAACGATCGATTGTCTTCTTCACAAGATCAACTACAAGACATACGTGATAGTTTCGAATTTATTAGTCATAACGATTATTTCCATTGAGTTGACAGAAGTTTTGATTCGATTCATATGAATATTGTTGCTGACGTAACAGTCACGTGTTGGTAAAGCTCCACCATTTCTACTGTACATACATACAGGGTGTTACACTCGTAACTCCTACCGCTCCACTCCTGCCGCCAGAGGGAGTGGGAGAGAGTCCTGGATCTGAATTCCTCCAGCATTTTTTAAGAAGATGCGTCTTATCTTGACATCTTTTTTAATACGAACTCCTGGGACACTCAGTATAACACGGCTTTTTTTCGAAAAATGTATAAATTCACCTCAACAAAACGTTCATTCCATTAAAATGTTCAATAAAGGACCAGTTTTATGTTTATAATGAATAAAAATCAATAGTTGTTGTCCTTTTTTTTCATACATACATCGGAGTATTTTTTCCGAATTTGGACACGAACAAACGGCGGAAACGACTGACTATCGCCCGGGTAACTCTGATCAACAAGTCGAATCCCGAGAAAGAATAAACAAATGACACTTTGTGCGATCTGCATGCTTGGCCATAGTCGTAATCGATCCAATCGTAAAGATTCCCTTTCGAGAGATATTTACATGCGATCTCTTATTTTCCAAAAGCAGAAGAACCTGAAGAAGATGAGAAGACTATACAGAGCCGGAATTCTCTTGGTATTTCATAAAATTTGTGCAGAAAACTATCGAGTAATAAAAGGATGATCATTTTATTATTAGATTTTAATAAAATACAGAATATTTAGGCACAAATCTAATAAGGACGTACTGTTTCGAATCGCTGACAGTATTTAAGTGATTTTGTGGTACCTTCATAAAAACACTGTCACTAGAGTGAATATTGAGAAAACTAAAATAGGCAGAGATTGGAATTGCATTTAGTCCAGGCTCCAGTTTAAACTAGCCTTCCTAGGCAAGACGAATAAATAATGCACAAAACCAATCACATATACCTAAAAAGGAAAGTTAGCGTGCAACTGGAACATTTTTCATCCTCTTTCACTCAAATACAGATGAAAACACACAAGAACACTGAATTACAGCCCAAAACGATCGAAAACACACAATGCGACGATATTTCATCCAATAACTCTCAAATAGGGTCCAACGGAGCTCGAAATCAGTCAAAAAACTCAACTCCACTAAAAAGCACACAAGATGTCTAAATAATGCACAAAACGACCCAAATATACCTAAAAATGAAAGTTAGCATGAAATTGGACCATTTTTCATCCTATTTCACTCAAATACATATGAAAACACACAAGAACACTGAATTACAGAACGATCGAAAACACAAAATACAACTTGCCTTCCAGGATTTTTACTGAAAGAGTCAAGAATCTGGCACCTGGTGCTGCGTCCATTCCACATAATTTCTATCTCAGTCTGAGCTTTTTGCGGTACCCATTTGTGAGGCAGTCATGCAAGGAAAATCTTAGTATAGTCTTAGCCTGCTGTAAGCATAATTTCATCCCATTTGGTTGTAGTTTAAAAAGGAGTACCTTTCATTGTCTCTACTAGATCTCTCCAATGGTTTTATTTTGGAAGAATAATGGAGAAGGAAGGTCGGGCTTCTCTTTAAACAAAGCTGGGATATAAATTTTCACTTTAGTTTAATACTCAGTATAAAACGTGGAACTACCAGCGGGACCAGTTTAGAGAGTTATTATAGACATAAATATTTTATCTATAAAAAAAAGAAATGGTACGCATATTGTTGATGATGATAGACCGTTGACAGTTATCAACGATAAGAAAAACAAACCACAAATATACAGAAAACTATTTATTATTGGTTATTTGAATTAAAAAATATTTTACGTTAGTGTAGAAGTTGAAGCCGGTTCTGGAGAAAGGAAGAGGTTCGGTAGGTTCATCGACTTGCGAATTTAAGGGCTGAATTTTTATCAGATTGGTTTCAAGACTTAAAAATACGAGTCTGTCAATTGTGAGGCCCATCTAGAAAGAGTTTTCTTCGAAACAAAACAATGTGCACGGTACTTAGGAAGCATTATTGTGGGAATTTCGGCATGGGACACACTCTCTCCACTCTTCTTTTATTATAGAGGAGAACAATCACTTAATAAGACATTCCGATGGGTTTCGGAAGATAGTGGGTGTCTATAACGGATACGCGCCGACTTGTTTGGATAAAGTACGTTTTTTTTGGTTAATTTGCTCGCAAATATTTACCGATTTATTATACGGTCTTTCTCAAGGAACAAACGGTCATTAAGTGGCGTTAATGAGATAATTTAAATATCATTTTTTATATAAAAAACTAATACATATTATATTTAAAACCTTTATAGGGTGTACCTGATTGTAATCTATAATAGAACAGCTTTTTACTGTTCCTTAAGTCGATTTATTCTTTTCTTGAAATTCCTGAGTGTTACATTTTTTATCTTCCGTATCCGGTAATATTAAATAAACGACTAGCGGTGCATATAACAGACAATATGCGTGTAACAAAATGGCTACTCATTTTTGAAAAGTCACATGGTTTTACTTTGCTGAATTATTTAATTTCACATCTTCCGTTCATATTTTTTTCTTCTGTATTTTATGTTTAATTGTTATATCAAATAGATGTTTGTTTATAAAAAAAAATGTTACTGTATCACAGTTCCTGGGGCACAAAATGCCTGAGACACAAAATTCCTAATATATACAGTTTCCAAGACACACAGTTTCAAGGACACACCGTTCCTAAGACACACAACTTTTGTCTAAGACAGTTCCTGCTTAATAAAAGTACATGGAAAGCACAAATTCCAGACGGGACGTTCCCAATACAAAATTTCTGGAATACAATTCACAAGAAAGTAATTGTAAAATCTACAAGGGCTTTACCTACGTTTATAATTGCTTGTATATCAATTTTACACATTATATAAATAGTTTTTTATGTCGGAAATTTTATTTAGTACACAGCAACCATATTTACTTCAGTATTTCAGTTTTTTTTAAATTATGATTAATGGCAGATAACAGCAGTTGATGGTTACCTGATTTTTTTTCTAATTTTGTTTTAGGAATCAAAATTAGTGGCGCACTTAAATTTATTTATTTTCATTTATTTTTTTTCAAAATTATCTCTTCACTAATTTCCATCATGTAACAAAGCCGTTTGTTATCTCCAAATATAAAATCAGTTTGATAAGAACCTGCCCTATCAATATTTTTTGACAACTTTCCATCACCATATGTAGTCGTGTGGGGTTGAGAATCACTTACATGGTTTCCGTTGGGCATGATCTTATTGCTCCTGTAATGCATATAAAGGCTAATCTTTGAATTTTGGAGAGGTTTTCTCTCGTCGTCCATAGACTAGCTCTGCTACTCCACGCAATGGCTCCATAATGGTCGCACTATGGCAGTGTACATCCAGCTCAGGATTTTTGGATGAATCCTAGATTTATTCTTATGTGCCCAAAAATAAACGTCAGTTGGCTGTTTGGGTGTTCCCAGATCAACCAAAACCGACGCAAGTTATCCGTTCTAAAAGTGTTTCCAAAAATATAGTGGTGACATTTTTCTCAAAAGCAGATCATGTATCAACAATTCCTCTGCATGATCAAACAATTGTTACTGTTGATTGGTACAAAACGATTTGTCTGCCGGAAGTAATTGCTGAGTTTCGAAAAACCAACCCCCAACGACAAATAATCATCCAAGACAATGCAAGTTCCCACACAGCTCGAAAAACGATTGAGTTTTTATAGCAAGACAACCTCGAATTGTTGGACCATCTTCCATACAATCCCGACCTAAGTTTAAACGATTTTATCACATTCCCAAAAATTATAAATGAACTGCGTGGTCAAAGGTTACAGTCCCCAGAAGATGCAGTCGACGCATCAACAAGAGATTGTAGTGAATTCTTCCAGAATTGTATTTTCAGAATACTTTGAAAAACACTAGTGCAACTGAAAAGAATGAATATTGTTTATTATAGCTGCTGATTTAATAGACACCAAAATATCTATAAGCTGTTCAAATTTGAAGAGAAAAGAATATTTAGATATGATATGTTGAAAAAATCCACCTAAACAATTTTGGTTTTGTGACAAAGACCACAAAGGCTTTTAAGTGTAATTTTAAAAAATTAAAAAGTGAATTTAGGGATTACTTTCAACCAATAATAACGCCGTGGTATTTGTGTGAGTGAGTATGTAAGTCCTTTTCATTAAATAGTGATAATATCGCGAATTTTTTTTTTGACGCGGTGACAGAAGTCGGCGATAAAAATTAATAAAAAATCGAAATATTTCCACCACCCGTCCGCGAAGTATGAATAATATCGAAAGCTCGAATAGGATTTGACATTCTCCGTAACTGGTCCCATCAATAAACCAAATAAAATAGAATTTTCGGAGTTTTTGAGCAAAACCTTATTTATTTGCCAGTTTCATCTGTTGAAGAATTCGAAAGAGTTTGCTGAACTCGTTTAGACTGCAAGACAGGCTAGTAGCAGAGGCGGAACACTGAAAATGAACGGTTTAAATAATTTTGATAAAAAAAAATTAAGATTGCACACAAAAATGGAAAAAGTGAATAAATAACAAAAATGTGGAGTTCATATTATCATATTCAACATGAAGTGAAGCAAAGCAGTCAGTTGTAGACGTTGGAAGTTGACACTTTATCAGTGATTAGACAAAATAAAAGACATTGAGGACATAAAAAATCATACAATCAGATCTGAAGATGTACTACTGTTCAGAAACTACGTATGAGTGACGCAACTATTCAAAACTGTATTCTGCGTTTCCTTGACAAGTAGACGGTCTAAGGTGATGGTCACTGATGGTTTTTCGATCATTTTTGATACTGCAATGATTTTATTAATTGTTAACAATATTTCGTTGTTAATGAAAAACTAATTTCATCACAAGACACAAATAATATTCCCCGTGTTTTTCTTCGTAATAAGATGGTCCTTCGAGCCGGACACCTTTGACCGTTCACTTGTCAACGAACTACAGAATACAATTTTAAATAGTTGCGTCTCTCAAAGGTTAAACACAGAATTAAAACAAATTTATCAAGATGTTTTATCACTTATAATTGCACAAGTGGTTTGTATTTTATCGGGTAAATTTGGGTTGTTTAATGAGAAACCGTTTCCTAGCAATTTGACGAGAATAACTGTCAACCTTCGGTGTCGTGTTTTTAGGTTGACAGCGTTTAGTCCATTTGGAAATTTCATTAATTCCAATCGGCAAATTCTTGTACCAACCTTTAGAGTTTTTTTTCCAAAAGGGATTTGGTGTAAGAAATACTCTGTCCGAAGTTATAAAAGTGTTTCGTTTTTCCATTAACTTTTTGAATAAACGTATTGGGCAAATATCTTCGTCGAAAATATTAGGCGTGATCCATTTGCTGTCACATAATTTATTGTTGCCGCCTTGTCTCGATTTCGAAAATAGAGGATTATACTCGATACGTCCAGTTTCTTTTCCATTAATTTCAATTTCAGATACGAAATAAGTGGTTTTGCAGTAAGCTGCTTCTCCTCCGCGCCAAGCTAGTTCAAACGCCAAAATGTGATATAATTTCTTTTGAAGTCCTTCCGGTTCATTTTCGTTATATAATCTGGCCATTGCAAATACTTCAGATTTATTAAGAGCTGATGCACTACATTTTCTCTTTTCGGGTTGTGCTTGAAGGATTTTACGTTTAGCATTACGTGCAGCTCGTGATGAATTAAACTGAACATCGGTGAAAGGGCGGAATACAATATTAAATTCGTTATAATATTTACTTTGTAGCATTTTAGCGGTGGTGTTCCAAATTGTTTTAACTACCGCTTCTTTGTAGTCTTCTCCGTTACTTTTTCGCATATTAAATGCCCAATCTTGCAATATTACATTCAATTTCTCGATGGAAGTATCTGGCTCAAATATGTATCTTTTTGCATAGCAAAACGTAGAAAATTTTCGCCAGATTTATGATTGCGTCGCAACTGTATTAGTAGGCACACAGGTATTAACAATTTGACTAATTTCGGCGTTCGTAGACACACCGAATCGACTCATTGTTAGTTCTTGAAAATTCAATAAGTTGTTGACAAACATGCCAAACTATTTATTCTGGTAACCAACACCGCGATAATTGATGAACAAATGAACAAGTGAAAAAACCACTAGTGTATTTGTCGTTGTAAAAGTTAACGCTAACTTTTGCCGCTGTCAAAGTGACAATTGCACTGTGGCATATGCGATTTTTTATACATGAATTAAATTGTCATGCTTAAACTACATTTCGTCTTCTATTGAAATGTTTCTCGAGAACGGGAATAAAATTAAATATTTGTGGTCAAGTGTTACGGCACTGTTCGAAAATAAGAGAACAACATACTGGCGGGCATAAATATGTCCTTGTAAGCCGCTTAAAAACGAAATATTTGAAGTTGTATATCGAAAATACAATTTCATTAATTTAAATGAAACGTTTATTTCAGAATCGTTCGACTATTTTCTCATTACTATCCTCAGCATCTTCCAATCCCAGCTGGTATAGGCACTTCATTTTCTTCAAGTTATTCTACACATTAGTGTTTGGCTTGTTGTATGTATGTATGTATAATGACATTATCCGAGACATAAAAGATCTATTGTGTCCTCTTTATTTTACTTGGGTCCTGAGAAAACTCTCAGAGACAAGTAGCTCCTTTACACCTGTTTCCCGGAGGAATTTTTAGGAATCTTCTGCTAGTATGTGGATGTAGGCTTCTTCTTCCATACCACAAAATGTATAATTTTCTTGCTCCACTATCTTTAGCTCCCATTCAGGCGAGAGTTTTCCATTAAACCTCTTAGTGCAGTTCTACTCTGGCTTAGACAAGCATTTGTTCTCACCAGAAGTATCTTTGATGGTTATAAAGAGTAATTACCCAAAAAATTCTATTAATTTCTTAAAATCAAACTGATTAGTTTCTAAATTTTCTTACAATATTCTTTCATTTTAAATATTATCTACTGAAAACATGCATTAACATGATAATTATTTGACGTATTATGATTAATTTTTGGATTGCCTTTAGGGCGATAAACGACAAATTGCATCATAATAAAATATTTTAGTAGTTCTTAAACGTGTTTTATTCTAAATATACCGTAATAAAAGGTTATTTATTGTTCTTCACTTTTTTGTTCACCTCGTTTATGAGTTATTGTTTATTGCTATTAATTATTGTTTTTTATATTACTGAGTATAGAAAATTAACAATAACAAGATGTTCTCGTGAGTTACGAGACGACAATGCCATGACGTCTACAGAAATCTGATACCTTTATTAAGAATTCTAATGTTTATTATATATTTTCAGTTTAGGTCTTACCACTTATCTGGGGCAGTCAGTAGTATTCGCGAACTCAAATCATATTCGCTTTGGTCGGGACTTTGACTTGTACTTCACTTACCTTGTCTTTACATATTTTTTTAAAAATCAGTACACAACAAGCCATCATTTTATACATTCTTGAGAGAATAAAAAAAAGAAATTAAACAAAATCCCTTAGTGCTTCTTCATTTTGTGAATCAGGGAAACAAATTAAAGTAAAATATCCTCTCGAACACATACATCAATACTACAATAAAATATTTCTCCTGTATAATCCAGGTAAATTATCCCCTGTTAAAGAAAAAGAAGAAGTTAATAGATATTCCTTAGTCTCTTCTTCTTTCCGTTAATCGCAGAAAAATATGAAGGTAAAATACACGTTCTAATACATGTTAATTGTGTCGATATATACACTGCCTGCCAAAATTATACTGAAAATAGAATTCACAATAACTATTTTCTTGTAAATTCTTAGAATATCCTTAAAAAATTGATTTAAGAATTTTTTTTAGAACTTTTCTACTTTCCCTGTATATTGAAAATATCAAAAATAATAGAAAACGTTTTTTAAAATAATATATATTTATATTCTTAAATGGGGCGGCCAGTGTATATTGAATTCACATCGATGACAAATACTTGTTTATGTGTAATAGAGTGACTAATGAATATCTTATTGCTTTCAGTAACGAATGAATTTTTAAATCGAACGGTCGTGTCGGGAGTGTATTTTATTAATTTACGGGAATATAAGTGTGTTTTCGAGTTTTCGGGAGTGTACCTTTGTTCGAAATTATTTTCGGTAGTGAAACTGTGTGTGTCTTCGAACTTTTCGATAGTGTACCTAAGTGCAGTTCGAATATTTGGTCATGATTTCCAAGGATTATAATTTTTTATATAAGGTAAGTCAGTATTTTATTATTTGGTAGTTACTAGCACTACATATATACTCTATTTATTCATTTTCCATTTTTTTTTCAAAAGACATAAGTAACTATGTTGGTTTGTATATTTTACCCGTATATATTACCCTTTCTTTACTAGATCTACTAGCAATATATGAATAGAGTGTATTTAAAGGTTTTTATAATATCATGGAACTTTTACAAATAATTTTCATACAAAAATTTCAACCGATTCTTAATTTATCAACAAATTGGATTTTAAAATGGTTTAAGACATTCATAAATAGAGTAAGTTATATACTTTTCGAATATTTTTAGTTATCGTATTGTCGGTTACTTATTTTATAAAATATAGTCTGTATTTATTTATTTCCAAAGACATAGGATACCTATGTTGTTTGTTGTATTTTCCCAAAATATTATCCTCTCTTCATTTCTCACTACCACTATAAGTACGAGCAATAAATAAATATACACACTGTATTTAAAATATTTTGGATCTTTTACAAATAATTTTTATACAAAAAGTTTAACTGATATAAAATTCATCAATAATCTGAGTACTCGCTTATTAGATTTTGAAATAGTTAAGAATAATCTTTGATACAGTAAGTTATATACTTTTTAGTTATTGTACAATTGGTTACTTATTTTATAAAATCCATTCTGTATTGATTTATTTCCAAAATATTTTTTTCCAAAGACATAGGAGATCTATGTTGTTTCCTATATTTCCCAAAATATTATCCTTTCTTTATTTCTCACTACTACTAGCAATAAATAAAGACACTGTATTTAAAATGTTATGGATCTTTTACAAATAATTTTTAGACAATAATATTAACCGATTTATAATTTATCAGCAAACTGATATAGGTACTTATTTGATTTTGAAATAGTTTAGAACACTTCGATAGAATAATAATTGCCTACTCATGATTATTAACTTATATGAACTTGGAATATTGTTACAAATTATGTATTAGAATTTAAAACTGTTTATGCACTTAATTTTCAAAAGACACGAGTAAGCTATATTGTTTTCCATCTTTTCCCAATTTTTATAACTTCTTTATATGCCTTTTTCCAAAAGACATAGGTTAGTATACCTTTTGGTGAAAGCATTATTGAAAATGTAAATATTTTGGTAATATTTGACATACCGTTTTTATAATTCCTGAATTCATGTGTTCATGTTTGTACATTTTCATTCCTACACTTAGCAGGTAAAGACAAACTTCTGGTAGGGTTTAGCCAATGGAAAACATCCTATGAGCCGGTGGGGAATATTTTCCATCGGTTTTAGACTTTTTGACCGATTGATTATATTTTCTACTGGCTGGGGTCATCTTCCAGCCATGGGGGACAAACTTCCATCTACGCAAGGTAACTTTCAGCCTTAATTGCTTAACTTTTCAAAATACATACCTAAGTAAGCTATGTCGCTCCTCATTTTTCTAGATATTGTCCCCCATTTCTTTTACGAGGTGGTTATTTTTCAAAAGACATAGGTAAGCTATGTCGTTCCTCATTTTCCTAAGTATTGTCCTCCATTTCTTTTACGAGGTGGTTATTTTTCAAAAGACATAGGTAAGCTATGTCGTTCCTCATTTTCCTAAGTATTGTCCTCCATTTCTTTTACGAGGTGGTTATTTTTCAACAGACATTGGCAAGCTTTTTATTTTACATGTCAAGGACACTACATGTAATCACTAGGTTGCTTCCGATTGACTTTTTCCTTCACGGATGCACGTAGTACCACACTGTGGGAAAGTGCTCGTTCCCTAGGTTGTCCGTCAGTCTCGTTTGCAAAGCGGGCAGTCAGCCAGATGGGGCGAGTGCGCTTAAGTGTTTTCCGTTTGTTGAATGGGTATGGATGAACAAGTTGGGGAAATTGTTGCCCAGTATGGGCTATCAAAATATCGTAGAAGCCAAAGCTGATACATGCAAAGTGACTACTTGACAGATTCTGACTAACAACTAACAATAGGTAAACTATGACGTTCCTCATTTTCCTAAATATTGTCCTCCCTTTGTTTAACAAGGTGTTTATTTTCTCAAAAGACATAGGTAAGCTATGTTGTTCCTCATTTTTCTAAATATTGTCCTCCCATTCTCTTATGAATTGCTTATTTTCTCAAAAGACATAGGTAAGCTATGTCGTTCCTCATTTTTCTAAACATTGTCCTCCCATTCTCTTAGGAATTGCTTATTTTCTCAAAAGACATAGGTAAGCTATGTTGTTCCTCATTTTTCTAAATATTGTCCTGCCTTCCTTTCACAAGTTGGTTCTTTTTTCAAACAGACATTGGTAAGCATTTTATTTTACTTGTCAAGGACGCCACATGTAACCACTTGTGTGCTTACGATTGACTTTTTCCTTCACGGATGCACGCAGTACCACACTGTGGGAAAGTGCTCGTTCACTAGGTTGTCGGTCAGTCTCGTTTGCAAAGCGGGCGGTCATCCAGATGGGGCGAGTGCGCTTAAGTGTTTTCCGTTTGTTGAATGGGTATGGATGAACAAGTTGGGGAAATTGTTGCCCAGTATGGGCTATCAAAATATCGTAGAAGCCAAAGCTGTTACATGCAAAATGGCTACTTGGCAGGTTCTGACTAACTACTAACAATTTTTTTCAGCGCTTCCTTTTCAGCACACTAACACTCTCTTACAGGCTTCAAGATTCCAACGGATTTTTGTTGAATTTTTTAATTTTGTTTGATTTTCTGTTCTAGAAATTTTACCAGCGATGGATATGCTCTTCAGAATTTATTTGGAATATATCGATATATTCAAACTTGCTGATAGGCCTATTTCAAAAATTATAAAAAATTTTGATACTTTTTTTTCATGAATATAATTTAATTTAATTTTTTTCAGCGCTTCTTTTCAGCACACTAACACTCTTTTACAGGCTTCCAGATTCCATCGGATTTTTGTTGAATTTTTTAATTTTTTTTGATTTTCTGTTCTAGAAATTTTACCAGCGCGCAGCGATGGATATACTCTTCAGAATTTATTTGTAATATAACGATATATTTAAACTTGCTCATAGGCCTATCTCAAAAATAATCAAAAATTTTAGATAATTTTTTTTATCATTAATTTAATTTTTTGTTCCAGAATTTCTTTCAGGAAAGGATTTTTCAGGTTACAAAAGTTATCTTTGACTTTTTCAATTTGGAGCTCCAGATTTTTTTCCAGTAGGTACTATTAATAAATCAAAATTTCCATTCTAATTCATTATAAGGCTTATATTATTTGGTAAAGTACATATTATTTGCATGTTTATTTTCTTATCTGCATGGGTTTAATATTTGCATGCTCAAGCTTGAGTGTGGTAGGGGTTGGTGAAGTAGTGGTGATATTGGGGTGTTAATATGTTAATTTTAAAATATATTATGCTGTGTAATTTGTGTTTGATATTTTTGGTTAAAATATTGTATTAAATGTACATTGTTAATTTTTTGTTGATATTTGACATATAATGTTTTATAATTGTTGATTTTGAATTTGTTCCTGATTGTATATTTTTATTTCTGCACTTTGCTAGTAAAGACAAACTTCTAGCAGGGTGCAGCCGGTAGAAAACATCCTGTAAACCGGTGGGGAATATTTTCTGTCGGTTGTTGATTTTTTGACCGATTGATTATATTTTCTACCGGCTGGGATCATCTTCCAACCATGGAGGACAAGCATCCATCTACTAGGAGCAGCTCCAGCCACAATTTTATTTATATTTGTTTATATTATCTTGTATTTTTCACTCAACGATATAATGGATTACACAAATAGGTGTTACAATTCTGGAATATCGGACGTCCCAAAAACTTGAAACATAATTTTTTTGCTTCTGGAAAATAGGAAGCTACTTAAAAAAATTTATAATCGTCAATAATGATATGGAAAACACGTAAAATATCAATATACTCATGCGCTGTTGCCAAAAATACGAAATTCCTACAAAAACCAGGAATTTCCAAGAAAAACGTATATATATGCTAGACGGAATAGATTTTTTGCGTTTTTTTAACGTCAGATGGATTTCGACAATTACTCGACAATTATTCGTAATAATTTTGATCCATTTTAATATTTATTTATGGGTGGCACTGCTAACTTAATATTAAGTTAGCAGAGCCACCCCTTATAAAAAAAACTAAGAGCGCGACAAATTTTTTACGTTCACGACAAATTCTCGACAATTATTCGACAATTATTGGAATAGGTTTCATCGATTTATTTGCAAGTGGCTCTGCTAACTTTATAGGGGTCAGAATTCGAGTCTTCTGTCGGCTCCCTCCCTCCCTCAAATAAGTTCTCGAGATAGGGCGATCTGGGTATCTCTCATTAAATAAACGTTCCGCTTCATGGAGATTCTTTCCAGATTCACCAATTATTAAGATAGCTGCTACTTTGTCGGCTTGAGTACGTACCATTTTGCCCATGTAAACTCTTAAACGTCTCTTTAAACAATAATAAAATTAAATATTTAAGCTATTTAGAAAAACTTTGCAAAGCAACAAATACGATTAAATTAAAAACGTCAATTTTTTCGACAACTAACCAGAGGCGGACTGAAAAATCTTCAATATTTAAATGTGAAATAATAATTTTGGTATTTATTTAATTTATCCGTCAAAACTAGTTTAAACCCAAACAAAATTAATATGGCTATGTAGCCAATGTCAATGCCTTTCAAACGAGATATCACTTGCCATAAGGTCCTATTTAAAATTATTGGCCAGAGTGGCACTGTGACGTCATCTATTACTATTGCGTCACCTGTTACCATTCGTAGAGAAGTTTACAACACTTTATTTTCACAATCCAAATTTTATTAATGTAAGTGTAGCCGTTCAAAAAATACGAGGGGGAGAGGGGACTTTTGAATAGCACTGTATATTACCTTATAAGTAAAATAATTACCTGAAAAACACACTCGCAATCCCATACTATACTTTATTTTTAACTTTTAAGTGAAATCGAAAAAAAAAATCTCTGAGGAATACCAACTAGTTTCGGCGTACCATCTGACAATTAGACCCATGTTATCGAGCACAATGGCTTGTTTTTGGAAAATATAATGGGAGAATTCAACATAACACACTCCTAACCGGACTTGTTAGCTGAAAAGATAATAAATGGAAAACGGCTGAACATGCGCAAGCTATCGAAATATTTTTTTCAAAGCCATAACTGGATTTATTGTTGCATGTAGATGTTGAACGCCTTTTTAGTAATCGTATGTGTATACTTATAAAAAACCTTTTGAATTAATTCGCTGGAAAATATTCTACTTACTATTTTAAAAGATAGACATTGTATATTTTGTTTTAAATTTCCAAAGTACGATTATCACTTATAATTTTCCTAGCTGTAGAATTATTACTCGATGTATAATAATTCCCATTTGTGAGTACAAAAATAGTAGTTTGCTGTCAGCTAAATAGGAAGGAACAGAAGTGCAAGTGGATAAGTATCGACAAACTATCGATAGAGGCGACTATCGATAGTTGATACCGTCAATGTCGATTGTCCGAAAAATGAACTTATCCAAAAGTTAACCTGGCACAGAATCATCTATCTACAATCAAAGTTCAGAGACAACTGGTAAACTGGCTCATTTACCAAACTATTCTGACTGGAGTAATTTGAGATATTGATACCAAGATATGGGATCATCAAAATTCACAGCAAAAAAGGTTATATTTTCTTCTTTTTCTTCTTTTATTATGTGGAGCGGTTGTTTTTCAAGGACAAGAGATCAAAAGTATAAATGGTATATTTTTCAGTTTGTTTTTAATGATTGGACACTCTTGGACAGCCCAAATCCACCCAGACTGGTAGGGCTACGGTCTGTCAAGTCTGGTTTTCTCACTATCGATAGTGTAATTATCATATCATAGTTTGTACTATCGATAATTTGTCATCTGTAGTAGCAACGATAGCATTGGTCAAAAGGTGAGCCCCCTTCAAAAACCTATGAAAGGCAAGAAACAATTATACATGCTACCCAGTTTTTATTAATTATTGTATTAATAATTAATATAAACTTATAACTTTTTTGTAAGTAGATACGTTTGACCCCAGATTGATATAACCACACCCTGTACAATGGCGTAGTTGACAAATTCAGGTAATTTGTTTCGTAAGTTCGGGTAATT
Source organism: Lochmaea capreae (assembly GCA_949126875.1). Taxonomy (NCBI): domain Eukaryota; kingdom Metazoa; phylum Arthropoda; class Insecta; order Coleoptera; family Chrysomelidae; genus Lochmaea; species Lochmaea capreae. The sequence goes on along the minus strand of OX421406.1, from coordinate 5,448,769 downwards.
TTTATTTTTGCATCGGCAACACTGGACTGCATTCTATTTTCTATTTGATGTCAGCTGCCATTTATAATCTGCTTCTATATTTTTATACGTTATTGACAGTTGACACTTATGGTATCGATTCAAAATATAGATTGTTACTACAAAAATACAACTACAGCGACATGAAGACGCCCACCCAGGGATCATGTTTGCTTCTGCCGACTGTATTTTAATTTTGTTTTATTGAATAACCAAGTACTCGCTGTCGCTTAACGTTCGCATTCAGGAATATTTACAAATTGCGACCCTCCGGGACCATAGCCCTTGCTACCCCCTCCATGCTACTCCAGTAACTTTAAATTTTTTTCAATGTTCTTGCACTAGTGAGTGACTAGAGACATCTTATGTCTAGAATATTAATTTCTTTTGCCCACAAAAAGACGAAAGAAAAACGTCAAATTTCACGTGTAATTCCAATTCAAATTCCACAGCAGCAATACCAAATCTCAAAATATGAAATAAATAGCATGAAAAACATTTTTTTAAATAAACTTCATTTTGGATGTTATTCATTGTTAATATATCTGAATAGCATTCAAATTTAATAAATACTATATAATATAATATTTTTTTCCTTTAAAATTTGATATAAACAGGAACCGCCCGTGGTACTGACATTTGACTCATTAATTGATAATTATTTTTTTAATAGTTTTTCTCGTCATTAATAAATTAAAATTTACAACTTATAGCTTCCATATACTTTTTTATTAACTATAGAAATCGTTTTTAATAACCACGTCGAAATTATTTATAGTAAAATATCAACGTGTAAAGTTGAAAAAAGATACTTAGATTATGTTGTGCCGTTATGGATGTCATAAAAACGGGCAGCTTCAGATATAAACTATACAATTTAGGCGAACTTTTATTGGAGTCACCAAAAATTCACTAAAATTAATACTGTTATTTTAAAATTCTTTCTATGGGATTATAATTAATTATAATTGAGCGTCGATAAAAAGTATACCCTGTATATTAATTACTAGTTACTATTATACAGATTGCGTAAATTACATCCGAACCGTCCGGATTACACAAGTACGACAGAAAAACAGCTGAAAGAGAGAGAAAGTATAATTATGCGCGGTCATTAAGGCGTGTACTTTGTTTCACCTCAGGGGTGTATACTTATTTCCCGAGACTGACCGAATGCTCATTGCCCCCCTATTTTAACCGCTGTTGCCGGAAGCGCAGATTAATTTGTACAAATTTGTACAAATACAGGACACTATTACGCCAAATAATCTTAGAGATATGAGATCAAATCTTTATCACAGATTTGGTTATTGTCTGGCACAGGAAGGTGGTTTATTTGAGCACTTAATTCATTAAAATTATGTTTACCTTTAGAATGGATTTTTATTTTTATTTTTTCAGGAAGTTTATATTTTATGTTTAGAATAGGTGTAGAGGTACCTACCTACTTATCTTATTTTTTCAATTTAATTTATTAATGGAAGGGATTTTTAGTTTATTAATTATGGTTCTCTCAAGAAATGCTGTTTTATTTTCAAGTTACAATGGCTAAAATAATATCCTATTGTAGTTAGAAATTGTCAACTTGGTCTGAAATGATCATGTTGACAAAAATGAATTTTAAGATGTACAGGTTACGTAATAACGATTGTATTTTTTTATTTCTTTAACACCCTCACTCCTTCCATTTTGGGAGCATACTGAATATCACCAACTAGTGAATTTTCTCTGTAAAGGACCATTCGGCCAGTCTCGGGAAATAAGTATACACCCCTAAGATGAAACAAAGTGATGACCGCGCACACTTATTCTTTCTCTCTCTTTCATATATCCTTGTCGTACTTGTGTAATCCGAGGCCAGGGTTCCAAAGTAATTTACGCAATCTGTATGTGTCTTTTTGTAGAAAAATATATTTGTTTGCAATTACAATCGTTTTGGAAAAAGCCTTAAGGCTGATTTCCACTTTACCGTTACCGTCCCGTACAGTGTCAGTGTCAGTGTATGTCGCAAAACTAAGTTGTTTCATCTCAGAATGTCAGTTGCAAAATTTGAAGAGTGTTAAGATTGGTGTCCTGTCCTGTCTGCAATAATCAAAATAGATCAAACATATCACCAGCAAAGTATAAATTGTACTTTCTGGGATGCTTGTTGCTTCAAGTCAAGAATGGAAGAGGATTCAAGGACATTAGCCGGTTAAAGCGTGGATTCGAAAAGGGCTTCTGAGCTGGAACCGCCAGCTGGTACCACCGACCAAAGACAAACCTTGTCGAGATTCTTGGAGAGCATGCAACAATTTTTCATGCGGAAGTTTTCGTGCATTGAGTGGATGCTGGAGAAACGCTACTCTAACAATTTAATGAAAATATTATCTAACAACCAGGCTGTAATAAAAAGAGAATGAGGTTAGTACTAACCTTAAAAAGACAGCTGTAAAAATTTCATGTTATGCTATTCATTAGTTCGTGAGTTATTGAGTGACGCTTAATTTTCCAATACTTTTTGATGGGAAAAAATACCGTTCAAGCGAAGCAATGGCTTGCAAAGTGTTATAGGGACTCCGCTCCATCAGAAACAACAATAAAACGATGGTTTGCTTACTTCTAACGCGGTCGTAGAGACACCGATGATGTTGACCAAAAACAAGAACGTGTTGATGCTCCTGAGCAGTGTTTTACCATGTTTAAAAGTAACAAACCGGAATTTTTGCGTCGATATGTGACAATGGACGAGATGAAACATGGATCCATTACTTCACTCCGAAATCAAAACGATCGTCGTCTGACTGGACAGCAACTGGAGAACCTCGTCCAAAGCGCCCGAAAGCACAACAATCCGCTGGAAAGGTTATGGCCTCGGTATTTTGGGATGTACGTCGTGTAATATTCATCGACTATCTTGGAGAGGGAAATACCATCAATAGTGAATATTATATAGCCTTATTGGAGCGTTTGAAGGCCGAAATTGCAAAGAAACGTCCGCATATGGCAAAGAAATAAATTTTGTTCCATCAAGTCAATCAAAACAATCGTAAAACTACATGAATTGAACTTCAAATTGCTCCCACATCCTCTGTATTTGCCAAATTTGGCTCCCAGCGATTACTGGCTGTTTGCAGTCTTAAAAAAATGCTCGCCGGTAAGAAATTTTGCTCGAATGAAGAGGTTATCGCTGACACTGAGGCCTATTTTGAGACAAAGGATAAATCGTTCTATAAAAGTGGTATTGAAATGTTAGAGCGGCGCTGAAATGATTGCGTTGTTCTTGAAGGAAATTACGTTGATGAATGAAAAAAAAAGTGTTTTCTTTGTTAGGCCCCGGACTTTTCAGCCCATGTGTTAAATGCAATAATTTTGAAAAGGTTTAACAGCAAAATAATTAATATCAATCGTGTGTAACCGAACATTATTTAAAACAAAATATCGGAGTATTAACAGCAGATTAACTAATAACTAAGCTAAAATAGTTCAAAGGTCACCTGTGGGAGATACATTTCACTCTTTGCAGTTTATATATATATAAACTGTTGGTGAAGTGTGAAATTTTATGTAAAAATCGTTGTCGACCGGCCGCATAGCTTTCGATTGTATTTTAGATACTAGGTACTATGTGGTATTTATTGTCTGACCCTAGAGTACCGAACATGTATCTTGATACCTCTGACGGTTTACGTTTTATGAAAGTACGTTCTCGTATTTCGAATAGCTTGGGAATGAGTCGATCCTCGCAATCTTCTACACATCTAACAGAGAAAAAAATAAAGAAACGACAACATACTTTTAGAAGCCAAGGAAAAGAAATTGAAATGTAGAGAACTGCGAAATATAAAAAATGTTCTAATCGCCTGACGATTTAAGATAAATGCTTACACAATTGTTTTTTCTACAATCGATATCCAAAGTAGGCATTTGCGCTCGTATTTGACATCTTTTTCGATGAATGTCACTTTGTCGCTATGAAAAAAACGCTCGCTCTCCCAATTATTAACTATAAATCAAATATGCATTTCTCAGAGTATCCAATGCATGGAGGCTAGATATAAGGAGCACAAACTCTGTATATAAAAAGTGTCCGTCGAAATTAGGAAAATTGTGGTGGCGCTGGGGAGGCTAGCGATTAAAATCATGTTTGACGTGTTAAATTTTAGGTTATGTAAATGGAGGGTTTGTTTATTTTCATTCGGTTACCTTTTATGCTTGGTTTTAGCAAATTTCAAGGAAAAAATAAGTATTTCCCGTAGCTGGTGCTATGTTTGGTTAAAGGTAAGTTTCTTCAATATCATTATATAGGCTATAGTCCTACATCAACCACTTACTGTTGTTCGAAAAAGAGACAGGGGCTGGGGTGTTTAATTTTTTTTTGTTAGGTTAACTTGTCCAGCAAACTTCACTCTGTAATTTTAATCGCTAGCTACTCTCGCGCCATCTACTATTTGTACCTTACCGCTGGACACTTTTTCGAGATTTTTCCTATACAAGTTTGTGCTCCTTATATCTAGTCTCCATGATCCAATGTCAACGAGTAAATGACATCTTTCATTTGAGTGAAAAATTTCCTAAATAATAATCGTATGTGAGCGTGAAGCAGCAAAAATGGAAGAAGAAAATGAATGTATTGATGTTTCATGTATACCATCTGAAATTGCAAGCGCTGCTAAAGTCACGACATTAAACCTATTGCCAGAAAAGTCGCGAGCTGTCATAATTTGACATTATTGGCTCTCTGAAGCAGAAAGTAACTTTGAAGCACGCCTAATTTTCCGCGAGCTGTCATAATTTGACTTTATTGGCGCTCTTAAGCGCAGAAAGGTAGTTTCGACAGATTGCCGCGCTACGCATTAGCTGTCAAATTATGACAGCTCGCGGAAAATTAGGCGTGCTTCAAAGTCTTTCTGCTCAAGAACGCCAATAATGTCAAATTATGACAGCTTGCGGAAAACATCAACTTTGCAGTTGCTTTTCAAGGCACAAAAGACGACTTTCACCAAAGAAAAGATGTTCAAATTCCTGTGGGAAGCGGCAGATGATATATTTTCAATGAAAAAGGTGAATAACACTAGTCATTACTCTGTAAATATTAATGAATAATCTAAAGTGCAAATTGTTGTATCAGTAACAATGGTGGAACATACAATTTCAAAAATTAAATAGATCAGGCTTTTACTTGATGAAGATCCATACTAAACGATGATATAAAACAATTTGATTTCATCGCTTACAATTTCAAACTCATCTAGACTTTCTTCATCGTCTGGAGTTGTCATAAAAAATTGTAAAAACTGTACTTTTAATTTTCATTCATCAAATTAAATAAATTTTTGGAAATATGTGGACTCCTCGATTGTAGAAAAAGTCTTGTGTGTAATTCGAGCGCAAATTCAAAGTCTTTTTCAATCGACAATATATCATTCTCAATACACAAATATCTAAAAGCTTATTACAGTTTCCTGTAATATTGTCGTATTTAATAAAGTGTTTTATCAACAGATTCTTCAGTCCGGGATTAGAGACTCGGACGGATAGCACATACCTTGTACTGATGAGGCGCAAATACGCCGAAACCGGTCTACAAGTTGTGTTGTGTCCCTTCTTATCGCAAACCAGAATGATTGATTTTGAAATATCTTGTAGATATACCAACCCCGTTTGACTTTGGGGTATAATTCAATATTCGGCGGTGCATATTGCACGGGAAGTAGTTGTTGCTCCTTAGTTGAACGGTCAGTGTTTTTGAAAAATATTATTTCTCAAAAATATGAAGTGTGAATATAAATAATTATTATTTCGACATCTGTTACACAAATAGCTATTTTGAGGATTTTCCAGGTGGAAGTAATCGAGATTATCGAGTTTGCGATACATTTCCTTTTCCAACTAGTGAAACCTCCAAGTTTGCCGTGTATATTTCCTTTTTTAACTCATTAAATCTCCTCATGCGGGTAGGTACTATCCTTCTAAAGTACCTAACTTCTATAGGAAATAAAAATTTTATGGTATCATTGTGCTACCTCCTAGAAGTGATAAAGCCTCTTGCGCTTTAACTACTTACAAATATTTTTTGTCGGTACTATTTGATAAAAATACTCTTTCATCGTCAAGCTATCTTGGACACAAAGACTTGAAAATATCTGATCTATATTCTAATCGCGACTATTAGTTTTATGTCGTATTGAAAATGATACGTTTGTTACTTGTGCCGTATGCGTTTTGACTCTATAATTCGTGGTTGTGTTCTATGGTTAAACCAGTTTGAATAAAAGGATATTCGAGATTACTACGATAATTACGCACTTTTCTAACTTTTCAAGCTGAAGTGTTTTTTAATTCAGAACTTTTTACACTTTTTTAAACTGATTTCTGTACGATAATTCGGTAAAAGTCAGAATAGTTTTAAACTTTTTACACTCGATTAAATTCGAGTTAATCCAGTGATCCTGTCATAAGTGACATTTGATATACAGTGCTATTCGAAAGTCCCTTCCCCCACTCGTATCTTTTGAACGGCTACACTTACATTAATAAAATTTGGAGTGTGCAAATGAAGTGTTGTAAACCTCTCTACGATTGGTAACAGGTGACGTAATAGTAATAGATGACGTCACAGTGCCACTCTGGCCAATAATTATTTCAAATAGGACCTTATGGCAAGTGATATCTCGTTTGAAAGGCATTGACATTGGCTACATAGCCATATTAATTTTGTTTGGGTTTAAACTAATTTTGACGGATAAATTAAATAAATACCAAAATTATTATTTCACATTTAAATATTGAAGATTTTTCAGTCCGCCTCTAGTTAGTTGTCAAAAAAAATTGACGTTTTTAATTTAATAGTATTTGTTGCTTTGCAAAGTTTTTCTACATAGCTTAAATATTTAATTTTATTATTGTTTAACGAGACGTTTAAGCGTTTACATAGGCAAAATGGTACGTACTGAAGCCGACAAAGTAGCAGCTATCTTAATAATTGGTGAATCTGGAAAGAATCTCCATGAAGCGGAACGTTTATTTAATGAGAGATACCCAGATCGCCCTATCTCGAGAACTTATTTGAGGGAGCTTCTTCACAAGTTTGAAGCAACAGGTAGTGTTCAAGATGCCAAACGATCTGGTCGACCAGCATTTAGTGATGATAAAAAAATTGATATAGTTGCTGAATTGGTAGTAAACCCTACTTCCTCTTCAACTAAAGTTGCGTCTATCTGTTAAGTAAGTAAAAGTACAGTACAGAGATTGTTGGCTAAAAATAAATGTCATCCATACAAGTTGAAAATGGTGCACCACCTTTAGGAATTACGACCCCGACAGAAGACTCGAATTCTGTGAATGTATGACAAATAAAATTAGTCAAAACCCACATTACACAAAAACAATTTGTTTTAGTAACGAAAGTACTTTTTGCCTCAATGGAAATGTGAATACACAAAATGTAAGGTATTGGAGTGACACAAATCCTCACACCTTTCGGGAACAACATACCCAGTTTTCCTAAATTCAAATTTAAGCGGTGAAGTGTATCTGGAGATGTTACAAAATGCAATTGAGCCGTTAATTCTTGAAATTCTGGAAGATAATCCAGATGAATTCGGCCATCTGGAAATAACATTTCAACAAGATGGTACTCCTGCACATTATTATGGTGCAGTAAGACGTGGATGAAGAATATCGAGGTAGATGGATCGGCCGGCGAGATGCTATAGAATGGCCACCTCGGTCACCACATGATCAAAAAAACTGAACTATTATGTCCGAGGGCCATTCTTACTGGGACACCCATGTACAGTGGAATAATTTTCAAATTCAATAGAATCAAAATTTATAAGAAAAGAAATATAAATGCAAAAATTTAATAAAAATCCGTACTTTTTTTTTATGAACAGATAACGAAACTGATACAACAGTTAACGATTCTGAAACTTTTACAAAGACGTTCTGAGTTATGTGAACTCAAATATCTGTAACGAGTTACAAAATTTTGGAATGTAGTTAAAGATATGCGATAAAAGAACGAACCTGTATAATTAAAATATTTTTAATAATAAAGGAAGAATCCATCGAACTAGGATTCCGACTATATGTTCTCGAATATTTTCTAACCTACTGAATCTCAACTTCTCACATACTAACGGTACCATCGTAATTGAATCTATTAAAATGAATTGTTATGGGAAATTCAGAAACATTCCCACTTAATAAGTTGATTCCAATTAACTGAGAATCGTCGGTTCAATGAAACGGTCCAGATGAGTTTCGATTAAAAGCATTTGAACTGTTTCTAGGTGGAATTGAACAGGTCCGCTGTAATTCGTAGTTATCGATTACGATTCTATGAAACAAGAACTTGGCGGCTAATGAGCGTTTTAGAGATTACCGAAACTGGTTTTTCGGATTGAAATGAATTATCTTTTTCAAAGATCGATTGATATATTATACAGGTTCTCTCGTGTAGATGACAGTATATCATCGATGATATAATAATTAAATCACACTAAAACGGAACTTCCCGAGAAAATTCGTTTAAATCTTTGGTTTTGTAAAAAACCCCAAAAAGAATATAGAATACTCCTAGTATATGATCCTTTAGAGCCATACATTTAACAACTACTGATAGTTTAAGAACGAAATGTTCCGACTGGCATGTATGAACCGTTCTGGAATTGTATCGAGTACTGTATAGTACGCAAACTCGAATTCGGGATGGTTACATAATCAGGTGGAGTGTGAAAGAAATGTAGCAGTTGCGAGGACCATACCTGGAACGGTTCTATCGTCAACTGGAAGAAACCTAATAAAACACAGACGTTATCATAGACTCGCTTCTTGAAATGAGAAGTGATAACATACTGGCAACAATTAACGACAATCCACTATACCATATCGAGCTAAGCTGCCAGGAAGCAACGTTGGTATGGAAGAAAGAAGGATCTAAAACTTACATAGGAACAGGAGCTCGACTCCACGGTGCTAGACCCAGGTGCAAAATCCACGCATCCGTATTCCAGGCGAAAATCTACGCTATCGGCACGTGTTTGCAAATGAACATCGAAAGGGGGTATAGAGACCAAAAGATCCTTGTACTCTCAGATAGTCAGGCAGCACTAAAATCTTAAGCATGTCTCCAGATCAGATCTAGACTGATCTGGGAGTGATTACAAAAACTATTAATCCTGGCAAACCAAAATAGAGTAACTCTTAAGTGGGACCCGGGCACAAAGGTATCGTAGGCAATGAAAAGGCAGTATTTGGGATAACAAAAACTGCTGCACGTGGTCGAAGGATTCAAACTAAACATCAGTCGTGCTGAAAACACGGGAACACAGCAAATTCCTGGTCAAAAAATACTCGGAGACGCTGCCTAATGAAATATTAAACCTCAGCAGGGACCAAAGAAGGAGAGTGACGGGATACAATCGGCATATATAGGGAGGAACCTATCTGTCGGTAGTGCATGGAAGAGGAGAAAAGGAATGTAAAGCACTGTCTCATTATACGGTACAAAAAGCCTAAAGGCCGAGGTCTCGGATCCTCTGACTTGTGGTGCCGAACCAATCAAACACGTACTATATTTACAGTACGATCAGCTCAAAGGAAAATTCCTATGTCTCCAACCATAGATAAATATTTTCCTCACCTTTTATTATCCATTTATGGATGCTCCGTAGTTTATGAATAACTTAAAAAACAGCTATTTCAACATATTATTATTATTATAGAACAACAATAAATAAATCAATTTTGGTAAAATAACTCTTACTTCGTAGGCTTAAAATTTAATTGAAAAAATAGATTCCTTAGACATTTCTCTTTGCACAATTTACTAGTTGGTAACATTGCGGTTGTAATATTAGTTATGAATGTAAGTTGATAAACTATAATAAACTATTCCCAGCAAAAACTATTAATTTGAACAGGACAACCTCCGTCCGTACACGTTATTCAGTCAATGTTGATTACAAACGCATGACCGTATGGGCCACCACCTACACCACAACATACGGCCGCAAACGACCGGAATACCCGCGGTCCTCATTACCCATACCTCTCTTCAATCGGATCGTACAGAAAATAGCATCTCGCATAAATATACTCCGCCGGAGCTATTTAGTGCCGTGCTAAACAAAAGACACCATTAAAACTTGAGACTATAAACCGTAATCAGCAGTATAATGCTCACTGTGTTCGTTGTTGCTCCTCTCTTTAGATCGGGTGCTAAGAACGAACTTTCATTTGGATTTTTATACAAAAAATTACGAATACCGTAAAATACTAAGACAAATTGGGTTAAAAAGTGCATTTGTGCTTAAAGTGTCAGACAATTTCCAAAGAAATATTTTATATTTTTAGGTTTCCTTGAATAATTTAACGCTTCTGCTCTAATTTTCTTTCTCTGGATGGTCTTTTCCCTCCTTTTTTCACCTTGTCTTTTCGTTTCCAATCTTCGTAGATTAGATTAGAAATGGAGTGGCTCTTGTCCTATCCAATTGCGACCTTTGCAGATCTATTGTGGTCTTTCCTATTTTTAGAGCTCGATATCTAGCTTTATTTTTGTTCCTAGACGTATTAGCCTGGACACCGCCTCCTTTGCTTAGTTCTCTGCCCTCGGTTCACCTTCTCCGAATAGGTGGAACCGCAACCATACTTGGCCTTCGCACTCACAGAGTATGTGCTACGCGGTTTCGACTTCTTCCTGGCAAAATCTACATAGACTGTCATCTGCTAGGCCAATTGTCTGCATATACTTCCTCAGTCCGGTCAGCATTCCCACCATCATCCTCGTCGTTTCTCGACTTTAACATCGCGTGACAGTTTGGCCGAAGGGCTTTAAAGGAATAGTTTAGCGTGCCTTTGTCCTGTGGTTTTATGCCACCAGCGCAACGACTGGTTCTTTCTCCATTGGTGGATGCTCTCCTTAAAGAGGATTTTTGAAATTTCACAGGAAGGTTCTGGCCCTATCATGACCTCAATCGCTCCCTGCTTGGCTAGTTCATCGGTCTTTTCATCGCCTTTTATTCCTTGGTATCCTGGCACCCAGAATAGGGTCACTCTATTATGACTACCTAGTCTGTTGAGGGCCTTGCGACACTCCCACATCAAATTTGACGTTGTCCGATATGAGCTTATCACCTTTAGTGCTGCTTGGCTGTCGGAGTAGATGACAATTCTTTGGTTATCCACCTCCCGTCTCATCAAGTCTTCTGCACATCATTGTACCGCCAATACCTCTGCCTGAAAGATAATGGCATGTTTCCCTTAATCTCCGTAACTTGTATCCAACAATTTTGATTATCTAAACCTGCATCTTTACTTTTGAGGTCAGTCTGGATGCTGTTTCCTTCCCTGTTCCTTATAGTGTCCTTTATTCAGCTCTCATAGCTTCTTACTTGGATATTCCAAGTTGCTTCTCCCTTAATTCAAAGAGATTTTGCATTATTCAGGAATTGTTAACGTCTTTTATTTTCCTTTTCAGTTCCTCCAAGTTTATTTGACACCCTGGCGCTAATTGTAGTTCTCCTTCAAGTCAATCCGGACGCTTTTCTTTTTCCTCTTCCTTAGAGTGTTATTTGCCTTTATGTCCTTAACTTTCTCAACTACCAATTTTCCAGTTGTATATACTTAATAATCCACTTTTGCTCCTTTAGATGCCTTTCGTTTTGCAGTTTCCCTTTCAGAAAGCATAATACTACAATTTTTTTTTAGTTTATTGCTGCTCCTGCTCAGTATAATTGTTCCTTCTTGCTCCTAGTATCCATTTGTTATTTTTTCTTCCACTTCCATAATTTCCATTTTGAATTTCCCATACAGTACTCGCCTACTAACTTGACGTCCCAGAAATTACCAACTAAGAGAAACAGAGTAATAGTGCCCTATCTACTCGTCTGCTATTAGTGGTAAAATTTTGACAAACGCCAATTGCATTGAACCTTATCAGGTGTTAAGGTTTTCAGTAGCGTAGCGTCACACAGTTATTGTTTCTGCTTTGTACAATAAAGTGTTTGTAAAAATGTTATTGTAATGGGTACCTTATTGTTAAAATATTATTTATGTACTCAGAATTCAGGTATAAAGCAGATACGTTTCTATTAATTAATATACCAATAATTATAACAAAGAATTAAATATTATTTATTAAGTTAGGATCATATATGTCCGGACGGACTTTACTTTATTAATTGTACAGGTTGTGTTAATTTGTAACAGAAAGCGTATCCTCAGAACTTGCACGGCACTGTTTACAGTTATCGGATGGGCGGCGTCAATAGCTCCCTCGAAAGCATTTAGTTAGTTGGGGAATACTGTAGCTACGACTAGGGTAATCAATTTTCGTGGCTCTAAAATGAGCTCACAATCTCCTGAGTAATTTTTTCTACTGGTTAGGAATGCTAGACTACTCCTTAACCAATTGATCACTACGGAATCCTGGATTAGGAAGCAGTGGACCAGCTTACTTTTATTTGAAGCATTTTTTGAACATCTGCCAATTAGACAAAACAAGTCAGTTCGTTTTCGGTGCCAACCTGTATGTTTCAACAGTTGAAAAATAAATTCAATTCATGTTTGAGTATCTAAATTTCACCTACTACGGATCTGTTACTGTTTACTGTACATTGAGGGATTTATAAAAAAATTTATTATTCAATGCTTAAAGCCAGATGCAGAGTGAACGAATTATTGTGAAATGTTCTTTAAGTTAATGTAGAGAATGTCAAAGTTGTCAACGTCAAACTTTATGTGGTAATTTCACCTAAATAATACAAAATGAACAAGACAAATTAAAATTCCAATATGTTTGTTATCAATAGCAATTATTCATTTCTCGAAATTAATGTGGTATCCAAAAATATTATCCTCTGGGCTTTATTTATGTAGCCATCTCAGAAAAAAAGTAATGTGTAAGGATTATCAGTTGTCTTGTATTATTTAAATATGAATCTATATTCCTGCTACTTATATCGAGTTATTGGCGGATGCTGGATAATAAGTTGTTCTTAAAATGTCTCTACGTTTTTTTTATCCATAAAATTAGTTGGAAAGCAGCGTTCTGTTCGTTTTGTAGTCGCCACTTTTAGTTTATGTTTATGTAGTGGATATTTACATTAAAACCGGTAGATAAGAAAGAATACAATTACAAGATAAGCAATCAACAAGTGGATGATGGTAAAATATATTTTATAACGCGAGCATTCGATTTACTCTTTTTGGAAATAATTAGAATCTCTCTCTATTTCGTAACGAGATTTTTTTCTTCGAAGAGTCGTAACGCTAGTTAAGATTATGCAAACAAGATGCTATTAAAAATTCAAAAAGATTAAGTTGTAAGTAGGTTTTATAGGTGTATGGGAGAAGCTTTTGCCCGTCATTAATATAACGGTGATTAATGTCAGGTTTTTTCGTTTTTAATTATTAACCATCGATTTTTTTACAGATCAATAAGGAGATATTATTATGGTGTTTATAATTTACCACTACAAACGATGGGCTTTGTTCTAGTCGAATCCTAATGGAATACACATTCAGAAAAGTGAAATAGGAATTCCTCTTCATATTTTTTGACATATAAAACCACAATCTTTGTTTTATATTTTCACTAAAAATATTAAACAACTACGGCATACAACACAGAGGTAAATACGAGGGAAAATGAGGAAAAAGAGGAGAAGAACTGATGCAGACAAAAGGAAGTAGAGGAGAAAGAAAAACATAAGGAGGAGAGGCGGAGACAAGCAAATGTAGCAACACAAATTCAGGAAACATTAAAACTAGAAATAGAGGAGACCGTTTAAAACAACAACAACAAAATTTAAAATCGAACTTAGAATCTCAGTAACTAACATTTACATTGAAGACGCGACTTCGTCTTCCTCTAAAACTGAACCAGGTCCCATTGGAAATACAGGTCCGATTTTAACAAGAGGTATGTACGTTATTTCATGAAATGTACAAAGATCGTGAACGTGAAGGAAATGCAGAGAATCAGGGCACTTTAGGGATGTTCAACAAGGGGATTTTCTAGGGATTTGGATATTGTGTGTATGTATTTATATTGGGGTGATATTCACTGAGATCTATTGTGCCCCTTTCTTCTACTTACCTCCTGATCGAAGTTTTAGAGACTAGTAGCTCCTTTAGACCTATTTCATGGAGGAATTTTGGGATATCTACAGGATTTAATTTAGGAAGTGCCCCTTTTTAGACTCCTTGCATTCTGATTGGCTATGCAATCTGCAAGTATAATAATAATAAAGGCTTTATTAAAAAACAATAAAATTAACAGTCGGGCGAGGTTCAAACCACCCATTTGTGAAAGCGGGCTTCTATTCTACCACCTAACCCTTTAAAAGAGGTTGTTGCTCAGATTTTATATACAATAAAAAGCTATTTGAAATAGTCAATAAAGGTAACGATGAGGGTTAATTATGTGGATGGAGGTAACTTCTTCTATCCCACAGAATCTACATTCTTGTTCCTCCACTATTTTGAGCTTTTTCAGGTGCCCATTCAGGCAACAACGTCCCGTTAGAATCCCTGTTAAAACTCTTAGAGCAATTTTACTCTGACTAAGGCATTCATTTGATCTCAACAGGTTGTAGTCACCCCAAAGTATATTTGATTATCTAAGCCCTACTAGATCTTTTTCTTCATGACTTTGTCTATTTCTTCCAATATTACATTGGTGCTGATAGCGCAAGAAGGATCCGACACCCAAGAAGTTTCAGGTGCTAGTTTATCTGCTATTTCATTTCGTTCTATCCACAGTAAGGTTACTATATTGTTCTCTCCTAGTTCATTGAGTCTGCCTAGGTATTCCCACACCATTTTGGAACTGACTACACAAGAACTCAGTTCTTTAATGACTGCTTGACTATCCGACATTATGATCTATATCCTTTGTCAATATTGAACTGGGCACACTTTCTTATGGCTTGAAAGATACTTGATGTTTTTTCCAAGCCTTCGGTGTGTTTGGTACCTGGTTCGTTTGGACGTTGGATTAATCAAATATTTTGAAAAAGCAACACTATCCTATGAAGTACTTCCGATCCAGTTGGCTGAAGATGACCGTGATCGCAATACTGAATTGAAATAAAAAATCGACCTGTTTCGAAATTTTTTCATATAACTGTTAAATATTTGCGTTAGGACGCACTGTATATATTTTAAACTCCAAATTTACTAGAATTGGTAGGAACTTATACCTTCCAATATCCCCCAATGCCAGGAAGTTATTTACCACTTCATCAATTTACACATGCTGATTCAAAGTGACATAATGTATATCACGTGAACAGCTCTATACAGTGATGCCATATCACCATAGCCACAAAAGCGTAATAATACTAAGGTGAAATTTTAATTGTGTTCAACAAAAAAATCTTCCGAACTAAAAGCAATTCGAGTTGCAAGCCATATTTGCATACCTTTATCTTAAAAATCTATCAGCTTTTCTAAACGTGCTAACTGTGTGTGCTATGTGTGTATGGGATTCGTTTCAAAACTTTGCATTGCTAATGTAACCTAACCAGAAACGCCTATCCGATCTGAATAAGATGTCGATAGCCAATGAAAAAAGAAAAAAACACATAAACAACTTGTTATTTATTTAATCAAATGAAGAACCTCAGCACTTGACGTTTTCTTTTTGATTGGGTAATGTATACAACTGCTTATTTAATATTCTTAACTTACAAAATGATTTAGATACATATTGAATATTATTAACTGTAAAATAACTAGAGTTAATGCAACTGATGTCATCAATTGTGGCCTTTATTGTATATTTCAGTATCTAAGCCAAAATACTGAATTTTTAAAGTAAAGTAGAGTCAGTCGAAAACATTTTCTGAGGCAGTCGTCTCAACAAAATGCATTGCCGAGTTGTTTCATCAGTCGACGATTTTTCGTTGGTATGGAGAATTTAAACGTTGACGGATGAATTTTAGCGACAATCCAAGAACAGGCCCACCAACAAAGGCAGTCACCAAGGAAAAGGTCCATACTGTACGTAGCTAATTCAAGAATATCGACAAGTCACATATCATGAAATTGGAGCAGCACTGGGCATTTCAAAGACCACAAAATTTTACGTGTAGAATTATTTTCCAAAAATTTAGAATTAACAGCGTGGTCATCAAAGGTTCCAGTCCCCAGAAGGTAATAAGTACGTAGTTGTAAGTATAGGAATAACTGCTTCCAGAATTTATTCCAAAGTATGCAAAAATGCACTTCTCTTTGTTGAGAATACGTTGAAAGTTATCAACTGTTTTTTTCCAGCTCTATTTGCAAAATATGGAAAACAATCCTCATATTCACCTGACTTGGTACCATGTTACTTTCATTGTGGTAGATATTAATTTGAGATATTAGCACAATACCGATTCGATCGAAACTGTTGATGGCGATGATTAAAAAAGTTCAACCAAGATCGGTCGTTTAGTAAAAAATTACAAAACACCATTTTTATTATTATTTAAAAAAAAAGATCGAAAAAAACATGCATGAAAATACCGTTAAGGCACTGCTATTACACGAAATTATTTTAAGTGCTTATATTAAAATGTGATTTGGAGCGAGTACCAGCCGAACAGTGGAATTGAGTTTAATAATCGGTTTCTATCACGATTATGGTCGATAATGAACACCAGTCGTACCTGACCCTGTGCAAAGTTAATTTTTAGGGACTGAACTACTCGATAGGTATATCTCTATATCTCGGACTTCACCTGCCACCTAAACTCTTCCATCTTCGTGTACTAATAGTTCTAGTACCAATTTAAAAAGTTGTAAAAAAAACCTATAAAAAATACATTTGAAAAAAGCTAAAAAGATATAAGGGCAGGTATATTTTCAAGTACTTATTTTTATACTAATATACAGGGTACGTTCTTAAAACTTAAGAGGGCTAAAAATAGTTATTTCACTCTCTTTGTTAATAAACTGTAGATATCTGAGGTACGAAATTAAAAATTGGGAAAAGTCCACACAATTAATAAAAAGAAACGTATGTTTCAATAATCTTTTAATGGCCCTGGTATAAGCCTCATCAAATGAATGTCAAATAATAATAAACAAAAGGGCCTATCGAATAATAGTATATTATTCAACAAGCATATAATGATGGCTATTATTCACGAATGGTGCGTTTATATCGCGAGCCACAGGCGAGTGACATAAGTACCTGAGTGAATAATAGCCATTATTTGCGAGTAGAATACTATATTTTGTCCACGACTATTAATTACTTACTTGTTAATACATTTTTTTTCCGATTTTTCTGGCAGTAAATTTAAGGAGACTATTTTTGTGCTGCTTCTCTTATGTTTGGCGGGGGAACATTCAATTCACTGTCTGATTCACTTTCCATATTAGAATTTCTAGTAATATAGATTAAACAACAGTATAGTTATTGAAATTAGCGATAAATATACAATAAAACGTCACTTTTGCTTTTGACATATATCATACACACTAGATAAAAAACTGCATATAAAACGATCTACTCGTATATATTCAACATCTTGATAAACCATCATATATATCTTCGTAGCCTGATGGTTTACGGCTCTGACTTGGTTAAATGAGGAATTTTAGACATAGGATCGAATCCCCGCCGCGGTGAAAATTTTTAAATAATATATTGTGTCATTTGTATATTAATAATCTTCAATATAATCATGTGTCATGTGACTTTTTCATTATCCACACCCATTATCCACACCTATTATTCACTGGTGCATAATGTACGTCATTATACTTGAAGAAACACACGTAAAATGTAAAAATTATCAAATAGTCGTGGACAAAATATTAAACTTCAGTGACGCTGTCGCTGGCCCTTCCACTAGTCAGCAGCTGTCGCTAGTACAGCCTTCCAAAATAACCTCTTCCAGCCAAGTTCCCATCGCCACGGTTGCAACAATTAGTGCTGACAAAGCAGTGGGAAACCGAAATCTGACTTCATTGGAAAACATTTTAGCATCTGCAATTTGCAATTAATTTGTTGATATGTATTTAATAATAAATGTTCCTTAATGTTAACTTTTGGGTTTTTTTCCGCACGCTAGTATAAAAAATAGTGTACCTTGCATCACTTGTAGTCCGGTTTTGGAAATGTTAAGAATGCGATAACAGCCACATCCTCACCTCACATCCTAACCACAAACCAAAATTCTATATTGACAAAAAACTATCTCGGGTTGAAATTGAAATGTAATCACAAAACATTAGAAAGAGTAACAACCTATAGCTACCCAGGAAGTATCACAACAGAAGATGGGAAAATAGATGCAGAACTTGATAACAGAGCAAATAAATCGACAAGATTATATTATTCCTTAAATCGAACATTATCAAGCTATAAACACATTGATATGGATACAAAGCTGGAAATTTACAACAAAATTACAGTACCAACTATAACTTATACTAGTGAGAACTGGGTACTGCAGAAGCAGGAAACAAAAATAAATGCAATGGAAATGAAACATTTAAGAGAAATAGCAGGTGAAACGAAATGGGACAAAGTAAGGAAAGAAGAAATCAGAAGAATAACTAATCAAGATCCAATAATATCAAAGATTAAAAACAAACAATTAAACTGGTAAAAATGAAGCAAGATAGAAATGCGAGATAAGTTATGGAATTGGAAATTCAAAAAAAAGACAAAGAGGAAGACCCAGGAGGAAATGGATAGACCAGATTGAAGGAATTGGAAAGAACAAAGGAAAAACATAAGGAGATATGAAGGCATTGGTCAGGGACAGAAAAGAAAGGAAAAAATGGGTACAGGAAGAACTCGAATCCGACGCCTGAGAAAATATAATGATAAGATAAAGAAAGAAAAACTGATTTTATTACGAATTTTTAGCATTTTTCATGTCACAAAATTTTTTTTGTTGAGAATATTGAACAATGGGGTAGGTATATGGAAATATTTCGTAATTCACTTCACTTAATATGTAAAATTTCCTCTTGAATCGTTCGGTGGTCCAACGTTCTGAATATTAAATTAAAGGAGTTACGCAGCAAAGAAAATCGAACTAAAAACTTATTTTATACCAAATTAATTGTTTATAATAATGACATTAAATTGCGATACGCCTCATGATATAAATTAAAATCGTAAGCCTGCACATCTACAGCCCGAACAAACAATAAAACGACTATAATTACTTTATTACATAATAAAAACACGGTTAATACACAAACATAACCTCTAATTTTCAGAGATATACTTTTACTAACGGTTTTATTAATTTTCTTATAGATAGACCAAAAGACCGTT
Source organism: Lochmaea capreae (assembly GCA_949126875.1). Classification (NCBI taxonomy): domain Eukaryota; kingdom Metazoa; phylum Arthropoda; class Insecta; order Coleoptera; family Chrysomelidae; genus Lochmaea; species Lochmaea capreae. The sequence goes on along the minus strand of OX421406.1, from coordinate 5,429,475 downwards.
GTTCGTAATAACCAATAACGCTTTAAAATTATTTGCAATTTAAACACCCATCCCGTATTTAATTCAAATAATAAATAACAATAAAAAGATAATAGGCAACTAGGTACCGACATCATGAAGCATAAACAATTAATTGATAGTAGATAACATTAAAAAGATAATAATAATATTAGGTGATTTTGTTTTTCTGAAATTTTAACATCCTCCCCGTACTTTACTATACAGTGCTATTCAAAAGACCCCCCCTCGTATCTTTTGAACGGCTACACTTACATTAATAAAATTTGGAGTGTGAAAATAAAGTGTTGTAAACTTCTTTACGAATGGTAACAGGTAGATTAGATTAGATTAGATTAGAAATGGAGTGGCTCTCTGTCCTATCCCACTGCGACCTTTGCAGATCTATTGTGGTCCCCCCTATCCTTAGAGCTCGATATCTAGCTTTATCCTTTTTATTAGATTTATTAGCCTGGATACCGCCTCCCGTGCATAGCTTTCTGCCCTCGGTTTTTCTTTTCCGAATAGGTGAAACCGCACCCTTACTAGGCCTTCGCACTCACAAAGTATGTGCTCCGCGGTTTCGTCTTTTTCCTTCGTCATCTGCTAGGCCAATTGTGTGCATATGCTTCCTCAGCCTACAATGTCCGGTCAGCATTCCCACCATCATCCTCGTCGTTTCTCGACTTTGACATAGTAGGTCGCGTGACAGTTTGGCCGAAGGGCTTTTAAGGAATAGTTTAGCGTGCCTTTGTCCTGGGGTTTCATGCCACCAGCACAGCGCCTGATTTCTTATCCATTGGTGGATGCTCTCCTTAGTGAGGTAACAGCACTGTATACAGTTTGTCCAGAAACAGGGTTTTTTGGAATATACTTAATAATAAAAAACGGACCTTAAATCGTCATCTTCACTCTATTATCCATCCTAGAAAGAGATTATATACAAAGCAAAAAAGGCTCTAGTGGTGCGCAGGGAGAAATTGGGGCTGTAGCCCAAAAATCCTGAGCTGGATGTACACTGTCATAGTTAGACCAATTTTCACTTATGGCTCGATAGCAATAGAAGGAACTGGGATAGGAGTGTACGGGTCAGGAGCCAAGCACTCTGAATGCTTGGGAAAACCGCAAGTATCTTTCAAGCGGAAATTCACGCCAAAAGAAAGTGTGCCCAGTTCAATATTGACAAAGGATATAGAGGGCAAAAGATTATCAAAATGTCGGATAGTCAAGCAGCCATTAAAGAACTGAGCTCTTGTGTAAATGGTTCCAAAATGGTGTGGGAATGCCTAGGCATACTAATTGAACTAGGCGAGAACAATGTAGTAACCTCAATGTTGATTCCAGGACACACTGGAATAGAAGGAAATTAAATAGCAGATGGACTAGCAAAGATATGGACTGGAAGCCCCTTTTGGGGGCCGGAACCGTTTTGCGGTATCAGCCCCTATGTAATATTGGAAGAAATAGGCAAAGCCGAAGAAAAGAGAAGATCTGACCATTGGAAAGATCTAGTAGGGCTTAGACAATCAAAAATTCTGATGAGTGACTACATCCCGTTGAGATCAAATGACTGCATAAATCAAATTAAAACTTCACTAAGAGTTTTAACAGGGATCCTAACGGGATTTTGCCGCCAGAACGGGCACCTGAAAAAGCTCAAAATAATGGAAGAAGAAGAATGTAGATTCTGTGACATACTTGGGAATTGCACAGCTATTCAGAATCCAAGGGCAAAGCATCTAGGAAATTATTGGATAGAAGAGAGAAAACTGTTCCCTGGAGTGACTACTATAACATCAAACCGCTTTTTAATGAATGAAAACTTTTTAAGACGAATATAAACAGTTTCAACGTTCGTTATGACTTTTAAAACACCCCGTATAAAGTGATTTAAACTAAGTTTCATTTATAACGTACGAATTTTACAAAGTTGAGCTTGAAACATTAACCATAATATATTTATTAGCTAAAATATACTATTTACGAGACAGTTATTGATATCCGCGTAATTTTTATATCCTCGCCCAAGGATCTGAGGCTATCAAAAGGAATTTTTAATCATTTCAAAGGCAAGATGCAGTTAATTACAGTAGCCATTAAACGATGATGCATGATGCAATGAGTTCTTAAGATCCTTTCGCAGAATTAAAATAAATTGAGCAAGTACAATAACTACCTATTGTTTTTAGACGTTTCTGAAGAAAAGAGCGCAAGTTTATATGAAAATAGAAAGTTTTTGTTTGATTACGAATTTAAACTGAAATAACTCAATGAGTGTATCTGAAGTCGTGAAAACACCTCGCAAAAATGAAGTGTACTTACTTTTCTTGCGTAAATTTTTTTTTTCGAGTACATAGTAGTGGCAAATAAAATGTTCTAAAGGGGAAAATAAGTTTAACAAAAAAATATATGGAAGACACAACATCATTTAAGAAAAGTACAACGAATTTTTCATTGGTACATAAGCTGCTATTTATATTTTCAGCCTAATAATGAAAAAACAGTAATTTATTATTAAAAATGGCTTTATTGTTTTTCGAAGTATTCTCCATGATGATCAATACACTTTTGCATGCGCGCGAACCAATTTTCTTGAAAAATTTTCTTGAAATCTGTATGCAGGCAATAAATATTCCAAAAATTTTCACTTATAATCTCCCTAGAGCACGAATTATTTCCTGAAATTTTCTCGAAGTTCGAATATTTTGAAAATTATTAGCCGAGGGAAATTTTCTTAAAAAATTCGCAACTGAGGAAAATTTCCGTAATATTAATTCATGCTTAAAGGAGGTTCGGTAAGAAAACGTCATACCAAAACTTTTTTAAAATAGAAATTAAATTGGTGACATATTATTATCCATCCTTCATTTATTTTGTAAAGACAATACTGAATGGACTACTGAAATCCTCCATTCCAAAATATTTGATATCGATTGCAGCTCGACGATCTCCCTCGTAGATTGTTCGTTAATAAAGTTTTTCCACAGCAGAACAAATTTAAAACAGATCTTTTAAAAGATAGCACAGCATCTATATTTGTATAGTAACGTTTCTCATAAAATATCAGCGAGTTCCAGAACACTATGCAGATGTAGATTTCTACATTTGTTTGTTAAAGTTGTAGTGGTATTTTCCATATATGAAAGCAAGCAATTATAGATATGATGTAGAACTGATACATAGGCATAATATATGTAAAATCGCCGGTATTTGTCATTCTACAGACAACTTTATAATATACTTGATTATAAAGGAAGGAAGTAAAATTTAATTATCATGAGATGTGTTAAGATATAATATACTTTAAGATATTATCTTCTAAGATAATAAAATACGAGGACATTTTAATAAGACAGTAACTATTTAAATTACCCGCGCGTTAACTGCAAATTTAAGTTTCTATTTGACAGCAGATTGAAAGCAGACAATCTAGTGAATCGTGGACTTTTTTGAAGAGTTCTATGGGTCTGCTGTCAAGGAATTGTATAATTCTGTCTCAGGTGTCAATTATCAAAGAAATGTTCAGGTCTGTGTCAGCTGTCAAACCATTGATTAGTTCCATGTCAACTGTCAATGTTCCACGAATATTTTTGGTTGGTGAATAGTGTCCGAGCTTCTGTACGGGTACATTACAAATATTTTACATGAATATTTGGATATGAAAAAGCTGTACGCCCTAAGAGTGTCACATTCGACAAGTTTTTGCGCGCTTTGTTACCTTAGACGAAATGTGGATCTATCACGACACAGCAGAGACCAAAAAATGAACAAAACAGTAGGTTGCTCCTGGTTAACATGAATAATAGAAGACCAAGGTGGGTCTGTGAGCTAACAAGGTCATGGCCAAAGTTTTATCTGGAAAGACCACCGTAAAATGGATAGACTCAATATTTATTTCAAGCAGAAACGACCCACTGAAGCCTTCTTAAATTTAAATATTCATAAACAATATTTTCTCGATGATTAGTTGAGTAACAGCCTGTGATCCACCGCCTTCGGCGTCCATTTCACAGCTACGTCGACTTTTACTGTCCCCCTTCACACAACTGTCAGCATTTGAGAAAAATCTCACTCGAGAGTTTATTGCATAAAGCAGGTCTTTCGTTTTCATTTGCATCTTATTGCAATGAAACAATAAAATTCAAAAATTTACATCATACATTATGTAAACGTGCGGTCTATCGTGTCTTATGTTCAAGAGAGAAAAAAACTCATGGGTATAAAACTTGAAATGTTCGTCTCCGAGGAATTAGCGTTTGCACTTACCAGTAGCTGTACAAACGGTTGATAAAAAGGGGTTGGAATTTAACTTACAAATCATTTAAGTCATAGCAACAAGTTTAAACTGTAAAAACTGTGTAGCATTTGAAGCTAACTACATTTATTTCTGACCAAACTCATGCTTGAATCAGACCATAGTAAATTTCTGTCAGCCTTGAACTTATTTAAAGTTTAAAATAATATGGAAGTAGAATGTACACCTAATAAATAAATCGAATTAGTGTTGCATTGAGGCCACCTGGACTTAATTCAAGATTCTGACAGTCCATAGTGAATCACCAAATAATTTTTAATCTAAAATAATAATATCATAATATCGGGGAATTCATCTTGAAAATACTATTAGTGATAGTCTTGTGAACGCACATTCAGCAAACTGCAAGGGATGCCCTCAGGCTCCAAACAGCAGGATGACAGGGAAAATACTTAAACCAACCCCAAAAGTAAGGAAACCAGGACTCAGCTACACCAAAGAGACAACCAAGTAGACTGTTAGCTCAGCTAATGACCCGAAGTCATTTGATAGAAAAGCTCAAGAAGACCCACCTAGGCGAAGGCCCAGCATATCCATAGAAAGATGAGTCGGGATTTCAACTAGAGTCAGCTATAACAAATGTATGAGTGATCCACCCTATAAGGGTGTCCTCAGTCGTAGAACGTCTGCAGAGGATTTGTTCCTTATAGAGGCAACTCAAAACACACACAACAGAAGACAAGGAATAAGACAGAAGATCGCTGAAGATAATAACGCCGTGGTTACAGCGGTAAGGAAGTGCCAGCCAACAGCCATTCAGATTGGTCTTCCAGGATCTATCGCTCCTAGAGGAACGGGCTCAGTACAGTTTGTGTACAATCAGACTTAAAAGTGTAAGCGAGCTATTTTATAGACTATTAAAAAACAGTGCTCCTGAAGCAGCCAAAACATTGTTAAGGGGTCGAATTATTTCTCATCTCAAAATCCGAAGAGTTGTACTCAATTGCTTCCAAAAGATTCCCAGCTTTAAATACCAAGAGATGCATTTCTTAGAGAACCAGAATTGAATAAATATAGAGCTGCAAAAAGAAAATAACCGCTTTAAACACAGCTTTCATTCGTTTTTTTGGTAATTGCTGAATGGATTCAAAGTTATGAATATTCCGATATAAATATAGTTATTGTTCGCGAGTCGCTACTGGTTCAAAGTGTTTTACATCTAGCCGCCAGAAAGTTTTCACTTATCTGAACAGGAAGTAAAAGACAGTCACCGGGTACAAGTTGAATATCTATGTTGGGCTGCAATGTACTAATCTCGCTTAAAATGGCCGACACAAGGGATTTTATATATTACGGTTAAATGAGTGCGATTGAGTAAAATGGCCAACCACAAGAAAGCATCTGGGTACATCTGTTTCAGGAGCTGATAAGAAATATTTGAATTCCGCAAAAGAACCTTTTACGAGAATATCTGAAGTTTATCTTAATCTTTCACAATTTTACTTGTAAGAAAAGAAATGTATGGAATCATGTTACATAATTTATTTTTATGTTTTTTCACTTATTAGAGATGTTACAAGCGTGTAAGTTTGTATCAAATTGGATAACTTGGCGACCATGTAACTTTTACCCCCTACACTTGACAGGGGGGTCGTTGAAAAGGGTTTGACAAACAAAACAAAATAATTGAAAAATCCTCGTCATAAAATATTGATTATAAATACAATAATATCTCAATTTTAAAAAACATTTTACTATCTCGAAAAAAATTTTATTACTTAATATCATATACATATCACGAATAAAGTTCGAAAAAATGTCTATGATGCAAGAATTATTTATTACCTACATGGGTTTTGTCGATATCAATCGCCGCTTTTTCTATACAGTTACTTTAACTAATTAAGAGTTCCGAAAGTTTGAAGAATGCAACAGTAATTTATTTATTTGAAAAACATATTTTCTTAAATCCTTTTTTTTTATTATAGCGATTAGATTTCTTAGAAATTAACTCTACATTTCGTATAGAGACAGGACGAAGGACTTTTTGGATGAAAATTAAATTCGGTTCTCTGGATAATTTGACAATTCTATACCTTCCAGATATTACCGGAAGTTATATAAAACTTCCTCCTTTTAATATGTTATGGAGTATATTTTTTATAAAAGAAGGAATTTTGTTGTTAGCACGTTCTCTAGCGACAAACTCACGAAATTGAAATAAATTTCCAGAAACTTCCTTTTCCATGATACCAGTTTTTAACGTCAGCTCCCAACCGATTCTCATTCCAATGATGAAATTGGCTTGTACAAAGTTTTTCAAAACTAAAATTAATAACAAACCGTCTTCGTTCAACACTGACAAAACCGTTTATATTTATTGTCGATAATTGCGATTGAAATTGATGTGTTGGAAAAGGTCAACTTCCAAGATGTTCATTTCTCTTTCCTGTTCTATCATGAGACCTGGATTCATCTATAACTATAATCTAATCATTAAGATCATTTTAATGAAAGCAAAAAGCAGGGGTCGATTTGATCGATTTGACTTTTGTATTAGGAAAAATATGTTTTAAAAAGTAAGAAAAGGTTAAAGGGAAGGGGCCCTGAGAATCGGAGGGTGTAATTTAGGCGCTAACCACCCTTCTTTACCTGTCTGACCAAGAAGGGTAGATAATCCGACATGTATTTCGCCGCTAAGAAGTGCAGGTAGGTCGAGTCATAAAATAACTCTTATCTTAATAAAATACGAAGGTGGTTTGGTAGGGGTAGGTTTGGTTGGGTTATTATTGAAAATTATTATAATTTATTCTTCAAAAATTGACTAAAAATACGAAGGTGGTTTGGTAGGGGTAGGTTTGGTTGGGTTATTATTGAAAATTATGATAATTTACTTTACAAAAATATATCTTATTATAAATGTCGGTGATTTAATAAGTAACTGTATTTCAATAATCACGTACTTCAGTCAAATGACCCTTCGGTTTTGGCGCCTAGTTTACATGTTGTAAAAAGTGCATTAATCCTTTAGCGCCCAAATTACATCCGCCCCTGAGAATTGCATTGCCTAGTGGCCCCGATAGGGTTAATCCGGTACTGTAAACGATACTTACTACTTAAAAGTTGAAATTCTTACCTGCAACAAAAAATAAAAATAAGACAAATATTCTGTATGGTCTATAATTTCCTCTTAAACCTCATTGTGTGGGTTTAAAAAGGGTTTCAAACGAAATAAAATAGGAAAAAATGAGCAAATTCAATTGGATTTGTTGAAACAACTTAAAGTGGTCTATCATTATTCAACCTGGTGCCATATTAGCTCAATGGGATTAAATACACAATAATGGGGAGTGCACGCATTCTATTTTTAATTGCAAGCTTATCACACACGTATACTATATTAATTTTAAAAGCCATCATTAGTATATTTCAAACATAGCAATATGAAATATTATTCGTACGCCTATGCAATATTTCTGGGTCTTGAGTTGAAATCCCATATATCGTTTGTATTTTAAGAGGATTTTAAAAGATAACAATACCAATAAATGTACTAAAATTTATAAAAATTAATTTCAATAATTTATTACATGGAAGAAAGTAAATAAGATTAAATAAGACGTTTGCCCGAATCTGACCGTCACACTAATCCCGTCAATAATGCTGACACCGTTCAGATAATGATAAAAAAACCAGGATAATTAGTCCTTATAAGAATCAACGATAAGCTCCTGCTTGACCTCAATATTGTCATCTCTCAATTCTTTACTGTAAATCATTGTATTGGCTGACATCAGTATTTTTTTATGTATTAGAAGCGTAAACTATGCAAGCAAGAAAAGAAGATGAGGAACATAGGTGGGAGAGTAGAGATGGAGAATAAAAAATATTATATAACTAAATATATATATATTGTATATATGGAAACATATCATTTCCATAGCACACGGTGACATTGTTAAATAAATTGAACTGCTGTTGATTTCAGAGCTTTATTTACAATTATCTAGTTAATAATTTTAACGATTGCACGAAAAATAGTGTGTATGCCATGGCCGCAAAATTTTTTATTGACCTCAAGATTATCTTGCCTCGGCGATAACTGTTCTTTCGGTATTTCGCGGCCTAAGCATACAAATAACTATTAAACTGGAAATTAAGAATTCCTAAATGTTTGCAACTCTCACTACAGATACGTCACCTCACTAAATATGAATAGCCACTTTCTGATTTAGATGTTTTATGAATCAATATCCAGTTACAAAAAGTCCATTCGAATTTGAAGTTTGAAGAACTGTCAAAATCTATAATATAAGTGTTTTGGTTTTGTTCACAGTTTATTCGAGTTTGACTTTTAAATATTATTAAAAAATTGTGTTAAAATTCTTTTGGATAAGTTTAGTTAGTTTTTCTCCATCATTTTTAAAGTTGGAATATTGTCAATATCGTATAAATCTTGTTTTGTGTCATACTGCACGAACACAACAATTACAACACCTGGTGAATGTTTGTAAATATTCCTGCAGTAAGAGTTGAAAGAAAATTATGGTTTGGGGCTGCTAGAAGAAAATATAAATAGACTAAAACTAATTACTATTGCTGTGAAGTTCATTTTGATGTAAGAATCTTCTTCAATCCAAAAGCTAAAATTAGATGAGCTGGTAGTCCCAAATGAACCTGTTTTAACAGAAGATTCTCATGATTATGATGTTGGTACTCAAACCTCCTCGGCAATGATCAATCAATACCAATAAACAAGTCCCTTGGAAGTAAAAAGTGTTGGTGTTAGTTGTCGGTTAACATCTCAGAATACTGTTAAATTGGATACTTTAAATCTGACTATTACAAAAGAAGCATCTACCTCACCAATGGAAAAGAAGTAATTCTAATAATTCAAGAAAAATACCTAGGACTAACAAAAATAAAAACTCACTACCTGAATACATTAACGAAAACTTATAATGGTAACCATAAAATTTATAAAATAATGTAATAGCCGTAAAAATGAATAGGATGTAAAAATAAATTCCCAAGTCACTATAACTATAACCTATAAGTACTTCATCACATCAGAATTGTGGTCATATGTCAACCCTTATGTAGCTAACTTCTCTTTTAGTGAGCATACGTCACATCAGGAATGGCGGATTATTTAAATCAAATCGGCATAAAAACTTTGTAAGAATAGAAATATTGAAAATAATTGATTCCCCATTATGATTTTGTCCACCCCTAACTATCAACATTAAGAAAACATCATATTTTTGTTAAGTCTTACACCCCATTGAGTGGAGTGAATAAATAACTATTGCGTCCATCTCCAGAAAGCATGCGGTCAGGTAAAAGCAAGAGCTACCTGCTCGAGAAAGAGAGACAACAACCCGACAGAAGACGAGGATGAAGAAATTACAGTGGTAAGAAGAAGAAAGACGCAAGGCAAGAGGAATGGGCTACCTCGCGGCCATTCTTCGAGTCTTTTTTACAACACGTTGCCACGTATATGAAGAAATAATTCATCGCCTAGGTAGATATAGTATTAATTTTTGAAATAAAACTAAGCAAAAGATTTAAGAAACTGTTAACGAGGACAAAAATGAAACATAAATATAATTAAATTCCCTTCTATCTCTCGGTGTATGGAAGGAGGATTCTTTTGGTCTACCTCTGTCTCTTTTAACAGTTATCTTTGCTTCCCATACATTTTTAACTAGTCTAGTAACTTCCATTCGCTGTAGATGTCCCCACTAGCTCTTTTTTCTATATAATCTAGCATGGATTTTATTTCTAGCTCCTCTCTTATATCTAAATTCTTTATTTTGTCTCGTTTTGTTATTCCTTTCATCGATCTCAGGTATTTCATTTCTATAGCTTGTAATCTGCTCTTAATTTTTTGGTCCAGTGCCCACGTTTCTCTGCCATAAAAACTATTTGGAATACTGTCATTTTGCTTCTCTTTGAGATTTCCTTCTTATTAATAAATCCAGGTTTCAGCATGTATTGTGGTAAGTTTTTATGGCTTTTACTGTTCTTTCCATAATATCCCTTTCCTTGTTAACAGTGTTGTCAATTGTTGTTCCTAAGTATTTAAAGTAGGTCACTATCATCATTATTTTATTCATTTAATATTATCTTTCAGTGCCACAAACTGTATCACCATTTTTCAACAATTAGGTACACGCATATTTCATATTTTGCTTAGATATTAATTTAAAATAGTAAAGTTGATATCAAAAATAACTAATAATAGGAAATAAATCAGTTTCCATTGGAAATTACATCCAAATTTTAAAATAAAATTCAAATTTTATTGCAGTTTCCGACCACCACCCGAGGATTTCCGAACGCTACCGATTATACGTGTGATGTCATACCATGTGATTAATTTTGTCAATATGGCCGGTATTGAATTTTTGCTTGCGCCACCAGGTAAAGTAACAAATATTTTGTCTGGAGTTTTAATAGTCGTTGATTTACACTCTGGAACAATGCAATACTTGTAATACAAAGTTTTTTTTCGGCTTTATCCATTTTTAAAGCTTTCAGAAACAAATTAGGTCACAAGAACTCAGAGCGTGATACACGAATAAGAACGTAAACAAATGACGTCACTCCATGGGGCAGCCATCCTTATGACGTAAAGCGCGTTTTTGGGGACTTTCAAATTTAATGATTTTTAAAGTCGTTTTAAAAGTAAAAATTGTATTTTTTTGAAAAAATAGGCATGCAAGGTGTTAGGAGACCTGATAAAGCGTCAATTCCCACCAATAGCAAAATTTATGCTTGTACCCTATTGATTTACTTAGACTGCAACCAGAATATTCATAATAAATATACGAATTTGTATTTTTTTAAATAAATTTTTCAGAAGTTTTCGGAAAAATTTTAAGATCCGACAACATCGTAACGCTAACAGAGCATCCACGAACCAAGATAGAGTGAACCAAAAGGAATTTCACGTGTCGACTCTTACACGTTAAAGTATGTACTTAAAAAGTAGATGGAAATAATAGCAATTACAGTGGCTTTTTTGCCGCAACGTAGATATAGCGGTATTTCTATAGAATGTTATATAAAACATCGGTATCCACAGAAATACGGTCGATTTAAATTTGATAGCCATTATTTGGTCGTAAACGACTACTAGATCTAATTTCCGATATTTTAGTTTATTCATTTTATCTCGAATAGATTGTACAATTTACTATCAAGGTGTGCTTCAAATTTAAAATTAAAATAACACTACACACAAAATCAATCATTACATAAAATGGACCCAAAATAATTCTTTAATGCACGATTACCTCGAATTGGTAAACCGCTGACAAAACTGTTTACACCTATGTCCAATTTGGACATTATTCTCAATTTTTATTCACTAATGCATACTAATTCCCCATTAATGCCCAATAACGCCTATTAATTCCTTAGTAATGCCCACTAATGTCTACTAATTCCTCAGTAATACCCCTCTAGTTTTTACTAATTTCCCAGTAATGCCCAATAATGACTACTAGTTCCTCAGTAATAACCCCTAATGTCAACTAATTCCCCAGTAATACCCAATAATGCCTACTAATTCCTCAATAATACCTACTAATGTCTACTAATTCCCCAGTAATGCCCAATAATACCCACTAATATCTACTAATTCCCCATTAATGCCCAATAATGCCTACTAATTGTTCAGTAATGCCCAAAAACGACTACTAATTCCGCAGTAATACCCCCTAATACCTCAGTAATGACCACTCCCTAGCAAAGCACCAACGGTTTACCACTCGGATTGACTATTAATTTCTAGGCAACCAAAAATACCGTAAACTTGTAGTTTTTGACAGACCTATCGTTTGGATTATATTATTTTACAAACTTATGATACTTATTAGTATTGAAAAATAAAAATAAACAGAGTGACGTGCGTTTGCATTGCATCAGCACGCCCAATACATGATTGACTTTTTACAGCATTTACCAAGTTTATTTTAACTATAAATTCCCAATAAAAATGATTTAACATGTTTATAATTATGTTGAAAAGTATTAAATACATTCCATGGTAAATTCCTCATGATTTAAAACAAACATTTACACTTGGAAACTACATTCATACTTTTCAAAGCTTATTACTTTGGGCCTTTATTTTCCTCTCCATGTTTAACTTTGTAAATTATATTTACATAACGGATAATACGTCACTGGCAGCCTTCGTATTCCAAGGTTGTAGTGTCATCACCACTTTGGAATTGTCTTTTGCTCAACTTACAGTGTCTCACGATTCTCTATAAACAATTTGTGCGAAATATCACAGCACAGTGTCTCTAGCATGCGTACCAGCACATAAGATGATTGCAGGTGAAGAATTGGCGGACCAGTTAGCTAAAGAAGACTTTATAGGTCCGGAACCGTTTTGTGGAATCAGAAAGGATAAGAACACCTATTCAGATGGAGGTTGGTCTTCATACAAAGAGTTTACTGAACAAGGTAGAGAAGGAACTCGTCAACAAGGATCTTGAAACTGTATAAGAGACATTTGAAGAGAGACACCTACCTGGTTACTGAACACTGCACCATGAGGAAGCATCTGCACAAAATAAGGAAAGCTAGGGAAGAAACCTACGTGCAGAAAATGTGAACTATATGATGAAACAATATCTACTAGATAGAATTTACAAGGACTCAGATGGAAGCACTTTGGAGAGAAATGAAAACAACTTTTCAAAATCCCCCAGTGAAACTGAAAACGTGGGAAATGGTACAAAATGATTCAAGTTGAGCACAACCCGAATGAATGAATGAAGTCGGTCAGTTTTGTTGATACCATTCCAATTAAAACGTTTTATTTTCAATAAAAATATTCATCTAATATATCCAGTATATCCTTGATATTCTATTGTCCGCATTCTAGTCCTAATGACGGGTTAATGGAGTACAGACGAAAAAAAAAATCCACATTAATTTTTTTTCTTTCATTTCTTCGACACCATATAATTTTCTACCATCAGAGTAAAATAATAGTAACTAGCTACGGCTAATAATATTCATCCAAGTTTATAGTCGTATAAGACAGAGCAACGTTGATAATAATCATGTCAAAAATGACTGTATAATGAGAAAAGTAGATACAATTCGATATTCTGCCATTACTGTTAGAGCACGGACAACCTGTTTTTTGTCTTATCAGGAAGCTGAGAATCGACTTTGGATATGTAATAGAATAATCACGATTCGAACGCAAAAAAGTACAAAACGACTGGAAACTCACCGCCATCAAATGCGTGTCTTAAAATATAAAATAAACCTATAAAATTTTAATCGCGTATTAGATGCTCATATAATACTTTTATGCCAACTTTAATTCACATCATTTTGCTATCAGAAGAGATACTATCTACCATAAAGCTGGCGACACCGCTTAAAATATAACAGTGCTGGGTAGAAAAGATTTTTCAAAGAGGATATCAATAAAATAAAATATATATATCGAAGATTATAGATTCAATACTATTAAAACAAAGTTAGTAAGGAAAACCAGTAGTTTTGAGACAACAATTTTGGGTATTATACGAATACTCACAATTTTTGATGCACTCTGTATATCCAGAGCTGGAAAATTCCTTCGACAAACATCAATCAATAACCATCCTATTCCACTGCGACCTTTGCAGATCGATTCTGGTCCTCCCTATTTTTAGAGCTCGATATCTAGCTTCATTCTTTTTGATAGACCTATTAGCCTGGATACCGCCTCCCTTGCGTAGCTCCATACTAGGCCTTCGCACTCACAGAGTATGTGCTCCGCAGTTTCGTCTTCTTCCTGGCAAAATCTACATAGGCTGTCATTTGCTAGGCCAATTGTCTGCATATACTTCCTCAGTCCGGTCAGCATTCCCACCATCATCCTCGTCGTTTCTCGACTTTGATATCGCGTGACAGTTTGGCCGAAGGGCTTTTAAGGAATAGTTTAGGGTTCCTTTGTCGTGTGGTTTTATGCCACCAGCGCAAAACCTGGTTGTTTATCCATTGGTGGATGCTCTCCTTAATGAGGTTTTTTGCAATTCGGTTCTGGCCCTATCATGACCCTAGTCGCTCCCTGCTTGGCTAATTCATCAGCCTTTTCATTGCCTTTTATTCCTTGGTGACCTGGCACCCAGGTTAGGGTTCAATAACCATACTTAACCACCATAACTACGCCATTTATATTGCAATACAAATAATAGCTATAACCACGTTATAAAATTTTAAATAAAAAGAATCTAACGCAGCTATAAATTACGCAGAAATAGATTCGGGTAGTTTTAATGAACGTTACTAATATTTAATTGTTTTATGAGAACGAACCCACGGTCAACGGTCACGGTAAATTTAATGAATGATGTTTCATTCACATTAATTTATTTTCTAATGCCTTTCTCACTCTCGAATTAAATAAAATTTTATTACTTCGTTAAACAAGAACAAACAAGTGAGGTAATAATGTCTATAGAAACCTTTGGTACCAATCCATGTTTGGATATCGTACAGGTTGGTTGAAAAGTTCGTGCAACGCCATTTATCGGTCACAACTACAAAAGTCATATTAAGAAGAAGACGTGGTAGTGTTGTTAAAGGAAAAAATGGCTGCGAGATGATCCACTACGGTATCAACAGCACTAGGAAACACTTTTCCAAGCGGAGCTCTTAGTAATAGATTTTTGTGCTCAGCCAGAGTTTCTATTGCATCCGAAAATTGGAAAAGGAACTTAGTGCAGATTACTGGAAAAATACTGCAGGTCAAAGAAAGGCAAAGTGGTTATTACGACCTGTTCACTACGTTGAATTGCTCTGGAGCTTCAGAAATCTAATAATCCTGACCATAGTCAACCTCAAGATTAAACATTTTATGTAGATTCTTGCTGACCAACGAGTGTAATCTAGATTCAAAAGATCACAGTAGGGTTATGCTCCGATATTCCTGAACAGTACTGCCCAGTAAATTTTGTCATTCCGATTTTACTGAAATTCACTGGTAATGATTTAGCGCCACTTTTCAAGAGACCTCGTTAGAGGCTAAACATATACTGATACTACTGTTACAGAAGTTGTCATGCTCTTCAAATATCCCTTCCCCAAATTGGAATAAGTAAGGTTATGTATTTGTTGAGAGTAGGTGATCTGTGGTTGAGAGCGTTGAGACAGATTTTTTTATTAGTAATCTATGCAGATCTGATTTTTCTGAATCAGTATCGCTATCGCTTAATATTTCATCCAATAAGATTTGATTAATTTCACTTCAATATGATTAATAAATGGGTCCGAAAATCTTCAGCAGTTTAAGATTACTGCTACTGTAAAGCGTTCCGAAATTGCTTGCTGTAACCAGTAATACCAGCAATATCGGAACATAACCTAGATCTGAAAAGGTCGCAGTGGAGTAGGGTAATTAGTCACCTCATCAAATCTAATATTATACAACTCTACATTCGCACTAGGGAATAAAACGGTCATTTTTTTCAACCAAGAGTCGCAATAGTCTATTAAATTTTTTTTTTCGAATGCTATTTTCAACGCAGATTGTTTTTCATTCGATTGCAGAGATAAAACTTTCCAACCAACCCATAAAACAGGTTTAGAGCCTAAAAAGTAGCGTCGTCGACTACATCCATAATTGTAATCAAATAATTTTAAAGATAAAAACACCCTGTATTATAATTAAAGTAAAGTCGCATCGTACTGCCACATAATTTCAACAAGTACCGAGGAGGAGAGTTGTAGGTACCATCAGTTACTCCTTATTTACATCTAAAACTGTAGAGCTTGTCTGTCAAATATCTGCTCAAGTCGCGTTGCTCGTATGCAAAACGATTAAGATAAAGATTTGCGATTTTGTTGGGAAATAAACTCCATTCAATTTATATTATCTGTTTGATTGTATGCGTATACATACACCGGGTGACCACCAACCAAGGTTTTCTTCTGTCAGTCGCGGTTGAATGTATATATAGGGTGGCTTCTTATCGCTACTTTAAATGTTTTGTTTGTTAAATAAGTTATTACTTCCTGGTGGTTTTGTCTTTATATTTATAGGCAAGAAAAGATTCGGGATGGGACATTTGAAAATTTTGTGTCGTGTTGTTTACCGAGTTATTTAGAGATGGGATGTACCGAGTATCTAATTAAGAGAGGTAACCCGTTGTATCGTTCATTTTAGAGTGGGAAAGGTGATTCAATAAAACTATTATAAGTTTTATTACGCTTTATGGATTTTGACAAACTTAGAATCATAAAATGTTATATAATCGTTTTATTCCAGTGGTTTATTTATTATTTATTTATATATTTTCACTAGCAGGTGTATTCCGCTAAAAAACAAATATCAGAAAAAACTTCACGGTTTTATAAGATAAATATTCTGAAAATTGAAAAAGCGAAACCACCGGGACTCGAACCCTGGACCCCTCAGTTGTCAATGTTCTGTTCGGTATTATAAGCTACCATTCAACCGAGACAGCGTCTTACATTCGGCCATTCTGCTCCGCTCCTCGTCCTCGAGGTACCTAGAGTGCTGGACCTGACGTTTGTGCGTACACCTATCTCACCTACTCGTTCGTGAGCCTGATGCCTTGCCTGACTACGCCTATCTCACTCTCCTGGCGAGCCTGTCGCCTGCACGCCCATTCCTGTCACCCTCTCACTATCACATCACATTATGGCCTCATGTGGACAATTCGTAGATCTAATCCCACTTCTGATATATAAGCCAAATATTCTAAAAATTGAAAAAGCGAAACCACCGGGATTCGAACCCGGGACTCCTCAGTTACAAGCCCTGCGCTACGGCGGTTGTCAATGTTCTGTTCGATATTATAAGCTACTATTCAAAAGCGACTGCGTCTTACAGTTTCCAGCTTTTCTTCAGTTAGCACATGATCCTTGAGGTCAAAAACCCACGAAATATCATCAACTTTTTTCAAAAAAACTATAATAACTTGGCAAACATAGTTTATTCGGCGCTATTCAGAATTTATTAAAGCGATCTACAAAACACGTGAAACTGTCGTCATTTAGTATGATTTTTCCCAATTGTAGGCTGCGTAACCCAGTATTGGTTGCAATCTTGCGTTCTTGTTTTGTGACCGTTAGGTTTTTGTTAAATTTTGCAATTTCCAGCTTCAGATAAAAACTCATTATTCACTAACAAACTCTACAAATTATTATATAAGTAAGACAGATATCGTCTCATTTAGATGGACTTCCTGAATATAGATACTATCACTTATAATCTCTCTAAAGCACGAATTATTATTGTTAATATTGTTAAGGCTTTATCTCGCAACAGCGAATTGCGAATTATTTTTTTGGCGGATTTGATATCATCGGTAACATTTTGTGTATTTTCAACCAATGAGTGTTGCATAAAATGGCCATGAAGACGAGTTTTTTGACGTTTTGCTTGACAAGTTTCAAAGTCAGTAGGTATGTGTTTTGTGTTCAAAAGCAAACTCGTTTGTAGTCGCGTTTTATCATTACCTTACTCGCCATTGAGGAGAAAAGCCGTGGAAAAGGAATTTCTAATACATTTGAAATTTGTAACAAATAATAACATGTACCAATAATTAACTTATAAATAAATATCTGTCAAAAATATTTTACGCCACACTATTTATGACAGCTGTCAAGCCAGAGGAAAATTTCCACTTATTAATTTGCCTCTACGCAGAGAAATTTTC
Organism: Lochmaea capreae; assembly: GCA_949126875.1. Classification (NCBI taxonomy): domain Eukaryota; kingdom Metazoa; phylum Arthropoda; class Insecta; order Coleoptera; family Chrysomelidae; genus Lochmaea; species Lochmaea capreae. The sequence goes on along the minus strand of OX421406.1, from coordinate 5,411,517 downwards.
GAAGAAATGAGGTTATTGTCATAGCAACATGTCAAAATGCAGGCATCTGATTGGCGAAAATTAACTGGTATAAAATTTTCGGCAATATTTACAGACTAGCACCCAAACTTATCAACAAAAGGCAGATTGTCCGCTTGTCTCTAGTAATATCCATCATCAGTCATAGTAAGTGTTTTTGGACGACACAAAAAGGATTTCTTTTTCATACAATATATACTTTATAGCACATTTTTGCTATTTTAGTTGCCTATTCTACGTAACATTGTGTATTTTAAATGTATTTTCTTAAACCGACTCTGTTCAAGTAGATCTTGAAGATGTTTGCACGATATTCCACTGGCAAGACCGAATTCCACCGAGTTAATTTGATCTTGATAAGGAATTCGATCAGTGGAAATTAGCTTACGACGGCAAAGCGTGCTCTCTCTTTCACTCCTCTCTTCTTTCCAGCGTCTCTCTTTCTCTGTCTCTCCCGCCAACCATTTGACTCTTTTCTCGAAAAAATATCAATATCCTAGCGGTTTAATTACCGATTGCTGGGTTAATTTTAATATATGTTATAACGAGATCGCACCGGATGATTTATATCACTATCGGGACCAGTATAATAATGAAACCATTAAGCGAGGTTATTTGCTGCGTATACGTACACTCACCGTTTCCCTTTCGGAGATCTGTTCAGATCCGATATAATACGAGAGAGAACAGGGCTGCGAACAATGCGGAGATAGACTCGATTCGACTGCGTTTGTGGTCCATCTAGTCAGTGTACATACATCAAAATTAAAATTTATTTTTAAATAGGTATAATTCAACGCAAAAGAAGTAGTTATTGCTTGTTCTCATATACTTTTGACAGTTATATAACCTTAAATATTTGTTTACATTATTCTCTGTAGCAGAATAGCGCTGGACATAAATAGCGCTGGTAAAAATAGCGCTGGTCAAAAACAGCGCAGGACAAAAACAGCGCTGGACAAAAACAGCGCAGGACAAAATAGCGCTGGACAAAAACAGCGCTCCATAAAATAGCGCCGGTTGAAATATCCTTAGAAAATCAACTATTACTGTAGGATGTGATTGAAAAATCAAGTTCCACCGCTAAGCATCAACCTTCCTTTACAACAAACAATATCAGAATATAAGGAACGGAAAACAAGTAAGAGCAACAATCAATATTTTTCATCATACTTCAGCACATATCGCATCCCGACCAACTGATTAGTTGTGTTTTCGCATGTGATGTAAAGTATTTTAGAAAAATATAGCTTGTAGTTAGGTCAGTTCCAGTATATCCTCGAACCCAGTAAGCTTATTGATTGGTTCAGTATATCCAACCGAGGTTTTGAGTTCTCAGCTCTTCAGCCTAGGCCTCATACTAGTCGTCTCTTCACTAGATCCTTTTTGGAGACATTCTCACTTGAGCGCTCTAGTCACAGGATGTGAAAATCTAGGATCTATGATACCTTTATTAAGGATCAAACTTCTTTATTGTTTTCCTGCTGTTATCTAACGGAAAATTGGATTAAAGCAGGACACGCACTCAATCGACTCGGCAAATAGATTTAAGCGCACACATTGCTACACAGTCAAGACCTTCCGATTCTGCACCAAATTCAGTTTGAGTAGTTTGTGTATTCGGACTGTCAGTGTCACATCATTAGTCGTGTGCATTTCATGAGAACGACAGCTATCAACGATGAAATAGAGGATAAAATGCTGTCACTAAATGTGTTCGAACAATCAATCTCTGAATATAAAGATTGTATTGAAGATCAAAGGAAAAATATCTTTCATAGTAAGTCCAAATTTCTGATAGCATTTCCTACTACGGTCTTAAAAATATTTAAGTAAAATGGTCTTGAAATGGAATAAATAACTTGTTAATTGTAGTTGCTGTTTTTTCAAATGATAGTGCGACCGAAGCTATATAGGACATCTACTTTTTACAAAAATAAACTTTTGAGCATTTTTATTAAAAAAATAAGTCAATAGAGATGAGGAGAATAATGTCAATCTCCCGTACTATAAATCCGTATCAAGTCCAACAGCGCGGCTACCTCAGTTACCGACCATCTTGGAGGTTATTGATGTTTTCTTGATCATATTTTGTACTTCCTTTTCTATAATCAATACTTATACTATATGCGGAAGATACTATATTCTGCTTTTTCTTCTTCGCGCTAAATTTATTAACACTTGAGGCTAATACATTGAATGCTGATGTAGGACTCGGGCTACTAAAATTGTTATACATTACCGAATCAAACTGCGAATTGAAGAATATGGATATTATTATGCAATTATTTATTGTTTGTGTGTTTGTTATATTTCGTTTATATTCTCGTGAGAATACGTTGGGAGATTGTAACTACTCCTTTAAATACAGTAGCGTATACCGTTTTTTTTTTGGTTGGATTTCGAGATAAATTTTGATATAGATAATAAAAGAGTTAATTTCTAATTTATTATTTTAGTGTAAGAATACCTTCTTACAGTGTGAAGTTTTTGGTGAAAGAAGCTGAATCTGAGAATGTATGAAGGAGAAAATAAATACGAAAATGTATTGATATCTAGTTAGCCTAGACCAGTTCCATGCATAAACAAAATATTGCGTTACCATAGCCACGAACAATAACTTATTAGAAGTGTCAGTGTGAAGTTTGACGTCAAAAAAGTAAACCAGAGTTACGCAATAAATTAAAAGAAAAAAGATGTCCACCGAAATTGTGAAAATCGAAAAATTGGAGTATCGAGCCATCATCAAGTACCTGTATTTAAAAGGGTTAACAGGTAAGCAGATTTACGAAGATCTACTTAATACCCATGGTGATCAATGTCCTTCGTATGCGACCGTGAAAAATTGGACTGCAAGCTTCAAAAGAGGTAAATTTTCCATTGAAGATGATGACCGATCGGGAAGGCCAGTTTCTGTGTCAGTCCCCGAATCAGACCGTCGAATTGGGCTAAAACGGATATCTGAAGCACTGATTATTTCATACGAACGCGTTCATCATATAGTTCACGTCAATTTGGACATGAGAAAAATTGCTGCAAAATGGATCCCCAAATGTTTGAATGTTGACCACAAGCGTGCAAGGGTAGAAGCATCGCGTTCGATCCGTGCTCGATTTGAAAACGATGTAGACTTCTTAAACCGAAGTATTACTATGGATGAGACTTGGGTACATTTCTACGATCCAGAAACAAAGCAACAATGGCGACACTCTGGTTCTCCAAGACCTAAGAAGTTTCGTGTCCAAAAACCTGCTGGAAAAGTTCTTGCTTCAGTTTTTTGGGATTGCCATGGAGTAATCATGATTGATTTTTTGGATAAGGGTCGAACAATAACTGGAGATTACTATTCGACATTACTGACCACTCCACGGGAAAATAATTAAAGAGAAAAGACGCGGAAAGCTATCCAAAGGTGTTTTGTTGTTGTAGGACAACGCCCCTGCACACAAATCTCATGTTGCAATGCAAAAAATTCGCGATTTAGGGTTTGAATTACTAGAACACCCCCCTCATTCACCATATTTGGCTCCGTCCGACTATCATCTCTTTCCTCAACTGAAAAAAAGTTAAAAAAGTCGTCAATTTTCTTCCAACGAGGAGGTAATAAAAGCTGTGGAGGTCTGGTTTGCAGAGAAAAAAGAAATTTTTTTTTTAAAGGTCTAGAGACATTACAGGTTCGCTGTAATAAATGTATCCAATTAAGAGGTGAATATGTTGGGTAATAAAATATTTTGACATTGAAATTTTGTTTGGTTCTATCCTCGTAAGTGATTTGTTTCAAGTACCTAATTCTTTGATAATTGTTATCTGTGATAAATAGGATGGAAACGAAGATGTTTTGTGCTGAATTTTAAATTTTCTCTGCGCTCGTTTTGTATTTAAAATTTTTTGCTGCCACTGACATAATTATCAAAGAAAAATTACGTATATATTTATGAATAGAGATAATTAATGTCGATAAGCCTTCTAGATTTACTGATTTTAATTAGAAAAATCACGAACATAATTGAGCTCACTAACAAGTGAAAGTGAAGTTTTATCAATTAACAAATTCTCTATTCAGTTTCTACGTTGTAAAATCAGTACCAACCTTCTTGATTTAATAAAGGATACTATTTAAAAAAAAAAAACATATAACGGTTGTATTAGTCTAAAGAGATGTCAATCAATGAGGTACATGTAAAAGATTTTATCATATTTGGACTTTCTTCTTCTTTCTCTTGAACACAACATCGGGACTACTTTCAATAAACTATACACTACGAGGGAGGTACTTGAAATCAATAAATTTGGAACTGATTTTTAATCATTCATATTTTAAAAAGAAGTACTTGTACTTTGGTTACCATATTAAGAAGAGGCAGAAAAAATGTGTAATTTGGTTCCCAATATTTTATATTCAGCTAATTTTTATGTGTAATTTAGTTCCCGAAGTACAATGTTTATGTTTTGTAACCGTTAATTCTCATCACATTCGTCTAAAGTCATTCGCTTCTCACCACTTTTCAGGACCATTTTAAAACTATATTTAGAGTAATCAATTATTAACAACTGTTTTTGCTGTCCACTTCAAATTATTTTGGGATTCATGGCGAGAATTTAACACAACTTCAAAGAAAACTGAACGTCTCAGAGGAAGTACAACTCTAAATAAAAGTAAGCACATAATATATACTTAGTTTACAATAAACTAAAATCAAACAAACAAGGGATTAAGTAGGTGCCTTTAATACGTATAGAAATGCCCGGGAACCAAATTACATATTATTAACAGTCATCTTACATTGAAATCTAATCTACTAGATACCTTTCGGGACCCAAAATACCAACACCCTCCAAACAGGAAACATCAGTTTCCACCTATAGCACATGCAGTCGATTTTCACTCACTCCTGTCCTGTAGAAAATATCTTAACGAAATACCAAATAATTAAAACTTTCAAATTGTAGGCCAGAGGTCACTAACAATTTATGTGAGTGTATATTATTTAATTCCGTGTATGTTTATTTTTATCACTGCTCTTACTTTCACTTAAGTCCAAATCCCATCAATAAATTGCAGTGAATAGAGTCACGTGACATTATAATATATTTCCACTGTTTTCTATACAAATATAATCGAAAGAAAACGAAATTCAGCTTTGTTAGATTCAACCAAGGTCGTAGTAATCAACTGCGGGACGGTCTGTATAGCAATCTCGAAGGTTAGGTTGTCTAAATAAAAAATAGACTTGTATTCCACGACAACGAAGGCCAGAAGAAGAAGTATCCCTGTAAGAAGAGGAGGAATCACAGGCCAGCCAAAGACTCATCAATTACCAGTCTCACTAATGAGTTTTATGGCTTTTCGTTTATATTATAATCACATCTTGGACTGAGGTAAACACCACAACACACATGGATGCACAAATCAATCTTTTTAGATGGTTTTTTATTTCGACATGGCTGTACATCTCGTGAACAATTTCGTGGAAACGTAAAAAGATCATTTTTCATTTTGTAAAAGGAAGTCCCATAGGGTTATATACTAACGCTGGTGGTTCTGTATTTATACAAAAGTCGAAACGTGATTATTATATTTTAAAAATGTCTTAACTTTGACGATTTATTCGATGAATTAGTTAACAATATTCAATTTGATTTCATTGTCAGTAGTAAGTGAAAAATTAGTCACAAGTAGCTTCAAAGAAAATCAGAAATGAAACGAACAAAGCATAAGAATACAGGAGGAGTAAAAATTGCAGCAAAATTAAAAGAAAAAGTCGAGATATGTGTTCAAAGATAAGGAAACATTATGTTGGAATAATATTCTGGAACCGGACCTAAGAATTAATGGTTTATAAGTATACCAGGTGTGGAAAAGAAAGGTATGCCCATACAGGATAGGCAATCCTCTATACGGACGACCTATCTATGGACAGCACAACTTTCCAAGAGGAAGTGACGATAATTCACCACTGCTTTCAACAAAAAAAAAAGGAAGTTGTCATCTTCACAGACCAGTCAATCTGCACTTAAGTCTCTCTATTCCATAGAGGTCAATTCTAAGCTAGTATGGGATAGTTAAGCGCACTTGGATGTCCTTGTAAAGTCAGGGTAGCATAGGAACCAGGTGACGTAAGTCATAAGGACAACGAAAGGCCGATTGAAATGGTCTTCTGCAGAATGTAATCTAAATTTAGGGGACCAAAATAGATCCAAATAGGTCGCAGTTGATTCGGTAAAATTGGTTATCTCCTCAAATCTGATTTAAGTATTTAGTAAAGGAAAAGGAAGTGATTTTTTAGATAATAAATAAAAGAAAACAAGAAAAATATTTCAGCAAAAACTTGTCGATGGTATTCAAAGAACAAAATGATGATCAGGAAAAAGTTAAAACGACCTTTTTTATAAAAAATGTTGTTCTAGATAATTAGATAATTCAGGAGAAAAAGGACACTGATAGAGCTACCAAATGGACAACAGTATGAAGCAGGCTTCTTTAAAGGATTGTCTGGTTTTATTTTTTGGTAGCCGAAAGTATTATACGAATATAAAAGGATGTGATAAAGTTACAGAAGAGGATAAATTTAGAATTTAGGAAGAAATGAAGGAAAATATTTGGAAAATATAATAATATTTCCTGACAAAAGGAAAGTGGAGAGAAAATAGCATGGACACAACACATAAAGAACACCAAAATATCAATTGGACAGTCAAAGAATTTTATTTACGGATAAAACCAATTAAATATACGAATCCAATTGCTATTACTTGTTTAATGTTAGTATTTTGCGAGATGAAAGCTTCATATAATCATACGAACAAAAAACGAATAGAAGAAAAACATAACGGCCAAGATGACTAACATAATCCTAATATTTGTAGCCCGAGGTGAGGTGAACTTGTTCTGCATTTTTTTATTTAAGTTAATTAATTTCAAAGAATGCACCTTCAAGATCAAATGAAACACTGTCCAACATGATTTTTGTTCGTTACAAGAAACATTCTACGTTAAGTTGAAATTTCTTTACAAAATTTGATGTCACTGTTTGGTCTAGCCAAAATACTACACATCAGGTAGGCATCACATAGATAGAAAACGTGACGCATAAAAAATGGGAGGACAGATGGAACAATGGAGAGAAGGGAAGGTGGACAAGGGAAATAATGAAGGACACGGAGAAGTGGTTGGACTGCAGGCATCGGGTACCGGATTATTTTCTATCGCAGGTTTTAACTGGACATGGTTGCTTCGCAAAGTACACTAAAAGAATTGGAAATACCCTAGATGATAACTGCGCGTACTGTCTGAGCATGGATGATGCGGAGCATACCTTGTTTAACTGTAATATATGGACATATGAACGGACAAATATGCAAAAACTAGGCCAAGTAATCGCCAGAGAAAATTTAATAGATGTAATGGTTGCAAAGGAGAAGTGCATGTAATAGGGGATATGTGAGATCGGTAATGGCAAAAAAGAACAGGAAGAGAGAGATAAGAGAATTGGGATAAGAGTAGACATTAAGACCTAGGGCTCTGACGTTATACTCGCAAGGGTGGTTCCAGAGCATCGGGATGCGAAAGGTGGGTATCGGGATGGTTTTGGTGCGGTCGGTTTTAGTCGCATTTCTTGCGTACGGGGTGGGTGGCCGAGTTAAGTGGTGAACCGGCTGGAGAGAATCCCACACCACCGGGGAAAGGTAGCACACAGTACCCGCAGAGCTGGATAAAGCGCTTTTGGAAAGTGCTTTAATGGAGTGCTTCAAGCCATGTGCTTCAATTACTTCTGGAAAAGAGTATTTGGTGCTTTGTAATTAAAGCACTTTGTACAAATGCTTGTGGCTTTCAAGCTTTTTAAGAAAAAAAGATAATTTTGTTATGTTACTTTGCTTTGTTTGTTTTGTATTCCTATTCTTTTATCACTATCACTAGTTTTCTTAAAATTGGTTCTTCTATTTTTTTTAAACGAGTTTTAAAGCTCATTTAAAAGGCTTCAAGTACTCTTAAAGGGCTTTAAGCACTTTCAAAGTGCTTTAAGCATGGAGTTTTATCAAATATTTTTAACGTTTTAAGGGCTTCAAATACTTTGAGTATAAGATGCTTGGTGCTTGACAGTAAAAGCACTTTTAAAATAAAAAGTATTTGGCACGTTTAACACTAAAGCACTCGATTGAAGTGCTTTGTGCTTGGTAATTGAAGCACTTTCAAAAATTGCTTTACCCAGCTCTGAGTACCCGGTGCCTGTGAGCAGGTTTCCACCCATCAAAAAAAAAGGTAGGCATCATAACAAATGCAGCTTCTGCAATTCTGACGATGATATGTATATGATATAAATAATTAGAAATATATTTTCATAATTTATTATTAAATAGTGGAATTAATAATTGGGACAGTTGGACGTATTGTAGGAACTTGTTTTGGAAGACTCTCACAATCGATTTTCTATTTTATTTCGAGATCGGAGAAAATGAAAAGCAACTATGTAAGGTTAGGTTAGGTTCTATGTGAGTGGAGCCTTCTCGACACCTCCACTGCTACCCCCGTTGGGTCTATTGTGGCTCACCCCTAGGGATTACAATTCACTCTACAAGCCTGTGCTTCTAACGAAGGCGGCCATAGTTGTATTTGGTGATACTTTTAAGGTACTGAAACCTAATATGTTATACCTTACCCTGCCCAAAGCTGGCATGAGCATAATATGTGCTTCGCAGTTTCGTCCTCCAAATTACAGAACCGACAATCCGAGGTCTGAACCAGATTCATCTTCTTTAGGTGGTCATTTAGCCGAAAATGTTCTTCCAGAGTGTCGGCATTCTCGTTGCCCTCCACTTCTCGATTACCCGGCACCCAGGTCAAAATGACTATGTTTTCCTTGCCTAGTATTTCAAGGGATTGTAGACCTTGCTAGTTTTCAAGTTAACACTACCAAATCTCCTTTATAATCATCTGCGAGCAGTGTATTGTTACATTTAATATAAATCTTCGTTATAATTAATTAACATTTGAAAATAAGATTATGACTAGGGTATTAACCGAATTACTCGACAAAACCAGTTTTTGTGTGTGAGTGTGTGTATGTAGAGTACCTATATTTATTAAATACTGACCACCGAAGTAAATTCAACGAAATATATACCTAGTTTGGCAGGTTCGTTTTATAACTACCCGCAAAATGATCCACTCGTAAAACGGCAAAAATCGCTTTTATACCCACTATAAAAGTTGGTAGTTAAAAGCGACGAGAAGGTAATGTAGGATAATTTTAATAAGCAATTTTGAAAAATTAATTAAAAAACAAATTATGATCAATTCAATTATAAAAACAACTAGTAAAACCAATTAAAATATTTTAAAAAGTTGAAAATTAACCAAAATATGTATAAATAGGAAGAATGAAATAGTTTGGTCAACAAAACAAAGTTAAAGTTGATACAGTAAGAAATGATATATATTTGAGTTGCCCCGTCGAGTAAAATATATAACTTTTCAAAGAAAATGGTTAAAGAGTTAACATTACCCGACTTGAAAGGAATTGCAAGGAACTGGGATAGGAGTGTACGGGCCAGGAACCACTCCGAAAGTATCTTTCAAGCGGAAATTCACGACATAGGAAGGTGGAGCAAGAAGAGTGTAGATTCTATGTTATGGAATAAGAAACCTCCATCCACATTCTTGCGGATTGCATAACAATTCAGACTAATAGGGCAAAACACCTCCTTCCGAGTTATTACGAAATTTTTGTGTTTAAATTACAACCAAACGTACAAACGCAAATCCTCATCCTTTGACGAATAATATTTCCGAAATGCCATTAAGCGATACACCAGATAAAATTCCTTAATCCTCTTTATTGCTTACGTTCATCAAATCGAAACGAAAGCAGCGGAGAAAAAAACAATATCGTTTTGAAGGTGTCGACAGTCAGTACGTCCATATTAATTTTGTAAAACGTATGTCCATTCAAGTATTCACCGCAGGGGTCTACAGTATTTGAATCCCACTGAGAACAAATATCTCGATAGTGCTGCCAGCGTAATGACTTAGAAATTGTAGGTCAAACGCTTTGGAGAAATTTTGATTGTGTTAAGACAGTTCGTTAAGGAAATTCGTCTAGATGTGCAATAAAAATTAAACGTTTTTTAATTGTTTAAATAAATTATCAATATTTTTTAATTAAAATTGGGTGGTGGTTGTAAAGTACGGTCCTGTAACGACTACAAGTCAAAATTCCTATATTTTAGCATCGCGAAAATCTTATCTGAACATCTCGCAAGCAAATGCCCACACTGATACCGGACAGAACGAGAAAAAAATAAAAAAAAACAGACTGAACGAAATCCCGAAAATTATCTAGACAAACTGCATTTTGCAGGCAAAATTTAAAATTTTAATCAAACTAAGCCTGATATATTTCGAAAATCACTACAACGCGAAGAGTGAGGTTGTCCTTGCGTTTGTTTTTTGTCCTGTTCTTGCACTTCTTTAAATACTAATAGGCCAAGTGATCGTATTAACCAAATGCGAAAAAATTAAGTCATTAAAAAATATAAAAAAGATTTAATTTCCAAAAATAATTAACAAAAAGAAAATTAACACACCACAAAGAACATTCAGAAGATAAAAATATGCTACATATACTATCCCTGAACAGTTTCGTCTTCATATCAAGGTCATCACAAGCATCCTTAAAGGACCAGGATCTAGCTAGAGAGAGCAAGGTACATAGCATCTGAACACCTTGATAGTATGAACATCCAAAGCATCCTCAAGGCACCAAGAACAAAAGAGCAAGCTAATAGCAGCAAGGTATCGAAGGACATCATGATGTTTGCGTCAAAGATAGTATGAACATCCACATAAAGGATCAAGCTGAGAAAATATTAAGTATGAAACCGTGTACTGATTGGATACCATCCCTAGAGGATTATAGTTACCTACCTAGTAAAATTCAATCACCAGAGATAAAAGAACCCATTGGATTGAAGCTTAAAGAATCCTGAAGGCTACAGTCATGTAAAGTTGGGGCTGTACTAATAATGACATTTATATTTTAGTGAACGTTGGACCATCGACTAGCCTAATGCTTAAAAACCATGTGGGTGACAAATTAAAATCAAGGTCGCAGTGAGCATAATACATTTTTATTCAATTCATTAATTTTTATGTCTTGTTAATGCTAATAAATTGTTATTAGCATATTTACCAGCACATGCTTTAAATGTATCATATAGTAGAAAAAATGGGATATATTTTGATATATCCTCTTCAGACACAATTAACTGACCTATAATGAGAAGATTTTATGTTAATATCCATATCTTATGACAACCTAGTAAATCTATAAAAGTGAAATTCGAAATAAAATGTTTATTCCCACAATTTAGATTTTTCAGGATTGGTCTTAAAGTCTAGTTGCTGCTAGAATCTGCTCCGAAGCATCATAACATTATTAAGGGTTATATATTCTGGACAGGATTTGGCTGGTAGCTGTCTAGAGGAAGATAAATCGGTGGAACACATTCTAGGTTACTGCGTGGCAACTCAACGATTCATATCATAGATAGATTTGCCCCTACATAGATTATCATATTCCTTTATTCCTTCCGAAGATTCACTTTGAAACAGTTCACGGCTCTAAGCAGACCACTCATAGAAACTATGAGTAACTTCATGCTAAAAACTTGTTTTTGCTATTTTTCTCCCAGCTGGCCATGAGAGCCAATAGAAATAGTACAGAATATTCTGCGTGGCAGCTGAACAATTCAGACCAGTGCTTCCGGGATATGAAGGTAGACTTACCTCTACAGATTGTCATACTCCTTCCTTCCTTGCGAAGATTCACCTTGAGACAGTGCATGGCTCTAAACAAACCACTCATTGAAACCAACTGTTTGAGTAACTCATTTTTGCTTTTTTTCTCCCAGTTGGCGACGAGAGCCAATAGAAATAGTACAGAATGTTCCTCTTTGTGCCCAATACAACACTATCCACTATGTTATTAAGGTTTAACGAAAATAGTCACAATTCAGCTAGTTTAATTCAAAATTTCCATGGTATTTGCTGTATTTAAAATAAAATGAGAGGCTTGTACACATTTTGCAGTATGTCAGCTTTCAAAGTAGCTTAAGGAGTAGTATCATAACAAAAAAATTAATGAGTGAAACAAATCCTCTTGAAAAACCTTTTAAGTACGTTATAATATCGTCGTCGATATGAATATCAAGCATTTTAACTAATACTAATCGAAAATTTCTCTCATTCGAACCGATTGAAATCACCGCCTAGAGGCAGAACCTGCCGCGTCGATGTCGAGAAAGTGTATTCGACCTCTTAAATTGTGTTGTTTTGAGATGACTGAAAAACTGGACTCATAAACCAACGAAAGTATGTTCTACAACTCCGCAGTTGAAAAGTGGACATAGCCATCTTTACAAAACGGGAAGGAGAGTCGAAAATATACAAGAAACGTTTGTATATCAGTGACGGACATCGGCCACCGGGTGCTTATTTAATCACACAAAGTATCTGCAGATTGGACTTTTTATAAAAATTGGCAACATAGCTATTAGTTAGGGGTGGTCTGTTATGGATTATCGCGGCAAGACAGCTTTATATATGGTTAACTCATAAAATAGATATAATAAAGAAATAGATATCCAATTATCAAACCAATTTTATTTGGCATAACATTTGCTCTTATTGGCATGTCCCCAGATCAGATTTAGACTGGTTGGAACTGCCTACAAAAACTCTTAACCCTTCAAACCATGTATGCCTGTAAGATGGGGTGACACTCACTGAGACCTAAAAGATCTATTGTGCCCCATTACTTTTAGTTAGTTACTGTGGAAAGTCTCAGAGAATAGTAGCTCCTCAAGTCCTATTTTCCTGAAGACCTCTCAAACCGTGATAGAGTAACTCTTGATTGAGTCCCAGGGCACAAGGGTATTGCAGGCAATGAAACGGCAAAGCTAGGGTCTGAAACTGCATTTATTGGTTCTGAACCAGAATTTAGAATATCATAAGCCCAAATATCCAAGAAAGACCTAGTGACAAGACTGTTGAGCCTGTTACGGGCCACTATCTCTTCACATAAACGGTAAAACCAAAAGCACAAAAAGCATAAAAGCTGACGTATCGAGCCTCTGAGGCAAATTAACACTTACCTACTAGCAATTGACGACAAGATACAACCTTCAAGACTTGAGAAACTAGCCTCTATATGCTCTTCAGGAGCAAAGGTAAAAGGGGATACAAAAGATCTCTTAGTTCTCAGTGAATGTCACTATTAAAAAAATGTCAGAATAACCTTTTCATCGTAATATTGTGCTCAGAATGAAACAGTTGATTTAATTTTAGTTTAAATAAGGCCGCCACTGAAACATTTGTCTTATCCCAAATCTTTTAACGCTCACCACGGCATAAAAAAACCTCTTTTTCATAAAAGAGAAAGTCACCGATAAAGGTAAGGCCCATTTTTTGCCTCTTCTCGTTGGTTTTTGAATCGTACACCGCGCTATAGATTTTTTGGTTTCGTGAAATCCGACAAGAATTAATTAATTTTTTTTTTTTGAGTTTTCATGGTTTTCGAATCGGGGTCTAGGTGAAGAGAAAGCGAGAGCACGACATATACGAGGCGTCATGAAACAAGAATTAAAAAATCAAAACTAACATGTGGCAGTGGCAAATCTGCTTTTTTTGTTAGTTAAGGAGAAAGCGTGATAATTTGGTCAATCGGATCAGCCGAAGAATATGTTAAAACGTTTAATGGATTTGCGATAAACCAGATATAAGCAAAAGCTATTTTACTCCATCAAATTCATATACATATAATGTACTTAGGATGAGAAATATAGTAGGTACCTTCCATTTCCTATTTTGGTTTTTATCTCATAAAAACAGCACCAAGCTGCTTCTTAATTAAAATCGGGAGAATAATTATTCTTAGATTGCCTTTTTCACAAATATAAAGATTTTTGTCTTCAAACCGTTCAAACCATTATTTTCCCGTAGCTTTGTTGTTTTTTTAAGGCATTTCTTTCGAAACCCTGGTAATGTCTTTAAGTTTCTAACTATATTTCTACCACCTACATGAATATTTAAAGCAACCTTTAATCTCTCTTTCACTTTTCAACCTTTGGTAGTAAATTTTGATATCTGCAGGCTTCAACTTAGGTAAATGTCCCTCTTCTATCCAATAATCTCCTGGTGCTATGCAATTCGCAAGTATGTGGATGGAGGTTTCTTCTTCCATTCCACAGAATCTACATTCTTCTTCCGCCACCACTTTGAGCTTTTCCAGGTGCCCGTTCAGGCGGAAATGTCCCGTTAGAATCCATGTTAAAACTCTTACAGCCAGTTTCACAATCGGTGGTAAGCTCTTAGGGTTAAGTAACCTTAACCGAGACGCTAACCAATAGAACTGATCATCATTTAACTAAGCAGATAGCTTATGAAATTGTATTAACTTTTGTTGCGTTGGTATGAAAACCATCGATAGTATGGTGTTCTATGTCAAATGAAAGGAAAAAGAAGACCTTTGGAGGTTATGTTTTACTGAATCACTACCAACGTGCAAAAAGAACATCATTTCTGTAATCAAGGAGAATTTCAATGAAAAAAATGTAGGATGCGAAATAACCTCAATTTCTTCCAACAAACTTTCTACTGCTCTTTTGGACAAACGAAATCTGCAAAAAAAATCGTGATTGTCGAATTCTTCGAAATAATCACGTCCTGGACGAATTATTTTTGGTCGTCAGGCTTCATCGTCGCCACTATAGGCTTTGGCATCGTAATCGTTCATATTTCTAATTGTTTGTAATGAAAAATAACAATATAGTCTTAAAATATGACAGTTAGATGCAGTTGACAACCATAAATAAGGTTAGATTTCCTTGGTTACCCGTACTTTGGGTTCCAGTTAAATATTTTAATGACCACATATTGTGAAACCCAAATTTTATCGTAAACGATGGTTACTTCTTAACCATGAGGTAACCTAATATTATGAAACTGTCTGTTAGTGTATTTTTACTTTGACTTAAGCATTAAATCAGAATCTTTGATTGTCTAATCCCTACTAGATCTTTCCAATGGTCAGATCTCTTTTCTTCGCCTTCGCCTATTTATTTCAATATTACATTGGAGCTAATATTGCAAAAGGGTTCCGGCCCCCAAAAGGGTCTTTCAGTCCCCCTCTTTGCTAGTCCATCTGCTATTGCATTTCCTTCTATTCCAGTGTGTCCTGGAATCCACAGTAAGGTTACTATATTGTTCTCGACTAGTTTATTGAGCATTCCCACAACATTTTTGAATTGATTACATAAGAGCTTAGTGATTTAATGGTTGCTTGACTATCCGACATTATGATAATGTTTTGCCTTCTATACCCTTGGTGCTTAGGTATTTTAAAAGCTATATATGTCTGTTTATAATAAAAAGGATAATTAAATCAATACAAGACAACCAAACTACAAATCTATTCAAATAATTTATCCTCATAGCGACTGTCATTAGTGTCAACTTGTCAGTTGTCCTATTAATATTTATTTCTGTGGTTTCAAACCGTACATAGCTACGAAAAGATTTTTATTCTGAAAGTGGAGAATAGTGTTAAGTTCTCAAACAAATTTGTAAATATGTCTAAAATAAAGATGTTAAAGAGCAGGTAATTTCAGTAATTTTGTTCGAAGATCTTTACCGTCCGATACGGTAACAGTAATAATAAAATTATGTCGAAGTGAAGAGGATTAAAATAGAGAGACAGAAATAAAAAAATAGGTTTACCTGTATAAGAGCTTTGGCAAATATAAGTCCTTTATTGAAAGTAGTGCCGAAAAGACCTCACAAGTTAAATTTATTTGTCGGCTTTTATCGGTCCCTTTTTTATTAGACAAATTGTGTGAAATTATAGAAATATTTTAGGAGCTTTGGTGGTAGAAAAAAGTACTTGGGGTATTTCCCCAACTACCTCATAATATACTCAAAAAATATAAAGAAAACAAAATAAATCAATATTTATTTATTAAAAATCCCATTTGATAACCGAAAGTTTTAAATAAAATCGAGTTGATTATTCAGATTGCGAAATTATTATATGAACTTCTGAACTAAACACAAGATGAAGCCAATGATTCGAATTAACAATATGACTAGTCGTGTTGAGAATGTTCCTAATATCTTCCCATCACGCAATCTTATAATTTATAGAGAATGCTAGAAGAATGTTAGAACCGCTTGTCTACGTTACGTCAAAATCGTAATTTAAAAGTTATTATGATGGTTTTGTAGTCGGCGGAATTTATAATGTTAATAATTTATTATGTATGATACTCAGTAATGTTTAAAATTGACATATTGTACACCAAAATCGGTAGCCATTTTTAGTCCAAAAAAATCGCCAGGTTCTACTTAACCACAGAGATATGACTGAATTGAAGCTATAGCAAATAACTGTCTATTTGAAACACTAGACAAGGAGAACAGATTCATTTTGACCTGGGTGCCGGGGCATCGAGGAGTGGAGGGCAACGAGAACGTCGACACTCTGGCAAAAAAGGTATCAGAGTCTCTATTTATCGGACCTGAAGCATTTTTTGGCATTGCGGAAAGAACTGCTATATCAGACATACCTACGCGGGTGGAGATGAAAACAGTCACGTACTGGGCAGACATACCGAGGCTCTCTCACTCGAAAGCGTTCATATACAACCCTTCGAGTACAAAAAATAAGCAGATCCTGGAATCGAGTAGAACATATTATGCTCATGCCCAGCTTTAGGCAGGGTAAGATATAACATATTCGGTTTTAGTACCTTAGAGCCGAACGACTCCAAATAGTATCACCAAATACAACCATGGACTTCGTCAGACCCAATGGGGGTCTGACGAATAGACCCAATGGGGGTCGCAGTGGAGGTGGCGAGAAGGCCCAACTCACATAGAATCTAACCTAAGCTATAGTAGAGGTCAATAGATTCCAACTTCTTTCAAATAAGGACCTAAAATCCTCTGAAGAAGTGTCTATGTATAAAAAAATAGTTACAAAACAAAGAAAACTCGTTTCACAACGGTTTAATGAACTCATCAAAAGTGAATTAGTTTTTAATTGGCCAGTTTGCAATATAATAATTATTGTTGTATCATAAAACCAACGGAATTATTTTTTAAATGAAAAAAAAAACTGTAACTTAAACAGAATCCAACGTGAAATCTACATAAAACAATTGATGTGCTAATGTCGTTATAATCGCCCACTTCTTTTTCAAATCGCAGCACCATCATGTCACAATGGTTTTTCTTCTAAGTTTTTTTTGTGTTCCGTGACAACTGTTCTCATGACGTCGTTGAATGTAGACGTGGTTATAATTTTCGATTCAAATGTAAGATAATAATAATAACAATTTTCAGTAATGTTTGTTAGCACGCGAGACAATCATTGATCCTGATTCCATTGTTAATGTCACTATAATGAGAAGTAGTTGTTCCCATGCACGAAATTTTCATAAGAAGACTTCAAGATAAACGAACAATACAAGGAGTAGTTAAAAAATATTATTTAAAAATAAAATATACTCAGCAGCAGCATCACAAAAGTTAAGAGAATAAAATACCAGTGGGAAACATCCTCTAAGACACTAAGAACAGGAGTAGAGCAAAATATGTCATGTATAAGAAACAGTAACGGTAACAGAAGAAAGAGAAATTATTGGGAAAAATGGGGAAATACTACTGGGTATTTAATGACCTGCCAGTATTGGAAGAAGGCATGAAAGACAATAGGGAAGAAGAAAACGATATTAACAAAGCAATATATAAAGAAGAATCAGAAATATTAATCAAGGATCTAAAAAATAAAACCACACTCATCAACCTAATTTTACTCAGCACATTTTAAGTTTGATTTCTCACTGTAGAACTAACAAGAGCATGCAAAGCTTTTGTAGAGACGACAGAGATAGCGAGCTTGAGAGTAAATGCAGAATAGTCAGTTTTTGAAAATGACAACCCCACAAAGAAAAGAAACAAAGATAAATTTTGTTGTAGAGCTGAACGGACAGAGATCAATATTTATCTAAGTACAGTTATTAATGAGGATGGCAATGAGGAGATGAACATAGAAACAAGACTAACAAAAAGATGTAAACAGGCAGGAGCCCTAAATAGAATAATAACTTCAAAGAAGGTAGCTAGAAAGAACAAGTTACATCTCTATACAAAACAGTTATTAGACCAACGCGCAACGGCACTATACGGTAGTGAAACTTGGATATTGAGTAAAGAAAAGGAAAATGAAGTAAACATATGGGAAAAGGAAAATACTCAGAGGGATATTAGGAGGGAATAAAGAAAAAGGGGTATAAAAGATATAAGAGGTTTTTTTGGAGAACAAGAAATGACAGCGTAATAAGAATGATAAAAAAAATGATTGACATAGACATAGAAGGAACTCGGAAACGAGGAAGACCAAAAAGAAGGTGGTATGATGAAGCCATTGAAGACCTAAAAGAGGGAGGAATACCGAACTGGAAGGCGAAAGCAAAAGATAGAAAACAATAGGAGGAAATTATCACAAATCCTTAATGTTTTTAAAATTTAATACTAAATAAACATTCTATATAAGAGTATTCCAGTTCACATGAAGTTTTGTAATTTGTTCTCATTTTAATTGAGTTATTAGTTACAAAGCTTTCACACAACAAAGAGCTCATTTTCAAACAAAATTCAATATGCGATTGATCGTGTAAATGATGACTGTTTCATAAAAAGCAATTTTGAATCACCTTTAAAAATGACCTGGATCTGGTTTTGAGATTTGTTCGAACGATAGCAAGTACTATATTTTATTTCCCAATCATTTTCCGAACGAGCTGGGGGTTTATATATTTCCTTTTTTCCAATAAAAAACTTTTAAGTCTACCATATTTCTATTTTATAGCCTGATGATGGTAATATCTGACCGAAACTAGTAGCAGCAAGTTGATTGGTCCTACTTGGGACAAATAAATTACATTGTGGTTTGACTTGGAGTTTTATTAAACCCAGCTGGTAGTAGAAATTTGATCGATCATTTTAAACGGCTTCCCCGTTGAATTCATATCGATGTTTGTGATTATCTAACCTCTTATTTACCCCGAGGTTCAGCATCGCTTTATACGATCTATTGACCTGCTTGGCGTGATGAAACAGAGGATTACTATTGTTATCTTACTTTTATGGCTATTTAAAGACCAGAAGAGGCGAAAGAAGTAGAAGAAGATATTATTGGTTAGATTGTATGAAGAAGAAACTATAGAAATATTATAGTTTGTTGTCGTTACTGGTAATAATAATAATATACACAAGAAAATTGATTTAAAATTGTTTCTTTTTTATCTGTTGGGAAAAAACATTTTGAGAATAATCACGAGTCTGTTTTATTTCTTGTTTATTCGACGTTTATCTATGTCTCTTTCTGATCTCTCCCATCTTCTGATTTCCCTTTTTTACTTCTTCTTCAGGAAAATTGGTTTATTCTTACACATCTTTTAAGTTCGTCCTAAGCCTGCTTAATAGGACAAATATCAAGGCATGGAATATCAATCTTTTAGAGGTATTGTGCTCTCACTTTTGATTCTGCTCTGACTCTTGCTGGGTGTGGTCGAGTGTTATCTTGCCTTAGCAAAACCATTGAGAACAAACCCAACTCCTCTTGGACTCCTAGGATCTATGTGCTGTCAATGCGGGACATGATTCGTCTCAAAAGAAACATCTGCTCAAAGCATCAATGAGATTCTCACAAAAGCAGCCCGAGGTGACCGAGAGCAGGCGGCATATCGTTCTCCAGCTCTCCTATAGGCCTTATTTCACTTATCTTTGCCATAAATACACATGAATAATACATTTCTCTAATCGACCAATTGAATTGTTCATTAGCAAGTTAGTAAGAGCGTTTCGGTTAGACTACAAGGTAAAGGTATCCAGTACTTCACTCCCAACCTTTGTCGGATAGTAGAAGTTCCATGAGCATGCTGAAGGCCACTTTGGTAGCAATATTTTTTGCAAGTGATAATAGTTGGCCGCAAGAAACTGTTGGTGTGTTCTTTGCTCAGTCGAGCAGCTAACATTTGATTGCCTTGCCATATCCCGTTGATTCACTCCACTTTCTGCAATGATACAATGTCTCTCTTCTCTTTGTCGCCGTCTGTGTTTTTAATCATGTGGTAACATGTTCTTTCAGCTCGTCATCATCATTGAAGTATTGACCAAGAAAATAGTTTAGGTGTAAGGAGCGAGATCCGACATCATAAAAAAAATAGAAATAGAAACGGAACTTATTTTGTGGATATACCTTAAACAATCTTGTTTTTAAAATTGTATACAACAAAAGACAAAAAAAAAACATAAATTGAACATTTAATTAATCATCAATGAATTGATTAGTTTAAAAACTAACATAGTATTTAAATAAACAAATAAATTGCGAAATAAACTAAAACTTTCTCTTAACGCCCACTTAAATATATTTGATTGGAATAAACATTTAGTCTGACGGTTAGCAATGTTTTTTTATTAGACTATAAAGTATTCTTATCTCTGTCTTACATATTTTTAGTGGGTTCGGCTAAACACAAGACAAATGGTTAATATAAATCACGATATTAATTTGAATAGAAATGATACACAATTTCGTTCACTTTATAAGTTCAACAAATTTAGAGCAAATTTTTGGTTTCCCTTTTTTTTATTGGAAGCTTA
The DNA here is from genome assembly GCA_949126875.1 of Lochmaea capreae. Taxonomy (NCBI): domain Eukaryota; kingdom Metazoa; phylum Arthropoda; class Insecta; order Coleoptera; family Chrysomelidae; genus Lochmaea; species Lochmaea capreae. The sequence continues at coordinate 5,390,774 of OX421406.1, read as the reverse complement.
TTTTTTATTAACGGTTTTTCGACAAAAGGTTATTCTTGGTAAAAGTTTGTGCATCCCCTAAAACCAAACATGCGCCTACTAAATATTATTGTAAAACACCCATAATATACGAGGAGTATTCGAAATTTTGTTACCCTTATTTTTGAGAATTTCGTTACCGACATGTACTCTGTACTCAAATAACAGCCCGGTGTAGCATGAATGGCTGACCCGGTCGGCGCACGCTGAGAACGATGCGGCACGGACACGGCCCGGCCTCGGCACGGTGTAACGTGAATAATCCTTAATTCTACTCACAACTATAAGTAAGAAGCAAGCAGTAGAAATTAATGATCTTAGAAGAGCTATAAAAGTCACTAAGAGAGAGGCTGAGGAATATAGATATGAGAAAAGTCCTAGAGATACAATCCACATTAGAATTTATAGAAGAGAGACAGCTAGATTGGTAGGGACATTTGCAGCTAATGAACGAAAAAAGATCAGTAAAAAGAGTTTGGAAAGCAAAAATACAAAATAACAAGAAAATGGGCAGGCCAAGAAAAACTTGGGAGAAAATAATAAGAGATGTATTGAATAAAAGAGATAGAAGTTGTAAACAAACAGCGGAATTGGCACAAAAAAGAAAAGAATGGAAGAAATTTGCACATAAATAATTGCACTATACCCTACCTACACCATCAAAACGTGGAAGGGTTTACTGACTATATATATATTATACAAATCATTTTTCCAATATTTTAATTGATATTATTGATTAAATGAAACATTGAATTGTTATGAAAAGTCTTTAAGAAGGTCGATCTGAACATCTATTAAGGATGTGTGGTATAATTAGGTCCAAATGTAGTTTAAGCATGCGCCATTCTCGGAAATAGACATCACGACGATTCTAAAAAGCGATCCAATAAAAAAGTGCGAGTAACTTCATCACAGCATCGCGGATAATTAACAAAACGGTTACAGAAATAAAAGTAAGAGTTGCGCAGTTGCAGAAAATGACTGTTAATTGGACAGTCGGTATGACACGCCAGATTACCGCGAACAGACCAGATATGTGACATATTTCAAGTGCTTCACTTCGAGTTGACACACGTAATAAGGACATTAATAGACCCAATGGACTGACGACCATGTTCTACTACTTGTGATGGTCTCTGTGTGAGTGTGTGTGTGTGCGTATGTATTTTCTATATACTTGTTTGTTTGGTTTTTTTTATACTTTTGTACAGTTAACCATCTATAATATACTTATGTAGTTCGAGAACGTTTTTTTATATTGCGGTAGCGATGTTGCCAAGAGATTATTTCACTGAAATGTTACAGCAAATAGTTTGAGGTTTTATAAAAAAAAATTATAATTTTTGGTAAAGTTGATTCATAAATGCGGCAGAGTATTCAATATTCGTGACCTTTAGAAAACCAATACAGGATGAACTATCCAAGTAATATTGAAATTTCGTGATCATGAATTTATCTTAAATTTCCGTGTCGGGCAGGTAGCTTTACCCCATATTAGGACGAGTTTAGGGTCATTGCTATAGATTGAAAATTAATTTATTACTGTAGTTAGTGACGTGTTTTGAACGTTTTGAATAAATCTGAATTGTACACATTTTAAATCGGAACGATTCATTCATAACTGATATTAGTAGGTTTTTGGAATCTGACCAATTGACTGATTTGATGCTCCGCCGGATGTATTAATAAACGATAGTGAAAAACTAGCGTTTTTTTCACTTTTTTACATGCCAATAACATAATTTGGTTCCAGCCTCAAAAATGTCATTGGTAATTTGGTTCCCGGCCATTGCTATATTAGGGTACGGACAGAAAGAAAGCGGGTTGCCTGCTCGCTGGTTATCGGCGCCGAAAGACGGCGCCGGTGTAGGCAGGTTAGCGCCCAGAAAGAAAGCGTAAACATGCTACTTGTTTTCGCAGATTATTTTAGTACCTAGTTGAAAGTGAAGCAAAAATGTCGTCCTCATCCGATGAAGAAATTCTATTGAACAATCCGTTTTTAAGATTGAGGAGACCGAAAACAGGCATTCATCCTATCAATCAGAACCGGACACAATTTGGAGAATATCACACATTATTTAAAGAGTTACAAGGATATCCAGATCGTTTTTTTAGTTATATGCGAATGAATCTAGACACGTTTACCTACCATCTTGGATGTTCACTTTCTCGGCAATCTTTTTCCAACACTTCTCAACAACATGTCTATTACTGTGATTTTTTCACGTTTGTCCCATACAGGGATTTGTTTAAAAACTGCAGAAATCAATGTTTCCGTATCCATTGCCTGCTCGCTTATAATTAAATATTCATTCCGGTAAAATGCCAGCAGCTTGCTACACGCGCCGACAAGCTTCAGCCTGTTTTGTCTCTGTGCGTCCACGTTTAATACGCATACTGATTTTAGGCGCCGATAACCAGCGAGCAGGCAACCCGCTTTCTTTCTGTCCGTACCCTAAAAGGCATTACCTGCGTAATCCCTATTCCTTTTATTATAGTTTAGAAATAGAGAGAGAGTAAGAAACAAACTGTATTGATAATATTGGAACATCTAAAGGCCATCGACCAAAGTCTTTCAGCCCGTTTACAAAGTTTTTATAGAATTTTTCTAAACCTAACATATGAAATATGGGGTGCAAGAGAAGATCACGATCTCTCTAAGCCTAGGGAAACATGCCACTGTGTTCCAGGCAGAGGTAATGGTGGTGCAAAGCTGTGCAGAAGAGTTGAAGAGACGGGAGGTGGATAACCAAAGAATCGTCAACTACTCCGACAGCCATGCTGTACTAAAGGCGATAATCTGGTGTGGGAGAGTCGCAAGGCCCTCAACAGACTAGGTAGTCATAATAGAGTGACCCTAGCCTGGGTGCCAGGTCACCAAGGAATAAAAGGCAATGAAAAGGCTGATGAATTACAACAGTGGTAATTATAATATTACAATGGCTCCATAAAATATCGATAAGTACAAATTATAAACAAGTTAGGAAGGAAAGGCTTGGAGGAAATTTGCTTATTGATTTAATATAAAGAGGTTCTATTCCAGTTTTAATATAAAGAAGTCTATTTGGTGGGTTATGTAGGAATCTCGTTTCTGTTATTTTCCGGAGTCTGGTTGTTTCATCTACTTTTATATTGTTATAAAAACTAAATGCTTTCCTGGAACCAAATTACTAATAAAGGTAACCTGAAAATGTTGGGATCCAAATTACACATTTTTTCTGACCCTTCATAATATGGGAACCAAATTACATATACCCCTGTAGATATCCTTGTTTGTAAAAAGTTCAATTATAAAGTCCATATTAAAAACCCAAATTCCAGTATTTTTTTTTCATCAACTATTTGCTACACACGTAATATCTAATTTATTTTTTCTCAGTTCATTGTACAAGATGTTACATAAACGAAAATGAAACCGTCATGTGCCACCTTCACGGGTCAAAATCCTGGCTCTCACCAGGGGGCCATATACCTGTGAAATATATCCTCGAAATGCATAAATTTATCATTGGGTTCATACCGAACAATACAAACTACTTACCTCACTCTTTGAAATGGTGAAAATGTGTGTGTTATGGTTTCGGGCTATTATAATAGATAGAAAGGAATTTGAAAAAAAAAGATTTACGACTTTCGATGTCTATAAAAGATAGAAACGCTGCCGTTATATATTGTTATAGAAAAGTATTTTGACATTGGTATGTTCTAATAACATGTGTTTTTTCTATCAGCAACAATGATACAAACAAAAAAAATCACAGGGTTCTAAACATTGACAATAAGTGCGTTCTTTTTGACTGAGATCTCAGCTTACTTCAGTTAACGTGATAGGAGATAATAAAGTGACCAAAAAGAACGACGAAATTCCAAAAAAGTTTTAAAATATAAGACAGATTTGTATTAGCATTTAATAAAATTTTTATTTCCATAATTGGATAGATAATATTCACTCAAAATCTAAAAAAATTAGATGATGTATTATGTTGTTTAAAAGCCAAACAAATCACATATAGTTTGGAAAGTTTATCTGAAGCTACTCGGCGTCGGTAAGGGGCGAGGAAACATGGCGGATATCTGTCAAAAACGTACCAATGGCGTACGGTACCTATTTTATAAAAGTATTAAAAATAATAATGATTATTATATAATAATTATATATAGAAACTGATTTTTGCTTTGCTTTAAAGATAAGGTATTTCTCAAAACATGGTATTTGTTAAAAACAAATAATGTTAAGAATCGTACTACACTGTGAATTGCTTCTTCAGCTCGCTATTACTGGCTCTTTGCATAAACTAGAGAGATGTTTAAGGGAAGGAAATGAGTCCTCTCTGAACTGATAAGTTGGGGGAGTATGGTAGCCTCACAGCACTTTGTGCATCCTCCTGGTAGTCTCTCTCAGTACGTCAATCAGCTTATGCTTTTAACATGGCTGATAACGTCCCCGAGAGGAACTTCACATTGTTCGTTCGTAGATATTTTAACATAAACAAGAGGGACGGGCTAATTTACAAAAGTATGGCTGGTGTTACTTAAATCGAATCAAAGAAAAGAAAACTCAACCTCAAAACCATTAAACCTGATGGGAACGACGTTGAATGGAGACAAGAAGTCAAATATCTAGGTTTGACTCTAGACGGCAAACTCCTGTGGAACAAACACGAGAAGGAGATTACATACAAAGCAAAAATGGCTCTAATGGTGTGCAGGAATCTGGCAGGGAGAAACTGGGGTTGTGACCCAAAAATCCTGAGCTGGATGTACACTGCCATAGTGAGACCAATCATCACTTATGGAGCCATTGCGTGGAGTAGTAGAACTAGCCTCTTGACGACGAGAGAAAACCTCTCCAAAATTCAAAGACTAGCCTGTATATGCATAACAGGAGCAATGAGTACATGCCCAACGGCAGCAATGGAAGTGATTCTCAACCTCACACCATTAATGGTGGTGGAGAGTGTTGCAGAAAGAACAAGATACAGACTAAGTAGAGAGGGTATCATTAAAAAAAAACCACCTCTTCACTTCTTAGAAATCGGACAACTTGGGACATGCCACAAGATGGTATGATGAAAAAAAATAATTTTTCAAAGAAATTCGTTACGGAATTATGCAACAAGAAGGAATGGGGTCCAAATACCATTTCCAGACTTGGAAAAAATGCCAGTCAATGGTACACAGACGGCTCAAAAGCAATAGAAGGAACTGGGATAGGAGTGTACGGGCCAGGAACCAAACACTCTGAAAGCTCTGAAAGAAGATTGTAGATTTTGTGGAATGGAAGAAGAAACCTCCATCCACATACTTGCTAACTGCACAGTATTTCAGAATCCTACGGTACAGTACCTGGGAGACTACTGGATAGAAGAGGGACAGTTACCTAAGTTGAGGCCTGCAGATATCCTAAAATTCCTCCGGGAAATAGGACTAAAGGAGCTACTAGTATCTGAGACTCTCCTCATAAACTAAGTAGAAGTAAGGGGGCACAATAGATCTTTTAGGTCTCAGTGAATGTTACCCCAAAATACATACATACATACATACTCAAATCTCATCTTCCTGTTCACAGCCTGGACATAAGGATGTGTCTGATAGCTTTATTCTATGAAGATGTTTGATTAATTGACAATGTTTTAGCATTCCGTTTGTAAAACGTAGGTTCCGCCAGTTCATTGTCAAGAATATTGAACTCCTTTTGAGTACTTGTTCACGCACTAGGCTTGCCACTACTAAAAATGTTGCAGGCAGGTTCAAAAAGTTTTTGAGCTGCTGCTTTCCTAGCCAGCGCATCAGCGGTTACCTTCAAACTATCCGTGGCATTTGGTTCATGACTGTGTTACTACTAGGTACATTGCTGTTTTTCGCCTCAACCAAGGCATGGTAATAATTACGTCTATTTTGAGAACAAATGTATCAAAAAACTATAGGAGTGCTAGAGTGAATGTATCACTGTCGAATTTCCAGTTGGACCTGAGAATTTATAACTTTTATGTATTATTGAATATTGTACGCACTTTTTAATCGTATGTACAAAACCTTTTATTACAATAAATTTGTTAACCAAAGAAATTAAAAAGTTACAATGTATTCATGTTTGCATTATCTCTACATACAACTAAAAGAGATACAACAACAACGTTCTTGCTATCAAGAAGATCGTAAGATATCTTTCAACAAACATCTTGTACTCATATAACGGTAGATTAAAAACGGCGACTTCGAAGTCGTAGATTCTTTTCAATAACAGATGGAGTTAATATTATTCCCGTGTGTTGGAAAAAATGAGAGTACTTTAAGATAACTAAAAGTTATTAAAATGGACTGTAGTATAAACAGGACACGCGACGGGATGACTAAATAATAGATTAATATATGGACCAGTTAACAAACAACCTTAAAACGTTATAGAAATGTAATAATTTGATTGATTCTTGATTGATCATAGTGATGCCATCTAGTAGTAAACTGTTCTTACATTTATGTAAACATTCAAGTCTACATAATATACATTACATCACCAACACTTTCCATAACATTATACAGTCAATAGTGCATTAAACTAATACAAATTTGTATGAATTACTTGCTTCAGAGCACAATTAAAACTATACAAGGTGTAGAATTGCGTGAAAATCGGTATAACACTAGTAAAAGTGTTAAAACACTGAATTTCATCGGACCGTAAATAATAAATATTCTATACTATACTAATTATTGTTCCAAGTACCTAAAGAATATTTCACAATATTCCGTTGACTACGCATCTGGCCTTAATAATTACTTTTTTCTTATTTTTTTGGGAATCAAACCACTATAATGTTTTTTATTTTTTATTTCGACGTTTCAGTAGCGTTCCAGCTACCGTTGTCAAGATTAACTATTTATAGAATAAAAACAATTTTTTGGTCCCTATCTGACACAACGAAAAAAATTTGACAACTAGACAATCAATAATATTTTGAAGTTTAAGACTACAAAACTTTGTTGTCAAATTTTATTAAGGTCCATTCATAGTAGATCACACCTCTGGTAAAATGTGAAATAAAATATTTTATTTTATGACATTCTAACGATATGTAGTCCACTAGAAATGGAATCCAGTGAAGTGCACGTTCCAGGAACGGTTTTTATTGGGATAGCACTTTTTTTCGCTTATTTTGGAAATTTTGTTAATAAAAGCCTTCTCCGGCTAACTGGTCAGCCATTTCATTATCTGTCATCCCCTCATGTGCCGGCATCCATATTAGAGACACTTTGTTGTCTCTTGCCAGCCTGTTGAGGGATTCTTTACAGTTTTTTACCAGTCTAGAGTTAGTTGTTGGATTACTGACAACTTTAAGCAGAGCCTGACTGTCACATTTCTTCTAATTTGTATGTAATATTATTTCTTGCAAAGAACTGTTTATTCTCTGCCCAAAAAATCTCTATTGGGTTTAACTAGCAATGGTAAGGGGAGAGCAAGTTTATCTATCACATATTTTGTGAAAACATCTGCAAGGAAAAAGAAGCCGAGAGGTTTTTAATGTAGATGATCCTCAGGTAATGATACAAAGGACGAAGATTATAAAAAAATTAAATGTTAAACACTTTCCTGTATAAATCTCGATGATAAACTAAATCAAATTAATAATAACCCATGCGGAGACTTTCAATAATAATATATTTATTAGATTCAATAATATCGTCTTTAAGTGCGATATAACTATCAGCAAAATTTCATAAAGTGAACGCGAAGTAGGTCACAAAACATGATTTGCATTAAAAAGTAAATACCATTTAGTAAGAAATGAAAGTTAAATTAGCAGGTGGTATGAGCAAAACAAGTTTTAAAATCATAATTTAACAAATGCACCGTGATTAATATCATATTTTATGGGAGTAATTCGAGAACTTCCTACTATTGGCAATTCCAATTTTACTTTAGTACCTCTAGTGTTCGTTTTAAAAGAAATTATTTAAAAAAAAAATCGGGTCAGACTGAGTCGAAGAAGATGTTAAGTATCTACCATAATATGTCAAGATTATGGACTCTTTACAGATTTTATGAGTCAATCTAAAATATTTCTATTCAGTATAAGGTTTTTGTCTAGCAATCCCTTGAAATATTAGGCAAGGAAAACAGAGTCATTTTGACCTGGGATATGTCAAGATTATGGACTCTTTACAGATTTTAGTCAATCTAAAATATTTCTATTCAGTATAAGGTTTTTGTCTAGCAATCCCTTGAAATAGTAGGCAAGGAAAACAGAGTCATTTTGACCTGGGTGCCGGGGCATCAAGAAGTGGTGGGCAACGAGAAAGCCAACACTATGGAAAAAAGGGATTCATCGGACCTAAACCATTTTTTGGCATTGCGGAAAGCACTGCTAGATCAGCCATAGCTACCTGTGCGGAGAGGAAAACCTTCACGTACTGGGCAGACATACCGGGGCTCTCTCACTCGAAGGCGTTCATATACAACCATTCGAATACAAAAAATAAGCAGATCCTGGAATGGAGTAGAGCAAACCTACGCATTCTGTCGGGACTGCTCACAGGACATTGTCGACTAAACTACTGCCTAAAGAAGATGAGTCTGGATCAGACCTAGGATTGTCGGTTCTGTAATTGGGAGGACGAAAGTGCGGAACACATATTATGCTCATGCCCAGCTTTGGGCAGGGTAAAGTATAACATATTCGGTTTTAGTATCTTAGAGCCGAATACAACCATAGACTTCATCAGAAGCACAGGCTTGTGGGGTGAATTGTAATCCCTGGTGGTGAGCCACAATAGTCCCAACGAGGGTCGCAGTGGAGGTGGCGAGAAGGCCCTACTCATATAGAACCTAACCTAGCAAGGGAACGTAAAGTCCTACATGAAATGGGAACAACCACAGACCAGCAGAAAAAAGAGCAAAGAGAAAGATCCATAGAAGAGTGGCAGAGGGAATGGGAAAGTTGCACAACAAAAGCACAATGGACAAAAGTGCTGATCCCATCACTCAAAGAATGGGTGAACTGCAAGCACAGGCAGATAAATTACTGGTTTTCCCAAATTTTAACAGGACACGGGTCCTTTAACTGGGGACATTCTGACAGAAGAGAATGTAATAGATAAAATGGTGGAGAGCAAGGCAAACTATGACAAGATTTCAAGGCATATTACTGACATTATTTGAACCAAAGAGGAATGCAGGTGAAATTAGGTTACCAACAGTGTACCTGCCGAAAAGTAGTAATAGTGGTACTAGAGGCACTGTCTGGCAAGGAGGTGGAATGTTTAGTGGGTAGGGCCGTGAGGCGAGTCCAAATGGCTTCAGACATTTGATTCCACTACTCGTGCGTAAATGCACGGACACATAAAGAACGTTCCACAATATTTCGTTGACTGGGTATCTAGTATTAAGGATTTAGTAATAAAAGATTACAAATCCCTTATTGCACAGTAAACAGTAACAGATCCGTAGTCGGTAAAATTTAAATACTGTAACATAAATCATTGTTGTCAGATCTTGAAAATATAATAAACATTGTCGTTTCAACTCGATCACTTGGTATATTTTTTAAAGGTGTCTCTGTTAACTTCATTTTCTAGCCTTAGGAGAGCCAAGTAAAGCCCCCGTGTATCCTGCCTCGGGAAAAAAACTGAACAGTTATCTATTATTCTCGAAAGACGTGAATATCAGACCGAAATCAAATCTAATCAGGAAGCTGCAAACTTCTTTCGACCAATAACGATGTTAAAGAAAATTTCAATAGCATTTTTTTAAAGGCGAGGCCGTTTAATAGATCTGGACCGTTTCGAGAATATTGAGTACCGAATTCGAAACAGGTTTATAACTAAATTGTTTTTAGTATACGAGTCGTACGAAACTCCGCAGGAACTTCTTTAGCTCACTGTTAAAGATTTTCTTCTTCACGAAACTTGAAAAAAGAGTTAAAACGTGTATTTTATACTCGAGAATTAAAAGTATGTGAAAAAATCGTTACTTGAAGAAAAAAAACACAAAATTAGCACTGGGATGATAAAGACAATTATTAGAGACGACAGAAATTGATGTACTTGAAAGATAAAAGTTGATGGGAAATTTGAATTGAAGGATAATGCATTAATTTTATTAAAGGAAAGGACGCTGACGTTGAAATCTATTGAAAGATGCAAGGTAAGGTATTGATTTAAAGTATTTGCAATGTGATATCAACTAAAAACAATTAAAATTAACGGAAATTTAAAATCAAACAAAGAAACAAACGAAATCAGCTTAAAACAAACAAACAAAATAACATTAAACGAACAAATGACAAATTTAATGAACGAAAATCAAATTAAAGTGACACAATATAACTATAAGCGGGAACGAAAACATAACAAAAACAAAAAGCAACAACAAATGATAAAATCAACGAAAATCGAATGGAATTGACGAATTAAAACTGTTAAAATAAACAACAGCCCACTTAAAATCAAAACAATCATTAAAAAACATATAAAAGCAAATAGTGACGTCTAAAACAAGTTAAAAATTGAAAGGATTATTGTAAACAAAAGTGCAAAACTACATATATAAAAAAATAGAAAACTAAAATTACAAAATTAATCTAATTTTTTACAAGACACTAATAAGGAACTATGAATTAATGGTGACCCTGTATACAACTCTATTGATGGCTCAATATTTTTAGCTACGACATTTTCCGAAAACGTCAACGTATCTTTGATGATTCTCTGCCATTTTAAAAAGAATTGTAAATAAATAGGAAACTGGTTTATCCAAAAACCAACAATTAAAATAGGTGGTAGCGAAATCCCAATAAAAAGTTGCCCGACAAAAAGGTACCAAAAATAAAACGCACAACTTTACATATTCGCCAGAAGCGACAGGATCTTGATTCTCTTTAAGAAATTTAATTTAAAAACAATTAAAAGATTCAGCAACTCCAATTATCAATGAACAAATATATTTAGGACGTTTTTTCATCTCATCACTTCACCCGATTGCTCGTTTAAACAACTATCACATTTAAATGCATAATTTAGCGAGTAAATTTGACACTACACCAAGAAGTTGTTTTTTCCTGCGCATACAGACATCCTCAGGGTCAAAAGAGATTTTAAATTAAAGAAATAATACAGTCAAAAATGTATTTAACATAAAACTTTACAGAGTGTATACCAAGGAACTCAAGTCATCAGAATCAAACAAGTACCTATAGTATTGGAGTGCAATAATCCCCAAACAAACTGGTGTTTATCGGAGACTCCAGAGCTGTACTCAAAATTGACGAAATATTTCACTAAATTTGTCAAGTTTCAATCTCCTAAAAAGTGTTGTAATGTTCCCTCGAATGTTCCTATTTGCTTAAATCTTCTAGTAGCAGTTGAATGATTAACTCGAAGCCACCAACGTTCTTATTTTAACAAAGTAACACGCAGAATGCCTATTATAAACAGTTTTGTTTAATAAACAGATCCCTTCAAAAAATCTTATCGTACACCCATGTAAAATGGGAATTTTTACAAAATCGTTAACCTCTTCAAAAATTGAATAACACGCATATGATACGTGGCGGTTATTAGGTGCTAACCAGCACAATAAGCTTTGTTTTTACCAAAAATCGACATTCAAACAATGCACAGTACACGCATATTAATCTTTTCACATGTGTGCTAGAAAACTGATTTAACTATTCGGGTTTTAGTTCTAGTAATCCGTTTGGAGATATTCGATTGCATAGAGCAGGACTAGAATATTTCCTCTGGTCAAATTATCCCCTAGTATTTACTAACCAATAACAGAAAAAGAAGAACCGAACGTAACCTCACTTACAACAGCATGAAAAATGCTCTTTTTCAGTGTAAAATTTTCAAAAACTGCTATTTTAAACAACAAAATTGATGAAAAATGCTCTTTTTCAGTGTAAAATTTTCAAAAACTGCTATTTCAAACAACAAAATTGATGAAAAATGCTCTTTTTCAGTGTAAAATTCATAAAAACTGTTATTTCAAACAACAAAACTGATAAAAATTGCTTTTTTTCCAGGTAGAATTCTAAAAAACTGCTATTTTCAACGTTAAAATTGATGAAAAATACCTTTTTTCAATGTAAAATCAATAAAAACTACTAGTTTAAACATCACAATTGATTAAAAATGCCTATTTCATTGTGAAATTCATAAAAACTGCTATTTTAAACATCAAAACTGATAAAAAATGCTTTTTTCAATGTAAAATTCATAAAAACTGCTATTCTAAACAAAATAACGGTAGCAGGTGACTGTTAAGTTGGGATAGATGTCGATTTTGCTACCAACCAATAAGTTTAACCCCTACTAAAAACTCTCTACAGCGGGTGAAGACGTGTTAACTGCAAATATCTTACCTTTAATATGCATCGTCCTTTGGGCTCGTTTTCTGCCACGGAAACGTTGTAGAAACTCTGGTCGAAGATGGGTTCGTTGTCGTTAACATCGTGAATAGTCACTAACACTATAGCCGACGACGATAACGGTGGAAACCCGTTATCGGTAGCCACAACTATCAATTTAGGCACTGGATCAGTTTCACAATCCACGTGCGCGCGCGTCGTCACTAAACCACTTCTAGAATCGATACGGAACCACCCTGAATGAGTATCCGGAGTATCTACAAGAGAGTAACTAACAGCACTATTGTTACCCTCATCTTTATCGATGGCAAGAACTTGTAAAACCGACGTACCGGGATCCGAAACTTCCATGACGTTCGCATTGTATATTTCCCGATCGAATTCTGGAGCGTTGTCGTTGATATCGGTAACTTGCAAGTCAATGGTTCTTGTTGCTCGAAGAGGAGGTGAGCCGTTGTCGGTAGCTTCGACATTCAACGTGTAGTTGGGCTTCAGTTCTCTATCTAAAGGTAGCGATACTATTACCAAATAAATTATGTTGTCTCTAGTTGTTAAACCGAAGTGACCATCACCTCCGGAAAGCGTCACGTTTACATTAGAATAATCAGTCTTCGAGTCGGGATCATGTACACTTATCCTTGCTACAAATTCACCAGGTTGTGCTGACTCACTTATCTTTGGAGTAGCGTCGTCGCTTAAGAATATAACATTTATAGTAGGCTGATTATCGTTAACGTCTGTTACTTTTATCGAAACAAAAGCTGTTGTTTCTTGCGGTTGTAATCCGTGATCTTTAGCTACTATTACCAATTCATGTAATTCCTTAACTTCGAAGTCGAGAGGTTTATTAACGGAAATCAACCCCGTAGAAGGATCGATACGAAACATATTATCTTTATCGCTTTGTCTTCTGTTGATTGAATATTCAATTTCTCCGTTTTCGTCAGCATCTGCATCTGTTGCTGTTACTCTTAAAACACTTGTACCAATCGTAGCATTTTCTTGGATGGTAGCGAAGTACCTGCTTTGATTAAAAACCGGTGGGTTATCGTTGACGTCTTGAATGGTTATGTTGACCGTCATTTCTCCTCTTAGAGGCGGTGTACCTCCATCTAAAGCCTCTATAACTAGAGTATAAGAATCGGTAGTTTCTCGATCTAAAACCCCGTTGATCTGGAGATCCAAATAGAGAACTCCATCGCGTTCTCTATGAGAGGATAGTCTAAAAGCGTTATTTATATTTCCAGATACAATATTATACTTTTGAGTGTTGTAGATATCAAGATCTAGATCCCGAGCAGGATGTAAAGTTCTTTTTACGTCTCTTGGTGTATTTTCGGGAAACTCAATATCCATTACAAGTACTGGAAACGTTGGAGCATTATCATTTTCATCTAAAACCTTCACGATTACTTCTACGTTGTTTTCGCTCATAATAGGAATAGCTACTAAGGAATAACTAGCCCTGGTTTCTCTATCCAAAGGTACCTTTGTTCGTATTTCTCCGGTGTTATGGTCGATGGAGAGATCCGTTTCGACGGCGCTTCCTACGGGGACGATTAGATACGGCGGACCGCTATCTGGTGATGCTCCGTCGCCTATGAAGTCGATCCTTGTTCCGACCGGCGCTCCTTCGGATATTTCCAGCTCGCGGACGTGTTCGGCACCTGTTACTGCTGGAATCAGCAGGTTGGCCAACCACACTACCGCAAATATTGGGATCATCTTCGTTAACGTTCACACATCCTGCGAAAAGGAAAATGATGTTAATGTTCATATTAAAAACAAAATTACTCTCAGGATCGTTTACAATGTGTTCATACGACATCAATAAGTGTTAATATTTTATAAAGCCTTTTGTAATGATTGTAAAACTATTTTATAGTCATCTATTTCTTATATTATAGTATATTTTGCAAGGATCATGTAATGATGGTTATTAATACAAAAGCATTAACCTGGATACGAAACGAGCCAAAGTTTCGTATGTGTAATTCAATACCCTTCGTGGCATATAGCCAGGGGAGTAGTTGTTGCTTCTTATTGAATGGTCTGCTCTTTGAAAAGTAATTTACAAATTTGTAAGACGTTATAATAGTATTAAATTATTATCTTTGACATCTATTGTTTAAAAGTATTCTAAATCCTAAAAAATATAATAAATGTCACCAATTACTTAGATTTAACCACCACGGCGCTGGAGTGGTGGGAGGGGAGGTAATATAAGAGAAGATATTCTTGAAATATGGAGAAAATAAACACAAACAGACAAAAGAATTACCCATAGAGCCAATACAAACGTCCAAGGGAATAAAGATTACCAATAGATGTGGATAAATATGTACCTTTGTATCCTTAATAACCATAAAATCTAATGAAATTTTTTTTAACTTGAAGTTTCAATTATACCGTATTCAAATCAAGCAGCTTCCGCAAATAAAAAGCTGTTTTTACTTGATTTTTGTTTAGAAAACATAAAAAATAATTTCTACTAAGCATTTAGTGAAAGTAAAAGAAAATCCACATAAAAATTTACCGGTTCTTGGTTTCTACTTGTAAGTATTTTAAGTACATTATTCTCACAAACTCACAACTGGTTTGTTTAGTTTCCTAAGCATTTTCATTGCAATATAAGTCCTCGCACAATATCGACAGTGTCTGATATAAATAGTGTTTAGATGGTATTCAATCATCAAACGTCCATTTAACTGCATATGCCTATTCAGTGGCGTAGCTACCGGAGGGCTAGACGGTGCCCCTTGTTCTCTGACTTACAAACTATAAATTGATATAGTGAAAATTTCTCCCACATTCGGAATCTAGATAAACCAGATTCAACTTCATACAGGGGAATTCCCTACATTTCTCGAACTTTTTTGTTTGAAACTTGTGGCGAACTACCCTAGATTCTTAGGCTGGTTTCACAGTCACGCCGTTGAACAGTGCGTTTCAACAGCTCGCGCTTGACGCAAGGAGGACCTATGAAACACGCGGCCCATTTCAACAGCGTGACGATAAACCCTACTAGTGAAACCAGGCTTATATTCCACGCCGCGAATAATGATATCACACGCTGACTTTGAGTAAGTTATTGAGTTTGAGGATTTGTTTCGAACTAGACGTACTCTAGATTTGTCGTAGCACAGAATCGTCGTAAAACGTATAGTCGGTCTAGAAAGTGGTGTTATTGGTTTAAAAATATCTACTTAACTAGGATTTCTAACCAAAAGGGTGCTCAACGGAACCTATTAACGTGCCTGTGTGTCTGTCACAGGATTGTATTTTTTGAACGGTACCGTAGATATTTTCTTTTATTTCCATGAAATACTTTTAATTTGTTTATTTAAATAAGTTACAATTTGTATTTGGTTTTTAATTTTATTTTAGTCTGGATTACGACAAATCTGGAGTACGTCGAATTCGGAACACGACGAATACGCAACAAATGATTTTAAATAGTTTAATTGGGGCCCTAGTTTATTTTTTGCCCCGGGCTTTTGGTTACTAAGCTACGCCACTGTGCTTAATCAAAGGAAATTATCGGCAAGGAAGACGAACACGTGCTTGAGGTTTTGCAATTGATTTTGGATAAACTTTACAGATTTTATGTATTATTTAGTGTTTGCATCTTCTAAGATTGTTAAATATTAATACGTTTTGAGAAAATTGAATTTTTATCAGTTTAAAATCTAAAAATGTATAGATCTTTTCAAAGACCAGCATAATTCAATTATCACACTTGACTTGAACATAATACCTGAGAAGACCAGGTAGATTTTTAAAACTGTCCGTTCTTTCTTTTAAAGAGGCGTTCTGTTTGAATAACTAGAAAGTTAAGGGAATACAATAACAATAAGTAATTAATGCGTGAAGTCATAAAATGTTAGTAGTTTGTTGCTAAAATATTAACATTGCTACAGATGAGACAGGGTCGTTACAAAAAAAATATAAACAAGATATTACTAGACTTCGTTGTCAAAACCAGCGCCATATTGTAAAATTGACATTCGACTTCAAATCAGTAGCATAACGTTTTCATATTTTGTAGGTTTGTAGGTCTGTGGATAATTTTTCCTTTAGCACCAACAAGTTTTTATGGGGGACATGGTTTTAGATCAAATAAAACACACAACACTCACAGATAAGCTAAGCTAAAAGTATTAAAATATTCAAAAATCAAAAATATTCGACAGTAAACGATTGCTTCAAACTCAACTTCAAATGTCAATAATAAAATTGCTGTAGGCACGACAGATCGTTTGTAACGGCAATGTCATGAAATGGTCGTTTCGAGACGACATAGTTAAACAAGACCGATCTTAGTTTCTGCGCAATTCAGTTGGCAAACTTCACGTTGCTTCTTCTTACGTCAAACGGAGTCTACTTTGTGTCTAATTCATGCTAATGGTAAGGTATTATCATCACGTCAGATTGTCAAGCAGCCATTAAAGCACTGTAATCTCTTGTGTAAACAGTTCCAAAATGGTGTGGGAATGCCTAGACTCATTGAACTAGGCGAGAACAATATACCTTACTGTGGATTCCAGGACTCACTGGAATAGAAGGAAATAACACTTGAACTAGTAAAAGGAGAGGTTGAAACAGACTTTTGAGGGCCGGAAACCTTGGGTGGTATTAGCTCCAAGGCTGCATTGCATATCAATAGAGAATCCTAGTGCACAACAACAGAGCCTCAATCCTACAGGTTCTGTAGGAACATATTTGAAACAAAACTAGATTTATATAAAAAAATTTGATGGAAAAAAGTAAATTTAAAGATAGAAACATATTTACAAAAAAATTAGAACAAATTTCGACATTTTAAAAAATGAAAACGGTCAATTTGTCCTGGTTATTTCTTATTTTAGACCAACTAAACCTTTGAATTTTCATGGATACATTTATCTGAAATTCTTTCAGTTTGCTTATAAATGTATACAATGAAGAGTGCGATTTTAATTTGGGGAAACCAACTCTTTAATTCAACAATCTCATTAAGGGTGTGCCATTCACCTGTGCCCCTCAACGGTACGTTTTGCCTTTATACATGATAACAAGGGATCAAAACAAAAAAAATGTGGAAATTGAGAAAATATACCTTTAATTTCCTGCCGACAGGGGACAATATTTTGATATAGTACTCGTATATTGTGTCACAAGGACAGAAAATGAGCATAGCTAAGAGAGGGCTGCTGATCAGTAGCGGATTTAGGTTTGAGGGCGCCCTAGGCCCGAGATAATATGCGTCCTTTTTCTTTCGCAACAGTAAGTTTATATAAACATATCTAATACATTTTTCGCTA
The DNA here is from genome assembly GCA_949126875.1 of Lochmaea capreae. NCBI lineage: Eukaryota > Metazoa > Arthropoda > Insecta > Coleoptera > Chrysomelidae > Lochmaea > Lochmaea capreae. The sequence goes on along the minus strand of OX421406.1, from coordinate 5,373,085 downwards.
AAAATGGTACTTTGTTTAAATAGTAAGAGCGCAATAAAATAAACTTTAAAATTTGGTCCTGAAGTTTACAGAAAACCCAATCGATTTTTGATTTTAGTCGTCTTAATAATTTTGGCGCCCCTCAAAATTTGCCGCCCTACGCCTAAATCCGCTGCTGCTGCTTATAGTTAAGGGTTGCTAAAACGTTTCCTGCACACAACTGCTCTTCGCCTACCGCCTATTCTAGGTTTTTTGGCAAATACCTATGTGTATTTTTCTGTCAATTATTATTATTGCAGGGTTAAAGGGTTAAACATTAAAATAAGCCGCTTGAAATTGCTGGAAAAAGAAAAATTAATTAAAACCACTTTATGTATGTTACTATTTTTAAGAAAATTTTGAATAGCTGACAACGTAGCAGCAGGTGGATTGGAAATCGAATAGTCAAGCTCCAGTAATTGGCGAAGTAACTGGTCAGTTATTAACGCGGTCCACTGTTTCATAAAAAATTTTAACGACCTAAAAAAGTTGGGGTTACTTAGCATTAATTTTATCCAGGGGCGTGTGCGAATTGTGTAGTAGAGAAATATTATTAATGTAATATCTATTTAATGGTTGAGTGAGCTTAGTAATATTATATTACAAATTTCATGAGTTTTTGTATGCAGGTTAATTTTAATCTACTGTATTAAATTCAATGAAAAACATTATTCCACGATATTCGAATTTGTAAAACATATTTTATATGCTAACCATAGGGCGGCATTTCTTATCAATGGGATTAAAAATATTTGTCATTACATTAACATTATAATAACTATACTTATATCAATTATTTTTTGCTTTAATAACGATTTTTAAAATAACCTTGCTATTGTGTTAAAAAATTAAAAGCAATAGTTAATCAATATGTAAAAAACTTTAAGATATTACTAAAACACGACAGAAAACCAAGTGGCTCAACCCTCCCCAGTCTCCCCTATAGTTCAACATTAAAATTAATTAATATATAACTATTTATTCTAAGAAATAGTAAATTCAAACTTCTCAATAGCACATAAATCAAATATTGACAACCAATTAAAAAATATTAACACATCGAATTAATTTATTGGCAGTTTTACATTTATAGTTTTTTTTTTCATTACAAATATCGGATAATGAATGGGGTTCAGTAATAACGAATTAAATATCCTGCATTGATACTTTATGTAAATAGACAGGACCGTTTCTGGCATACGTGAAGCTCGAGGAATCTATTCCAGAAAAAAAAGAAAAACTATTAAATAACACAGTTTACTGTTCAACTTTATATTTAGACCAATACCTACGCTATTTTATAAATTCATGGGATCTTTATTAGATAATAAACATAATGATTTTACTATCAATATATAATGTTTCAATATTTTTATTTAACATTTAACACGTTCTTTATTTAAATTGGTAACAATTATACATAAATAATTAGTAATTTTAAAAATATTACAAAACTAATTGTATTGAAAGTGTTATATTATATTATAAGCGAGTCCTTGATGTTTTCTGCTATATACGTCCATCTAAGTTGTTATTAGAATATTTTAAAAGTTATACACTTTATAGGTACACACCTAACTACCAGTTTTATCGATATTACTTTGTCATTATTAACAATAACCATTAGCGTATATCTATATTTCTTTTTTATTTATTAGTATTATCTAATATTATATCCTATTTCACGAATACCTTTACGCTCTTTTCGATTAAGAACGATTATACGACAGTACCAAGAAGCACACTTGTGAATTTTCCTAATATTAAACCCGAAAAGTTGTTATATAATTTGACAAACGTGATGTCGGTAAGGAGTGATGAAACAAGACCGATAATCAATAATCGAAGTGAGAAGGAAGAACACACGCAAGAACTTTCCAATAGCAAGTTAGGTGGTTGCATAGCATGGAGAATTTAAAAGTGGCCTTGTAGGAAACCCCAGAGTTGACAAAAGTGCCAAGCCTGGGCCAGTACTGGGAAAACTAGCGTCGGCGCTCTTATATTGGCAAATGCATGGTCCAGGCTGTTTAACCCAACTTCGGCCATGCCTATGATTATCCGAGCTTGGGCTAGGACTGGGTAACCCAGCCTTGGCCATTTATTGGGAATCCGAGCTTGGACCAAGATTGTTTGCCCCAGCCTTGGCCATGCCAATGTTTACGCAAGCTTGGGCCAAGTCTGGGTAACCTACATTTACTTAAGTTGAAACCTGCAGATATCTTAAAATTCCTCAAGGAAATACGACTAAAGGAGCTACTAGTCTCCGAGACGTTCCTCAGGAACTAAGTAGAAGTGAGGTACAGTATTCGCCAACTAGCTTGATGTCCCAGAAATTACCAACTACCTACTTGGCTGGTATTGGTGGTAAAATTTTGACAAACGCCAATTGTATCGAACCTTATCAGGTGTTAAGATTTTCAGTAGCGTAGCGTCACACAGTTATTGTTTCTGCTTTGTACAATAAAGTGTTTGTAAAAATGTCAGCCGTTAATGAAGAAGATCGTAAATGTACTGAAGGACAAACTCGTCAAGTGATATATAGAGTGTTATAATCTTCAGTTAGATAAATAACATGTTATTGTAGTTGGTACCTTATTGTTAAAATATTATTTATGTACTCAGAATTCAGGTATAAAGCAGATCCGTTTCTATTAAAATCAATGTACCGATAATTATAACAAAGAATTAAATATTATTTATTAAGTTAGGATCATATATCCTTAGAACTTGCACGGCAATCTTTACAGTTATCGGATGGGCGGCGTCAATAGCTCCCTAGAAAGCATTAAAGTTAGTTAGCGAATCTTTTAGGTCTCAGTGAATGTCACCCCTACATACATACATGTAAAGGAAAATATTGTCCTTCTTGTAGTGATAATTATGTAGCATATAGATGAAATTGACGTAAGGTTAAATGACATATTCCGAACCCTTTCCAAACATTATTTTTGTTTTTCGTCCAACAAATCCAATTATAGTGAATTCTCCTATTTCTGATGAAAAACACCAAGACATTCGAGTTAGCTTAAGAAAATAGAATATTAATAGAAGTTAAAAACAGGTTTTAAATTTCAGTAAGATAATAACTAAAACCCATCATCAAACTAGCTGATTCAATTATCTATATGGGATTGTCATTAATAAGAATCTAATTATAAAAAAGAAATAGTCAAATTTTCTGATTAAAAAACACCCGAGAGATAAATAATCCCACTATATTAATCTTCAATTTAAATAGCTCCGCCTCTTAAAATTAACTTACAAAGTTCCGCCTCCCAGAAATCGAGAGGGTTTCAAAAAAGAATTACCCGAAAGAACATCCCTAAAAAGATACACACTTGCTATAGGTAATAACCAGAACAAAAGCGCTACTATCTTCTCTAAAAACATGCTCTGCAACTTCTGAAGATGTGCGGTCACTCTCTAAATATGTTTGTAATGGTTCCCCAATTTACCAGATTCTTTGAGAGTATGCCGTTGTTGGGAATCTCCGTGCAGCTTCAGGTGTTACAGAGATAAAACTTTAATCGAAAAAACTAGGAGCAGTTTCCTATCAACGACGTTTTTAAGGTTATGTTTATACATATACGATTCATTACAAGTACCGTGGCTCGGAATAACAAACAAATAACAACTTTTTTGTATCTAGAAGATCTGCAGAATGTGTTAACTATTAGCTATGTAAATAAGGTACCGTAGAACATAGAATCGATCCACGAACCTGTAGAAAAACAATCTTCTTGTAGCTTAGAAGTAATCCAAAAAATACATTAGAACACAACGTCATCAACACACGCACAAATTTCAAAATATCGTTCACTGATTTAATCCTGATCAAAATATTTTCGAAAATTTCGTCGAAGAGATCAAGTTTTCGGTGCACCACAAAAACAAGTACAACTTTTCGCGGACGTAAAACCTCGCGGCTTATTCTCCGTCTCGGTACTCGAGATGAACTGAGCTGTTGGTGAGTGCCACGGCCCCCACTGCATTCCAAGACACCTCTCCGTGCCCCTCTACCTGTCTAGATGGACCGAGAGAGTACAGGTACGGCGGCAAGTTTAAAACGGGGACCGTTCTAGTCGCTCATTGTCTGAGCTACAGAAACACTCTATTGTCTTGTCTATTCGCGGCTCATTTGTTGATGAGCGCCTACAAAAATAGGCAATAATATTTTCAAAATAAGACTCGCTATAAATTGATTTCTGCTACGGCTTCGGGTTTAGTTTCTGAGTCGGCGTTGATGTCTTTTAGCGTATCCTGTTAATTCTGCTTATCCAGAACTACGGAATATTAAATTATATTCGTTTTCTATGTATACAGGGTTTCTAGAAAACATTAGACAATATTGTGTACACAAGAATCAAATTTAACTCGAAAATTCCCGAAAGAAACTTTGTAGGTATGGAATAAAAATATATTCACAATGTTAAATATATTCACAATGTTAAAGTGAGAGTCTTATATGTAAATTCTTAAATATTTGAATTGAATGAAATATTTTATAAATAGACGATTTTTTGAAAATTATTTTCAAAATGAGGCTAATTATAAGTTGATTCCTGCTACGGCTTTGGGCTTCGTTTCTGAGTCAGCGTTGATGTCTTTTAGCGTATCCTGTTAATTCTGCTTATCCAAAACTACGGAATATTAAATTATAATTGTTTCCTATGTATACAGAGTGCCTGGAAAACATTAGACAATATTGTATACACAGGAATAAAATTTTAGTTGAATTTCGCGAATGAAAATTTGTAGGTATGGAATAAGGAGATATCCACCATATTTAAGTGAGATTCTTATATGTAGATTCTTCAATATTTGAATTGAATGAAAAATTTTATGAATAGACGATTTTTTGAAAATAATTTTCAAAATGAGGCTAATAATTACAAGTTGATTCCTGCTACGGCTTCGGGTTTCGTTTCTGAGTCGGCGTTGATGTCTTCTAGCGTATCCTGTTAATTCTGCTTATCCAAAACTACGGAATATTAAATTATAATTGTTTCCTATGTATACAGAGTGCCTGGAAAACATTCGACAATAGTGTAAACACAGGAATAAAATTTAAGTCGAAAATTCGCGAATGAAAATTTGTAGGTATGGAATAAGGAGATATTCACCATATTTAAGTGAGATTCTTATATGTAAATTCTTCAATATTTTAATTTAATGAAATATTTTATAAATAGACGATTTTTTGAAAAATATTTTCAAAATGAGGCTAATTATAAGTTGATTCCTGCTATGGCTTCGGGTTTCGGTTCTGAGTCGGCGTTGATGTCTTTTAGCGTATCCTGGTCATTCTACTTTTCCAAAACTACGGAATATTGAATTATAATGGTTTTTTACGTATACAGAGTGTCTGGAAAACATTAGACAATATTGTATACACAGGTATAAAATTTAAGTTGAAAATTTGAATGAAAATTTGTATGTATGGAATAAGGAGATATTCACTATATTAAAGTGAAATTCCTATATATGTAGATTCTTCAATTTTTTGAGTGTAATGAAATATTTTATGAAAAATGATTTTTTGAAAATTATTCCCAAAATGAGGCTAATTATAAGTAAATTCCTGCTACGGCTTCGGGTTTCGTTTCTACGTCAGCGTTGATGTCTTTTAGCGTATCCTGTTAATTCTGCTTATCCAAAACTACGGAATATTAAATTATATTCGTTTTCTGTGTATACAGGGTGTCTAGAAAACATTAGTTAATATTGTGTACACAGGTATAAAATACGAGTATGAAAATTTGTATGTAGGTCGAAGATTTTTTGGCAAATTTGGGCTATTTTTGTGAACGATTCCTCTTATTACAAGAGTGTATATTCCGGACCTCGACCAACCCTTCGAGAAGGAAACCGGGTATTTTATTAGACAACTAAAAATGACACCATATTCGGCGAAGACAATTTTAAATGTAGTAGGCATTCTTTTGATTGTATTTGGTTTGAGTTAAACTTTTTATCCAGATTTGTGCCGGAAATTTAACAGTAATCGATTCAATTGATTTTTTACTGGCCTATATAAAGCGCTAAAATCCCCAACCGGAGATTTTTTGATGCTGGCTCAGTGCAAAAACTTCACATATGATTACAATAAATCCTTGACTTATGTGAACGCGCTTGCAATAAATATGGCAGACTAAAATGTAACATGCCTTCTTTTACATTATTTATGCATATTTTAAACTGCATCTTCGATGCCGAGATTAAATATTTTTTTGTCGACTTTCTTATTGTCGCGTTATGCATTCACACTTGTGTTAGGCCAGTCTCAATCATTTACATAAAAAAAAGTATTTAATTGAATCTAACGTATATATTTTTCGAGCTACAACGAAAAATAATTATACACCGTGTCCCAAGTTATCGTTTACAGGCAATATCTCGCTTAATTTAAAAAGTAATCCAATACTGTAAAAACTGTTGTGAACGGCATCAAAATTCCTTCCCAATGATGTATCAGACACCTTGTATACCATGGTCACCAGACCCATAATAGCATATTGTTCGGTGGTATGGTGGCCAGAGCGACGTGACAACCAAAGGCAATCTTACTTGGCAGTCAAGTATGCTATGACGACAATCCCTACTGCCGCGTTAGAAGTATTGGTAAATCTACCGTCATTTCATGTCATACAAGGCGAAGCTAGATCAGTCCCCAACATATTGACCAAAGAGCAAGCCCTCACAGAGTCATTTTGACCTGGGTGCCGGGGCATCGAGGAGTGGAAGGCAACAAGAAGGCCGACACTCTGGCAAAAAAGTGACCAGAGTCTCTATTTATTGGACCTGAACCATGTTTTGGCATTGCGGAAAGAACAGTTACATCAGCCATAGCTACCTGGGCGGAGAGGAAAACCTTCACGTACTGGGCATACATACCGGTGATCTCTCACTCGAAGGCGTTCATATACAACCCTTCAAGTACAAAAAAAGCAGATCCTGGAGTGCAGTAGAACAAACCTACGCATTCTGTCGGGACTGCTTACAGGACATTGTCGACTAAATTACCACCTAAAGAAGATGAGTCTGATTCAGACCTTGGATTGTCGGTTCTGTAATTTGGATGACGAAACTGCGGAGCACATATTATTATGCCCATGCTTAGCTTTGGGCAGGGTAAGATATAACATATGCGGTTTTACTACCTTAGAGCCGAACGACTTCAAAAAAGTATCACCATGGACTTTGTCAGAAGCACAGGCTTGTAGGGTGAATTGTAATGCCTAGGGGTGAGCCACAATAGACCCAACGGGGGTTGTAGTGGAGGTGGCGAGAAGGCCCAATCACACAGAAGACTGCTCACCTCGAGTAGCAAGACATCGCCTCCATCTGCCCCACTAAAGGATTTCCACACAGAAGACTAGCATCTCAGTTAATATGAAGTCTGACGGTTGAAGAACTCCTGTGTGGCTTGCCCGGCCTCGGAATATCCTGCCAAGAATATCCCGAAGACATTGTCTTAACAGCCAGGGGAAAATTTGAGAATACCCAAGTCGGGCTAGAACAATCAAAGATACTTGAAAACTACAAACAGGTGAAAAAAAAATGAATGCCGAAGCCAGAGGAAACGGCAGGGTGCTTTCTATGCCAGTGCGACTTCATATTGTGTGGAAGTTTGCCTTGATCTATAGATCAAGTGGTTAAGATAAAATAAGCAATTTTTCGGTTTTCTGGAATCGCGGCCAAAATTTGATGTAACTTGTGAACGGCTGGATAGATTTTGACGTTTAAGATACCAATAGAAAGGTCCTGATTTTATTAATATTACAAAAACAACAATTTACTGCAATTATATAAGCCTCTTTCTACCGGTGTAAGGGAAATTGCCAAAAAGTTATTTCATTTTTTATTGTAAATGTTACAGTAAGTTTTTGAATTGTTACGGTTCTATTACAAGACATCAAAAAACAAAAATTCTCAAATTGTCTGTATGGAAACCGATAAAAACAAGTTTAATGAAAAAAATTTCATATCATGAGGAAATAGCGAGTAGCTATCATTTATTTATAGTTTTCTGCACGCACATTTCAAATCCGCCATTTTATTTATAAAATTTCTGCATATAGTAGATATATACGTGTGTACAAAAAAAACACAACCAGACGAAACACGAGGATTAACATGACGCATTCATGCAACTTAAGACTTTCCAGTAATTACAACTGTAATTTTTACGTTGACCGAATACACGCAACTGAACATAGAAGTAAACAAGTGGTTCAATAAACGAAGTAATATTAGGTGAAGAACGTTTCACAATATCTCGTTGATTCGGCATCTGGCCTTAAGGATTTAGTAATAAATGTTTATAAATCCCTCATTGTACAGTAAACAGTAACAGATCTGTAGTCGTTAACATTACTAACATTTTTGAAACATACAGCTTGGCCCACCGAATACGATTGGATTTATTACATCTAATTGACAGATGTTATCAAAAACTGTTTCAAATAAAAAATATGTAGTTTTATAATGACCACATTTTAATAATAAAATAGTATGTACTATACAGAGTATCTTCAAAACCGTGGAAGGTATACAAATTATATTTTTCAAATAATAACTGATGAAATTAGTGATGAGCAAAATTGGTCTTGTTCTTGGTCTTGCTTTTTCGCAAAACCAAGACCATCCTTAGACTAGCAAGACAAAGACTAAATGAACAAGAATAAGACTATCCAAGTATTAATATCCACGCATCGTTGAGGAATCTTGCATCTGTATTCCAGGCAGAAATTTACGCTATCGACATGTTTTTGCTATTAAATATTGAAAGGGGGTATAGAGGCCAAAATATCCTTATACTCTCTGATAGTAAGGCAGCACTATATAAAATCTTTAGTATGTTCTCAGATCAGATCTAGACTCGTCTGAGACTATCTAAAAAAACTATTAACCCTGGCTAACCATAATAGAGTTAGTCTTAATGGGTCCTGGGGCACAGGGGAATTGTAGGAAATGAAAAGGCAGACATCCTAGCAAAGCTAGGGTCTGAGACTGCATTCACTAGTCCTGAACTAGTATTTGGGATATCCAAAACTGCTGTACGTGGCTGTACATCTCGTTGGACTCAAACTAAACATCAATCGTCCTGGAGACACGTGCCAAAACAGGAACACAGAAAACTCCTAGTCAAAAAGCCTCGGACACGCTGACCAATGAAATACTAAACCTTAGTAGGGGCCAGATAAGGATAGTGACGGGTTTACTCACCGGTCACTGTTCCCTAAGGAAGCACATGCATACAATCGGGATATATAGGGAGGAACCTATCTGTTGGTTGTGCATGGAAGAGGAGGAAACATTATCTTCGATTGTGAAGCATTATCTCATTGAAGATATAGACTCCTAAGACTAGAACATCTAAGGGAGGATTTCTCCAAGAAGGAACTAGTGAAAAGACTGTTGAGCCTGATAAAGGCTACTGGTCTCTTCACATAAATGGCACAACCAAGAGCACAAAAAGCCTAAAGGCTAAGGAGCCGAGGACTCTAAGCCTTTGACTGGTGGTGCTGAAGCAATCAATCAATAAATCCAAGTCTTGGTTTTTGTCTTGCTTTGCTCATCACTTGGGTACAGCAGTCGCACGTAACAATAATTTTGCTAGTTGATAATTGATTGTGAATTATTAATAACTTATTACCATGATGATCTTTAAAAGTGAAAACAAAATTAGTAACAAAGGTAAAATTAACAAGACCAAGACTTTGTGCGCAACACCAAGACCAAGAAGATCTGAGCAAGACCTACTTTATTCAATTTCCCACTAGAAAACATGTTAATAGAAAGCAATATAGGTACACACAAAAAGAACTATATACATATAATCACAAACATCAACGTCTAGCCTACGCTGAAGACTTAGTGATAATAGCAAGGTGTAGGAAGGAACCAATGGAAGTTTTAATCTGACTTTCCGGAGTATTTTAGACAATAAAGAGTACACTATTACGAATACAAAGGTAATAAGCTTCCTAGGAATAAATATGAATAACAACAATGATGAGTTAGAAGAAATTAATACAAGAATAAGAAAAGGAAACAGGAAGGGAGCAGAGCTGTCGATCATGAATGAAAAAGAAGAGAAATTACTAGATATATTGGTGAGAAAAATAGTCAGAAGAATATATGGAGGAAGGAAAGTAGAAGATATCTGGTACAGAAGAACAAATCAGGAGCTCTTGGAATTATCTATATGAAAGCCCTCCGATATCGACGGTAGTAAAGTCGCAACGTGTAAGATACTTAGGGCATATAGAGATACTTGCGAATAAGAGAGCAACAAAAGTACTTAGAGGAGGAACTGGATGTAAAAGAAAAAGGGGAAGACCAAAAAAGAAGTGGATAGAAACAGTAGAAAAGGACCTAGAGCTGTTGAATATACTCAGATGAGAAGAGGTGACAAAGCATAAAAGAGGATGGAGGAAAATAGCCACACTTTAGTTTAATGTTGCCGTAATACTGTGTGGCACATATTTTTAGCGATCAGGTTTGAAGTACGATTCTTCAAAATACAGGTCATTTTTTAAAAGATACTTTTGATATCTTCTGTAAGTTCCTTGTGGCATTACTTATTCTTTTTTCTTACTTTTTTGGGAATCAAACCACAATAATGCTTTTTATTTTTTATTTCGACGTTTCGGTAGCGTTGTTATTTGATTGTTTATTCAACACCCGTACTATAAAATAGTGTTGTGAACGTGTTGTTACTATATTTACAGTATGATCAGATAAATGAACTAGTCCTATTTCCTCGACTATGCTTTATAAATAATTTTGAACAATTCAATTACGTTTCTCGTATATATATAATGATTGGCTTATTTACAAATCTTTATACCCTAATGATTCAACTAAACGTTCAGCCGTACGGCTAGGCACATCCGTTAATCTAAGTTGTCACTTGAGAAAGGAACGCCAACTTGCTAACGCAAAATTATTGATCAAACTTGACGGTATCTGTTTTTATATAGTATAATTATATTAGAACAACTTAATTGGACGCCAAACTATTATTGTTTTTATGATAGGCCTTCGGTAGACAAAATAAAAGAGCAAAAAAAATAATAAACCCGTTCGTAACGCGGCTGAAAGTAATCACTGTGCGGAAAAGTATCACTACTTTGTAACACTGATTCTATAACATGAACCACAAAGGACGGAAGTTTATAAGTTTTCACACTCAACACGATAATTTCGAGATTTAAAAATACCAATTCGACTGGTAAAACGAAATAAATCAGTATAGGTATTTATTTACAAATTTAAGTACATTGCCTTAGTACGTAGATGTGTGTTGTTATATATGTGGCTGCCTAGGTATAATATCGATTTTAACTTGAAATCTCAAAGTAGATATTTCGTGAAATAATAAAACATTAATGCAATAAATAGCAATCACGCCCAGTCTTTTTTTCAATATTAATGTATGTTTGGTTGCCTATACTAAAAACGTTTATTAATAGAAAACCCTTCATTAATAGTGTTAGTACATCAATATATTCAACGATTTTAATATAGGCAACCAAACATACATTTAACCAATCAATAATGGCCAGTATGATTTTCTATAAATCAGATACAAAATTATTCGCTAATCAACGATTTTATTTCAATAAACGATTTCGAGAGAGTCTATCAAGCATACAAAGACTTATATGGAAGTGATACAAGTATTATTTTTTGTTTTTTTATCTATGGTTTCACTAGTTTATCTCAGTGCATAGAAAGCTTCTTACTTTCAGCACTTATTTACCATTTAATTGTAACCCCATTACTCATTGATATAATATTTAAAAATAAATACAAATTTTATAAAAAAACAATCGTTTATTATCACTTAACGACATGATGCCATAATAGCACCTACATTCTCAAAGTCAATTTTTTCATTAATATTTTTTGTCTTAATATTCTCATCTTGATTGGCTATGAAGATTAAGTTACCGGACATTTCTTTCCATCCATATTTCTTCACCCATAACTTAAGTGTACTGTCATCGACATCACCAAGAAGTTGAGCCAAGTGTGTCCTCTCAATAGATTGGTAGGTAATTCCAACTACATGGCACACAAACTTTCTTATGGAATCTACGAAACCTGTGATATTTTGGAATAAATCTGGTAATGTATGGATTCTGGTCCAGAAACGTTGGAAATCGCATTGCTCCAGAATATCGGCTAAGTACACAATTTGATTAATTGGTTCCTGTGACAACTAAAATGTAGAAATTGAGACAAATGTATCAAATTAAGCTACTGTTTATATTAATATTTACCTGTTTATCATAAAGAAGGCATTTGCAAAGGATAAAATCAGTATGTGGCAAATTTGTCAAGGCTTTTAACAAAATTTGACAAGTTATATCAACATTGAAGCTTAGAGGATTAAATTGATATAACTTAAGTACTGCCAAATTGGCTTCCAAATCATACGAATTTTCACGGGATTGGGCTTCTACATAACGTTCCAAAGTTGGTAAATTGTCTGGATTATATCTGAAAACAAATTAGGTTAGACCCATGTGATATTGAAATTTTTTAAAAATATTACCTTTCTATGCCCTTCAACTTGAAGGCTACAGTTTGCTTCATTGCTTCTGCCATATTTTCAATTAAGTTGGTTTTTTATTAAAATTAAAAAAAATGTAAACGCTCCAAAACTGCAACACTTTGGAAAAAAGACATTCGACAGCTTTAAATTTGTCATTCTTATTCTTTTTTTCGTAACAGCTTCAGTTTCTTCTACAACTCTTATTCTCGCTACCTTCGATGTGTAGCCAGCCTCAACAAAAAATACATTCAAAATCAAAACCTGCAGAATTTGATTTGAAAATTATTAATTCTATTTTTTATAATAACGTGAATTAGAAATAAGGTGTTAAAAATATGTTTCAACGAAAGCTAAATGTTATACCAGACCAAGGCTCCATCCACTAAAATAGAAGAAAGTACGATCTATCTTATTTCAGTTATACTACCTTGGATACTTAGCCTTCACGTACAGGAGCGTCTAAATGTAGCTCTGCACCAACGTTGCCCTGTGTAGTCCTAAACTGAAAGGGCGCCATCGAGTATCTCCGGTGGCGCTCGGCTTTCATGCGACGGTTCTAAAGCTTTTAACCTTCTATACGATATCATTAATGTGTGCAGAGATTAGCCCAGCGTAAGTGTGCTGGGCTCCTAACACAGAGGTACCAGGTTCGAGTCGTGTCCGAGTCAAGATATTTTTATTTTCTTATTGTTTTTTTCAAAAATTGACTAAAAATACGAAGAATTTTTCGATTCGGATTAGGGTAGGGGGTAAGGTAGGGTGGTTTTGGTTAGGTTATTATTGAAAATTATTATAATAATCTGTCAATTACACAATTCAATTTTTCGATTCGGATTAGGGTAGGGGGTAAGGTAGGGTGGTTTTGGTTAGGTTATTATTGAAAATTATTATAATAATCTGTCAATTACACAATTCAATTTTTCGATTAGGGAAAATGTATCTATGCATTCGTGAGTTTTCCTTTTTGTATGATAATTCTGTATTGTAAACTCGAACAATTTTCAGTACGTTTTGCTAAACATAATTTTAAAAATGACAAATATTGATTTCTTAACACATTGCTTTTTAATCAACTGTGATAAATATCATTATTAAAATATTTTTACTTTCCAAAACACAAACGTTTTAGTTTAGGACTACACTTGGCAACGTTGGTGCAGAGCTACATTTAGACGATCCTTTCACGTACACTACCTTGTCGGCTTGTCAAGCTCAGCTGTCAATATGTCACTTGTACAAAACTACAAATGGTTTTGCTTGGTTAATCTAATTTTTATTTAATATATATTAAGAAGAAAAAGTCTCATTATTGTATTAGGAGAGTTGAAATAATCAGTAAAAGTTTTATTCACTTTAATTTCTTAACCTAATACCAAAATGTCTGACGATGAAATGGAGAAATTTGAAATTACAGATTATGACCTGGAGAATGAATTTAACATAAATAGAACCAGAAAAAAACAGAGTAAACACCACCAAATTTACGGTAACAAAATCATTCTTAATAATATTCTTATGTATTGTGTATATGGCTTTCACTGATGTCTGGTTCATCGGCTGTAGCTTGCTTTGAGTCATATTTGTTATCATGGTTGTACCAAATATTAATTAGGCTAAATGTTGATCAAAATAAAACGACTAACTATTATTGAACCAGTCGATTATTTTCACTGATAATTTCACACATATTTTCTATCAGGTATATGGGCAGATGATAGTGACGAAGATGATAAAAAGTCATACAATTATAAAAAACCACCCAAAAATTATTCAGCACCTATTGGATTTGTAGCAGGTGGTATCCATCAAGTTGGTAAGAAAAAAGATGCTGAGAAAAAAGCAATCAAAACGGAAGATGATTCTGAAGAACATTCTCTTAAAGCACCTGATAGTTCTGATGAGTCTGAGAATGAAACGCCAGCTAGAGCAGGTTGTAGTTAATTATTTTTAATATTAATAAGTTGTGGGTGAATTATTAACATCTGGTTTTTCATATTTACTATTTATTTTTAGGTTTTGGTATGAGCCACAATAAAAAGCCAATACAATCCACTGTAACTGAAATTAATGCTGAAATTGCTGGAATGAGAACAAAAAGTACAGTGAATCAATCACTAATTAATAAAGGTGTAGGTAACTGGGAAAAGCACACAAAAGGAATTGGAGCCAAATTGTTGCTTCAGATGGGTTTCCAGCCTGGTAAAGGTTTAGGAAAAGATTTGCAGGGTATTTCTGCACCTGTAGAGGCACACTTAAGAAAGGGAAGAGGAGCTATTGGTGCATATGGACCAGAAAAATCTGCTAGTATACCCAAACTCAAGGTATAAAAAACACTCGATATTCATTAAAAAAAAATTATAGCTATTTTCTATTTTAGGACATGACTGTAAAGCTGGAGCTAGAAAATGAAATTGATGAAACAAAAGGTGAATCAAAGTGGAAGAAAAATGAATCTTTAAACAAGAAAAGCAGATATTATTACAGAAGTGTTGACGATGTTATTGAAAAAGGTAAACGACCAGGAGCTTATAGAAATTTGGGAAATGCAAGGTAAAAAATATATAGTTGAGGTCTAAACATGATTATGATGATAGTTGTAAATGTTATGAAGATATATTCACCACAGTAATATAGAATGGGAAATTTAAATATTATTTTGTCTTATAAATAAGTGCAAATATTCAAAACATCTTATTTCACTATATGTCTTGAATTAAAATCACAATATTTGTTTAAATACATATATCTATTAAAAATACAGGTTGTCTAACTGGTCTTTTCAAGTGGAAGCTGCAATTTAAATTGGTTCGTAAAAAGACTATTTATTGAATTGGATATTTTGTGTGTATTGAATCTGCCAGTAAATTCTTCTTTAGCATTGGTCATGGCTACTGTTTTTTCTACACATTTGATACGTCAGAGTGGAGATTTTTACATTTGTATGTGTATCTTCATCCAAAAGCAATAAGTTTTGATTGTGGCTACAAAATTGTTGACCAATTCAAATTTCTGATTACAGCTACTTAAACAATCTTCAAAATATTTTAATGTCTACCTCAAATATTCAAATTATCCATTATCATATATCTAAAGTTATTATATTTTTTAGCGAACTCAGTAAGGTTAAGGTAATAGATATGACAGGCCCCCAACAGAGAGTTCTTAGTGGATATCATGCTCTAAGTGGACTAAAAGCACCTCCAGGAGTTGAACACTTTGAAGATGTAGTCCATAAAAAATGTTCAAATTTTGCATTACCTGAAATTCAGCATAATTTGGATTTGCTAGTTGATATATGTGAACAAGTAAGTAATATTATTTAATATCTAGTTAAGTTTTCAACTGGTTATTTATTCTTTTTAAGGATATTATACGAATAGACAGAAACACAAGATTTAACGAAGATAAGATCATAGCTCTGGAGCAAGAGGAGAAATCTCTGAAAGAGGTGTTGAGAAGCGAAGATATAACGTTGAATAACTTGAAAGATGTGATGGACGTAGTAGAAAAACTAATGGATACCTCTCAGACTTATTCTTTAGGACAAACTGCCAGTATTTTCAAACAATTACAGGTAAATTTATCAATTTTAAACAACCATTCAATTTTTATATTATTTACACAATTTCAGGAGGATCACCATGACGAGTATGTTATGTACGAACTGGGCGAGCTAGCTCCAGGATTAATAGGTCCCTTGTTAACATCAGCTCTGGCTAATTGGAATCCTTTAACTCAACCACATCAGTATGTTGACGTTTACGTCCAATGGAAGGGTATATTGGAGAAGCCATCTCAACAACGTGGGAATCTAGAAGGTAATAAAATGGGAATACAGCCATATGATAGTCTCATTTGGCATACTTGGATGCCTGTTATGAGAACTTGCGTTAGGTAAGTTAAGCTTTACGTTTATGTTTTGTATGGGATGGCAACGAGAAGTTCCCTTTTTTTTTGGTTTATGGGTAATACATGTGCTTTTTGTTTTATTTATTTATATGCTTATGTACACCACAACCAGTCCAACACTGATCTTCCATAATAGATGTAGCCACTTGTAATCCAATCCTCATTTTTTGTAATGAAATAATTATAATTAATAAACAATTTCAAGACACATAATTTAGATAAATAACAAAACAACACACATTTATAATTTTTATTACCCTATAAATAATAACAACAAAATTTACTATAATATTTGTTTATCAAACATAGGACTGTCTATATACGTTATTAACTTTAAAATTATATCTATGTTTTTTGAAAAAAAAGAAAGTGAGGACAATATTTAGAAAAATGAGGAACATAGCTCACCTATGTCGTTTGAAAAGTTGAGCAATTATGTCTGAAAGTTATTCCTTGAGGGTGGAAGTATGTCCCACATGTCCCCAATCTGTTTCTTTAACAGGGGATAATTTACCTGGCTTATACAAGAGATATATTTTATTATAGTGTTGGTTTATGTATCCCAGGGAATATTTTACTTTCATTTGTTTCTCCGATTCACAAAATGAAGGAGAGCTAAGGTATTTTGTTTTAATTTTCTTTTCCTTCACAGGTGATAATTTACCTAGCTTATACAGTGGAAATATTTTATTACAGTAGTGGCTTAACCCTCGCCACACCATTCGCAATTCTTATTTTTGACACTTTCACTTTGACAAACACACCAATCAATATATGATTTCCGTTTTCGGTGCAGTAATGAATTTTTTATTTGATGTTCTTTATGATTAGTAAAATATGGTACACAGAACACAAATAAAAATGGAAAATAATCCTTCAACCATCCAAATACAGACTTTTACTATATTCAACGTACCCAAATGTGTAGAACCTCAAAAGATACTGTTCTATATCTACGTGCTCCAATTTATTTAACTAGATTGTTTTATGTCATATGGATATTGCATTAATTGTGTTTTTTTTTTTAAATTGTAGTTCATGGAATCCTAGAGATTGCGATCCTTTGATAACCGTTATTGAAACATGGAAACCGTTATTACCGCAGTGGATCACAGAAAACGTTTTCAGCCAATTAATAATGCCCCGAATACTTAAAGAAGTCAACGATTGGAACCCAGTCACCGATACTACACCCATACACGTTTGGATTCACCCTTGGATACCTCTATTAGGTAAGTGTGGTATTTTTTTAATGCGTAAACTGGAAGCTATACTGCATATACTATGTTTTTATACTTTCTTAAAGCATTTAGATCGTTGTAAATAGTTTTTTAAATCTTTTTCTTAGACGAAAAACTTCAAACTTCAGTTTATCCAGTGATTCAAGAAAAACTTGGCAACGCTTTAACGAACTGGCATCCATCGGATAGATCGGCGAAGTTGATGCTTCAACCGTGGCAGAGGGCGCTATCGCAAGGATCTTTCGTCGCTTTTCTTCTCAAGCACATCGTACCCAAGTTGCAGATATGTATGCAGTCTTTAGCAATTAATCCCCATCAACAGCACTTAGGTATGATACAATTACGTATTCTAGAAAGCGAAGAAGGTAATACTTTCAATTTGAGTAATTCTTTTGTCCATTTATGTGACAAGAAACTTCAAACGTCACTAGATGGTGTTTTATTTGTATTTAAGGTACCTAATCACGAAAATTTAAATCTATTTCTAATAGTTGTACATTAAGAATATTTTTCTATCTCCTTATTTGTTTCAGATCCTTGGAATTGGGTAATGGATTGGAGTGATATGATTTCCGTGGGTAATATGACGTTGATATTGGACAAATTCTTCTTTCCAAGATGGTTGCAAACGTTGGCATTGTGGCTTAATCATAATCCGAATTATACTCAAGTCACTGAATGGTATTCCGGATGGAAGAGGATGCTTTCAGATGAATTAATTAATCAACCCAATATAAAAGGTAAGTTTTGAAATAAAAAAAGACAAGACATCACTTTGGCATGTCGGTGACGCGACCCTATAAGTTTTGCCCCTACAAAAAATCACTTTTTAACTTAAATGTTAATTTTTTTCAGAACACTTTCATAATGCGTTAGAAATGATGAATAGGGCAGTGAACGTAGAACAACCAGGAGCTAAGGAATCGATTTTGTATTTGAAAAATATGGAAGAAAACGGAATTACTCCACCTCCTTCAGCTCAACCAAGAGTTGAGGTAAGAATTGTGTAACAAACTCTTGTTCATCTGGTTAATTTTTATATTTTTCAGACCTTCGCGGAAGCCGTTAAAACCGCGTCGAAGATTCCTCAAGGATTCAAGGACCTTGTGATGAAAAAATGCGAAGAACGAGGAATGCTGTTCGTACCCGTTCCAAATAAGTATCATGAAGCGAAGCAAGTGTACAAAATTGGATCGAACGGTATGCAATGTTATATCGACAGAAATGTCATATTTTATTCTCAAAATTACTCGACTTGGATTCCTACTTCGTTAAATAAATTGTTAGATTCTGCATAGATAGGTGTTAATTTATTTTTGTAAATATTTTCGTGAAAATAGAATTTTTTGTATTAAAATTTGTTTTTTTATTTTATAAGCTCTGCCGTTTGTTGATATTTTGAAATTTAATTAAAAGTAGTGAAATATATCGTTATTTGAGGTATGGTTGCAATAAACATTTAAGAATGCTATTTAAATAAATAATTTATTGTTAAAAATACAATGAGCAAAATTATCACAATCTTTATTTACAATATCTACATTTTATCTGACACAAATATATTTTTTCAAGCTATTTATTTACGAATCAAATAACTACTTATTTAAAAACAAACAAACAATTTCAATTTGTGTAGCTGTATGTGTGCCCATATTAATTAATATTCAAAAAAATATAGGGAATTAA
Source organism: Lochmaea capreae (assembly GCA_949126875.1). NCBI lineage: Eukaryota > Metazoa > Arthropoda > Insecta > Coleoptera > Chrysomelidae > Lochmaea > Lochmaea capreae. Next base: position 5,353,663 of record OX421406.1, on the reverse strand, counting down.
AATTACTAAGTCACAAAAGTTTTAAAATTATCCTTAAACTTACAATTCTAAATATATAATTCGATATTATTCTGTCTTTAACTGGGATAAAAAGTAAAAGAAAATCTACTAAGTACTTTCATAAAATGTGTTTTCGCCCTAAAGTGAAAGCTACTGACACAATTAAACTTCATAGCCCTTCACCTCCCCTCTAACCACTGGTTTTTCTGTCCGAGTATGCCACACATACACTTTGGTGCAGTTGTCAGCGAGTGGTTCTAATTCTTCTTTTGTTGTAAAGAAACTCAAGAATTGACTTTCTTGAAACCCTTTTTCCATTTGATAAGAAAAACTTGCTTCGTTTTTTTCGAGAATTAGGTCTAAGTTTATGGCAAATCCTGCCATGTCTATAGCAAACGGTCTTTGAGGTTTCCAACCACTTTTGTAACTTTCCACTTTTCCTAAAAACGTAAGAATTAAATTTAGTTGAATTGTGAGGTGAAAAATTGTATTGCTTTTACCTGTTTCTTTATTCAAGATTGGAGTTTCAACTGAAAATCCCCCAACAAGACCTACGGGCCAAACACCAACTTTCCTAATTTTCATGATCTAAAAATTGACTTAACCTTAGATATTGAAAATAATACAAATGTGACAATGGTCAAAACTTATTGAACTAAACATAGAAATTAATGAGAACTTACTTCTGAAAAAACTTTTATATTATATGTGTTATCATCGTCCATAAAATACACATATCCCTTATTTTTTCCCAATTGCATATTGGTTCTAAGCCAATCAAGACCTTTATTTCTTTGTTCTACACCTCTATGTCGCTTCCATCTTGGTTCCTTAATAATAATTTCAATAAAATTAAGGACAATTATATAAAAAGAAAAAGTTTATCTACCTTTGCTTGGAGTTTTTCAAAGGGTGGAGTTTTAGCTGTCAAATGAGTAACTTTTAATCCTGATTCTGCTATTAAATTGCTCACTAAAGCTGTCTCCTCCTCAGAATCTTCAATAATTATCCAATGAATGTTTGGTACAAGCATCAATGTTTGAGATATTTTTGTTAATTCAGCCTTTTGGACATACCTGAAAAGTAAATTATTTAATAAATTATTACTGATAATTATTGATAATAGAAATACCTATAATATGTAGGAGTTACAGCATAAATATATGGTATATCATCTAAATGCTGATCATTTTCAAGCATATTCAATAAAATCATCTGTTGTGGTGTTAATTGAAGTTTGTACTGGTACACTCGTAATCTATCCTTCAGATCTCCTAATAATAAGTTGTTGCCTACAAAAAATTAATTGAGACATATTACTAATATATATTTACTATGAATACTGAATTACAATTATTTGTGAGATATGAAACAATAAATAATAAGAAATAAACCCAAGGTTAAGCTTAGTAACAACTACTTCATACCTTTTTCTGCTGTCAACACTTTCCAGAATATAAGCACCGATGATACTACTAAGCAATATCCTAAATATTTTTTAAATTTTCTATTTTCCAAATGATCCATTTTTATTATTAAGAATACTTAGGTCAACTTTCTAATACATTTATAAATTATGTTTGTCCACCAGTAGTATACATGTTAATACATTTTCTACTTAATTTAGTCTATTCTTTCAAAAATATAACTACATAATTTCATCTCGAGACACTTACAAATAACTTATTTGTCTAACATTTGTATTGTATACGTATTTTAAATTCAAGTATTTCATAGATTGGGGGAAGTATTTGTTCATGTATTTGACATTACTAAGTTGACAGCTGCATTGATTCCACAAAGTCGAGGTCGAAACAGTCTTCTTCTTTCTCCTTTATTGGATAATATGCCAGGGGATAATTGGCTCAGGAAACATGGGGGATCAAATATTTGTATTGATTGAACTTTCTATCTTATGTGGTACTCTATGATTTACATTTGTCGAGATTGTCATCAATGTCATTGTCATTATTAAATGATTTGAAATTGCGACTAGCGTGGTGAGAGAAAAAACTGGCTTATATTATACAATTTTTGTGCATATGTATTTCCGAGAATGAAACTTTTGGTAACATTTTTAATATTATTGACAGTTCTCACAAAATAATTAGTGGGTGTGAATGATTAAACTGCTCAGTAATATATATTGTAGTTTTTATATAAGAATGAAAAGCTATCAAATTGATATCTAAGTATTCCAACTTACTGCATTTGGATCAAGTGTAATTCCAGAACTATTATTAGTAATGTTACCAAAAGTTTCATTCTCGGAGAAGTTATTCAATATAAATACATTTGTACAAAAATAATAAAAAATAAGCAACTTTTTTCTCTGTTAAGACGCACCGACATTTCAAATCATGTGATAATGACCATAGATATCATATATCAGATAGATAGGCAACTCAATGTTCAATTCTCAAACCAAGTTTTTCGGGCTCTCTCCTGGTTTAGGGACAGAACTATATATTTGTAACTGTGAAATTACTGAGCCAAGACCAGAAGATTATAACTGTATAGCCTGTTATGAAAAAGGCCTCACATCAGTGCGCAGACATTAATGACAATTTTGACAAATGACAATTATAGAATACCACATAAGATAGAAAGGTCAATCAATACAAATATTTTCATTTACTGGACCTCTACTTTGTGGAATCTATCTATATTGCCATTTAAATACAACTAGAAGATTCTAATTAATTGGAAACTCTTAGTTTTATTTAAAATAGTAATACAAATATTGTTCGGTGCTGTCATCTACTAGAAAGTTACCTCTCTAATAGGTATGCAACAAAACATGTACCACTGCCTATTCAGTTGCATACCTCCTTGTTGCTTATAGTTTAATACACAGTGTCCAAATAAAGTTATACGAGATTTTAAATTCTATTTTAGATTTAGCCAAGATAGATTTTGGAAAAATTCAACTGACAAAGTCGGACTACGATAAGCTCACTTAAAAGGTGTGATTAGCGATAGTTTGTGAAATTTAATTATATAATAAAATGAATATTACCCAATTTGTTTTACCATAGAAGTTATTACAACGGAATATAATGAGAGTACTAGAAGTTGGGTATAAAAATATAAGAACCCAGTTATTTATTGAATAAAAATGTAAAATTATATTTAAAATATTCAAGTATTTTAAAAATCAGCTAAAATTGTCAATTTTATTTTCATCTAATCTAATCTAAACTCTAATCACAGCAGCATAAGTACCATCGTAGGTACTTAATCCTCAGTATTGACTGAAAACGTAAAAAAGAACAATGAGAAAATACATACATATCTTAGGAGGGTGTTTATTACTTATTGTATTCGCATCTGCTAATAGGACCGGTAAGTGACAAAAATTTATTGCACAAATTTAACTAACTCAAAAATATGTAGGTTTCCGTGTATGGAGCTGATGTTTTTAACATTGAAATTTAATTAACAAAATAATGTATATAGATATACAATATGTTCTAAATTCAGATTAGATAAGCTACTAGAAAACTGATTGTTAGGTACTACATTTATATTGAGTAAATAATATTAATATTTGTCCGATTGGTAGCAAACGTAATATTACATTTAAATATATTTAACAAAGGGTCAACAGCCTCTGAGCGATACTAAGGCACTATAAATCATGAGTATTCTCTAATCCGCCATTTTGGTGCCTGGTGGAAAGCTACGGAGCAGTCACTATAGCAGTGATGGGGAAACTACGGCCCGCGGAAAGGTTTATCCGGCCCGTTTAAGAGTGCCGTCGTGAGAATGTTTGAACGCGTTTTTACCTCGTAGTGTGACGACAAAACACAATAGTATTCTGGACAAATCCATCCGACCTAAACAGATGACTTATCTTCGCTCGTAACTTCCAGACACTCTCGCATTTTCGATTCATTGTTCTGTTTTCACGAAAGAACCGGAAAAATCCAATTCCCGAACAATTTTGATGAAACAGTCTCAATTTCTTTTTTCTCATGCACCATCAACCAGTAATGACACCAGAAAATAAAGTGATAATACTTCACATCAAGAACTACACTAAATTTATATTATATTTTGTGCTTATGATTTTCTTACCTTTTGCTTTTTTACTATTAAAATAATGATTGTATGTAATAATATATGTATATGTTTATAGAACACATACATTTTTTGACGATTTAGCATTATTCTTTGGCCCGCTACGATTGTCTAGTCATTACAAATGGCTCGTCTTAAAAAAAGGGTTCCCCGCCACTGCACTATAGCATATTATGTATATGTAGTAAACTTTTAATAAACATTAGGTTTTTTATAGAAAAATTTATACTCAACCACGAGGCAGTTATTGACCAACAACAACGCGTCTATGTATAGGTTCTGCTAACCAGTGGTTTGTGGCTAACCACGCATTCACTAGTTAAACAATATTGGCTATTTTATAAGGATTTTACAATACAATCAACTATCACAACAATCTTCACATGCTTTAACTTACGTTACTCGCTACCTAATACCGCGATGGCACCAAAATGGCGGACGAGTATACCCAAATAGCGTATTAGCGCATATGTTATTTTGACATATTTAACCTAAGCTCTAGTCGATTCTTAAAACAAAGTCCCTAAATAACGTTACCGCAAGTGTAATTTACGAAGCCTATATAACGACAATGCGGTATTTAAAATACCGCTTAATTATTAACATGCCGAGAATTCGCAGAGTTTTTCTATATTAAAGTTAAAGGTTATGTAAATGTTTGTTGTGTACTTACCACTATTATAACTATATTTGAGAGTTTTCGAAGCCGCTTAAAAAACACACCGATTAACATTTGACAACTTTGACATACGGTATGTCCCTTAGCGTATACCGCTCCCGTACACCACCGGTATCTTACGGACGGTAGACATAGCGGTTGCATTAACGAAAAGGCCACGGAAAGACGAAAAATCTAACCACAATTCAATGAGTGATGTCTGTACGAGGGCTGCTATTTATATTTTGAGCCTTGGCTTACCAAGTGTTTACAGGCGCCATCTGATGTTTCCAATTGAAAGTTTGATCTTTTTAACCATAACCTTCTTCAGAACTTTTTGTCATTTAAGTATAACTTGTGTTATCTACAGCGACTTGAAAATTTTGTCTCAGCGAAAAAATGGAATTAACTGGTGAACATTTTCGTGCGATGATTTCAAGACAAAAGTGCATCGATAAACTCACTTCGACTTTTGGCGATGAAGCCCCATCCTCGGCCACTGTTAAACGATGGTATAACGAATTTAATCGTGGCCGCAGTTCGCTCGGGGACCAAAGTCGTGAAGGTCGTCCAAAATCAGTTGTTCTGCCACAAAACATCGATGCTGTGCACGAACTGATAAAGCAAGATCGACATGTGACATATCGCGAGATAGAGGCATCTTTGGTCATTAGTATGACAAGCATCAATAAGATATTGCATAAACATTTAGCTGTTGAAAAGATTTGTTCGCGTTGGATCCCGCATAATTTGACAAAAGCTCAAAAGGATGCTCGTGTCAATTGGTGCAAAGAAATGCTCAAGAAATACAATCGCGGTGCATCAAAAGCTGTGTATAACATCTACACAGGTGACGAATCTTTGATCTATGCATATGAGCTCGAAACAAAACAGCAATCCACTGTATGGGTCTTCCAAGACGAACCCAATCCCACAAAAGTGGTTCGTGCGCGAAGCACCTAGAAGCAAATGATCACCTGTTTCTTCTGAATAACTGGACATGTGGCAGCCGTGCCGCTAGAGCAACATAGAACGGTGAATTCTGAATGGTACACAACCATTTGTTTGCCAGAAGTGCTTCGTGAAATACGAAAAAACGCGGTTACGGTTACCGTTGGGACGCAGGAGGTTCGAAAACTATATATTTATTTGTCAAAATAGTTGTGCGGTTAAATTTATGTTAACCGCTATACCGTCTCAGTATATGTACGTTTTCGAAAACTCATACAAAAAATACCGGATATGGTTAAGGCAAACCAACGTTACATTTTAAAAAAGAAGAATGTAACTTTCAACTTTTTACGGTAATACCGGCTGCGCTTGCGATATAACTCTACTATTTGGACGAAAATACGTTAAAAGTGAACAGAAAGAAAATACCGTGAAGAATCCTTCAATTTTTTGCTGCTAGTGGGAGTAGCACTTGATGAACAGTATAAATATTATCAATTTTCAGATGCTGGTTATCCTCAGAAATGGCCTGAGGAAGTTTTACAGAAGATTCAAGAAAACAAACTTTATGCTTCACTTTTACTCGGAAAATATGTAGGATCTAATTCAGGATTATGTACTTTATGTAATTTATTAGTAAGCGCTATACTAGGAGAAAAATCTTTTGGAATGACCAATGTGCAGATATCATCTGAAGCCGAATATTTCTGTGAAATATTAGGTCTTAAAAATATTTCAGACAGAGTTTGTGAAGGAGTTATAAGTCCACACGTAGTAAGTATATCAATCTTGGAAAACCTTCATTATGCAAAAATTGCTTCTTCTAGTCTTTTAATAAGGCGTGGATCAAAATATAGTTTATAACTGGTAAATTTTAGCATCAAAACTTAAGTCCACGAACGCTGTATTCTAACTTAGGTTCTTACAATTTTAATATTGCAGGATGTTTTAAGTTACATTGTTGGAAATGTAGATGTTAAAAGTGAAAATATATGTGCCATGCTCTTGGGTTGTGAATCGGGACAAACATATTTTGAATGGGACATAGATATACCTGAAGGTGAAACTGTGGAAAAAGTTAAGGTAATTTATTAAAAATAATAACAATAATCACGTTTTTTTCATACTTTCCACGTAAGCGACATGGCATTTTACGTCAAACCCAACGATATGTTCAATGAGAACGCTATTTGCGCCATCTGGTACTACTCCTACGTATGCGTAACGTCATACGAGTACAAAAAACCCCGGCCATGGAGACTAGATATCTAGATCTAGATATCTAGTCTCCATGACCCCGGCTTAAAACCTTCCCGGACGAAAAATTAAGAAGTTTTATTATTTTTTTCCTATTTTTAAAGTAAATATTGCATTTTTAAGTCGGATGGAAGCAAAACCTTTAAAATTGGACATATAACGGACATCCACTACGATCCCATGTATACAGAAGGTAAAGTTTTGAACTGCAAAGAACCTTTATGTTGTCAATCTGATCAAAAAGATGCTGATAATGGAGAAGAAGCCTGTGGTTACTGGGGATCTTCATATGAATCCGATTCTCCTCTGAAATTGGTCGAGGAAGCTTTGAAAGACATGGTCGATAGGGTATGTAGTTGAAATAAATATAGTAGCATAGGTTAGAGTGTTAAACAGCCTGTTTGAACATTTCAAAATACTTAACCTTAAATTGCGATCACCAGTTTAGCACTTTAACACAGATTATTGAGATGCAAAGGGAAGTGTCATGAAGTATAGTTTTATTTTATTTTAGGAAGTAGAGTATGTCTATTTCACCGGAGATTTAGTGTCTCATAGGGTATGGGAAACCAGCGTGGAATCTAACTCGAAAGCCATCACCGACGTTTTAAAATTGTTTAAAACCATATTCCAGGATATTCCCGTTTTTCCGGTACTTGGAAATCATGAAGCTCATCCTGTTAACGTGTAAGTATGACTAGGTCACAAAAAAAAACGAATCCTTTACTTTTTAAAATAACTACTTTGTTTTTTAGTAACCGTTTATTCAAACTTAAACAATGCTACCAACTCAAAATACTTATCGAGGCAGTTTTTAACGGGTGCTTCTTGACGTCAGCAATACAGATTCTAACAGTTTGTTCTTGATTCTTTTAGATATGCTCCTTTGAATATTACCGAAGATTTGAATACACAATGGTTATACGATTTGATTCTAGAGGAGTGGTCAACTTGGCTTAACACCGATGATATCAAGGAAACTGTTAAACAAGGAGGTTACTATACTACGCTGGTAAAAACAGGCTTCAGAGTTATTGTGCTGAACAACAACGTTTGCTCTTTTGAAAATTGGTAATTTTTAGGATTATTAAACAATTTAGATAAGTAACCCGGAATACACACCACACACTTTATTTGAAACCCATATCTTGGAGTTTATTTTGACAACTGACTTTTTAACTAATAAAACTGTTACTATAGCTCACGACCACTTTAATTTCGACAAATTGAGGGTATTTTGAGATTCATTTCGAGGAAACCAGTTGCCATATACTGCTGTATCTCTTTTATTTACAAAAAATGCAATTAATCGTCAAAACGACATTTTAATTGAAAAAACTGTAACTAAATTACTTTAACTTTCATTCTTATAGTCGATGAAAATTACGTTAAAAGATTCCGACATGAAATATATTATTAATCGTTTATTCTGATGATCCTGGTCAGAATATTAGAACAAATTTATTAAATTATTGTATCGTCATCAGTTCGTGGATAATTGTGCAAAGTTCAAATGTAATCTGACGTTTTGAAGTCAATAAAAAATACGAAAGGCATTGTTTAAGCGACAATTTTACCACAATTTCCATAAAACTGTTCGTAAAACCATCAGTTTTCACTATAAAAGTTGCAGTACCTATATTCACTTATTTACAGGTGGAACCTTTACGAAAATAATGATCCATACGGACAACTTAAATGGTTGGTAGAAACTCTCGAAACAGCCGAAAAGAACGCAGAAATTGTGCACATTTTGTATCACATTCAAACATCTTCTTGTCTTGGTAGCTGGGGTCAGGCATTTAACAAAATATTGAACAGGTATAACTTTAATAACTGGAATATTAACCAATCAACATCAGTCCTTTTTAATACTACTCCGTTCTCGAATATCGTCTTCATTTTCTAAGCAATTTTTTTAGATTTTCCAATACTGTGGCTGCACAATTCAATGGTCATACACACAGGGATCAATTCTTCATCCATTACAATGATAATATTAAACCTGTAGGCGTTACTTTTAACGGTGGATCTTTGATAGCCGATGGAGGTGCACCAAACTACAAAGTACATCTTGTCGATAGTACCGGTTATGTAAGTAACTGCTTCAAAAGCAACTTTTTCATCACGCAAAGCAAAAAATTCTAAATAATAATATTAGGTACATCTTGAAATCTGGTGACAAAGTAGAAGCTCCTAGAGTCATTTTACTTGAAACCTCGTCTTTGCTGCAGTTCTAAAAATTTAGGTAGGGGCTGCTGGGACTCATGGCTCTGGGGAAATTCCCTTATTAATATGAGTTACTTTCTCTGAGCCATACATTTCTTGTGCCTTTTTTCATTGGACCGCTTCTAAGCCGCTTTGATACGTGACAGTTGAGGCAGAATACTGCCTTGACAATTGACAGCCGACACAGAAGTATATAACAATTGACAGCTATCAGAGAGAACTGATTGATACTTACTACCATGGAGACTACATTCTCCATGCTTACTACACTTAAGGATGATGTAATACCTCGCTTATTAGGACAATTGAGATTATTTTTTTTCGAGGTTAATTGCAGTGGGAGCTAAGAGCTTTCAGAGCCACTCGGCTATGCCAGATTAGTTTAATTGCTCTATACTTCTTCTTCTAGAATTTTATATAAATGTGGGCACACTTTTTTTATAGATTTTGTGATAAATATTCCTGTATCCGAAGGGTTTTGCATAAAATTATACTTTTGATCTTTTTTAAGGATGTTTGGGATTCCTTGTCGTATTCGTTTGATTTGAAAGCAGCCAACGAAAAGAAATCAATCGATTGGAAGAACCTTTATTCGTTTAGGGATGCTTTCAGTATTGAAAATGCTCTTACTCCTACCGAATTGGATGCACTAGTTTTTAATACCTTGAATGAAAACGAAGATTTAGCAAAGCTGTATCACAAGTAAGTAACTTCAAATAACGCAGATTGTTTTTTTTTCGAGAATTGATGATTATGGCATGTGAGAAAAAAATATTTTGAAAAGAAAGTAATTAAAGGGTAGTTTTCAGATGAACAATGATTTTTTTTTGGTTTATTCATTCAAATTCTTAAATTTTTCAGGTATTATTTCAGTGATGGACCCGGTGATGGCCAAGCGGAGTGTGATAAAGAGTGTCAAAAAAAATTGTTATGTGAAATAGTAACAACTGTACATAACGTAACTTCAGCATGCGACAATTTATGAAATTTCTAATAAAAATTTCATTTTATTTCGATTTTTTATTAAAACCATTCCGTCCGTAATAAATTATACAGTAACGCAACGATTTTTTACATTAATTTTGCTCCGATGTCCGAAATCATTACGACAATGCTTTATCCACTCACCTAATATGCATTGATTGATAATCTGTGAGCTTTATCATAATCAGATCTGGGCAGTACTCGAGTACAAGTTCTCTAATATTGTACTATAAGTACATATTGTGAACTTACCCAGTATCCGAGTACATTATTTGCAATAAAGTATACAGTACTCTTGCCCGTAGCATTTTGGGAAAAGTACCCGGTACCCTAGATCCCTAAAGTACATAGTTTGTTTACTAAGTTTCAGCCAATACCTTATCGTTTCTGCCCAATTTAAACTGCTCTGTGGGTTTGTTATTGAAACCTCACCATAAAATCAATAATTATTCTTCCTGAGCGCTGGGGGCTTCGATAAAATGCGGGTTAACAGAGTCTACAGTTGAGATTGTCTTTATACAAGTAATGCTAGAGTTCTATTTTTCTCCAGTTTACTCTATCTATTACTGTTTCCTTCCCATATCCTTTAAATATTTCTGTACATTCATTCCTCTCATTTATTTACCTCATTCTTCTTCTTATCGTCCTTCCTCCTCTTACGCTACTTATAATATTTCTATGAGGCTGCAATATGCTCTACCAATCTTATTATTCAGACAATTAGTTCTGGATAGTTCCGTAGTGTCTTTACTCTGGATTTCCAATCCTCCTGCACTTTTTAACCTTAAAAAGTTGTTCTAAAGGACTTTCCATTCCTAGACAACGATTTCTTATCCTTATTTTATCCAGTACTTCTTTTTTTATGTCTTAAAAACTGTAACTAAGTAAGTGAACTGTTTCAGTTTGAATTTATAGATATGATTGCCCTTATTTTCAAGTATTAACCTCTCCAATACAATATACTAAAAAAATTTCAAAATAAATCAATTACTGATCCCACTTCTTATATTTTTGTTCTGTTTGTATCCCTATTTGCGAGGAGTTGCACGTTTAGCGCGGCGTCTGGAGATAATCACGACGTCGGACCTCCAACTTCGACGCCAGGCGTCAGTAACCGACGCTCCTTCTCTTTCGCATCAACTCGTGGTGCGGTGAGTTTTCTCGACACCGTAATTTCACATCGAGACCGTGCGATTTTCGCTTCAATCACGTGCAGATATTTTTCGAAGGGAAATTTTTGGTGTTTTTCGAAATTTCTTGGAGGTTATACGTTCGTATAAAATTTGGTAAAGTGAAATTTGATGATTTATTTAAAAAATTAATTTTGATAACTTCATTAGATATTATAATAAAATGGATATAATTTTAAAGTTTTCAATAACAATTATTATTGTATTTTCCTTGGTTACATCGTGGGAAAAGGTTTCCCTTGTCGATTTTATCCTGGACCCATTTTATCAATCGGTCACCGAGATAAAGACCTTCATGCAAATTTCAAATCAATTTTCCATATTTTCCAGCTCTGTTTCTTTCGATAAAACTATGGAAAATTGATTTGAAGCAGTTTCAGATTTGTTTTTCTCGATTATTGAGTGTGTAAATTTGTCTATGATTATCATTTTTTCTATTTATACTTTTTAACGGATATCGCCTTACAAAGTTTTGAAAATATTTTCAAAAAAGTGACCGTTCACTTAGAAGAAACAACTACTTCTCGGGTTATATCCCCCGATATACATTTAATTACACTCCTAAGTTAAACGGGGCTGGTATGATCTACAATATTTAACTAACCATTCTGGTTTACAATTAGAAGGGATAATATCACTTGTAGACTGGTTTCGGCGTATTTGCACATCATTAGTACAAGGTGGATTTTCTCCGTCCGAGGGCTCTGAGAAGCTTAATCCTTAATCTTGTAGATCACTTTTCCTAACAGTATTTTTTTATATATAAAATCATTTGTAGAACTCTCAGTTAATCAGTTGAGTCCCGCACTTTTTCGCTCAATTTCTCTTTCCCAGTTTCTTGAATCTGTATCTGTAGATCAATCAATTGTCTTCGTAATTTGCGAATTTATGTCTGGAAAGTAATGTTCAGAATATCGAATGAAAGAAAGCAATAAGTGGGTTTGTTTAGGGACTCCAGGTGATTTCAGCACTCCAGAATTGAATGTGAGCTTAATTGAGAGTATCTATAAATCGGTGAAATTCCGGAAATGGTAGTAGCAGCGTTTCATATTTTCAAAAATTAATTGAAATGTAAATAATTTCAACAATAGAGCATTGTTGAGTTTGGTTTTACGTTTCAGTCTTGCAAAATCATACGAAATGGAATATATCCAATTAAAAAATACAAGGCTTAAATATATGAAATGAGAAAGATAAAAAAAATACTTATTAGGTATAAAAGTTAGAATCACTAACTACCCAATCGGGTACAGTACAGTAGTAAGACTGTGTCTTAAAAATTATACAAATGGATATGTTGATATACAGGGTAGTACAGAAAATTGCATTTTAAGCTTCTCAACATTCTGTGGAAACGATTGATGTTTATTTGTGCAACGTTTACAAGCCAAATCTTTTCTGAAAAACTTGTTTTTCTCTCATAAAATTACATAGTCTTGTCTGTCCGGTAAATTTTCGGTGCAGTGTTGTATTGAATGTAAAAAGGGTTTCTCTACAGCTTGGTTCATAGCAGAAAGATACAATTATTTCACGATAATTTATATCAGATTACAAAAATATTCATAGCGGGAATTTTAGTATATCCACCCTGAACAATTCATGCAGTGGCGGATTTAGGCGTCCTGCCGCCCTAGGCCGCCCTTTTAGGGGAAGCTTCTTACTAGCAGTATCGAAACGATCTAAAAATGACATTCCAAACAATTACTAGAATTGCTGTTTTTAAACGCTGTAATTTTCGCTGCAATCCTGCAGTCGGTTTCTCATTTCGGCTCTCGGCATTGAATTCCAGTACATAAATTATTCCAGTCTACTACTTTTCTAATGCGTAACATGCATCATGTCGTGCGGACTAACGAGTTTGAGAAAGAATCGTAACTCAAATTTGTACGCTGCACCCAGAACTACCAACGATGTGTGATGAAATTAGTACTTGCAAAGTAGAAAATAGTCGACTGCTTATGTTACACATTCAAGTCAGTATTCTCATCAAAAATAAGTTACAACTTATCAAAGATGTGACCATCTCTTGGCATTTTAAAGCGTTCAAATACACACTGAGGATTTGCTTAATTAATTAGTAACGAAAATACCTAAACACTAAGACGTGATCGATGTCAATAAACAATAAATTACATGCTAAACCTAACCTCAATTGTGTCAAAACTGCGGAATTTTGCGAATTGATCGGACAACTTCTTGAAGTTTTTCCAATCAGTAAGCTGTAAATTGCCCTGGCCGTTAAGTATAAACTGTATTTACGGCTGGTAAATTTATATTTATTCTGATAAGCAGGAAAGTCTTTTTATCATAAGTAAACCATATATGTATCAATTGGTATCAAAGTGGGCACAGAGGCTGCTGTTGACAGTTCTCTTGCAATATCAACAGTTTTTTTATTGAAATAAAATCAATTTGTAATTTTTTATTTAATTGAGGCGTTACACTGCCGTCCAAAGCTAAACCCCCGTATTTGAAAAAAAAACGAAAAATGAGATATTGTGTCTGGTATAATAAAAATATCAAAAACTAGGATCTTTTCTATGCTATAACCTCGTATCTTGCGCAAAAACGCTAAAAAACGATCCTTTATTTACTCGTATTTGCTAAAAATACCTTAAATGCTAAGAAAAATTCACGTATTTATGTTTTACTATAGGTTAAACCCGTACTTGCAATCAAATACGTAGATTCTGCTTAGTAAAATTCAAATACGGGTATTACGCTTAGCGTCTACAATATTTCGCGCGTGTTCATACGTGTTTCTTTCTAATTGTCTAATTGTCTTAGTTTGCCGATAATATCTAGCCAGAAAGCATTGTTTAGGTTTTTTTGGATCAATATTTTGATCAAAAAGGTTTATATTTTTGTTCTTGAAACTTTATGGTGTATGATTTTGTTGTTATATGAAATTAAAATGAATCCGTCTGGAATAAGGGGCAAAAAACTGCTTGCTTTAGCCAAGTTAGTAGAGGTTCCGACATTTTGCGAAGACAATACCTTTGTTGATGTTACCGAGCAGAGCGGTCAATTTATTAACATATCACAAAGCTGTGTTATACAAGGTGACAAAGAAGTACAACCTACGATTGTTTTTGGAGGTAAGTTTTTATTCAAACATGTATGTATTTATACAGGGTGGTACAAATATGCAAAATAAAATAATTATGAAATCGATATTACTTACAAAAGAAAGTCTTTAGTCTAGTCTGAAAGTTTAAAAAAGCTTAAAAAAATAGGTTATAAGCCATTTTCACAACTCATAACGTAAATTACTGGCCAATATTGACTTTTTGTACTTAATTCGTAGATCCAGAGGTACAAGTTTTTGATTTTTCTGAAGCAAGCCAGAAAACTAAACCAGAAAGTGATGGAAATGCTATTGTAAGTTTGGTGAATGAAGCCCAAAGTCAAAGCCTCCCTATATTTTGCGAAGATAATACATTTGCTGGAGAATTAAATGCCCAGGATGGACAATTTATCACCATTTTAGAAGTTCGTGGTATTGATGGGGTGCAGCCTGTGATAGTTGCGTCGAATAATGGTAAGTTTGCGTGTACAGTTCTGTTACACTTGAACAAAAATTCCATTTGGAGAAATAATATTAATATATTACTGATGATAAGGTGCAATAAATCATTATTTTCGAACAATTCCAATTGATGATAAATATTTTATAGACCCAGAGATACAAAAAACGCAAGATCGTGAAATAATCATTGAAGATATTATACAAGATGATGTGCTGGAAAATTTGATTCAGGAAAACATTGGTAACTTTCTCATAAGTGTATAGTTATGGAAACTCTAACAAAATAATATGTTTTTGTTCTTAGATCCGAATGAGACGTTGGGAACTCTCACGAAAAAAGGTACGGAGAGGAAAAGAAAGAAGTATAAATTGAACAGATCCGCTAGAACAGACATCAAAAAAGAAAAAGTTAGGAACTTACATAAAGTGGTAACTAGTTGCCATCAAAATTGCAAATTCAAATGTATGAATGCTTTTTCAATAGAACAACGAGTGAAAATCAATGAAGAATTCTGGCAACTAAACCTAAAAGAACAAAAATCATTTGTAATGAACTCAACAGAATGTAAATCACCAAGACGAAAAACCGAAGGATCTAAAAAACACAAAACCTTTACCTATTTTTTAAAAGATCTAGGAGGCACAAAAAGACGAGTTTGTAAAGTATTTTACTTAACCACGTTGGGATACAAAAAAACAAATGATTGGGTAGTACAGTCAGCCTGGTGTAGCTCAAAAACGAAATCGCAAATACAGCATGAAGGTGATAAACGGGGTCGAAAGCCTCCCCCAAATAAATTGTCGAATACAGTAATTGAAAATCACATAAATACTTTCAATCCATTGGTTTCGCATTTTAGACGAGAACATGCGCCATATCGTCTATATTTACCCAGCGATGTAACTGTTACTCTGATGTTTCAAGATTTTCAAAAGAAGTATCCTGAGTTTATTTGTTCTTATGAAAAGTATAGGAAAGTCGTGAAGTCCAAGAACATATCATTTGCGAAATTGGGCAATGAAGAGTGCGAACTTTGCGAGTCATTTCAACTACACAATCCTGAACATACATCTGACTCCCTAAAAGAAGGTTGCGATGTCTGCTCTACTTGGAATGTACATATTAAAAAAGCTAATGATTCTCGGGAACGATATTCGTTAGATAAGCAAAAGACTCACGATAAAAATACCCTATGCGTGTCAGTCGATTTGCAAAAAATCATAATGCTTCCTAGACTGGAAATGTTTAAAAAAGCTATTTTTACCCAAAGACTTATCGCATATAATGAAAGTTTTGTGCCTGTTGGCACAATTACTGCTGAAAGATTCCCTTTTGCTGTTTTATGGCATGAAGCCATAAGTGGCCGTAATCAGGAGGACATTATAAGTACTTTCAAATCATTTTTCATCCATAACAGAGATGTTAAACATTTTATATTGTGGCTAGACAATTGCTCAAGCCAAAACAAAAATTGGGCCCTGTTTTAATTTTTAATTTATATAATAAATTATCAAGCCATTTCTGCAGAAACTATCACCCTTAAATATTTTGAGCCTGGGCATACCTTCATGTCTGCAGACTCCTTCCACCATCAAGTGGAGGAGTCATTGAAAAGGCTGAGAAAAGTTTATGACTTTAAGGATTTCGTGCAAGCTGTTGAAATGTGTAACAAAAGAAGGGTCAATATTAAACAAATGGAACTTGAAGATTTTCAGCTGTGGAAAAATTTGTCTTCTGTAGCTAAAGTTAAAAAAGAAACTCCAAAACTGTACATTTCTAAAATTATTGAAATATTAGTTGAACGTAATGAGTATGAGTTATATTTTAAAACAAATAATAATGACGATTGGAGAAAACTGGATTTTTTACAAAAAAAATATATTCTGAACATGCCAGACCCATCAATAAAATCACAACCTAATGGCTTTGAAAAAAGTAAAGTGGAAAACATCCTAAAAAATCTTGGTGATATAATACCAGAGAACAGAAAACAATTTTGGCTGGAACTACCTGAAATAGTTATTTATGTAACTAGTGTGTAAAGTAGCCTTTTTTTTGACGAATGTGAATATTGTCGCATGAGCCGCAGGCGAATGCGACAATCACATGAGTCGAAAAAAAGGTCTTTACACACGAATTGCATACAATATTTTTTCTACTAGCGAATATTTAATCAAAATACAAAAGTTTAATGGTAATTTTCTTTACGCACTAGTGCGTAAAGAAACAAACTTTACGCACTAGTGCGTAAAGTAAGTTAAATTTTTCTATAGAAGAATCTTTAACGCTATTATTAATTTCTAATAAGATATATTATAAATGATTTGGAAATTATAATCAAAATATAAACAACAAACGAATTCAATTATTAATAATATGAATATTCCGTGCCACATCTATTTGGTGGTGTATTTGCCAAGTAATCTGAGAGATCGTCAGAGGAATCCATCTTTATTTTTATAATAATTTAAAATAACATCATATTTTTCTAAAAATATTCAATTCCTAAATATAAAATACAATTGCTTACCCTAGGTATAGTCGGAAGATCTCAATTTAAATTTTAAATGTCAGATTCAATTCACAAAGAAATGTCAGTCACTCACCGCCAACTTATGCCTATTTACCGTATTATTTCCAGTACTCAATAATTATTTAACAATAATTATTAGGTTACTTTACCGAATTCTATAGGTTTCTATCTCCAATTTATGAAAAAAACTTAGATTTAATATCCGTTTATTATACCTATATTTTTATAAGACTAGATATCTATAACTACATACATATTGGAATTTTTTCTTTACGCACTAGTGCGTAAAGTAAAAGTCTTTACGCACTAGTGCGTAAAATAAAGTTTTACGCACTCGAAAATGTGTCTAAAGTACGTACTTTACACACGGTAGTAGAAAAAAAATGTTTTAATATAAACCAATGTTAATATTTTTCTATTTCAAATTAATTATTAGGTATTTTTTCCGCATATTTGTGTATAATTAATATTAAAATGAAACTATATAACTGCTGTATTTTAATTGGATTACTAAAATTGATAGTTTCCTTAGGAATATCCCGACATTTTCACCTTTTTTCCAGATACTGGTATTTTTCCTAGTACATATCCCAATTGATATAGCTGCAATCACCGTATTATCAAAATACCGGGATTGTCCTTAGTATGGGACCTTATTTTCCATAACGATTTTCACCGTATGGGTTTTTATTTTATGGAAATGATAAAATATAAAGGTTTTTACATGAAAAAATGAATTAACTCGTCTATTTATTCTACTGTGATACTGGTTGTATAATTTTAAGTCATTAGGTGAAGCTATATAAATACATTGGACTTCAATCATCATTTTCGCCATTTTTATTGTTTTGCAAATACGGGGGTTTAGCTTTGGACGGCAGTACAGGTTGACCACCCTGAATAAAGATTCCTTACTGAATTGCATCTAGCTGTAATCTTATAAGTTGTCAGTGTTCCAAGTATCTGTCTGGTACTAATAAAAATAATTTAAACGATACAGTTTCAATATATTTTCCATGTTATCACTATATCGCTAATCTAATATTGTGTTTACCATTTCTGGTGATTGTAAATGTTGGCAAGATAAGATACGGTTTTTAACAACATTGATGATAGACAAATTACCATTCATTGGTAAAACAAATTAATAAAAACGCAGATAAACTAAACATCGAAAGCTTTCAATTTTACAAGCCAAACCTCTCACCATACGATAGGAAGCTATTTGATTTTTAGGAATTGGTACCACTGTATCGACGATAAGTGCGACGTTCGGCGATGAAACATCATCAAACACCGGTTCTGATTTTTTTCTGGTTTCCAATAAATTATTTCATGACATCCTGTATTCAACTGATTTCCCGATTTCTACCCTCTATGTATTTTTTCTTTATCATCAATCAAACAGTTGATATATTAATATGGATCCTTTTTTGTCCTATTTTTTTTTATCTCAGTAAAGAATTTTGACGAAATTAAAATGCTATTTTTACTACATATGTAAATGAATCCAATACTGTCATATCAGTTTTTGGGGCTTGAATAAAAATGCTTCCGGCCAAACGACAAAAATGTAAAAAAACTCGTTTAACTAGGTTACGGTTGACCTTATTTCCACATGAAAAACTAATGTTATCCAGGAATAAGTTTGAATCAAATAAAAGTTGAGTTGATGTTAGTTTAAATGTCACTTTCGTCTCACAGTTAAAACTTTCTTTCAAAGCTAAATAGAAACTCTGCAAAACTGTTTCGAAACAAGATGGAAGCAAATAATAGCGCCTGCAACGTTCAACTTTTTATACCAAAATTACTGTCTTTTATAGAAAGATTAGCGACAACCAACCACACCTAGTTTCTCATGATTTTGTTGTTTTATAAAAAAAAAATATCTGTCGTCACAAATTTCCTGCAAACAAAAATTCTACAGGACTTTTAACTGGAGGATTATATGAGGCCATGAGAGTGTCTGACTTACAATATATGTAAAAAGTTTGTTTGGAGACCATCCTTGTAAATGTGGAATCTGACGGTTGACGAACTTCTGTGTGATTCGACTGACCTCTGATTATCCTGCCAGCATTATCATACCGAATTATACGAATAGCTGGTATAGACAGGTGGGACCAAATGTCAACCCCATCAGAAACATTTTAATAAGGCCACCAACTGAAAAGTTGACACTAATGATAGTAGCCCCGAGGAAAAACATTAACTGGTTAGACACAAAACAGTCAGTTTTGTGTGGTTAGATTTTAGATTTCTAATCACTTGTAGACCGGTTTCGGCGTATTTGCGCCTTATTAGTCAAATATAGATTTCTTCCGTTCAGAAGTTCTGAAAGAATAATATTAGAACATTGTAATTTGATTATTTCCAATAACAATCGAATTATTTTGAGTAAAATTGAACGTTCTCGAGAATACGAAAGTTGTATGTATAACCTCCAGAAGAACGCCTTTGTAAAAACATCCCGTTTACATATTTCAGTCGAAATTATATCCATTAACGATTAATACAAACTTTCAACAACTCGACTTCGTCTCGAACCGACGAAACTTCAATCGCGAAGAAGTTAGTGCGTCAAGGGAGTTACTTCAAACAAAGTTTACCAAAAACAAAAAATTACTAACAGTAGATATTTGAATTGTGAGTTATCCACCAAGTGTTACCTCTGGATCGGATACGGAGAAAGTCACGGGCTATTGCCGCCAAGCGCGGCAAAAAAGTCAAGGTAAGTTTTTCAATAATACATCAGTAGTTATATTATAAAAGGTATCATAAAATTACAAGTTATATCTACAAATTTCTCATAAACTAAAGACGAAACTGAAAGAGAATTGCATAATGTCAAACAGCATGCAAGATTAATCATTTGCAAGAAATTCCTGCAGCTACATTTATTAAATCCAGCAATGTTTTGTACTCTATTTTCTAGAATTAAACAATAACCAACGTCATCTATGTCGAGAGGCTTTCATGGTATTCGCGAAGTTGGGAATTTCGCTCTAACTTTTCGCTGGTACACCACTGAGATGAAACTTTGTATGAGCACAAATTTGCTGAAATTGAATTCGTCGAATATAGTAGATAGGCTCTTATATGTAACACAAATCAGTGCCAGCTAGTTGTTTAACAGGAAATTTTCCAATTTCAGATATGAAATAAGTAGTTTTGCAGCAATTGATTGGTTCAGCACCATCAGTCAGAGGCCTAGAGTCCTCGGCACCTCAGACACTTTAGGCTTTTTGTGCTCTTGACTGATGTTTAGTTTGAGTCCACCGAGATATACAACCACGTGCAGCAGTTTTAGATATCCCAAATACTGGTTCAGGACCAGTGAATGTGGTCTCAGACCCTAGTTTTGCTAGGATGTCTGCCTTTTCATTTCCTACAATGCCCTTGTGTCCCGGAACCGCCTGAGTAACTCTATTATGGTAAGCCAGGGTTAATAGTTTTTGTAGACAGTCCTCATCTGAATCTGATCTCATCTGAAGACATGCTAAATATTTTACTGCTGCACCATGTTGAAATGTCAAAATATTAGTCAGATTCAGTTTCATCTTCTAATCAGGCCATTGCACATTTTTTGGGAGCTGATGCAGTGGATTTTCTCTTTCTGGTTGTTCTTGTTTATCATTACATGCAGCTTGTGATGAATTACATTTACAGCGAGGAAATAGCTGAAAATAACATTGAATTCTTCATAATATACTTACTTTACTTCACAACACCACCCTTTTAAGGGCCGGAACCATTTTGCGTTAAAGGATCAAATGTACCCAATATTGGAAGAAATAGGCAAAGTCAAATAAGTGAAAATCTGACCATTGGAAAGATCTAGACAACAGATACTTCTGTGTGACTACAACCTGGTCAGATTAAATGGAAGCCTAAGCCAAAGTTAAACTGCACCAAGAGTTTAAACAGGTGACTTGATTCGAAAACGTTTATGTCTATAACTTCTTCTTCTTTGAAAATAATTGAAGAATAGATGTAGTGAATAATGATGGTAAGATGATATTTATTAAAAAAGCTTCTGACGTCTGTAAACAAGTATATTTTGTTTCAAACTGGTATCTATCAACAACATATTAATTTTGCTAATGTGTGTAACTTACTAAAATGGATTATTATGTAAAAACATCAATCTAATCTTAGCCTGTCGTTTCTTTAACCTAGATCCTTGAATTCGAAGATTACAGAGTGTGTGGTTGTTTTAAAGTACATAGCATAACAGAATAAGATAGTTCAGTCCAATGTATCACGGGCCGTTTGCGATCATAACGATGTGAATGTTTTCTATTAGAAAAACCAAAAATATTAAAATATACAGGGTCTTTTCGCACGTTGGTAGTTTCAGTATAAAAACATAACCTCCAAAAGGTCTCCTTTTTCCTTCCATTTGACACAGAACAACGCCATACTATCGATGGTTTTCATACCAACGCAACAAAAGTTAATACAATTTCATAAGCTATCTGACCATTAGTTAAATGATGATTGTGAAACAAGTTCTTTTGGTTAGTGTCTCGGTTAAAGTCACTTAACCTTAAGAGTTTACCACTTATTGTGAAACTGGCTGTTAGTGGTGTAAGGTGTGTTGCAGTTCCTCTTCTTTCACGAATTTTTTTCAATCTTTCCTTAGCTTCTTCCTCTTTTATCTACTTAGTAGTCGAGCTATTTTCTCATCCCTAGCTTATCTTGGTCTGTCACTTTTTTTATTTTTTCCAATTTTCTCTAAATCGGTTTTCTTTCACCCATACGTTGTGTATGTTCCCACCATTGCAGTTGTTCTTTTTGTTAATTTCTTGGGAAATCAAACCACAATCCTTTTTATGTTTCTTAATTCAACGTTTCGATAGCATTTCAGCAACTATTATCAAGAATAATTAAGTTCTTATAAAATTCTGGTCCCTGGTTTGAGACTGCAAAATATTTGTTGTCAAATTTTTTAAGGTTCATTTACAGTAGATTATATCCTTGGTAAAATGTGAAAAATTTATGAATCTACGTCCGAAAATAGCCCCACCCCATTTTTTTTATACATTGCAGCTGTCTTTCTCCTATAAAGTCTAGGATTGAATGTACTCCTAAGTCCTTTCTTCTATCTGTGATTTCCTTTCTATCCTCTCTTGTTACACATCCCATACTTTTAAAATTTTTCCGAGATAATTGAGGCGATTCATACTTAAAACTCACTCTGTAAATACAAACATTTGAAAAAATATTCTCCACCCCACACAACATCACTACATATTTACTCAGAAATGACAAGAAAAATATTTTTTACAACCACACATTCCCTTGACACAAATTAAAAAAAAACATACAATTTTTCTTCGCAAACAATATGATTAACATCTAGCACAAATTTTAACGACAGTCCTGAAGGATAATCACCTGTCAGAAATGAAGATGTTGCCGATAAAAGCATAGGAGGTTGATTCTGATATCAATTATTGTTGTTTTGCTCAACTGCCGCATATTGCGTCCCGAACGTAGTCGATTGGGTTTCCTCTAATTTGATGTGAGATGAGAAATATTTTTTACGACATATCCTGAAAATTGCTTGATATATATTAACGAATTCGTTTAACTTGTTTATAGAAATATAAACCAATTATGTGTGAACATCTGTCATCGAAAACTTTTCATTCTACCAAACTCTAACCGAACAAAAGGTAACGGGTTCAAATCTCTCAACCTCTGAACCTAATTCCCTCCAATGTTGGCTGTAGAGGCCTGCTGCGGCCCGCTTTCCCTAAGGGAGAAAAAAATATGATTCTGCTTACTAATATCATAATATGCTGGACCACTTCATCTCCTGCTTTACATGCTGAAGCCAGTAATTATCTCAGTCAAAAACATCAATTTATCTACCCAAAAAACATTAATATAGCAATCACAGCATCCCCACGTCTTTCTGCATTTTATTTAGTCCAAACGTTTGCGAAAATAAAGCTAGTTGTCAGATTCAGCCGGAGGCTGGAAATTAAAACAGCTCCATGAAATGTGTCAGCTTCCAAAACATATTTTACTGAGCAGACACTTTTTTTTCTTTTTACTTATCCTAGCAGCAGAGTCTAAACACCATCTATATTGCCAATCCATGTATCTAGTTCCATATAATAGTACTAAAGTTTCATATTTCACAAGATTTCTTTAATTTTTTACGCATAGAAAAAAGAAAATTGAGCTTGAAATTTCCACATATCCATAAATTTAAACATTGTTGTCAAGCTGTTAGGTTACACCCAATTACCAGTAACATCAACATATATGTTGCTGCTTCGGAGAAACGTGAAAATTGTCTGAAATTATATGTACCGGAATGAAATCCAGAAACAAAACGGTCTTCAGCATCGTGTAATAAAAAAAAACTCGTGATATCATGGAGCGTAAAGTTCTCGAAAGTGTTTTTTAGGTCAGAAGAGTTTTTTTTTTGTAAAAATGTTTATGGTAACAAATTCTTTTTGGTATTTTGGTAAAGTTTAATTCAATTTTTGACAAGCATTACTCATTTTTTTCATTTTTGTATATAAAAACCAAATTTAAAATTGCAGTTGACAGTTAATTCACAAAACACCCTAATAAATATTTTATTCAATAAATTATCTAATCATTTTGACAAATGAAATTTTCACAAATTTGTATTTCTCTTTTTGATAGTTTTTAGGTAAAATAAGGAACTTGTATCACTGGTATATCATAGTATCGTTAACCTGACGTCCGAAACGTTGTCAAATAATTGTTTAACCTTATCACACATAAAATCATCTCCGTATTCAGTTTTCACCATTGTACATAATAAATCTTTTTTACAGTCAGCGTCACATCCCTTAGCAATTTCAATATCCCCGTCTCTGAACTTGTATCTAAAACAAATTTTGTCAAAATAAATCATTTTAATTCGCTGCCAAATGAAATTCTTGAAATAATCTTCTCTGGGAGATTCTGTGAATAAATGGTTGGTGTAGAATTAATATCTATCGTTAGTTATGTGGTCCAATTCTACAGCATCCAATACTTCAAATGACCTTCGCAGTACCGTATACATAGTCCCACTTCACTCTATATGAACTTCCCATTAATTTGCTTCTTTTGATTCAAGATTGGTTACAATCTTGTGAGATTTAAGTGAAAATCTCGACGAGATAGATAAAACCAACAACTCAGAAAAGGAACTCAACCAAAATGTGCTACAAATTGTACCGTAAGTGTTATATTCTTTATGAAAATATAACTTTTTTAAAAAAGATTCCAAAAAAGTATTGAAAACACCCACTTTACCTTTGATATTGATCTAAAATTTCATGTTTTTGCGTCATCTTCAACACCAATTTGTTAATTTCGTCAGCTTGTAAATTTTTAACTCCGAAAGCTTCCTTAAACGAATATAGTTTGAACCATTTTGGATCTTTTGTTGGTGTTAAGTTTGCTAGAGTGAGATTATAACACCATTCTTCAAAATCTATGACATCC
Organism: Lochmaea capreae; assembly: GCA_949126875.1. NCBI lineage: Eukaryota > Metazoa > Arthropoda > Insecta > Coleoptera > Chrysomelidae > Lochmaea > Lochmaea capreae. The sequence continues at coordinate 5,328,766 of OX421406.1, read as the reverse complement.
TGGAAAATAAGAATATTCTTTAACAATATAAAAACAGGAGTTGGGTGGTTCAGAATCGAAATTTTAAGCACCAATGTCTTTTTTGAACTTTTTGGATACTTACTAGTGTTTCTTGATCAACAGTTACAACCTTATAGCTAGGATTTGCTTGATCATATGTCGTTATAGATGCCCCGTTCCATGCAATATTGATAGCCTGCTCAGGACTTGATTTGTTATAAAAAATGTTAAATTCATCTCTGTGTGTATGACCGTTAAATTGTCCTGTAATAGTGTTGGAAAACCTAAAAATTTGAATAATTCATTCATTGTTATTACAAAATAAATAAGTACTTACCTTTCTACAATTTTTCTAAACTCTCTAGCCCAAATGAAGTAGCATTCATCTCGTCCTGTCGGCATATGGTACAAAAGATGAACGTTCTCATTATTTTGTTCAGCTTTAAGCAAAATTTCAGTTAACCATTTCAATTGATCGTAAGGATCCACAGGATTGTATATTAACCACCTACAGAAAATATTAACATTGACCCAAATATTTTAATACTGAAAATAATATATTTACCAGTTGTTTGAATTACATACGTTATTATTTAACACAATCACTCTAAATCCTTTTTTAGGACTAACTGTATAATAACCTCCCTTCAGCACAGTCTCTTTTATTTCATCCACTGGTAGCCATTTTGAAAGTTTTTGAAAAAGTATCTCAAACAACCATTTTGTTGAAAAACTGGGATCCGTTGTTTCCGAATATCTTGAAACAAGAAAGTTATTCAAAGACAAGCATCCAGTAATGAAATCAGAAATTAAAAATGTTTAAACAAAGCTACAGAATAACTACGCCATCTTGGAGTACTGGTGTAAGCCTGAAACTTTGTCAATTTAAATAAAAAACTTACAGATTTGCTGGATGAGCTTCATGATTTCCAAGACAAGGAAATACTGGTACTTTGTAGTACTGTGCAAATGCATCTAGGATTTGGGATATAAATTTTTTATTATCTTCTACATTAGTACTCCAAATTCTATGTGAAACTATGTCACCAGTGAAGTAGACGAAGTCGTACTCCTAAAAATAAAAAAAATGTTTCTTAACGAATTAAAGTGCATTTGAAAGTACGTGCATTCGATTCCGAGGTTTTTCTCACACCAATGAGTCACTACGTACTCTAAATACCTCAACACTCAAACTCTGATCTTGATTTTCTAATTATTTCCAATGAAGATGAAGAAACTAGGAAAGGCTGTAGTAGCCCTCTTCTCCCTATAGTCATTCTATAATCACAGATGTTATCACAAACTCGCTTCTTAAAATGAGAAGTGACAGCATGTTGGCCACAATTAACGACAACCAATCATACCATATTCAGCTAAACTGAGATGGGTTTGAAGCATGCTGTCAGGAAGGTACGTTGGTGTGGTACACAGACGGATCTAAGACTGACATTGGAACAGAAGCTGGAGTTCATGGTGCTAGACCCAGGTGCAATATACGCGCATCGTTGGGGAATCTTGCATATGTATTCCAGGAAGAAATCTACGTTTTGACATGTGTTTGCAATTGAATATCGGAAGGAGGTATAGAGGCCAAAAGATCCTTATACTCTCTGATAGTTAGGGAGCACTAAAATCTTTAGCATGTTCTCAGATCAGATCTAGACTGGTCTGGGACTGTCTACAAAAACTATTAACCCTGGTTAACCATAATAGAGTTGCTCTTAAGTGAGTCCCGGGGCACAAGGGCATTGTAGGAAATGAAAAGGCAGACATCCTAGCAAAGCTAGGGTCTGAGACTGCATTCACTGGTCCTGAACCAGTATTTGGGATATCTAAAACTGCTGCACGTGGCTGTATATCTCGGTGGACTCAAACTAAGAGGAAGAGGAGGAAACAGTCTCTCACATTATCTTCGATTGTGAAGCATTATCTCATTGGATATATAGACTCCTAGGACTAGAAAATCCAAGGGAGGATATATCCAAGAAGGACCTAGAGAAAAGACTGTTGAGCCTGATAAGGGCTACTGGGCTCTTCACATAAACGGTACAACCAAGAGTACAAAAAGCCTAAAGGCTGAGGTGACTAGGACTCTAAGCCTCTGACTGGTGAGGCTGAATCAGCCCTCTTCTCATACCACTAGGAAATGAAAATTCAATCCTACCTTCTTTTTCCCAAGATTTAGATATTCAGACAACTACCAGAAACGCCAGAAAGGATTGGTTCTACTTTGTGCCTGTAGGGATCAAAAAGAGATGGGATGATATGAAAAAAGATTTTGCAGCTGGAAACGTCTTTATAGAATGAAGAATGTTTTGAACAGATGCAGCTGGAAACGTCTTTATAGAATGAAGAATGTTTTGAACAGGGTGTTGGGACAATTGAGCATGTTCCGCATGGTTGACCGGTAAACGTGTGCAGCACCTCTAGGCGACGTTAAGGAAGCAGGTAGACGAACTTAAAGGGAAATCTATGCCAGTTGGAAAGTAAATCTACCTGTTTAATTATCTACAAATTAAAAATATGTCTATGGATGAGATATTATGTTTAAATTTACTCGAAATATGGAGGAAATAAATTATCGCAAACACTTAAATCCAAATAACTGTCGTTTTGAATTTGTATACATTATATTCATCATAAAATTTGATTATCTTCTAGAAACATATAAACATTATTTTGTAAATATTTATTCAAGGAAAGAGATAGTTAATTAAAGTGGATATTGGTGTCAACACAGTAGAATGATTCTTAATATTTCACGGAAATAGCGATATATTTCACTGTCTCATAAATAGGATTCAAAAAACGAAGATGGATTCCATTTAAGTGTAGGTTTTCTATAATAGCCAAAACATAAAATTCGATTTGCAAATCTTAGCACATACTTATCCGTAAACGAAACAAGATTAGCTGGTGTTATTGATATTGCTCTGACATTTGAAATATACCTACGTTTAGGGAACGATTGAATTTTCAAAATAATAAATTTCAGTAGAATTTTTCTCCGAAATTGCTTAAGACTATGAATTTTACATGTTCAATGACTGATATACTCGGAAAACGCCATAGTCTCAACAAAATGGTCATTTCTTAATAATTCTTCTTTATACAGTGCTTCCAATTAAGTCGGCAATAGTTTTACAACTCATTGGAGAGCATCAACTTTGTAGAAGTGTCAAAATATGGTCCCGTTGAGCAAAACCATGTAAGTTTATATCAAATTTCGTGTCATGTCCTCTCAATGACTGAGGCAAATATTGGTCGCACTCATCCCAATGTAGCGCTAACGGAGCAATAACCAATTTCCTGCTGAACGCATTTTTCTTAAAATATTTTTTAGACATTTGTATCTTGAAAATTAATCAACACCACTAGGAAGTATTAAACTAAATTGAAGTCGAAGATGAAGAAATAATTATTGAATAGAATGAAGAAACTCTAAAAATCGCTACCTGATCAATTTTGTTGGAATTAATTATACTCACATGATGTTTAGTTTGTTCTAAAGCATCTACCACAGTTCTCCAAGGTATATCAGCGTTTGTATAGTCAGACCAATAACCACAAGTTTCTGCTTCAGTTTTTCCATCAGGCTGGTCATCTTGACAACAAACTGGTTCACCGCAAACGTTTGTTTTCCCTTTAGTATATCTGGGATCGTAATGAATGTCAGATATGTGGAGAATATTGAAAGTTGTTTCACCTGTTGACTGAAAAATAAAATTTTGGTAATTTATTTTCAATAGATATGGATATAAACTTACTTGTTTCTTTGTGACGGTTTTTCCTGAAGGGATTTCAATACTCCATTCGAATCTTTTGCTTAAAGCGCAATTATTGTACTGAAGGGAGATCGCACATACGTCAGCTCCTTTGAGATCCGGTGTGTTATCGAGTATATACAAAAATGTAGGCTATAAAAGTATGAGCTAATTTGACGTTAAAACAAATTAATTATATACTCACTGCATTTAGTTCAACCAGTCCTTCACAAATTCTTGGAGCGTAAGCTTCATAAAGATTACAAAAGAACAGAACTTCTTTTTTAAAATCGGTATCGTTTAATCCACTTCTTCTTTGTTGTATTATTAGATCCACGATGATAGAGCAAGTTACACAAATTTCATCTTTGTCAAATGTTCCGGTGGGTGAAAGAAAGAAATTAGGTTTGTTGTAGCGTTTGACGGCTGTTGTTAGAGATGGTGGAGGAGTACCGTTTCTTCGGAACTCTTCTAATGCCCTTAGAACTTGGATGAACAGCTCTGAATTGAAAGATTTTGTTAGTGTTGATTTAAAAGGAATAGACTTTTATTGATTGAAAAAACTGCCTATCAATGAAAGTTATGAAAGTCTTCAAGGTTAATTAATGAAAAAATGTGAAATTGGTTAAGTTAGAAACGCAGCTCCCTTAAACTTTTAATTAATCTCTTGATTTTAACAAGGAGTTTTTTAAAAGAATGGAAACTTTCGAGGGACTCTAATTACCTTCAAAGTCTTAACAGTAAGAATTTTCCAGAGAAGCTTTAAAGACTTTTTATCGAACACTGTTAAAGACTACTACTGATTACGTAGATGTTAATATAGGAAAGGGAAGATGAGGATACCAATGAAAGTTATGAAGGAACAATGGAAGGAGGAAAAAAATCGACATAAGAGCCGTGGACTTGTCAACAATAATAAATATTAAATGCATTCATTAATTCGTTTGGGTTGGGTATGACAGCACAGGATAAATATTTGTATCCAAACTGGAGACTCGACCCGAAAGCATTTTTTAGGAATAATAACAATAAAAATGTATAAGACATGCTTCTCTGGACAGAAAGCAAAAAATTTGGGAGAAAAATGCATTGTAGTAGGTACATTAAATATTTTCAGGAAATAAATAGTCAAATTGAGCTGATGAAAAACAAAGACCAACAGATACAAAGTCCTGAATGGATAACGGCAGGAGTACGTCGAGTTAGTTCAGGATACAATATGAATAAGATAAAAGATGTAAAGTATAACAAAAATTGTAGGTTTAATAGATTGCTATTTATTCCAGGGAGCAATTTTTCACTTATGGATCTATCTGATTTTTGGAGAAATATTTTTGTGATGTAGAGCCATTGTGAAAGTGGATTATATACCAAATAACCTTGACACCATTTGTGGGTAGGTGACGCCGAAATTTTTACAGTTGTAACATAGTTGACAATAAAAATAAAACATAAAATAAACAAATTACTTACCTGAAGTTTGAATTGCACAATACAACCCACTAATCGATAAACTTACGAACAAAATTAACAATGTCGTCTTCATTTTAATGAACAAATTTCAATAAGAAAAACATAAAAATATTGCAGTTACTATGATTGATTCACAATATACAACAAAATATTTGTAATGTTTGAAACTGAACTCACTTTTATCCTTCTTCACATCTTTCAATAATGTGACTAAATGACGCAAATAAGAATCTCAATATGCACATGGTCAGTTTATTTATATAAATATTTAATTATATATCTATATAAAATTCAGGTCAGTACTAGCTTAATACGTCAGCAACTGCGTATGGGTAAAATGTACACAAACATAATTTTTCTACTATCACTATCGAAAGTCGTCTTTTGTGCCTTGAAAAGCAACTGCAAAGTTGATGTTTTCCGCGAGCTGTCACTATTTGACATTATTGGCAGAACGTACCTTTGAAGCACGCCTAATTTTCCGCGAGCTGTCATAATTTGACATTATTGGCGCTCTTAAGCAGAAAGTAACTTTGGCGCACGACTAATTTTATTTATAGATAAAAGAGAGCTAGTAGTTAATTTTGGTGTGATAGTAGAAAAAATCTTGTGTGTATTTAGAGCAGAAAGTCTTTTGGTAGTTTTGACTACCAAAGTACTACTTTCTGCTCTTGATACACAAATAGCAATTTTGTACTACTTTTCCGCACTCAATTTAGTTTAGAAAGTGCCACTTTTCCGCACTAGTACGGAAAAGTAAAAATATCAAAAAAAGTATAAACATTTGTCACAACCAGTCTCTCGACACAAGAAATCGAAGCAGCAATAGATTCACCAACCGATCTTATTGAACCAAAAAAACTAATAGCACCAGCGATCAACTTACAGAATACATCAAATTGCCAATTTGTTATTAATATCAATCATAAGTAGTAGAATAGATTGTAGTTTCTCTTTATGCTTTAATAAAAATTAATAAAATGTTGTTTCTTTATTTTTTCATGTTCCGCACGCTCGTAGAAAAAATAGCGTTGTTAACTCGTGCGGGAAGTGTCTTTTCCTCAGTTGATCGCTTGGCCAAACTCCGCTACACGTCGTTCGGCCAAGTGCAATCGCGTGCGGAAAAGTGGAACTTTCCGCACTAGTTAGGAAATATAATATTTTGTAATCTAGATTTTCTTAGTTGAGAGAAATTGTAGGTCCACCCCTCTAATTGGCTAATAGGATTAATAGGACTCTTTTTTATTTATGATCGAAATTATCCATATCTTGCACTTGAGCCTGCAAAAAAACGTCAAAAAGTATGGTGTGAAGATTGTCCAAAAAAGAAGGACCGCAAAACTAAACATCCTGTAGTAGGCATTATGACAAACTAATAGGTCGATTCTGTGTTTTTCGTAATAGCTTACGAATCTGTAACTAACAAAAGTTCTGTAAATGGGATTTTACAGAACCTGTAACTTTGCGATTCTGTGATTTTGTTTGTAACTCACTGAATTACAGATAGACATTTGAACTACTGTACGTCAAATTTCGATACTTCTAACCTATAACTTCAACCAAATAACCAGAAACAACCTCAAACTGTACAAAAATATTCCATTTCCAACGACAGCAGTCAATACACACGTAAATATTTACCAAATCTGGAACTATTTTAAAGATTCCTGTAAGATACAGTTGTACGCAGAATAGCAATTCCCCTGTAAAGTTACAGATTATCTTACAGACGTGCACAGAATAGACCCATATCTTACAGACGTGCACAGAATAGACCCATAATTTGCAAAAAGCACGTCAATCCTTTGTGCAGAAGTTGAAGTACCATCTGCAATCGATAGAGCCAGAAGAAGTTATTCATTTTGAGTAATATTCGTTATACTTTGTTCCCTACTTATATTATTTTTTTGTTACTTACTTTCTTGAATCAGTTTGAGTTTTTGCGTACTTATTATAATGGCCAATACAGAGAAAGGTCTTCAAAAAAATATAGACATATGTAATAAAACTCTAAATTTGAATGGAATGAAAATAAAAGCAAATAAAACAAGAAAGAAAGAAAATCAAGAATGGTCGAATATAAGAATTAACGAAAGTATAATCAAACTTTAAATATTTAGGAACAACAATTGACAGCATTGGTTACCAGGAAAGAGATAACCGAAAAAGCCATAAAAACTTACCACATGCTGAAACCTGGATTTATTAATAAGAAGGAGATCTGAAAAAGAAACAGAATGACAGAATTCTAAACAGTTTTTAGATCGATACTTATGGCAGCGAAACTTGGGTACTGGACCAAAAAATGAAGAGTAGAATACAAGCTATAGAAATGAAATACCTGAGATTTGTGAGAGGAATAACAAAGCGAGACGGAATAAATAATGTAGTCATAAGAGAGGAGCTAGAAATAAAATCTATGCTAGATTATATAGAAAGAAAAGAAAGACAACTGAATTGGTGGGGACATCTACAGCGAATGAAGGATACTAGACTAGTTAAAAATGTATGGGAAGCGAAAGTGATTGCTAAAAGAGACAGAGGTAGACCCTGGGATAACAACATAGCCAAAATATTGAAGGAAAAGAGGGGAAACAATTAGCAAAAAATAGAAAAGAATGGAAAACTTTTGTTGATGAATCTTGAAATTTTGAGAAACTTTCCTACTCCGAAAGGAAGAAGGGGATTTGATTATCTATATATTATTTTTTTGTTACTTAGTTTCTTGAATGAGAAATACTTAAGCTTAGATTAGCATTTTGTATACATTCTCATGAACAAGTTTGTAAACCAGCCTCGTTTTTATGTATATTAAATGTTGCCGAAAGGTGCCGCTTTTTCATTTTATCAAAAAAAGTTCCGGACAGACACACATGACGTGCCAGATTGTTTTAACTTCCTTCACAACGTGTAAAAACGGATATTCTACAGAGATGCTTTCCAAATTGATGAAGGTCAGATATTATTATGTGAAGCAATTTATTAGATGCTTTTTTGTGTTGTAGTTTTTCGTGTTCTTTGAATTAATTGTGGAAATATCAAGAGCTTGATAATTTTACAAAATGTTCCGAGAATTATGTAGACAAATAAATGTTTTCATAATGAAAATAATGAAGTTTCTGAAGGTAACGCTAAATTTGTGAATTTATAAACTCAAGCACCTCAGCAGCACCTGACGTCACGCTTTTGTAAATGTCATTTGACATTTCAGATTTAATTGTGCATACTTATCAACGACCGATTATAACACGTTTGTTCAAATATCCTTATCAGGATCATCAGGATTGCCGATTAATAATTATGTAGCGGATTCTTTTAAAACCTATGAAAAAAAATCTCCAGGACGTTAAATTGATGAAATTCGTTTAGAGACAAAGCACCCCACAATTTTTATAATAAATGAATTTGCTATGGAAGCGTTTTTTGGTTTTTTAAAATATTTATTTCACAAAAAAGGGTAACGTATTGAGAATTTTCAATTTTTACAAAAAAGAGTAGCGCCGTATAAAAGACAATGCAAAATTCGTCATATCCACATTAATTGTAAGAAATAACAGTCCGATATGTGATTTTTCTTGAGATACAGAGACATTAACTTTATTTTTCCATCCCGTTCTGTTTTCAATAAGGTAACGCTAATATTGAGAATTTATAAAATTGAAAACGTATAATTTTCAATTTAAAAGAATATTATCGAGTTATGGTAAAATACTATAAGATTTTTCATGCAATACTGGTACCTTAAGTAAATAAGATAATCTTGTCTATGTTTAATAAAAAAAGGTAACTCAAATTTTGAATATTTCAAAATCAAGTCCTGTTTTTTCATTTTAATATGAAATAATGTTTCACATAACCTTACATATCACTCCAATAATAAATATATATTTAACAATTTGATATTATTCATCAAATATTTGAATAATTTTAGCTTTCTGATCCAGACGTTGATGACCTTATTCGTACAATATCATCAAAAGTTGTTAGAGTAATTAATAATCATTGATTTGAATGGACTTTATCCTTACAGTCACGATAACCACAAATATCTATTTATAGTTTCGTGGTGAAACTTGGGACACTGGATTAGAAAATTCGTATCTAAAATTATTTAATTGATTTCCATCATCATAACGACCTCATAATACTTAAGCAAGATCTAGTGTTTCATGTGGAAACGATCTTAAACATTATATAATTTGAGGCACTTATATAGATGAGTTTATAAAATATACTTTTTTTTTTCTTTCGAGAGAGCAAAGCTAATTTAATAAGATCAACGGAAATGTGTAGCAATTATGTAGATGATTACGCAAGGATAAAACATGCTATGAATTTGATAACAAAAGAACAAAATTGATATTAAAACCGATCGTTAAATTGATGAAAAAGTACATTAACTGTATTAGGAATTATGTTTCTATCAGCTTTGATTTCAAAACCTTATTTTGCGTTGTCTAGTACACTGAAGAACGGTTCCATAACTAAAGAGAGCTGAGGAAGTCAATTTGAAGCCTGCCAGGAAAAGGTAAACGGTTACTGGCACGACAAAACCTTCTAAGTTCCTGGACAAACGGCGTTACCACCAACAGTAAGAGGTTTGCCATGATTATCCTCAATGAAATACGGACCACTCACACCATATTGTCACATGGTCACTTTGTAGCGGTTTATGAATAATCACGACTGGCTTATCTTCTTATTAATATAACCCTCCAAGTGAATGTGACTTGCGTCTGAGAACCACACATTATTCAATAAAACTGGATCCTCTTACAGCATAGCTAAAAATTGTCGACAATACACAACCCTGGCATTCATATCTTGGTTTGTCAATCGTTGTCCAACTCGATTTCGGTCTACCTTGTTTGGCGTTTCTGTATTAACGAAAATAATAATCAACAATAAAAAATTTTCCTCATACGTGAGATCTATTCTCAAATATAACATAACATAACACCCTGGATACATTTTTTTCATTTGTTAAAGCTAATAACTTTCACGCGACAAATTTAATCTGGCCGGCGTATGCTTTGATGAATTTAATATGAACATAATTTAGCGAATAATAATGTACAGAGAGAGGTAAAATTGTTCTCCTTGAATAAGAATTAAAATTACATAAAAATATATTTAATTTAAATTGCGTTGAAAGTAGAGATGAAGTAATTTAAAAAAAAATAAGAGTTCAATAAAAGCTTTGCTACATTATATATATTTAAAATTTAATTTCTGTTTGGTGAATTGATTCAACTGAAAGTAAGTGTATTTTTAATAATAATATTCTATTTTCAAAATATAGATAAATACACGTTGCAAGTCCCGATACATATTAAGTTGTGACATAGAATTAGATTTGTAAAAATTCCCATAAAGTAGAATATAGGTCGAGTTCTTAAGTACGCTGTGGTAAATAAAATGTCAATAGTATCCATCGAAATATATATCTACCATAACCACTACGGAATAGTACTTTTAAAAATCAATTTTTCAATATTTTTAGATATCCAAAATAGCAAATCTCACCACGCCACTGAATTTCCATAGTCCTATGACGGCTCAATATCAAAATTGTAAGGCCCGGCTGTAAATGCATAGTTCAACTGTGGTTCTGCGTTGAACCGAGTTTAATTGCAAATTTTTGTTGTAAGTACGTACTGATCTGTGGTTCAAATAGAAGTTTACGTGAACGGTCCTCGAAGAGCGTTCAAAGGCGGTTCAAGAGGGTTTTGGCATTTGACATTGAGTTGTTAACCTCAAAAAGTGAGAATATCTGATAATTCATTATTTCAATCAAAATGAACGAATTATTAGAAGAAGTAACACACGATGAAGATTTTTTACAAATTTTGAATGGTTTTTTACATCCTTTCGAACTGAAATCGTTTCTTATTTGCTTTCTCCATTAATTTTCCACACAAAATATAACAACCACCACCTTTTCGTTACAACCACATACACCTGATTTATATCTACAACATTCTTTATAGGAAATGTAAACAACTACTTACCGATGATAATTCTCAAATATATATTTCCAATCCAAATAAACGAAAATGAAACGAAATATCATAAGTAACATCACATCACACGATATACGTTACGTATAAATAAGGTTAGGATATACGCGCCAATCAACACTGTCAACTGTCAGTCAACTTTCAAGTTTGGCATGGAACATTAAAATTTCAGATGAAAAGCGTAGTTCAGTGCAACCAACGTGACCTGAACGGCGTTCAACCAAACTAATGTTGATCTTGCACTCTACAACGAAAACCAAAATGAACTCGGTTCAAAGTTGACTGGCAGTTCAGTTAAACTAACGTTCACCTGTGACATCTACAACCGGCCCTAAGTGTTCTTACCTGTGCGTATAGGCGTAACGAGGGGGGTTATTGGGGGCGTAACCTCCCATTTATTAAAAGAAATTTAAAAAAAATTGTAAGTAGCAATGTAAACATGAAGAAGTACTGGGACATTTTGAGTGTCTAATACCTACCAGCAATGCTGATGCCACCAAAACACAGGAAGAAAGTTTAGAGAAACTTCTGAATTTCTATCAGGAAGGTATACAAATTGATGATGTTGCTGCTATTGGAGAATTGTTTGATAATGCGATTTCATTTCATTTTTTGTTCTTAGTCTTAATTTATTGTTTATCAAAGTGTAATAAGTTATTGCAATCAATAAATAGTATTACTTGAATTATCTCTTTTAATTCTTGAATATTTGATGGTTTCGTTTGATACAGAACATTCTTCAGATGGCCCCACATAAAATAATCCAAAGGATTCAATAGGTCCACGTCTACCAATCCACCTGTTCGGAAAAATTTCATCTAAGTACTTTCTAACATCTACAGCATAATGTGGAGGTGCACCGTCCTGTTGAAACCATAAACTTTCATCAAAACCTCCAGGATTACGTCTGCTGGGAAACAAATTACGTAAAGTAGGTACGAGATACCCCCTTAAAAACCCAAGGTACGTAGCCCCGTTTAAATTACCTTCGATAAAGTAGGGTCCGATGATTCGATTTCTTATAATTCCAGCCCATACATTTACCTTTTGCGGGTATTGTGTATGATGCTCACGCATCCAGTGGTGGTTTTCTTTTGCCCAGTATCTACAATTCTGACGGTTAACCTCGCCATTTAACGTGAAAGTGGCCTCATCAGAAAAAATAATGTTTTGTATCAAGAGAGAGTCTCGGTGACATTTATACATCTTCGTTTAATTCCTGCACAAGTTTGATTTTATAAGAATGCCATTTTTCAAGCTTCAATAGTTTTTGTACCGTTGCTTTGCTAACACCGATATCGCGACTAACTTTACGCATAGAAGTGTGCGCATCTTCTTCAAAACTAAGTAAAACATCTAATGCAGAGGGACGACCTGATTTGCGTGCATTTTCAACCGTACCAGTTTCTTGAAATTTCTTTTCAATCTTACTGACTGTTGAACGCGTTATAGGTCTTTCTGGATATTTATCATTAAACAAATTGAACACTTCCATCTGAGTTCGCGATCTGTCTCCATACCCTATCATCATAAGTATTTCAATTTTTTTGTTTTACACTTAACTCCATTTCTACTTCAAATTAAATCTAAGCAATAATTAAAAAATTCACGAATACCAAAAATATTGTACTACTAAACTGTCACTGAACATAATAAATTACTAAACAAATAATGACATTTTACAAAAAACTAGACGATATGTTTTTTTTTAAATTGATAAGAAATAATTTCCTTCATATTCTGTTTGCTAGACCACAAGTACCAAAAATGTTTGGAAACAGCTCATTTTTGTTAATCTAAAAATGTAACAAGCTACAGGGTGTTACATTTAAACCAATTGCCGCTAGACAATAATTGATAATATTATTAATTTAACTAATAAAGAATGTTACGCGTTACTTTATGAGCACACACAAAACTATTGTATTTTTGTCCACCCTGTACCAATTGGAATCAACATGTGATACATTTTTGGAATCAGCTCAGCTAGAGTAATCCGAAAATTAAGACAAAATGGGGGTGTTCCATTTAAAAAAAATGACGCTGACGTCATTACTCGAAAATAGTTCACCCTGTATATTAGATTATTATTTTAAAATACGGTAAATTAAAATGAAAAATCGACGTGTTTCAGGATTATTTCTTAAAATGGTCTGTTTAGCTAAAAATGAATTTGTTCCATACTTTACGGACACAGTGTATATTATACCTGTATTATGAGAAATCTTTTTTTGGAGGGTGTAATATGTTGGACTGGTGGGGGTAAACTCCCCAAGGGGCAACTCTAGCTACGCCACTGCCTATGCGCATCCGGTTTGTACCAATTAAAATTGAGATTTTACTGGTAAAATAAGTTTATCAATTCATTTTTAAGCTACCGTCCACCTATATTGAGAAATATACATTTTTGGGAAATACTAAAACTGCATCTGCATATTAATTAGATCTGTCACATTAGCTTTCCATAATGTATTACTGGATTTAATGATCCAGATAATAACTATAATATATGTATAAATATTATACCCTCCAGTTAAATAGATATACTCCACAGGGAGTAATACCTACAAAACGTTTAGAAATAAATTCTACTGTTTCCGGAAATACACACAAAGCTCAATTTATTTAAACAATATACACTGATTGCGGAAATTGAAGTTGAATTTACTGCATATTTAGTAGTTTTGCTCTGTTATTTCCAAAGTTTTGCATATAACGAATCTTTGTGACTAAAGGGACCATATTTAAAAACTGCCAATGCGGGACAATCCCAGAGAAAAATGTTCCAATGTTGGCGCATATCAATATGTAACTGTTTAGAAAATTAACCTTAAACTGTATAACGGAGTCAAAAGTATTGTTAAGATTGTATTGTACCCTTACCTTCCACCTCGAGATAGAGGTTTGTAAGAGAATTAAAGCGGTACCTACTTTTTGCGAGGCCGAGACATTGTTATAATACTAATTAACTTTTTTTCATCAAATATTTCTAATAAATAGTTGGCTCGTTGCAGACTTCAGAGGTCGAATCGATTTATAAAGTGCTCTTTAAACCAATTCTTGTCAGAATCTCCCATTACAGTTAACTGGTTTTGAAAAATTAAATCGTTACCGATATAAAAATAGGCCAGTTCGTACAAAAATTAATTAGCCAACTCAATAAACAATCTCGTTACCATTATATTATAAATTATTTCAAAAGTACTATCAATTTATTTCCTTTCTTCTTGTGTAAATTGAATAGAACAAATTAATTCGTTAGAATTCCTTTATATAAAATACAATCGTTTATACTAAAAGTATAGTAGAGCCGAGGAAGAATGATGCGACGGTTTTAGATCCTTTTTTTTTGCTTAACCCAGAATGATATCTACAAATCATTGTGTTCCTAAGCGTAAAGGATGAACGAAAGAGAATCTATTGATCCTAACACTTGACTTTATGTCGTGTCGTTGCAAATCCTGATTTTATTATTCTCTGCCAGATTTAGGAATTTATTCTTCGCACCCTAGTCATCCCGTTTCGAGATAAAACTAATTATTTACACCCCTAAGGTTGAATATATAGATAATTTAAATTGTTCTGATATAAACTTTAGATTTGTATCTAACCGCACAAACGTACGTAATCGCTGTTTGAGTTTAGAGGTTGTCTTCCCAGGAGATAATTATTGTTACTAACTCAGTAATTCAGAAGCCGGTTCTGTCGTGAACTATGAATTTTGGCGAATGCGATGGTTTATTCCCGACTATTCTGGAAGCTCCACATACGAAGAGGTGGTAAATTCATGAAGGTTCTGGAGTTGCGAAGAACTATATTATACTTGAGTTTTTGAGTGAGTCAGAAGTTTTTTAGTAAACAGTGAATCGGCGATCTACAGTGAATCGAATAGTGAATATAAATAGTGCAATATTTAGTTGTAATTATAGCCATTCGTAGTGTGTGTATAATTTTATCCCACCGTAAAGAAGCTGTTTAAATAAATAAGAAAAACATTACATTATTTATGAGATGATTGCTAGTCATTTTAAAGTGTCTTCAAAATGTTATGAAGTAACTTTTGTCCCGAGCGACACCGGGGGTTTTTGTATCTGCCGCTTCATTACCTACAATACCCTTGTACCCGCTTTTACAACGATGCTTGAGCCTGCTGAGTTTTCGAAGAGTTATATTTTAAAAAACAACGACTTTATTTGTAATATCAACAGAAAGCTCGAATTTACTATCCTTATAAAGACACTGGATCGTTGCAGGAGGCAGTTCTTGGGCAGTTAGTATCAAACAAAGTGTTTCCATAGTTTCCTGATCAATTACGATGTTGAATTTTATTTTTTTCTTTTTAGTAAAAAATTGTCTCGAGATGGCCGGAACATCAACAAAAGAAACTGAGTGTAACCAGGTTGTTTACAGAATCCAGACTTCCCTGAAACAATGAATTTAATTTTCTTTTTCCTTTTTCCAACTTATAATCTTAGACTCTGGAGTTTTTCCGGAAGTGCACTAAGCGATTAGTAAAATGAAGTAAGAGCAGAGACAAGAGTATACACGGAATAAGTAATGAAAAAAGGGCTTTTCCAACGGAAATACGAGAAAAATATATCGCTGGAGTTTAAACACAACCTAGAAATTAATTTTTTTTCTTTAATGACAAGTAGAATTGAGAAAATTGTGAAACATACTAGATTTTCAAATATGCAAATTTTGGAGTATCTACCGTAGATATACTACAGATAGAGTCAATAAGCCATAGGCCGCTGTGTAAGTGGGAATGTCCCACCGAACTCCAGTGAGAGAGAAAAAGATAGTCGATCAGAGATTTTTCTGTCTTTGTTTTTGTATATAGCATGCGCGCTATTAGAGAAAGACAGCCTAAACCTCCGACTTTCTATATCTCTCTTACTTGCTGACGGGTTCCGAGCTGGCTTGTTGCCTCTATCTGTAGTATCTCTATGGTATCTACAGATGTTTGAGCAACAATCCAACAAGAATAATCTCACCAATTCTGGAAATTTAACCATAAAAAGGTCCAGTTTTTTGGAACTTCTGCTTAGAAAAATCTAGTCCATTTTCCAATGATGACCTTCCCGGCTTCACTCGTTGACTCCAGCTTCGCTTGCAATCTAAAGGTGCCCGTCCACATGAGAGTAAATTCTGAGAGTTGCTCTCAAGAATACTCTCACGGCTGTTTTCATGTGAGAGTATTTTTATGCTAGTCCTACTCTCGCGAGCAGTTCAGGCAAGCTATCCCAGTAAGAGCGCGCATACTGGTAGCCCTACGCTTTTTAGCATCAGGTTTTTTTAAATTGTATTTAGTTATTGCGAGACCTGAACAAATAATTCAATATTGTTATTAAAAAGTATATATTTCTGGATTTTTATCAACCTTTTTTTAATAACAGCTATGATCTGAATGTATACATATATTGACTTACCTGGTTTCGCAAATTATGTAATTTGCGTTGGATCTCTTCTTTTCTACTGTGAAATTGCAATGCAATTTTCATCAGCACCTCATTTTTCAGCTCCCTGTTGCGGTACTCCTCGCATTTGATATTCCAAAGTATTGGATTTTTCTCGTATCTTCCTTGGTCCAAGTGCGTCGTGCCATGTTTATGGTTCTGAGAGTACTCTCACAATACGGACTGCAGTCGAATCTTTGCGAGTCCACTTGAGAGTAAGCTTCTACGGAAGAACTATCGGCGAGTTCAACGTGACTGCCTGCGAGTTAATCTCAAGAGCGTGTCAATTGGCGAGTAGTGCTCTCGAGAGCGACTCTCGAGAGTATTACTCTCACGTGGACGGGCACCTTTAGAAACAGCAGAAATTTTTTCATCACTTCCCCTTCCTTCCCCTCTCTTTTCCTCCCTTTTCCACCCTTTTTTTGTCCTTTCCTTCCTCTTCCTTCCTTTTCCCTCCATTCTAATTGACAAAAAAAGCATACAATGTGGCTTAAGATTTGGTAAGTGGGCAAGCGGTGAATGGAAATTGACTGGGATTCCAAGGAATTAAGAATTGTTTACTTTATTTGGTTCTTAAAAAAGTACATCTTTGCGAGATGCTGTAGAGTATTGAAATATCAGTGAGACTGTACAATTTTGACAATTTCTATTGCAGCATTGTCTAAAATACAATATACTGGTTTACAGTTTTTTTTTTATTTTCAATTTCAAGTGGAATAAATTTTCAAAAAAAGTTGTCATTTGAAATAAAGCGTCTGGTTTGAGATTAGTTTGGTTGAAAACTATTTAGAACTACACGATAACCTTCAGAAAAGAACGAAACTGAAAACTTGAAGGAGTTCTATGAGAATAAATTTACAAAAGAATTTATTTAAATTAATTTCGCTCGGATTGTCAGAGTACGGAAGTAAATTTACATCTACCTTCTATATTGTATTCATCAAGGACTTTAGTTATTCTGGAAATGGATTTTATCCAGGAAGACGGCTTGAGAGAGGATAAAAGGGTCCTTAAAACTAGAGGATTATGGAAAATATCAAGCAATAATCTTGTTTCGCACATAGAACTATGTTTAATTACTTTTTTCATATACTTAGAGCAATTTGGAACACAATTTTTTTCTCTTGGTGGAATGTTATGTTGACGTTGATTTCCAGAATAAAATTTATCGTTTTTCAACCCCATAAAGCTTCAAACAATTCAATATTTCAATCTCATACAGACAAATATGACGCCATATTTCATTACAGGCAAGCATAAAATTTCGTAAATCATTGGAAAAACAATGCATCACTCTGACATCTTTTCACGTGCGTATAATCGAGACAAATTTCAAATGAGGTTTTTGTTCTATCGAATTCGAATGAACGAAAACGTGTCGACGGCACAATAATATTTTTTAATTTTATTGGAGTCAAGTGACAGTTTTGAATGATTTTTCGTGGATGATATCAATTAAAAACAGTAAGAAATAGTGCCAATTCAAATGGAGGCTGACTACGATCAATGCCACTTTCGCATCGACTATCCAAGTGCACACCACTTGGGCTCGTTCCAAAATTTCTTGCACCATGTACAGTTTGCATGTTAACAACTTAACCTTTCCACGACTTGGTTGACAACTTGCCTCCATCTCACCTAGACCTTTGTCTCATCTTTCCAATTTCTGATATTAAGTCTTTGTAGATCCTCTTCAACCCCAGTTTTCCATCTTGCCCTGGGTCTACCTCTTCTTCGCCTTCCTCCTTTAGCTATATATCAATAATACTTTCGGTAGACTTCCTGTTCCCAAAATTTTTATATGTCCTAACCATCTTAGTGAGATTTTATCATGCATATTATTCATACAAAGAGTAACTGAAACTGAGCAAGAGACACTGACGTACTGGAGCCACGTTGCAAAGCAGTGGTCAAATATGACGAGATTACCCACTGATCACGGTACACTCTTTTGCAGGAGCTTTCAGAGCAGTCTTATGAATTATTTTAATCTCTTTTGATCGTAATTTTTCACCAGCATCTTTAACTGACTCATCCCTACTAGGTCTTTCCAAAGATTCTATCTTCTATCTAAAACGGTTCCGGTTCATCAACTACTGCGTTTTGTTTATTACAGTGTATTCTGGAAATGTTTATCTAACTAGGATATGATTTCTTAAAAAGTTCAATTCCGTAAAAAGCATTTGTATTTATTTAAGTTTCATAACAATAATTGGTGATGAGGGTGATAATAAATTGTGCTTTTATTATGTGATATAAAACCACAACGGCTTTCCACAATGACCTTTTAGAAGAAAAAGAAAATGGGTAATGTTAAATTCCGTTGGCCTGATTACACTGGTGGAAAATCGAAACTTTCAGGAGGTTTTTATGAGCATTCTACCATTTTCCCACTTATTGAACAGAGCCGGAAGGAAAGGAAACAGTCCAGGGATTTTCATTTTATATTTTACTTAAATATAAAGTGATTGTTTGGGAATGTTTATACCAAAATCACACATTCCCATACAGCTACAAAAAAATCTCACAATAACGAGCCTTATTTATGGGATATGACAATGGAAAGTACCGGGTGTCTGAGAAGAGAAGTAGCTCTCTGTAACTCACACACCATTTATCGTACAGCTTAAAAAAAATGTACATTACAAACTCGCATACGAAAAACTGCTGAAAATTATTATGGAGCCATTGCGTGGAGTAGTAGAACTAGCCAATTGACAACGAGAGAAAACCTCTTCAAATTTCAAAGACTAGCGTGTATCTGCATTACAGGAGGAATGAGAATATGCCCAGCGGCAGACATGGAAGTGATTCTCAACCTCACACCACTACATATGATGGTGGAAAGTGTTGCAGAAAGAACAAGATATACTTAGACTAAGTAGAGAAGAAAAAAACCACCTTCTTGCTTCTTAGAATCAGTGTTGCCAATGTGCGTGTAATTACACGAAATTCGTGTAATCTTATTGCATTGCGTGTAGCTTTCGTGTAGTGGTAATTCGCATAAAGTGGCTCGAGTCCGAATCATGGAAAACCATGTTCACGTTCTATGGATTCATGAATCCGTGCACTATTTTGACATCGACTATGACCGAGCTGAATATTAGACAAGACAAGAAGCAGAGTTCTGTGTTGAAAAAAGTGATTGAAAGACGTCAAGAAACCAGAAGAAGAAGAAGAAGAAGAAGGGTTGTGGTTATCACTAATTTTTATTTATGTATTGATTTTTGTACTTGTTTTGTTCACCTATTATGTTTTGTTTGTTATTTGTTCAGATTTTCTCATTCGAATGTCAAGTTTCATAAAATAAATATGAACAATCTCGTCATTTTTATATAATATGGTATTGTTCAATATTCAAATTTCCCGCTCGCAAATAAACGTCAATTACGTGGTATCAGACAATCATGTATTCATTCATATTATGATAGCTGCAGAGTTTTAACAGGAATCCTAACGGGACATTGTCGCCTGAATGGGTACCTTAAAAGGCTCAAAATAGTGGAGGAAGAAGATTGTAGGTTTTGTGGAATGGAAGAAGAATCCTCCATCCACATACTTGCGAACTGCACAGCAATTCGGAATCCTAGGGCACAGCACCTGGGAGACTACTGGATAGAAGAGGGACAGTTACCTAAGTTGAAGCCTGCAGATATCCTAAAATTTCTCCAGGAAATAGGACTAAAGGAGCTACTAGTCTCTGAGACTTTCCTCAGGAACTAAGTAGAAGTAGGGGGGCACAATAGATCTTTTAGGTCTCAGTAAATGTCACCCCATTATACATACATCATTAGATCATTCTAAGTATCATTTGAAAGGGAATTCAATGGTTCTGGAGCAAACGTTCGTAAAATAAGCTAACGATGATGAATATTTAAATTTTGTGTGTATTATAACAGTAAATTTATTATAGAAAAACTGATGTTTTTGTGATATTATTGTGAACTAAGCCCTCTAGCGGTGGAGTAGAGAGCTTGAAAATAATTTCCAGTAGTTTCTCGTTGAAAATAATTGATCTTAGACACAGTTTAATATTAAAATAAATTAATTACATTCTGAAAACTGGAAGCTGTGAACCTTTTGAAACTACGTATTTTCGAGGAGCTACTTCAGAAGTTTCATTTCTAGATTTTTCACTGGATATCTGGGATTTTAGTAGCTTTCAGAATGCAACTACCCACTCCAAAGTTATATAATTGGCTTCCTAGCCGAGATTTAAAAAACTTCTTCTTATAAAAATGGAAAATTAAAAGCTTTTTGTATAAATAGAATGGTTTAATACAGAAAAATACGGAGTTAATTTAAAAAAAAATTAACGAAATTTGGAAATTTTTCATTCAGATGTAGCCATAAGCGAGTACATCAGGAGTTTGCATGGAAATGCGCACACTGTTACTGCAATCCAGAGCTACCCTAGCTGAAGATGTCTAAGCAACAGCCAATGGTCTGTGAACAGTTTCCCTAACTTACGGGGTATAGCTTTTGAACTGGCTAGATAAGGGACGCTAGCTCAGATGGAGGTTGACACAAAGACAAACCGAAGGCTTCAAGTGGTTTTAAACAGTTAAGGATGGACGATAGTACTCGTGAAGGGACAGCGAAGACGTACTCAACAGCTCACCGTAGTCTACAGACCCTCGGAGCTGCGGAAGTGTGTCCTCAAGATGTAGATAGACATATGCATTCACAACTACTAACTACTAACAACTACTAATTTAGTCAGGTGAACCTTGGCCAAGAAACACTCAAACCAAGGTTCCGGCCCGTTGCCATTCCTGCTACTTATGCATCCATGAAGTAGAGTCCCTCGATGAAGGATTCAATCCTCTTCAGTTAATGGCTGCTTATGTCCCCAGAGGTCATAACAGGGATTCCGAAGATTCGCCCAATGTGGACATACGAGGAGAACATGGTCCGACGTTTCGTGAGCCATGCCGCAACCCCTACATAGGGGAATTTCTTCTGAACCTAGGTTACAGAGGTGTTTCCTCAGACAACAGTGCCCTGTTAAGAGTCCTGCAATCTTTTTAACCTACTCCTTGGTAGTTCTAGAGCAGCTCTAGCATGTCCATCCCCACAATAGGAGCTTGGACTGCCTGAGACCCTGTAGAGCCTTTCAGTGAGCAAGGTGCTGGTTTCTCAATTGTTTGTTTTGTGAGGCCCAAGGTCGGGCCCGGGCCGTTAAAATGAGTAGCCGCCCCTTCCACAGCCAGCGCGTCCACCCCTTCATTGCCTTCAAAACCAGAGTGGGCCGGAATCCGTTCTAGCCACACTGTGTTCCGCCTTGCTGGATGAGCAAGGCGTTCACGACATTCAGCAGCAAGCCCTGAGTTGATGGTATATATACTCATGTCCTTGATTGCCGCCTAGATAGATAGATTTTATGAGGTGGCTTTTGGCCTATTCCACTGCGACCTTTTCAGATCTATTGTGGTCCTCTAACCTAGATTCTCCAGCCTGATTTAAAAAAAAAAGTCTATTAGCGTGGAGACTAAACCTTTCTGAACCGCACATTTGCCAGGTTATCGCTAGGTGACAAAACCTGCAAATATCTTCGTTGATTGCCGCCTAACTGTCGGTATATATCGTTATTCACAGATTGAACTTAAAGGGGTACCGGCTCTGAACATTTGAAAGCCAAGCACCAGCTGATAATTAAAAAAGAAACTCAGTTGAGGTTTTTGTGCTCGAAATACTCTATCCACAATTTTCATCCCTCTAAACGACAATAAAATACAAATTCTCTGAATGAGTGTGTATATACATACATAGTACAGTAAATCATTTGTTACGTAAATCCAAATCCTAGTAAACCGTGCTTGTCCCTCCGTTCCCTTCAATTGAGGTTAATGACGCTGTACACGGAGCGGTGAATTTAGATAGCAACAAAACACGCAAACTGTGGTTTTCCACGGGAAGGGTTATGACATACATACAATATTTTTGTTATTTGGGTGCATATACAATACATATATAGCGTGTTTTTGAACGTTGGAGACATTTATGTAGTTACTAAAGTTTGTATCTTTAACAAATAATCATAAGTAATTGTCGTAAAATGGACTCGTTTCATGGGTATGAATTAACAAGTGAAATCATATCAGAAGGATTAAGAATAACATATCTTTTTCTATGATAACGATATTTATCTCAAAAAGATAAATATCTACGAAAATAGTAGTATGGAGGGTCCTGGTTTCGAAGCAGATTTTGAAATGCAAGTTTTTGCATTTGTTTTTGCGTTTGAAATTTTTTCCGACCAAAATTAAAAAATGTGAGAGAGAGGTGATTTTGAGGGAAAGGAATAAAATGAAAGATGTTTAAGGTGAAACAGCCCTTGAAATTTTCTACAAAAAAACTCGACCGTCCAGCCCCCGATGAAAATTTTCCAGAAAAAAATCCACGTATTGTTAAAGGGGTCACGTGATTTCCAAGAATTTTGTTCACGTGATTTTGAAAACTCCCGTACAGCGTAAGGAGGAGAGATTTTTAACAAATTTCGACATTTTGCTTCAAGGGTGCTTCATCAGGTCCTTGAAAAATTCCAAGAATTGTGTCACGTGATTTCCAAAATTTATTTCGAAGCAGATTTTTTCATCGCAAATTTAAGTGAGTTTTTTTTTTCTCTGATGTTTTTCTGATCTTATGATTTTTTTAAAAACTGGTGGTTAAGTTAAAGAAATAAATATTCTATATTAAATAAGATATGATACATATTATTGAATTACCAAATGAAGATATTACTTTGAAGCAGTTGAAAGATACTGCTAAAGAGTATAAAAAAGAGTATAACTTAAAGTTACCCAAGTATTATAAGTTGAGAAAAGAAAAGTTATACAGTTTATTGAAAGATGAAGTAAATTTGTATAATGACAAACAAGAAAAAAGCGGAGAACTGGAATTACCAGACAATAAAATCACTCTGAAGCAATTGAGGGAAGAAGCTAAAAATTTAAAGAATAACCATTACATTAGATTACCGCCAAAATATTATAAATTCAAAAAACGAGAATTATACAAGGTACTATGTGAAATAATTATTCCGAGGAACTTGTTATATTCTACTAGAAGTTATGATTTTTCGGAACCTGAGGACATCCAAATAATAAGATCAAAGGGCACTTGGAACAATATGGTTGTTGATTACAATGTTTACTGTAAATCCGGTGAACATGATTTAATAAAGTTTTTAGATAAAATTCACGATAGAGTAGGTCAAACCATTATAAAAGAAATTAGTCGAAAAAAATCCATTAAATTCAGTTTAGTTGCAGTAGTACAATATCATGAAATTGATATAACAGGTAATGTAGTAGCTCTTCATAAAAGACATTTTCATTCCAACCTGCATACCATCATTAATTCCGAGACTATAAATGATCACTTAGTAATGGCTAAGGATGTCATCATCTCTAAATTTGATGCTTATACAGCAAAAAATACAAAACAGAGATTTGAAAAAGTTATTCGGTTAGATATTCAATCTGATAAATACACCCCCTTAAGAGGTGGAACTTACGTTCCGATGCCCGGATTCATTATTAGTAAACGTTGTTGTATCAACGTTAAAAATGTAAGAACAAATAAATTTAAATGTCAAAAGCAGGAAAACTTAAGATGTTTTGAATATGCACTTGAAAGTTTATTAAATCCCGTTAAAGATTCTAACCGCCCATATCTTTATAACATTGAAAAATACGAATGCTTGAATATGAATTATCCTGTTGAGCTAACCCCCAATAACATAAAAAAATACGAAGTCTTTCTTAACATATCGATAAATATTTATCGTTTCAATGATGTTAATATTGAATTGATATATCAGAGCGACGACCTAAAAAAGGAAAAGCATGTAGATTTACTAGTATACAAAGAACACGTAGTTGGAGTGAGTAATCGAAGTGCACTATTAAGTGGGCAAATTAACAAAGGAACAAATAAAAATTATTTCTGTCAGAAATGTCATAAAAATTTTAAAAATAAACAAAATTGTGATAAACATATTCAAACTTGTATTAATGAAAAAGAAAACATTACAATGCCCCAAAATCTTATTCGAGAATATAAATCGAACGGTGCAGAACAGTATCATCCTTACACAATAGCACTTGACTTCGAATGTTCACTGAAAAAAATTAATAATAAAATAACAGATTCATCAAAATATATTCAGGAGCATATTCCGAATAGTTTCTGTTTCCAGACAAATGATGGACCAAAATTAATCAGAAATAGTAATCCGGAAACACTTATGAAAGAATTCAATGAAACACTTGTGGATTATGGAAAAAGATATGCAGAAATTAGAAGACAAAACAAGAAAATGATTTTAGATGATGATTCAGTGGCTGAATATAAAAACGCAAAAAATTGTCACATTTGTAATAAGGAATTTGATGAAACAGTTAAGAAAGTAGTCGACCATGATCATGCCACTGGGAAGATTAGAGGAATGGCTTGTAATGGCTGTAATTTAAATTTACAACTACCAAATTTCATTCCTGTAGAAATTCACAACCTTAGATACGATTCGATGATATTTTTGAGATGGATCCTAAAACTGAGTGAAAATTATTCAGATATAAATATCATCCCCAATTCCAAAGAAAACTACATTACGTTTTCCAAGAAGGTTATAATTGATCAATATGAACAACGTTATGACTTCTCTCGGTGTTCTTCAAAACAATGTGGTCGGAAATGTTATAAAATTATCGAAAAATGTCCATGTGGAAATAAAACGATAATTAAACGAAAAGGTTCATTACAAAATGTTGTGATGGAATTCAGATTCATTGACACATACAGATTTATAAGTACAAGTCTTGAAAAAGCTGTTAATAATCTTGCAGAAATTAATAGCTGTTATTGTGCTAAATGTAAATCAAAACAAGAAATTATAAATGTTGAATTTCTACCGATGGAAAATAATATATTAAAATTAGCAGCACACTGTAAAAATTGTGACAATAAGGTAAGTAAACCAATAGACTACACTAAATTCAAAAATATACAGAAGGAATTTAGTACAAAAGATTTACACTTGGTCCTTAGAAAAGGTGTTTACCCATACGAATGGGTTGATGATTATACAAAATTCAGTGAAAAACTTCCAATGAATAAAAGTGATTGGTACTCTACATTGACTGATAAACATATAAACGATGCTGATTTAAAATTTGCGAAAAAAGTTTATGAACATTTTGAATGTAAAAATTTCGGAGATTATCATGATCTTTATTTGAAGTTGGACACCATTCTACTGAAAGACGTATTTGACAATTTTAGAGAGACTTGTTATAAAAATTACAAATTGGACCCTGTGTACTATATATCTGCTCCAAATTTAGCAGATTCTGCATCTTTAAAGGTAACAGATCAAAAATTGGAATTATTAAAAACTAAAGAATTATACGAAACATACGAACGTGGGATTAGAGGTGGGATTTCAATGATCCCTCACAGACACGCCCTAGCAAATAATTGCTATTTTTATGATGAAAAACGAGGAAAGACAGTAAAATTGTCTAAAGAAAAAGCTGAGGAAAAAGGCATATTTAACAGCAAAAAGCATATTAGTTACATATTATATTTAGATGCCAACAATTTATATGGTCATGCATTATCACAACCCCTACCAATTGGAAAGTTTATTGCTTATAACGAAAGACTCGAAGAATTGAAAAAATCTCCAAAATTAGAAAAATTGGACATTAAACCAGGAGATTTTACTCCAGAAGAAATTCTAAAGTTGAAAGATGACGACACATATGGATACACATTTATTGTTGATTTAGAGGTTCCTAAAGAACTACATGATAAATTTAAAGATTACCCATTACTACCGGAACATTACACACCCGATTATGACGAATTATCAGCATATCAAAAATATATGATTGAAAAAGAAATAGGAACGAAACCAAAAGATTCAAAGTTAATTAATACACTAAAATTAAAAGAAGATTACGTTATAGATTACAGAATGTTACAGGAATGCCTAAAACAGGGTATAATTTTGAAACAGGTTAAGAATTACATTAGATTTGAACAGAAAGCTTGGTTAAAACCGTACATAGAGCTAAATACAAAACTAAGACAACAGGCTACAAATGATTTCGAAAAAGATTTTTACAAGTTAATGAACAATTCCGTATATGGTAAACAACTGGAAAACGTACGATCACGTTGTAATGTAAAATTAGTAGGAACATTAGAGAAATTTAACGAACATACAGAATATGAAACACGAACAATTCTCGACGAAAACACCGCTCTTTTGTACAGGAAAAAACCCGAAATTAAACTCGATAAACCAATTTATGGGGGGTTTGCTGTATTGGAGTTATCCAAACTACTAATGTATAGATTTTACTACAACTATCTGAAAACAAAATATGGTGATAAAGTTAGGCTATTGGGAACTGATACAGATTCTCTGATTATTTACGTACAAACAGATGATATATATAATGACCTAAAAGAAAATATAAACTACTTTGATACGTCAGATTATTTAATAGATTGGATGCCACAAGAAAACAAGAAAATCCCGGGTTTGTTTAAAGACGAATATTTAGGAATTCCTATACGTGAATTTGTTGGTCTCAGATCAAAAATGTATGCCTTTAAGAATGACATAAAAGAAACGAAAGTATGTAAAGGTATAAAGAAATGTAACGTCGAGAAAATAAAATTCGAAATGTATAAAGACTGTTTGTTAAACACAATAACAACGAAAGAAACTATCCATGGAATTGTTTCTAAAAATTTACAATTATATACAATTGAACAACAAAAAACAGCATTGTCACCTTATGATGATAAAAGATACTTAGTTGACAATATCAATACATTACCATATGGATATCATAATTTAGTTAATTGTAGTTCTTCTTCATAAATACCTTCGTCAACATCATCGACTTTATAATAATTGACGTTTGCTTTGAACACTTTAACAATTGTAAATATTTCTTTAGTCCAATTAGTTTTTAGTTTATTTTTAAATTGATCAACATAAGAAGACAATCTGACTCGATCACCTATTTCAAATTTGGGTTGTAAATTAGATATTTTATACTTGTAAACAGTTGTTAAAAGTTGCGTTTGATTTTGCTTACTAACCTCACTAGGCTTCATTTTAATTGTTCTATGTTTTGTGTTATTATAAGTCTTAACAATATTTGGTAGCGCACTAACCCAACTAATATTTTTATATAAAATTGGTTTTAATTTATCTCCTAAGGTTCTGTTAAATCTTTCAACAATAGAGGCTTTATTAGTAGTACCGGTACTATAGATTTTAATATTATATTTATCCAAAACACCTTTAAGATTCTTATTATAAAATTCTTTACCTTCGTCGACGTGCAACAATTTAGGTTTTCTGAATGTAAATATTTTCTCAAAGGCGTTAGCAACTTCCACTCCAGATTTTGTTTTTAGAGGAATACACCAAGCATATTTTGAAAACACATCAATAACATTTAAAATATATTTATATCCTTCATTTGCTCTTGTTAATTTTTTATAAAGATTATCCACTGGTTCGTGTTTTGTTCTCAAATTATATGCATGATCTTCAGAAGTTCCCTTAGGTCTATAAAAAGAGTATAAATCAGCTTGCCAAGTATCATCAATCCCTTTTTGAATATATTTTCTAGTAACGAAATTTTTTCTAGCAGGTTTAAACATTTCTTCAACCTCAATATTCTCTGGTGACTTGGAAATATTATTTTTATTAGAACTACAAATTCTACATACTGATAATCTTCTCCAACGTTCCTTTTTAATAAATTTTGGAACACCATTACTTTTGGTTTGGGTTTTACATTTTTTACAGTAATCCATTTATTTTTAAGTGAATTTTAAAAATCAATTGACTTTTAAAACAAGATAAATTAATTTACAGGGGAAAAAGGGCTCTAGATATTCTCTCTAATAGTGTTATTAACAATATCGTATACAAATTCAGAATACGAAACCATACAAACATAACAAACGGTATTAGGTGGAGGAACTACATCAAAATCAACATGTAAAATAATATTGTTTCTAGATTTACTCATATTTAAAGGTTGTCTAGTTAAATCAATGACAAAAAAGGGCTTTGCGTTTTTGAATTGATCAGGATTAACATATATTAGTGGTAATTCATTATGAGTTATTGTGAAAATTTTCTTGTAGTCAGTCAACATATCATATGCAATGGTATATTTTTCATGATTCCAATCTAAATCCAACAACTCCTCAGGATATCTTGTACCGTTAACTTCAAACCAGATATTTTTTATTTTGCAATTGTCAAATACGCTACAATTTTTATCTTGATTGGAGTTTGAATCTTTATCCGATTGAAAAGCAACGATACCGAATATCGGATTGCGTACATTTCTATAAGTATTAGTAATGTCTAATTTGAGTGTTTTTCCTGTAACATTTTTAGTCTGAATGCACTGCCAAGATCTAAAGTTGAATAAATATTGATTTTTTTGTGATAATTCTTTCAATTCATTGATTAACTCAATTTTTGATAAATCATCATATGTTACTGTTGGTACTCGAATAATAAATTCCTCTATAATTATTTTAGCTCTTGGATCGTTTACTTCTTTGTGAATAGCCAAGTGATCATCATTTCTCGTAAAACTTATTTCAAAACCTCCTTTGTATATTGGATTTTTAACATCTTTGAAGAATCCCAACCCAAAATTACTCAAGTTACCAACAACTGAAAAAGAATGAACATCTGCTTTATAGTTTGATTCGAAACCAGAACTTTTTGTTGGTCCATTACCATTTACTGAAAAAGATACAACTCCTTTAATTGTACTAGCAACTCCTACAAATTCCATTTGATCTATTAATCTATTATGCTTCTTCACATCTACTTCTGAAAATAGAAAAGCAGGGAAATTGTCTACAAGATGCACTGTGTTATGTAGTGGTAAATCGGCACCATTATCTTCTCTAACAACCTTACCGGATATGTAATATTGAAATCGAGGACTTATAAAGTTATCCCCGGTATCAATTTTAAAAACTGTTTTCTTATTAACAGAATTCAAGTTGAGAGTTGATTCCGGTTGAAAGTTTTGATATTCATTTCTTATAATACTATCTGTATACTTTTCAAAAATTTGATCCATTATTTATTATACAACATATATTTTTTTAAAAAAATTAAACATAAGTGTCCGCAAATAGGGGGATCATCATAATTTTGGTATCTTTCCTCATCGTAATACAGATTATCTTTTCCCAAATAATTTACTAATTCAATTGGTGGATTAGCATCTCCATAAGAATCAAAATAATATTTAAAATCATTATGTTTTATCCAAGCGACCCAATGAGAACCATTTTGAGTATGATTGTTCAAGTTTAATATTCCACATTCCACGGCTTTAATGGTAATTCATCTTCCATAAAACAACCTCTAAAATGTTTAATGTGTTTTGAATATGCTAAGATATCATAATTAGTTAGTGGTTGGATTTTTTTGTCTTTTTTTTTAAACCTTTACCTTCGACAGCTTTATTATGTCTTTGTTGTTCTTCCAATTCCTTATCTTTTGCTTTTTTATTAATAACTGAGTTAGCTATTGCACTTCCTGCTCCAATTAAAGATCCTAAAGCACCAATTCCTGCTAAAATTAGAGGTAAAAATCCTCCAGATTTGATTTCATTGTGACTAAGTTGTAACCTAACTCCAGTGCCTTTAGTCTTGGCTTCTTTTAATGTACTGATTTGACTTTCACTTAGTCGAAATTTTTTTCCTACTCCAATTTGTTCGTTTTTCAATTGAATAGTAACCCCAACTTTCTTTTTATTAGCAGAAGAGATTTTCTTCAACTGGTTTTCAGATAGATTTATGTTCATTTATTATACAAAAAAATTATTTTAATCCCATCCCAAAATATCTTTTAAGTTTCATTGCATTTGTAGTAACATAAGCAGGTATTTTTTCATTTAATTTAGCATTGGGATCTAAAACTCTTTCCCAAGCTTCATTTTCTAGGATTTTATCAGCCTTATGTCTTTCCTCCAAACTTTTATGATCTCTGTAAGATATGTCATGCCTCATAGCACTTTCATCTAATTTATCAACTGGTTTGTCACCTCTAGCTAATCTTTCATTTAATTTAGTACCAGGACCTAGGAAATTTTTACCTGGCCAGTGGAGCTCAACATCTAAATTGTTTATAAAGTCATTTAATAATCCAGAACCCTTTTTCGGTAAACTAGATACATAAGAAATCAAATATTCAATCCCTTTAGGAGTATCAATAATGTTTTCCAGTTCTTTAGTAATTAAATGAGCCACTCCTAATTTTTCGTTATGAAAATTATTATTGCCTGCCTTTTCTTCACTTGCGATAAAATATAATCTTTCCAATAATTCACTTAAATTGTCTATATATTTATATTCGATTTGGTTTTCTGTATATTTCTTTAGACCGTGACCTCTCTTAGGTGTTTCACCTAAATCTTCTGTATAATCCCATGATAAAGATCTATCTCTATATGGTGTTATCGGTAAATTAGCTTTTAATTCAGCCCATAAAAATTTGATTAATTTTTGATATTTATTTCCTTGATTTGAACGAACCTTTCCAGTTGACCGGTCATAATTTTGATATAAGCAATCAGTTTCAAATAAAATTCTTTTATAGTTATTGTAGTCATTTCTAGTATATAATTTTTGATCTGGAGCATCGACTGATGTTAGTAACTCCCACAAACCGGTCGTGCCGATATATTTTTTTTCACCTAAAATTATGTTATTATCATCAAAAAACACTTCTTTATTCCCTATCATATATGAATTTTTAGTTGTATCATTATAAATCCCATACCGATCAGAAATAGCTTTTCCTTTTGTAGGTACTCTTTTCAAATAATGTGAAGCAATTGGACCTAAACTTATCATAGTGTTTGTTTGAGTTTCCTTGTCGTTTGATCCTTTGATTTCTGGTGGAGGTGGTAAGGCTGGAAGAACCGTTTCCATTGCTGGTGGTAAAGCTGGAAGAATTATTTTCTTAATGTCAACATCTGTATCTTTGACAGCTTTTTCAACTCTTTCAAGAGCGGAAGTAATCGGTAGAAAATGTTTTTTGTTTTCTTCTAATCCGCTCCGTTCTTCTTGAATTCCTTTCTTAAATGCTTGTTTCAATTGTTTCTGTTGTTCCTGTGCACGTTTAGCATCATCAACTGTAATAATCTTTGGAGTAGAAATTTTAATTGAATCATCTTCCTTGATTCGAAATTTTTGAAAATTATTGGGTTTCTTAATCTCGTGGTGTTTTAATTCTCTTTGAAATTTTTCTCTAAGCTTTTTGACTTTCTCGACCTTCTGCAATAATTGCTTTTGAATCTTTTCTGTTTCCATTTATTATATAAAAAATATTTTCTATATAATTCCAAGGGCTCTATGATTAGTTGAACGTAACGTGATCGTAACGTGAACTTAACAAGAACGTAACGTGATCGTAACGTGAACTTAACAAGAACGTAAAACGTGATCGTAACGTGAACGTAACAATTAGATGTCTATTTCCTCAAACTTGTTGTAGAATTTATTTTTTTTTAAATCAATACAAACAAAACCGTGACTATCATTCCATCCTTGTTTACAAAAGTCATAAAAATCCGGGAATGACATTTCTGTTATAAAATCTTCCCAAATCTTTTTAATATAATAACTTGATTGTTTAAATATAATAAGAAAATTGGAATTTGTTCTAATTACTTGTAAATTGACTAAACTGTAGCACTGAGCTAAATAAATACAAGATATATTCTTTGGTCTAGATCTAACGAAATAATCCTTAATTGTTTGTTGTTTTTCCAATATACAATCATCAAAAATAACTAAACTGTTTGGTGGACATTCATCTATCGAAATTAAATCATCACAATTCTCAAAGAAATTTATTTCGACTGGTATACCGTTAAATATTTCTTGTAATTTTTGATATATCGGTTGATCAGGTGATTTAGTAAAAACTACTAATGCTTCGAAAGGAATCCAATATTTTGTGATAATATTCCATAACACCGTTGTTTTTCCTGATCCCGATTTACCAATGATCAGACATCGCAAAGGCATTGGAAATAAATTTGTTTCTTCTAGTACATTTTCCTTAAAAGGGGTAATCTTATATTTTTTACTCATTTATAAATAACGACGTTTTAAAGTTTAATAAACTTTAAAAAACCTACTTAGATAAAAAACGTTTTACAATTTCTTCATCATCAACTTCATTTAAATATCTTTTATGTTTTTTCAGAAAATCATGAGATAGATGAGGTTGATATTTTACTATGTACTCCCAGTCCAATTTATCTCTAAATTCATTAACAAAGTATTCACTCAAATATTGATATTTAGAGACAACAAACCAATTAACCCTAGTTAAAAAGGTTCTCATAAAATCTTCTGTGAGTTTCTGATATTTACAAATTAAATCCCAATTGATCTCATGTTGATAATAAATCATAAATTCTTCAGTTAAACATCGACAACTAGAAATGTCATCCCAAACTTCTTTAACTTCTTTGCACACCATTTTATTATAAAAAAAATTATTTTAATTCTAAGATTATTGTAATATCGGCTCCATTGAAATTGATTAGTTGTTCGTTTTCGTCACAAATTCTGAGTTCAACCTTGTAAATATTGTTATATTGAACTGGATAATATACTGGGGTAGGTTCATATATTATAGCATTGTTAAAATAGGAATTCATTTTAAAACAAGAGATAATGTCAGTCTCTCTGTGTACAAACTTTTCTCCTTGCACTAGCATTCCTTGAGCTAAATTGCAGTGAACGTTGATTGTTTCGACTGGTATAAATTTTCTTGAAGTGTTTAAAAAATGTGACAAACTATCAACGTGCTCAGTTATTTTATACGGAGAATTAATCTCGATTTTATTTCCACTTCTAATCAAGTCAAATCCATGAATATTTAAATATTCTCTAAGAGTTGCATAATTATATTGTCCTTCGGGAATAGATAAATATTTTCCATTATAATAAATTTTATTATTTTTATCCGTGACGTTATTGATTAAATTTGTTGAATAAAAACCCAATAACCCAACTTTTAATTCGTTTCTAGGAAAGTGTGACTCAAAATGGTAACTTAATACAGCTTTATTGTCTTTTAATTTTATTATCATTTTATTAAAATATTTATTATTTTTTTTATAATAAATGGATGTTTACGGATTTGCAACGGGTTCTAATATAGATCTCGCAAATATAAAAATAGAAATAGACCAACTAAAAAAGAATGGGTTACCCTTAATTGAATTGAATAAATTAAAAACTGAGATTCAAAAACACCACAAAAATGTTAAGTCTACTAATAACGAAATCGAGGACCTTAAAAAAGAGATTGTGAAACTGAGTGGTGCTTCTGACATCAATAAAATGAAGCAAGAACTCGAAAATACAGTGGAAAAGACACTGGAAAAGAATTTAATTGAAATGAAGGAACTAGACCATAAAATAATAAATCTAGAGAATAATGAAAAAACCTTCATTAATAAAATTAGAAACCTTGAAAGAATTAATAAAAATAATCTTCAAAAATTAAGACAATTAGATATTGATAAAATTAATAAGGAAATTGAACAATTAAAACAACGTGGAGCACCTTCTAACCTAATCGATAAAAAAATTAAAGAATTGGAACTGTTAAATACAGATTTGAAAAATCTAATGGTTGATATAACAGATAATGACATTCCGGATATTGATGAACGAGTAACTAAAGTGGAAACTAAATTAAATTCGTTTAATATAACACCTACATATGTTTCTGTAGATGGAAGAGTCGTTAAAGCAAAAGATGGAATTGACGATTATGATTTAGTAACAAAAAAGCAACTAGACGAATTGGGGAGAAAACAGAATATTTTGAGAAGTTGAGGTCGCACTAAAGGAAACAGTATCCATTAAGTTCCGCCTGTTTTATATATTTCTCTTTGGGAAAGAATTGAATATTTTTAATAAACTCCTCTTCCCTCAAATTTATTTCCTGATCATTTAATTTTTCGGCTTTATGCAAGCTTAACATTTGTTTATAAAATTTATAACACACCTTGTATTCAGTTAATCGTTCGTTTTGTTTGATTGATTTTTCAAATATTTCTACTATACCAGAAAACAACGATATAAAACATACTGGTAGATAAAAATAACCACCAATTCCGGATGCGCTAAAGATTAATTTCATTATCAGTAATGACGTACTAATTTTTATATAATAATGACAACTTCTACGATAAACGTATAACTGTTTTTCTAAATATTCATTCATTTATAAACAATGATTATATATTGAAGTAATTTTATATTTAATCAGACTGTCGTCGTATCTTAGTGGTTAGTGTTCTTGCCTTTGGTGAGAATGTTCTGGGTTCGAATCCCGGCGGGGACAGTCGGCTTTCTTCTTAAAAAGTGGACCTCGTAAATTTATATTTGTTGATTGGCCATAGGCAAATATATAACGAGAAAACTGATTGAGAAGTAATGTGCACAAAGCCCATTCCTTGTTTTCAACTATTCTATCTCACACAAAATACTAGTGAAACAACACATGGACCGCAAAGATATCTATCTATAAACGGTAGCAATTATCATAAGCGGACTCTAGTATGCGAGAGAGATTTAGTGACAGAAAAAGGGAATGTTTTGCATTTTTTCACACGTATATTTTTTAATGATAATATCACTAAAAAAATCATTACTTGAGGCGGTAAACAGATCAAAAATTGAATTTTCTACGATCTACACAATATTGGTGCCAATTTTGTTTTGTGATAGTTGCTGTAAAATCTGTAAGGCAAGCATGACTTTGGTAAGGAGGTTTACCAACTAATTCTGATTTAAATACCGGGGTAAATACACAAATTGTATCCGCTAAATCATGAGCTCTTGGAATTTCTTCAAACGCCTTTTGAAACTCGGATCTACATCTCCTCAATTTATTATGAAAATGGACTTGAAAAGTTCCTTTGGCGGTTAGCTGAATTGGCCTTTCGTGTAAAGGAATGTTATTTTCATCTAAAAATACAAGTGAATATCTTCTAGCACATGTGTATTTCTTTTGTCCGTTTTCAACTGTTCTATCTCCTTTTATCCATAATCCTTCAACCATACCATTAGAATTTAATTTTAACAACTCTGTAAATTTAAGAACACATATTCTGGGATTAATTATACCTCTTCCAGTTATTATTGTTGTTAGAGTTTCTACATTATGTTGTTTGGTATTTAAATAATGAAGATTACAATTTTCTTCGCAAGAATCAGTACATGATTTTTTCCATCCAGATGATCTCATACTTTCATCAGATATCCATATTCCTGCTTGATCAAAAACACCACAAAAATTTTTATTTATGGATTTTGCAGATGGTGTTCTGTATGACACTATTTCAGAATCGAAATCAGAAATATTTGAAAAATTCATCTTATTTATTATACAACATATATTTTTTTAAAAAAAATCATAAGATCAGAAAAACTCACTTAAATTTGCGATGAAAAAATCTGCTTCGAAATAAATTTTGGAAATCACGTGACACAATTCTTGGAATTTTTCAAGGACCTGATGAAGCACCCTTGAAGCAAAATGTCGAAATTTGTTAAAAATCTCTCCTCCTTACGCTGTACGGGAGTTTTCAAAATCACGTGAACAAAATTCTTGGAAATCACGTGACCCCTTTAACAATACGTGGATTTTTTTCTGGAAAATTTTCATCGGGGGCTGGACGGTCGAGTTTTTTTGTAGAAAATTTCAAGGGCTGTTTCACCTTAAACATCTTTCATTTTATTCCTTTCCCTCAAAATCACCTCTCTCTCACATTTTTTAATTTTGGTCGGAAAAAATTTCAAACGCAAAAACAAATGCAAAAACTTGCATTTCAAAATCTGCTTCGAAACCAGGACCCTCCATACTACTGAAAATTAGATTTAAAAATTTTCTCAGATTTAAATAAGCTGTAAGCCGACCAATGTCAGAAGCTCTTGTTGCCAGATTGAAAGTCAGTTGACAAATCCTACTTGACTATCCAAGTTGATTAAGACAAAGTGAAAGTCGACTAGAAGAATTTGACAGTTGATAATTGACGTCAATATCAATAACTACACCAATGTCCAGAGACTATATTAAATTCTAAAAACTAATAAGATACACCACCAAAAATAAACACACAAAACTAAAATAAACCACACCCAATCTAAACAAAACAGTTGTAGGTTATGGTATTTGTTATTATTTTAGGAGGCACTTGAATTCCCTTAAAAAGAAGAAGAATAAGCGATCCGGAACTAAATCGAGTTCGGAATTCTGGGGTATCGCAATTTGTCCGTGTGTGTTACATCACATGTTTTTCAAACTACATAGAGAACATACAATTTTCATTAAATTCTATGAGATTTGAAGTATTTTTATCAGTACAGTATAGGTACTTTTACTGTACTGTGAAATGTTCTGTGACTACGCGAGAGCTACCTTTTTTAATATGAGGCACCCAATTATGAGAACATTATTTGAAAGAGTACGTTTTGACAGTACTTTGCGTTTCTCTTTAACGGGTGTTAAAGAAAAAAGATAACTAGTCTACTTATAACGTTTTCCATCGCGATAACAGCGCAAAATTTTCTTGTTTGTCATTTCTACTTGAAATCGTAGAGTGGCGTTATTAGTTGCAAATACTTAGTTCAGAACCAATAGTATATCTTGTGTGAAATTCATGAAAAGAGCCCATTATTAGTGATTTATTACAGAGCAAAGAAACGCGTTATTGTTTATAATGAGTAAAAAGCAGTTCTGGAAACGTTCAAATCACTTTTATAGTGAATCTTTAGGTACCTGTTGCCTTTGTACCCATTTTTGTATTCGTCTTCGGACCACTTCCTTGATGGTCCCAAGAACTCGTTTTGGTTCAGCGTATGTCGTTGCTGAACCTTCTCTAGCGAATGCATCAGCTTGCTCATTTCCAAAAATATCGTTATATGTCCCGGCTAATCTTACTCTAATGTGGTCTGCCAGTTTGTTTAGTTCTTTCTGGCATTTTTTTACCAGACTGGATGTTATCTTGCAGCTATTGTAGGATAGCATAAATCTCCGCCTGATATACAAAGGTTTTTTTCCTAGTGAGAAAAAAACATATCTTGTGTTCCTTATTTCACTATATACCCCTGCTCCCTTCCCTTCCCCATTCTTTGACCCATCTGTATATCAGGTCTCACCTCGAAGAAACTTCAGTCTGCTTGGGCCTTCCTTATCCTGTCTGTGATGGATCTTTACATCATATCTAGGGCCCGGAAGAAGTTTGGCCATATAGTGTGTGTTCATATCTAAAATGGCTTTACTTACGATGTCCTTAAAGGATATGATCTTGCTGTTAAGTTGCTCAAACTGTTTTGCAGCCTACATAACCCCAAGGATATAGAAGGCAAAGGATTATCATAATGTCTGATAGTCAAGCAGCCATTAAAGCGCTGAGTTCTTGTGTAATCAGTTCCAAAATGGTGTGGGAATGCCTAGGCAAACTTAATGAACTAGGCGAGAGCAATATAGTCACCTTACTGTGGATTCCAGAACACTGGAATAGAAGGAAATGAAATAGCAGATGAACTAGCGAAGAGGGGGACTGAAATACCCTTTTGGGGGCCGGAACCCTTTTGAGGAATCAGCTCCAATGTAATATTAGAAGAAATAGGTAAAGCCGAAGAAAAGAGAAGATCTGACAATTGGAAAGATCTAGTAGGGCTTAGGCAATCAAAGA
Organism: Lochmaea capreae; assembly: GCA_949126875.1. Lineage (NCBI taxonomy): Eukaryota > Metazoa > Arthropoda > Insecta > Coleoptera > Chrysomelidae > Lochmaea > Lochmaea capreae. Next base: position 5,290,238 of record OX421406.1, on the reverse strand, counting down.
TTCTTCTGGGTGACTACAACCTGTTGAGATCAAATGAATGCATAAGTAAAAGCAAAACTGCACTAAGAGTTTTAACAGGAATCCTAACGGGACATTGTCGCCTGAATGGGCACCTTAAAAAGCTCAAAATAGTGGAGGAAGAAGATTGTAGGTTTTGTGGAATGGAAGAAGAATCCTCCATCCACATACTTGCGAAATGCACAGCAATTCAGAATCCTAGGGCACAGCACCTGGGAGACTACTGGATAGAAGAGGGACAGTTACCTAAGTTGAAGCCTGCAGATATCCTAAAATTCCTCGGGGAAATAGGACTAAAGGAGCTAGTAGTCTGAGACTTTCCTCAGGAACTAAGTAGAAGTAAGGGGCACAATAGATCTTTTAGGTCTCAGTGAATGTTACCCCAAAATACATACCAATCCAATATCTATATTATTCGGAATTAGAGAGCAAAAATTTTACATTAAAAGGGAGTTGATCCATTTTGAGTCCGAATCAATTCCGAGTGGTCATCAATAAAATGTTTTTGTTAATGGAACAAAGCTGTAACTTATGGAAGAGTAGAGATACAGGGTGTATCAGAAAAGTGAACAATTGAAAATCTCTGGTACAATAAAACGATCTGATGTTATTTAAAAAAAATGTAGCTTAAAAAAAATACATAAAACGTATTTTTTGAATTCATATTACAAGCCATTGAAAACTGTTTCTTTTCAGCCTTCTTCAAAATTTCACTGTAATTCTTTTATTAATCACACTCCGGAACAAAAGACAGTTGATTAACGCCTACTACTCGATATACCCCAACTCTATCCACCCTTCATAACAAACATCAATTATTTGATTTATGTCTTAACCCTAAATATTTTCCCCCGGCACGCGATGTATTCGGTATCGTTCCCTCCAAGGAAGCGCCATGCTTGGCATCGTGACTCCGTTCGTCCCCCATATCGGCACTCTAGGTTTATGGGTAACCGTGACGGTGCAATAATCACCAGGTCATGGTGTCAAAGACCCGGTGCCGGTCGCGGCAGGTAGGTCGATGACTTACCCCGCGCAAGGAACGCGCGTGAAGGGTCGACGATATTATGCCGATTTCGATTGGATGGAAAGGGCCACTTATGGTAAGGGAAAATTATGGAATTTTTCGTTACACTTTCTATTCGGCAGTTTTAACTTAACATTTTAAAAATAATCAACAATAAAATACATATGAGTTTAAATGCAGGAGATAAAGCAGCTTTATGTAAATCAAGATAGTTCCAGCTGAAAAGACAGACTTTCTTCCAGGTATCTAATGTTTGGTAGAGTCTCTCTATCGCCCTCGGACCTGCAATATCATTCACAAAATGAACTTATCGGTTTTGCTAAGAATAACTGTTTGACAGTATGATCTTTGAATATTATCAAACTATTCGTAAAAAGTACCAAACGAAATTTTCAATCTATAGTAGACTTCGTGTTTCACATAAGAAGAAGCCAAGTGAATCTGCAGTCGTATGCGCGAACTTGTCAAAACTATCGTAAAATTGACATTCGACTTCAAATCAGTAGCGTAACGTGTTCACATTTTGTAGGTTAACACAAAATTAGGATCTGTCGGCCTTGACTGTGGATAATATTTTCGTCAAGACAAAGTTTTTTAGGAGGCATGGTCTTAGATCAAAGGAAATAAATAAAATATTCAAAAATCAAAAATATTCTACAGTAAACACAAACTCAAATGTCAATAATAACATAGATAAACAAGACCGATTTCGGTTTCTGCGCAAGTCAGTTGGCAAACTTCACGTGGCTTCTATGTGAAACGGAGTCTATAACAGGTCATTATAGTAGATTAAGTTCCACTGTATTCAAAAAGTCGCTTGACTACTGCTTATAATTATAGAGTAGAGCTTGTAGTGTTGAGCAAAATCAGTATGGTCTTGGAATAGCGTTGATTACGTTGTAGATTTCATTTCTAGTCAGCCAATATCAATAAAATTGTGAGTAATTTCAATAGACATGGGAAGGGTTTTCCGATGGGTCGAGGCGAAAAATGCTTCAGGATACAAATACGTTGCATTTTCTTTTCCAATCATGAAAATAACTGAGAAGACAATTGTTATTACCAGTTGTTGCATAAAACCATAAAATATCTTAACGAGTAGTATTTTGTTCTTATTTTGATTTTATTTCTAGCTCAGCTACCCATAAAATATGCTGTCATATTTCGACAATATCTCAAAAAGGAAGTTTCTCTTTTAAGTTTAATTTTTATTTGAAATTCGATAGAAGTTTTATATTTTATAGCATTACCTCTTTTTTAATACGGACATAAATTCAAGAATATATTTTTATGGCGCTTAAATATATGTACACGTCATTGTACCCTTATAATAATTTGATGTCAAATATTTTAAATTTTATTTCACAGAACATTTAAAAAAAATCGAATCTTGCGAAAAGTAGAAAGTAAATTTTTGTAGTATTTAATCTAATTGCGGACTGAAAAGTAATCATCGTTATCATTATTAGAGAGGCAGTAAAAGCACGAGGAAATAAAAAAAGTGTCTGGAAAGGAAGCACTTTATCTTCTTTTGAAAAGGGTGAAAAATATATTGGATAGATATTGTAAAAGGGCATGATACATGATCTATGACATTTAATATGTGTAAAAAATACGTCATTTGTGATTATGGTTAGGTAATATCAGTATGAAAGATGAATTAATAATTATTTTTAAAGAATCTATCAGGGGGAAAAGATATAAATTGAATGTGGGTAATTATAATGATTATTATTAGATTGATTGGAGAGATATTTTTTTTTGGCAAGAAAAAAATTAATAGAAATTGAAATAACCTATTGAAAATTTTAAAAATATTGAACTAGAGAATTCTAACAAGTAGTCAATCAAATAATATTGAAAATGGAAAGATAAATTTTACCCTAAAGGGGTAACAATATTCAGAACAGGGAAGTCATATTCCAATAATTATCTCAATAAGTGGTAATATATAAATTTGATTAAATAAAATAATTGGCATTTGGTGATAAGAAGAGCAGAAAATATTGGAAGACTGGAGAAGAATAAGAATTCAACATATATTTATAATATAAAGTCAATTCTTTGAAGCGACATAATAATTAATTAATAGATCTAAAGTTCGTATATATATTTTTAAAATTGTTTAAATAAGGATAATTAAAACAGAATTTGATTTAAAAATGATTTTGTATTGAACAAGAATTTTTTTAAAGCAAATTAACAATTAAAATTGAAATTAAATTAAAAAAATAATATATAAATATATTATCATAATAAAATAATAAAACAAAAATTTGAAATTTGTTAAGAAAGTAGAGCAAATGTAAAAATCAATATTATATATAAATATAACAAACCAAAGTAATTGAAATAATCTATATAAAAGCTCCCCAATTTATATACAAATTTTGAATAAAAAAATGATATGCATCAGCAAAAAGCAATAAACTCTATAGAGTTCTAAACGGTTTTTATCCCTTTTTAAATTTTAATATTAATATTTCCATATAGAGTAGTCCTTCAAATCCTTTGAAGGATTTATATCCAGCCTCAGCATTCCTCAATTTAGAAACTTCATATAAATGTGTAGATAGATGTCCTTTCGGTATCCTACGGGAATTAATCAGGTTAGTTTGTTTAGTTTCTATGGTTTTAGTGGAGATTTACTCTCAAAATTATAGTACCGTACATTTATTTTTAAACTATAAATTACTCAAACTCTGAAAAATAAAACTCCAATTTTGTGATTACGACAAAATATGTCGTTGTGTCATAAATAATTGATTTTGTGTAATTAGTCTGGAAAAGTTTTCAGAATCGGAATTCCTGCCAGGAGCTAAGGCGGTAAATAGAAAATATTAGTGCGTTTAGGACAGTAAATTCGTCGTTAAAGATTTGTGAAAAGAAAAGGCTAATTTTTCTGGCAAAAGCCACAGCAAAGATTATCGAGCTCTCAACATTTCTCCTTGATATAGCGCCGGACCAAAACTCAAATTACGACATCGAGCTATCCGTTTTCAGTCGATAGAAGACATAAAAGAGATTCTAGTCTGAACATTTTATTCAAATTGAGAAAAAGCGAGAAAACATTTATCAAAATTTTGTAAATAATGTTCATAATTGTAATGTACTATTAATATTTATTTAAATAAATAAGATACACGTTTTTTATGGCATAAATTATCACCGCCCAAGGGTGGTAAGTTGACTTACAACCCGTCGTCAAGGGCAATCGATACATTTTTGGTAATTGTTACTTACGTCCTTCAAAACAGTGTCAAAATCTGTTGTTCTCAATATAGGTAGGAGGAAAACTATATTTACAGTATAATCAGATAAAATGAGTACTTAGTCCCATTTCCCCGACTGGAAGAGAAATAATATATCCACGTGACATATACATACTTTTCAAAACAGTGCACATTTTTTGGATCTAGGTAAATTGTTCGAAATCAATTCTTCGAAAGTCAATTGTTCGAAATCAATTATTCGAAAATCAATTCTTCGAAAGTCAATTCTTCGATAGTCAATTATTCGAAAATCAATTGTTCGAAAATCTATTGTTCGAAATTCAATATTCTGAATAGAATATACAAAAATAGATAGATAGAAGTTTTTATTACTATGTGAATTTATCGAATGACAATTTTTGTAAAGTAAATTATAATAATTTTCAATAATAACCCAACCAAACCTACCCCTACCAAACCACCTTCGTATTTTTAGTCAATTTTTTTGTAGAATAAATTATAATAATTTCCAATAATAACCCAACCAAACCTACCCCTACCAAACCACCTTCGTATTTTTAGTCAATTTTTGAAGAATAAATTATAATAATTTTCAATAATAACCCCACCAAACCTACCCCTACCAAACCACCTTCGTATTTTATCACCATTAGGAACCTGCCACCTATTCGATAAATTGATTTCGAACAATTGAGTTTCGAATAATTGATTTCCGAATAATCGGTCATTCGAAAAATTGATTTTCGAACAATTGATTTCGAACAATTGATTTCGAATAATTTACCGGTACCCACATTTTTTATCGTATTACATGGTATTTTAAAATTTGCTTTTGTTTCATTAGCAAGTGAAATTATATACCTTCAATTAATCTTCGTGTTTCGTTGTCGAACGCTTCCTTTTTTTATGTAAATTAATAGCAAAACATCGTTCTTCTGAAATTTCACAGAGCCAACGTCGAAATCAGTTTGAAAATTAAATTAGTTTGTGTATATATCTATTATGGAAAGTTGCGATTATTCTCCCTCGGAACGAATTAGAATTATCGATGTACATTATATCTATGTGATTAACTGTTCAGCAATTAATATCAAAGCTAATCCAAAACGATGATATTGATAGAGCATAATAATTAGTTTATACAAAATTATCATGGAAAGTTATACAAATTGACGCGACAATCCAGTGATACAGTGTTCCAGACTCCTTTTCTTTCTGGAAGAACATTCACTTGTATCAGAATTTTAATGTAGATGAGAATAGCTAGATCAAGGTCCAGATAGAATTCTACTTGCTCTTGATGAAGAGGCAGAGGAATGATAATGAACCTTAGAAACTATCCAAAGTCAAACATTCATGTGGCTACACTGAATTATTGAGGTATTAGCTGTTGTTGGGCATGATTGATACAGTGTTCCAGACTTCTTTTCTTTCTGGAAGAATATTCAATTGTATCAAAACTTGTTTGGAGATGAGAATAGCTAGATCAAGGCCCAGATAGAACTGTACTTGTTCTTGATGAAGAGGCATAGGAATGAGAATAAAAATGACAAACTATCCAAGGTCAACCATTCTTGTGGCTACATTGAATTATTGCCGGTATTGGCTGTTGTTGATGGGCATGATGGATACAGTGTTCCAGAATTCTTTTCTTTCTGGAAGAACATTCAATTTTATCAGAAGTTGTTTGGAGATGAGAATGGCTAGATCAAGGCCCAGATAGAATTGTACTTGCTCTTGATAAAGAGGCAGAGGAATGATAATAAAACTGATAAACTATTCGAAGTCAACCATTCATGTGGCTACACTGAACGATTGCCGGTATTGGCTGTTGTTGGGCATGATGGATTTAGTGTTCCAGACTTCTTTTCTTTCTGGAAGAACATTCAATTGTATCAGAATTTAAATGGAGATGAGAGTAGCTGGATCAAGATTCAGATAGAATTGTACTTGCTCTTGATGAAGAGGCATAGGAATGATAAAAAAACTGACAAACTATCCAAGGTCAACTATTCTTGTGGCTACACTGAATTATTGCCGGTATTGGTTGTTGTTGGGCGTGATGGAGGAGGGAGGTTACGAATTTGAATCAAATCCATGAGAGAATACCGTTGTGCTTTATTTATGTATACAGAAAAAAGGTGGTTGGTTACTTCAATTCTAATTTGGTGAAAACAGCAGCCACCTGCGTCCTTAATGGTTAAGCAGTAAGATAAACATTTAAACATTGCTTTTTTGTGGAGAAGCTTAAGCTGTAGGATGAATTGGCGCATTTTTTTTGGAAATAAGGATTGGGATGCTTTTCCAACGCATAAATAAAGAAGTTTAGGTTGTGGTCTGACTAAATGATTGTTGATTCTGTACTGATATTATATTCAGATGTCTATAATAAAGTTTTGATGGAATGCTAGCATTATTTTGGCTTATCCGATAAGCTCCCGTCTATATTCCCATCATTCATGGGACGCACGTTATATGATATTTGTTTTACTGAAAAGCGTATCTGGTGACAGAAGTAAATTTACTGGAAACCAGATTTAGTGTGTGTAATTTATTGGGAAAGTTTTTCCTATCCTAGCGTTTTTGCGATTTCCACAAAAGTAGATTAAAAGAAAGAATAAACTATTATTTTTCAAATATTGGCGATAAAATTAGGAACTTATCACAAAGTAACAAAAAATGACTGTCGTTAGCTAAATTCGATTTATGTTTTTCAGTTTTCCGAATGGACGGATCATGACACTGGCCCTGCCGATGTCGGTAAGTACCTACTTGATATATTTTTATTACATATACGTTTATATGAATTCTCGGTAGTGGAAAAAATAAAATAAAAAGATGGTAGAGTGACGGGAGAAAATCCATATTTATCGAATTAAATTTCCTTCTATTGAAACTCGAAGGAAATTTTTCTGGGTATTTTTGTAGACATATCTTCTTAAATTCAATGCAAGCAATTTTGCTTTTTCTAAAACTCTCTTGTTAAGGTTACGTATTTGGAGATAGAAAGTTGATTCGTATCATTTTTATATAATCCAATTTAGTATTCGAGTAATAGGCTGTTAGTTGTTAATAACAGCTATCAAAACAATTCAACAATCACATCAATTTTAGTGTCAAGCGCCAAATATATGCTACTAGAAACATGAGAGTTTGAAAACTCAGTTAACACATGACAGCAAACTTCTCAAGATTCCATTGAACATTTAATTAGAAGCATGAATTACCTCACTCCTTCACTGGTGCCAATTGGAACGACAGCATATTATATATCCCTATTTATGAACACTTGTTTAAGTTGTTAATAATTCCAATTCTTTTTGTTTCTCATACAGTTAACATCATAATTTTATTAAAGCCTATGTAAAAAATATTTGGCGCAGTCAGTAGGATTTTCAGAAATTCGCGTATCAAACGTGTATCTTTCGTTTTAACTATTGACTGAAAATCGAAGCTACAATACAGGTTGTGTCATTGTGTAAAAGTGTTGTGTGGGAGGCTCCTCAAAAATCTGGAAACCAAATTTATCGCAGAACTAGCTCCAGTAGACTACCAGAATTTGAAACAAAAATCGTCCCAATTCGCAAAGAAGATCTGCATACAGAATATAGTGGGAACATAATTGAGATGATAATAGTCGTTATGTTTTATATAAACAACCATCTCCATTCACTGCCAAACTCAAGAAGAAATTGTTACTCTCCAAGGGACCTATCTGTTTGAAATTCCAACCGTCGAGTGTCGAGTAAAAAATGCCGTTCCGAAAAATTGAAAACCAAGAACACCAGACAAGTACAGATCAACTTAAAACAAACTAAAATTATGAGAAGCTGAAGCCCAGAAAACTTCATAGAAGACACCCCTTTAGATGAGTTGCATGACCTGCCGGTGAAACTGCTGGAAAACCAGCCGGATATGTCATTTTAGAAAATTTCCAATACTCCAGCATCTGGACCATCGTTATTTATAAACGTCAAGAAGACGATACAATCCTAGAACCTTCGACTGTTCAAATCCCTCGTTAGCCTTGCTGATTTGAAAAATCTCATCATAATTTAATGTAAAAGAAAAATTAATACTTTGTAAAAATATTACTCCGTTCATCCAAAACTTAATATGCTTATTGTTAAATGGTCCTTTTAACATTATGACTTCCGTCTTGTGTGCTGCGATCTCGAGTTGCTGGCACACTATCCACCTGCCTATCCTTTCTTAGTTTCGTATTTCCTGCTACTGCCATCTCCAGCGTAGATTTAGTCTCTAGGTATAGCACCAAATCTTCTGCTAGACTCCTGACCCATTTGCCCAAATATAAGTTTTATTACACCGATGTAAAGTACATTCCACAGTGTAGGCCTTATTTGCATCATACTATATTTTATTCACAATTACAATTTGGAAAATGGTTATTATTATCATTATATTATCATATTATTTTGTATGATTTAATTGTCTTTCGCGCATACTTTCCACTATTCAAACGTTTCAAATTATACCGTGAAACATCATCAGACTACAATTTTTGTTAGATTAAATAACTTGTCACACGAAAATTAGTTTATTAGTTACCTGTACCATTTGAAGTTTGTTTTAAATTTTTCTCTGGATGTATTTCATAATATTGAACTATACCTCGGGTGTATAAAACCCATTTTCCTCACGTTAATACAATTTTGAAGTTGTTTTATCAAGTCTAGGGTCTCTATTTTCATTAAGGACCTTCTCTAACAAAATTTGTACATCAAAGTAAAGCTGAAAATCCAGTTTTACTTTATAAGCTTAACAAGTTATGAGTGAATCGTGTGATGAGATAATACTACTCACCAATATAGTCATTCATGTAAATTTTAATTTAGTAATATTTGATAATTTATGACTACCATCATCTTTGTAAAGATTTTCTTCTAAAATGTACAAAGTGGCACGTGATCTACAACATATTGGGAACTTCTGATGTTATATATTAAAAAAATATTGGACCCATAGTTTCCAAATCTCTTTTATCCATTTGTTAAGAACATTACAAAGTATTGGAAACAATCCCAAAATTCCTTTTTATATTTTTCTTCTAGTATGTATCCAAAAATAAATTCTATGCAGTTAAATATTGCTTTATCATTTCAAGATTGGCAAAAAATGTTCATGACTTTTTAGAAATCATAGGTTGTAACATGCCTATCGACCTGTTTCGATTTTACCAAATAAAATCCCTAATTACCGCTTGCCGTCATAGTAACCACTCCCAATATAGTTATGAGATCTCAATTCTCCCACTCTACCGCTAAGACAATTGACATATTATGTCAACGGTCGATTCCATGTGGTGGTTTCATCCCTTTCCGATACCGACCCTTGAGTAGCAAGTTTCACCTTAAATTGCTGTGGTAAGCACAGCTGTCAAGATGCCAGGTTACAGCTGCCAAGATACACTGCTAGGAGGATACCGTTACACTGCTAGAATACCTTTACATTTCAAGACATCTCTAACCACTAGGATACCCCTAGGCATCTAATTTCCATTTCAAGCCATCTCTAATTTCACTTTCAAGACATCTATACTTCAACTTCAACTTCAAGACATCTCTACTTCAACTTCAAGACATCTCTACTTTAACTTAAAGACATCTTTCGTTTCTTAGTGGCGCCCTAATTTCCTATAGTCTGTCAACCCCCTGGCATACCTAGTGTGACATTAACATGGAGTCCATCCACCCTTTGAGAGAGTATCTAGCCGGGATCTGTCTCTTGAGGAGAGAACAGTGTTACAAGGACCTTTTTAAAGAAATTCGACATGGAATTAGGCAACATGAAGAAATGGGATCCCAACACCATTATCAAACTTGGAAAAATGCCATTCAATGGTAAACAGACGTTTCCAGTTCAAGTTAAAGTCCTCATATATCCTAAAATTCTTCCGGGAAATAGGTCTAAAGGAGGTACTAGTCTCTGAGACTAATAAAAGAAAGCATATGGCGCTTTTACATCCAGTTTGAATCTTCATCAAACCAATATCGGGTATTTTTTCGGAACATTATGAATGCAATTTATAAAAACCTTTTATTTTTAATAATAAACAAATACTTCAATGAGCTCTCACTTTTAGAGATCTGTAATTTTATCAACAACCATAACTAATCAACATTCGTGATTTATTAGAACGTTTCATAATATTTTGCTTACATTAAAAAACAAACATTTAGAAACTGTGAAAGTATGTTATTGTCTACCTAGACTGTTATTAAAATAAACCTCTTTTATTAATTTTATATTTATGTTGAAATGTTGGTGACTAACGAGGACATTCCGTTCATATTTCATAAAAAGTTTCTAAGATTCCTGATTACAATTGGCTCAGATAATCATTATTAAAGAGAATATATGGATAACGAACAATATTGGACATTATGTTTTGTTCAAAGTATGAATCAATTATTTTATTCCATCACAAAAAGCAGCAGCAACTGTGGTTCGGGTTGACTGTTTACCAAAAATATTGAATTATTTCATAAATAGAAACTATAAATTTATTTATTAAGTCCATTTACAAGTCCTAATTTGATATAGAAGTTCAGTGACTTATAAGTTATATTTCTTATCAATTTTTGAATCACAAGACATAGACATAGTAAGCTTTTTATTATTTGACCAAAACTTTTATAGCGAACTCTCCAAACATATCACTAACTTCGTTGAAAAGTTCTTCTCCTTTTGTCATTTTAACTGGTAGAGCTAACACAGTAACGCAAAACGGTTCAGGTGGGTAAATTTTTATCAAATCTTGAGCAATGACAGTACCATTAACATAAATCAAATTAGCGTACATTTTTAGTATCGAAATACAAGGAACTTTAACAATAAAACTTTTCTCTACAACAAATCGACTACCGTTTCTACATTCTGGAGTATAAAAGGAACAGGGAAGTACCACTTCAGCGCAGTGCTGGAACTGACCCTTGTCACATATTTCCGTTGTCCATAGGCTACTGATACACCTTATAGCTCCGTTTTTGGTGCATAATGCCCATGTTCCATTTGGACAAAAAGATCCCGGATCACCTTCACACAAAGTTATATCTCGAGGCAGTACGTGTATTTCTTTTAAAACGTCTTCTTTGTTGTGGTAATGATGGTGGATTTTGAAGTGGTAGTGTTTTCTCTGAACTGGTAAATATTTCAAGGAATTCCCTAGGAATAGACCAAGTGGTTCTGGCCCAGTGTCTAAGACTGATGTCTCCAAAGATATATCTCTTTCATCTTAAACATAAAAATACATATTATATTGGTGCTATAGAAGGTATATTTTGTTTAATATTATCCTTGTGGCTTTCCTAGTCAATTGGACAACGACTCAACACAGGACAAGTTATGATTTCTATATTGATCATTATTTTAGAATATGCAGCTTCTCTCTGAAGACGAGGAGCTTCAATCGTATCAAAATACGAAAGAAAATAATTTGTTTAAAACTAGAATGCGACAGAGGCACCACTATTTTTCTTTATTTGTACAGTCCTTTAGGGTAAAGCGGAATAAAGGTGGAATATGTATTTAAGATACTTACATTTACCTTTCAACTTGTGACATAACGAACAGCAGGCAATGACTAGAACTAATAAATATAAAAACATAATTTTAACGGTTACAAACATAATATTTAATATTAAACGGTTATAAGTGTAGTTTATCTTAGTTTAGTTTAAGTTACCTTGTCTTTTATCTAAAAGGTTAATAAAACAATAAATCTATCACGTGAATGCAGGTTCCTTTAGCGTGTTTTTGCGAAAAATCATATCAGCACTTTGGTAAATTTATGTATAGGGTAGTCAAAGTACACAAAATATCCGTAAAATGCCGCAAAAAACACAAAAAACTTAAAAAAAAAAAATTGAGTATTAAAAAGGGTTGTGATTAACATGAGAAAAACTTTACAATGCTAGACATGCGATTTTCCGGAAAATCGTCGAGTGAAAATTTTTGTTTTCGTTTTTTCGCTCTAATGGGGTGTTAAACCGATATCCGGTTTTTGGTATTTTGTTAAAGTATATTGGTACTACTTTGCAAAAATTAATTTAAAACTTTTTTAAACCGAATATTTTAAGAGAAAACTGGAAATTAAGAATTCTCAAATGTTTGCAACTTTCACTACAGATACGTCACCTCACTAAATATGAATAGCCACTTTCTGATTTAGATGTTTTATGAATCAATATCCAGTTAAAAAAAGGCCATTCAAATTTTAAGTTTGAAGAACTGTCGAAATCTATAATATAAGAGTGTTTTGGTTTTGTTTACAGTTTATTCGAGTTTGACGTATAGATATCATTTTTTAAGTTGGAATAATGTCAATATTGTAACAGTTAAAAACATTATGGTTTGAGGCTGCTAGAAGAAATTATAAACAGACTAAAACTAATTACTATTGCAGCTGTGAAGATCATTTTGAAGTAAGAATATTCTTCAATTAAAAAGCTAAAATTATATGAGCTGGTAGTCCCAAATGAACCTGTTTTAATAGAAGATTATCATAATTATGATGTTGGTACTCAAACCTTAGAAGTAAAAAGTGTTTGTGTTAGTAGTCGGTTAACATACTTTAGATCTGACTATAACAAAAGAAGCATCTACCTCACCAATGAAAAAGAAGGCATTCTAATAATTTGAGAAAAATTTCTAGCACTAACACAAATAAAAACTAACTACCTGAATACGTTAACGAAAACTTATAATGGTAGCGATAACATTTATAAAACAATGTAATATCCGTAAAAATACCTCTAAGTCACTATAACAGCAATATGACATAAGCATAACCTATAAGTACTTCATGACATCAGAATTGTTTTCCTATGTCAACTCTAATGTAGCTAACTTCTCTCTTAGTGAGCATACGTCACATCAGGAATGGCGGTTTATTTAAATCATCCAAAAGTTGAATTTTCAAATCGGCATAAAAACCTTGTGAAAATAAAAATATTAAAAATAATTGATTCCTCATTATGATTTTGTCCACCACTAACTATTAACATTGAGAAAACATCATATTTTTGTTAGGTTTAACACCCTATTGTTTAAATAATAAAAATGTTCAAATCAAAAATTGTAGCTAATACATTTATCTACAAAATTTGTCTGAACATTTTTTTTGTATCTGCATTAGTTTTTAAAATATATACGAAATTTCCATAGTAGTATTTTTGAACATCATAAATTTTCATGTTTTTAATTTTATGATAGTAAACATTTAGAAAAAATATTTCATATGAAATGTGTTCTAGAATGGGGTATCTACAAATACATTAAATTTTTTTTTTAATGTATTATCATCGATTTTCCACGCTTTCTCACCTGCTTTTTCACCTTTATTTGTGCTCCCTTCTCTTTTTTACCTGAGCCATACGTGTGTTCTTTTGTATCTCGATCACTTCTTAATAGGTTCATTATAAAGTTCACAAATTTTTAGATAATATCATACACGGTATAAAAAGTTATAGAAGGTTTGCTGACAGACCTCTGATTTAAGTATTTATTTTCAATAATTGTCTATTATTTAAAAAATTTGATACTTATAGAAAAAATGTATAGTAGTTTCGAAAGAAGATGTTTCAAAGTGTTTAGTAGTAAAGTTTCATTGAATTATATTAATTTCGAAAAAATATATAATTGAATGAAGTCTAAAAAAAAAAAAAGTAAATTTAAGCATGCGAAAAAACAGATTTTTAAGAAGCATTCGTTTAAAATTCTAAATATTGATGGCTTTGCTTTTATAATAATAATGTTTTATGCTCATTTGCAATGCTAAATCCAAAAGGAATTTTCGCTGGGATAAATATTAATTAAATAGGAATTATAAAAAACTGATATTACATTCAGAAAATCTACTTTTTCAAATTTGAAAGTATTTCTATCTAAAAGTTGAGATCTTTCTTTACATTTTACATGAGTTTATTTATTTTTCAGAATGTTATAAGCCCAAAATTATTAACTTTTCAGTCGAGCGTTTAATAAATTTGGCTCACGCGTAACCACGAATTGAATACCACTGAAATTAATTTTATCTCGTAAACTTTTAATTTTCGTGGAAACTTTTCAGACAAAATTTGTAGAAAAATGCCTGAGCTACAAATTTTGATTTGGAAGTTTTTCTGTATATTTTTTATTTAAGCAATTAGAGCGAAAAAACAAAAACAAAAATTTTCACTCGACGATTTTCCGGAAAATTGCAAACCTAACATCGTAAACTTTTCCTCATGCTTAACACCACCCTTTTAAATACCCAATTTTGAATGTTCAAGTTTTTTGTATTTTTTGTATATAGGTATACTTTGATTAGGCTAATATGATAATCAATCAAAAAGGAATAAATATGAAACGATTGAAATCCTCTTTCTTTGTATTAAACATCTTTTTTTTACTACTAGCTGTGAAGTTGACAATTATTGCATCTTGTAACCAACTGAGAAGTTGAATTTCTCTATTAGCGGTTAATAATTTTTTCTATTGTTAACCTAAGGTCAATAATAAATTCAAATGTTTGAGATTCCAGGGATAGTAGATTAAAAAAAACTTGTGCAACATATTTGCTGCTTGAAATTACCTAAAAAGTTGAAATTATTTGAATAAAAATGCCATTAGTTTAAAATTCGCGATCAACCAAAAATGACTGATGACATAAGGAGTGCGTGGGCTAGGTGAGGAGCGAAAACAGACAGAGTAAGTGTCAGTCAGACGACGGGGTAAACGCATAGGGAGAAATCAACTTGAACGATTAGGGAGCCCCCTACCGATTTGATATTGTTACAGTCAATTCTTGAAATTAACATTACCTAACCGTTATTTTTTTAAACCTTGAAGAAAATCGTACTGTTGCGTTAATTAGATAAATATTTAAAGGAGAACGTTCTGCAAGTTCCTTGAAATTAACGTAACTAATCTTGCTTTGTTGGAACGAGTTTCAGAAAATTTACAGCTTCTACTAAAAACAGTTGAGTGAATTTTATTTATTGGGGTCAAAAGAAAACAAATATGTGCATTGAGAAAATTTATTACCTCAAGAACATACATATTTCACAAACATAACTCCTATATATATATAAATATATATATATTTATTCTACTTATATTAAAAATATAATATTGAGATACAGAAATATTTGGCAACAGCTTTGTTACATTCTTTCCACTAGGATCACAGTATAAAGAGTGTACATGAGCATAATGTATTAGAATTTTTTTTATATGAACACATTAATAAATAATTTAATTGTTTTATATTTGATAATTTCGCAAAAAATAAGAATAATAAGATTTTTTATTCGAGATAATTATAATATTACATAACCCATTTATATACGAACCCTGTCTCGCGACGCTGATGGAACACAATGATACTGTTTTAAATTGGATGTCTAGTAGGTACCTAGGTCAGATCTATCGCCAATTAAACCTTGTCATGAATAAAGGGTCGTTCCAGATATCAAATAGTTTGCTTAAATAACTAAAGAAAGTCTCATCATACAGTAATATTAATTTCACATTATGTCCACAGATTGTCGATTTTCCTAATTTGTCTCACAATTGGCACCAATGCATTAACATTTTGTTTAAAAGCTACGTGTTCCGCCATGAAGTAAATACGAAGTCGTAGGAAAAATAGTGTACACAACTTACGTTTCACACGTAATACATCAAGCTATACCTAAAACCTTCACTGCAAATCTACCGAATAGGTTATCAGCACTATCAACAAATTTTTCATTATCTGGAACTTCTCTTTCAGCTGGTATAGCCAAAACTGTAACGCAAAAAGTTTGAGGAGCTGCTGGTTGCGGAGTGGTAGTCACAGGCGAAGGGGTGGTAGTACTGTTACTGCTAGTACTATTAGCAACCGTACTGTTATCAACAGTACTATTAGCAACAGTACTGTTATCAACAGTACTATTAGCATTAGTATCTACAATAACTATACTATTATTAACGTAAGTAATATTGGCAAAAATTTTAGCTGTGGAAATACAAGGTATGGTTACACTAGTAGTTTGCTTCAAGGTCCCTGTACATTCTGGTGAAGTATTGTTGAAACAAGGTACCGAACTTTTGACGCAATTCGTACTTCTCACATCAGTACAAGGTACTGTCGTTACTGCACTGGCTACGCACATTACTGCTCCATTGTTAGTACATAGAGAAGTAGTGTTGGACGGACAAAAAGAACCAGTATCTCCAATGCAAGTTACCACTGCATTCGGTTCAATCGTAGCTTCCTTTGGTACTGAATTACTATTATGGTAGTAGTGGTGAACGGTGTAATGATCGTACCTTGGTAGTGGATCGTAGTAGCTACTGCTGTGGTAATGGAAGCTTGGAGTTGTAAGCCTTCCCAACGAATATCCAAGGTAAAACCCTAAATTGCTACTACCTAAAAGTTTAAATAGAGTTATTGGATATATCTATAGATTCAAAGATGATGTTCCTTACCTGTATCAGTGGTACTGTAGTGATAAGTAGGTACGTAAGCTGGTGGATGATAATGATTATTATTGACTATGGTAACTCCTGGAGTACCGTGTTGGGTGTAAGCTGGTGGTGCGTGGTAACTTCCTGGGCTGTACGAAGAATGTCCTGCTGAGTTATAGGCTGGTGGAGGGAAGTTGTAGCCTGTTGATGGCGATCCATATCCTGCTGGGTTGTAATGGGGGTTGTAAGCAGGCGGTTTCTCTCCGTAATGACTCCCTAAATAATTTATTTATGTTTATTGCATGATTAGGGTCAAAAAATGTTGTTAGTGAAGATATATTCTTTTATCTCAAAAACAAAGAAAGAAAGCTCGTTATAAAAATAAGTGTATAACGTCACCGATTAATTTATTAAAGCGTTGCAGCGTCTGCGACTTCGTCGAGAGAATATCCTCTTCGACGGCGTTAATTGGTTTAATTGGTTTAATTGGCCTTATTGCTTGATATACACTAATTGACGATATAGTTGTTCTGGAAAAATATTTGTAACGGAAATCAAATAAAAATATTGTTCAATCGTAATTGATTAGTTCTATTAATAAAATAAATATTTGATCGCTTTTATTTTTGATAACTGATTAAAAATATCCAACATCAGCATTTGGAAAGAAAAAATACAGTTGGAGGAGACAATTGAGGACACAATGGAGGATATTATGTATAGATTAGTGGATAAAAAAGGAAATAACTGGGTGGAATTTTGGTAGGTAAGAAATGAAAAGAGGTGAATGAAAATAACTGGATAATTTGAATTTTATGCAATCTTCGTGGCCCTCCCTACAAGCCGTCAAAGTAGCTATTCCTTAAGTTTTCGTCAAAATTTCTCTTAAAATAGTTTCTTGTTATTTGTCTCATCATAAGTGGAACTAAACAGGGTGAGTCATTAGGTACTGTACATACTCCTTGTTTGAATAAATCAGTTAATTAGATGATAATAGTGTGACGTTTCACCAAAATATGAGACATATCGTCGTTCTAAGATGCAAATTGCCTAACTCAGTTTTGCAGGAGAGCTAAAAAACGTTGTGAATTTTAATTTTAATTAGAAGCAAACCAAATTTAAATATTTTTCAACATTTCTCGTTTTTTATAAATGTTAAATTAGGGATTTGGGCTGCTGTCAGATCATTGGTTTGTGCGTTTGTCACCAGAAGGCACTAATACCTTTGTTTTCATCAAAAATGGACTTGAGCAATTTGCATCTTAGAACGACGATATCGAAATTACCGTTCCAAAGAAATATCAGTCAAAATTCACAACTGTATATTATTAAAATATGGAAGCAGACATTTTTAATGGCCATTTGACATTCTCCATACGAGGTTAGAGTATGTACAGCTCCTCATGACTACAATATTAATTCAGTGGGTGTTACCTGATGCAGTGTTTCCGACACCTGCTATGGTTTTTGGAGGTCCAATTGGTTGGCTGGCAGTTCCTGTACCTTTAAAAATTAAACAAATATACTTAAATACAAATAATTGAAGTTATTGATCGATAATGCCGGCTAATAATGATTTAATTTATATTTCAATAAGAAGATAGTTGAGAAAAAACCCAATATTGACGAACTGTTGGTTTTCAAGCAATTAATATTATTTAAACCACGCTTTGTAGTGTCATATATAAAAATAGATAATACTACTTTTTATTCTGTACTGATCATTATGATTTACGATTACTTCAAGGTCATTATTTTATTAATTATAAATCTAATTGATTGGATTCGTTGACAAAAGATTTTTAGAAATTTTGAATTATTCTGCCTTTGTTCAGCTGAACCTTATTGGCCAGGCAAAGACACAAAAGATGATCTAGCTCTTGACAACAATCAATCATCTTCAGGGCCCTGTATCTCGAAAGTATTAGTTTAGTAGTTTATGAGTTAATAGCTATCAGTGTAAAAACTAATAGTACTGCTAAATTGCGTTTCTCTATTTATTTTTTATGAGTCGTAAATCAAGTAGCTATTTTTATGAGTTTACGAGTGTCAAACAAAAATTTGTTGTCAAAGTCCAAATAAACTTTGTAAAACAAACTTTAATTGCCGAAATGGTAAAAAAGAATGGAGTTGCTAAAGTGGCACTACTTAGGAAGATATACGAGGAAAGGTTTTTTTTGTTCGCTACTTTTACGGACAAGATAACAAAAGAAACAAAAGTGCTTTGCTGCGACGAGTTTGCCTCTCCAAATGAGGCTCTAGACGGTCCACTAGATTATAAAATTTTTGTGCTGACATTCTAAATCTTTCATTAAATTGATACGTTTCTTCCATTATTTCATAATTAATCCTTTCTCTATATATTTTGGCGTTTCTCACAAGAACTGCATGTTCGTCATCTGAGCTCTCAGAAGAGGACATTTCTACAAATGTACGACTTGCTGGTGGGAAAATTTTAAAGCGTAAAGTTGTATTTATAAGTATCACCGGACTTATAGAAAAGTCACTCATAATAATAGTAAATTTTATTAGTTGACAGGTTTGAGAAACAAAATAGCTATTATTACTAGACTACTGCACTCATAAAATGTTCTGATAACTATTAAAATAGGTTGTCAGTTTCGAGAAACGCTCTCTATTAAAAATCACTAATATTATTAGTTCCCTGACTATTATTAATAGTTATGAGTGCTTTGAGAAACAGGCCCCAGTTATTGATAAATAGGAGAGTGAAGATAAGAGTATGTTCAAGCTAAAGAAGCACGAGTAAAAATATTAGCTTTCAAAATACTTGATTGGTTAATCTCTTCTTGTTAGAAAGTGCACCAAGCATAGACGACAAACTAACAGCATCCTCTAATAACAGAGGTGAACGTATTCAATTCAATGTGCCTTACATTTTTATATTTTTTGGGTAATTGACAAAAAAAAATTCAGCTTCAACAATAACTAAAAATGTTAAAGGTACTTACTGTGACCTGGTGAGCCTGCTGGAATAAATCCAATTGGTCTGGTGGCTTCTGAAACAGTTAATTCGTTAGAATTGGCATAAGATTAACATTTTAGATCCGAACTAAAGATGAGCAGAATTGGTCATCCTTAGACCAGAAAGACCAAGACCAACACGATTTGAGCGAGACCAAGACCGAGTCTTGGTCTGCTTTGCTCATCACTAATCCAAACCCATACTATACCAACACAACAACTGCAATAGAAGGTGCCAGAAGTGACAGGAAAACTTTTAAAAAGTGCAAATATTATGGTTTGTCCAGCTTGCAGCCTTGATCTCAAATCTATTTGTTGCAAACTCTTTGCTGACAGTCTCCAAGATAATCGAATTGCACTACAAGAAAGACTCCTCAATATCTCATCCTTTCCTCACTTTCCATATTAACTCGATGCAATGAAAATTAATTTTACTTTTCAATATTATTATTTGCTCTTTTTATACCGTTGGCATAATAACATTGAATCTTCTTTAACGAAGATAATAATTTGTATGGAAAGCCAAAATGTTCATGAAGTATGGTGCTACATTTCCACACCAGTTGACACCCGCTGTTGCAGTTACTGCATCCTACAAGGTGTTTCAAAGTTCGGGTGAAAAAAAGATTTAATTTATGGACTTCCTAGAATTGGTACAAAATAATTGAACCACATTCCACAAAAAAATCATCAAAATCGAGTGAGTAGTTCAAAAGATAACCTTTGAAAATGTATAAAATTTTTAGTGGTCAGATTTTTTTGACGGTCAGTGTATATCTTGCAACACACTACATGTCGTCAATTTCCTGATAGACAGACTCATGCATATAATCGAAAAAGTTATTAAGCCAGTGTTTTCCCAGTTGTTATTATGATTATTTGTTGTTAAAGAAATGTTTGTTTTAAGAAAAGATAAATTGTCATTTCAAATATCGATACTTCTAATAGCACCGCCGACTTTAATTAGTTCATAATCAGTTGTTTTGAACATACACATGTATCTCAAGTTATCCAATTAAAAATATTTCTCACTAGAATTTATTCTTATCAATAATAAGAATTTTTTAAGTAATAAATAAAAGCTGACTTTCAGTTTTGTGAAACAAGACATAAACAATTTGTTATTATAAAACAACAGCGACGTTATTCTGGGTCAACATAAATATCACTATAATTACACGTCGTCCTAAATTGAGAATATTTCTGTTGCCGTTTAGTGTTTCGTCAGTTTTTTCTCCTACAGTTTCATATTTTTCCGTTGCTCAAAGCTCCTCAGACATTTTCGTTAGCTTCTTATACGATCCTACCAACTTCCGTAACTTTTACTAGAGGACAATTTATTTTTTAACAGCAGACCTTGGTTTAGTTTGGATTCTTTTTATAATCGACAATACTGTGCTTAAATCGAAATTAGATTACTCCTACGAGCCAATGAACTAAAACGTACTGAAAGACCTTGTAGAATCTGTTTCTTATTAAATTGATTGAAACTTGATAGGTTTCTGCTCAATACATAAACAGAAGGAGAAGTAGAAATTATTTTAATATTAGCTTCAAATTTGAAAAATATGTTGTTTTTCCTTCAAAGACATTTTTCTCCCTTATTAGTTGATATAATAGGTTCAAAATCTCAGGGTTTCTATGAACCATAACAGTGAAGAGACGATGCATATTATTTTTTGAAAAAAATTAATGAAGATACATCTTTTTCGACAAAAATAGAATCATTTAAAAAACAACTACTGATAACTCCAAATCACATTTTCGGTGAATCTTTGTAGAGAAAACCAAGATATTGTTAAAAACAAGAGATATCGCATACAGTTGATAAAAAAATTCGAAAATATCCGGACCAAATGAAGTCCATGGAGCTGAAGAAACAAAAAATGGATAAATGGATTTAACCAGAGTCTGTCCTCCTCCAAATTTCCAAGCTTTCGCGGGAAAATGTGAGCGCTTTGAATCTTGGAGAGAGTAATCTACATTCTGTCTCGTTCAGCAGCCACACATCTTCTAGAGACGACACGTGTTTTCGACCAGCTGTGCCACCCAAAGAATAGATTAACTTACAATCCAGTGAGGATTACAGTTATAGACTTGTTTCCTCTATGCACACATCAAGCAAGGTCTCTACTTTGAGTGTTAAAAGCCTCGGCTTTGCCTAAGCCTTGCAGAACCATTCAAATAGACCCAAGCTTTCTTCCTCGTGGCACCGAACCTTACCGGTAAACAAAGACAGTATTTGGGAAACGAAAGACAGTTGAAATTTGGTTTGGTCTACCAAAATGATTATAAACAACTCACCTGCTCCATTATGGGAGTTTCCGACACTTGATACTTGTTTCGGTGGACCGACAGGTCCAGAGGACGAATGAGTGTCCGGATGAAATCCAATTGGTCTTGTATTTGCGCTGCCCTGAGTATTCCATCCTATTGGTCTATAAACTGGAGCAGCAGGAAGCGGATGGTATGCTGGATACGAGAGACTAGCTGGATGGCTAGCAGCAGGATGGGATATGGATGGAGAAGGGTGAGAGTAGGATGGAGAAGGGTGAGAGGAGGATGGTGAAGGGTGGGAATAAGATGGTGATGGATGAGAATAGGATGGTGAAGGGTGCGAGTAAGACGGTGATGGGTGAGAATAGGATGGTGAAGGGTGCGAGTAAGACGGTGATGGGTGAGAATAGGATGGTGAAGGGTGCGAGTAAGATGGGGAAGAGTGAGAATAGGAATGTGCTGAAAGTAATAAATAGCGAATTAAAAATATGCAGTGGTTAGGAAAATAACTATATGAATAATCGATGAACTTACAATAGCTGTGGCCCGAGCTGTGACTACTATGACTGGAACTGTGACTACTGTGACCAGACGTCCTACATTGTATAACACTTATTCCAATTAAAGATAACAGCACAAATATTCGCAAGGCTGCGTACATCTTAATAAACTATCAGACATTAGTTTTACGAGCGTATTTAAAGCGAAACATGATTATGATTATATTTTTATATAAGTTTAGGTCACTCAAAACAAAAGATAAAGCTGTTTGTTTATTCATAACATAATAACATTGATGTTTAATTATGATTTTTGCAATTTGAATCTCCACTGACGTAGGTGGGTTGATAGGAATCGAGGAATTAGAAAGTGTAGTGATTCATTTATGGTAGAATTTATGCTGGATCTGCCCTTTTTCAGGGATTAATCTGAGATTGATTTTACTGTCGGAAGTTAGTGATGTAGTGGAAGTTATTGAAAACTGGTTGCCGCTAGAGAATGGCATAGCATGGGTGTAGTTTTTTTACCAACATTTTATTGTCAATATAATCGGAAGCTTTCGCAGAATCACAAGGAAGGATGGTTCAAAAAATTGAACAGAATTGAAGTTTTAAATGTAGTACTGTTAAATGTGTATAGTGGAGCTACGTTGAAAAAGATTAGAGAATACAAGAAGGAAAAGGAGGTTTTGTTTGTGCGGAAATATGCTGGATTTTCGAAAAACATCAAAGTGATTTACCGAAACGAAAAGTTTAATGTGTAATCCAATTCAAATTATTCAAAATCTTTCTTGTAACTTGGTTTCTAGTTAATTTAGTATGAAGGAGTGAGCTTGAGTTACCAAAACCGAGGGTCACGGCTAGGTCGCAACTGGCACGCCCTCAAAGATTTGGGGGCAACTGGCTTCACGAAAACTACACCAACTGCTGCATTGGAGGTGATTCTTGGACTTTGGCCTCTTCACCATGTGATTGAGGCTGAGGTTTGGGATTTGTGCGAAATGAGGAACGGCGCAGGCACGTCAATAAGCTCAGGCTTCTGGGAGATATCCCTGTCCTGGCTCAAGCGGCTGATGTCTGCCTGCGCAGGTACTCATTCGTAACCCCCTATAGGGTGAAGATCCAGAATAGAGAATTCTGGGAAAGGAAGGGAAATTCACAGCCTAATGGGATCGTCTGGTACACAGATGGTTCATGCTTCAGTGATGGGACGGGGGCTGGAATTTACTCCAGGAACCCAAGGACACAGGTCTCTGTTCCATTGGGTAAGGGTGTGTCTGCTTATCAGGCTGAGGTATACGCTATCTTGGAATGTGCGCAGATAAACCTAGACAGAGGTTATACGGAACGACGCATAACCATATACACCGACAGTCAGGCGGCAATTCAGGCACTGAGTGGATATACCATCAACTCAGGGCTTGCTGCTGAATGTCGTGAGCGGCTTGCTGATCTAGCAAGGCGGAACACAGTGTGGCTGGAATGGATTCCGGCCCACTCTGGTTTTGAAGGCAACGAAGGGGCGGCTACTCCCTTTAACGGCCCGGGCCCGACCTTGGGCATCACAAAACAAACAATCCGTCAGGAGACGAGGAACTGGTTGAGAAACCAGCACCTTGCTCACTGGAGGACTCTACAGGGTCTCAGGCAGTCCAAGCTCCTATTGAGGGGATGGACTGTTGGACATGCTAGAGCTGCTCTAGAACTACCAAGGAGTAGGTTAAAGAAGATAGCAAGACTCCTAATAGGGCACTGCTGTCTGGGGAAACACCTCTGTAACCTAGGTTTAGAGGAAAGCCCCCTATGCAGGGGTTGCGGCATGGCTGACGAAACGTCGGACCATGCTCTCCTCGTATGTCCACATTGGGCTGTGCTACGCAGGCGAATCTTCGGAGTCCCTGTTATGGCCTCTGGGGACATAAGCAGGCATCCACTGAAGATAATTGAGTCCTTCATCGAGGGGCTCGGCTTCATGGATGTATAAGTGGCAGGAATGGCACAATGGGCCCGCCAGTGGCATCAGTGCCGGAACCTTGGCTTGAATTTGTCTTGGCCAATGTTCGCCTGACTAAGTAGTAGTAGTACCAAAACTGGGTCGACCCTAGAGATTCTGGCGTTACGGATAACCTTCATTAGGATTTTTTTGATTCCAATGGGGTTAGATTAGGACATGAATGAAAGTCTCCCTTCGAAAATACAGAATAACAACCAAATTTATGATCTTCTCCTAAAGCTGATCTTAAGTTTAAGATGATGATGTAGAAAGGTTAGTTGTCACTGATACGTTCAATATGAGAAAAATAATTGAATATTTTATGTACATTTTGTAATAAATCGAGGACCAGAAGTAGTAATAAGAGCCAAGGGCCAGATCGAAATGGCTGGCAAAAATAAAAAAGCAGGGCAGGAGTTACAAGATGGAAAGAGAAAACAAGAAACCGGAGTAAATGGGGGAATATCAGTGAACAAGTATTAGCAGAGCATTTTAAGCAATTCAAAACGGATTCTTCTTGAGTAAATTTTAACTACTCTGGCTGCCCTACAAGAATAAAAAAACTACCAATCGCTGAAAACGTTTTTAAAAAGCCAAAGGATAATTCTGTAGAAAAATGAAAAATGATTCAATATATGGAAGTAAGTGAAGTAAAATATAATTTTTTGTCCATACAATATCATGAAAAGAAACTGAATAAATTCTATTGAATAAGTTCTATTGATAGTTGAATGTAAATTTCAAATTCAAACGTTTCGAGATAGGGATAGAAACATTCCCTTTTCTATTCATCTGCACGTTTTGAAAAATGGATTGAATTTCAAACGCGTGTGATGTATTATGAAAGAAGTGTGAATATTTTTACAACCATTTCAACACAAGGAGTTATTTCAACAAAAATATTATAATTTTCAGTTGAAACTTGAAATGTCTCTTTCATAATTAACTTATTTTTTGTATATGTGTGGTTTCGCCATGACTGCTTCATATACGGTCTGAATTCCAGCGATAAAATTCAGTAGGTAATAAATTGCTCGAATAAAATCCTCTGACAAAATTTCCCCAGCTACAGTTATTATTATTACTAGATTTGCTTCATGATGCCTGCATCACATGTAAAATAAGCGAAGGGCATTTTTATACCCGTCATAATTTCTAAACGAAAGGTCCGATTCGAGTGATTTAAAGAGGAATTCACCTTCATTAATAAAAGTTTTAGTTGGATAAGGATCAATTTGAACAATAACAGTTACTGTAACTCAT
The DNA here is from genome assembly GCA_949126875.1 of Lochmaea capreae. Lineage (NCBI taxonomy): Eukaryota > Metazoa > Arthropoda > Insecta > Coleoptera > Chrysomelidae > Lochmaea > Lochmaea capreae. The sequence continues at coordinate 5,264,489 of OX421406.1, read as the reverse complement.
GTAATAGTTAGTCTTATCGCCTCACGGACAATTTTGTAGTTTATGCTGAGTAATAGTATCTTTGTAGTACATTATTTTGTTTGCCATTCAAATATTTTTCGCACTCTAGACATTGATGGAAACTGGGCGCTTATTAATTCAATAGTTTTGAATTTATCGCGTTCAGACCGACATTGCGACATTTTATCTTCATTTAAAATTAATGATCATTTTTGTAATTAATTTTTAATTTTTTTTTCGCTTAAAAATATTTTAAAGAAATTCTGTTGACCTTCTAAGCAGAAGAAACACGTGATTAAATTTCATGTTCTTTTAATTAGTGAATTTAATGAAAAATATACTTACAAGAGCTACTTCCTCGACTACCCCCTCGGCTGCCACCCCCTCTTCCACCTCCACGGCCGTGAACAAAGCATATTACGTTAGTCAAATATAAAATCACTAAAACTTTAGAAATCCAACACATGTTATCAAATTTATTTTTAATTATTTTCACACCACCTTGAAAAATACATCAACATATAAACAGAGTTAAAAAACCAACTGGAAACTGAAGAATTTATTATTGTCTGCGACAGTAGCAACGAAAACATTTTTATAAGCCATACAACGACAGATCCGATTCTGATGTTGCCTGATTGCGTAAAAATCCAAGAGGTTAGGGAGTTCACTATTTTGTAATATAGTAATGAGTTTATAATTACGATGTTATAATAAAATCAAATATTATTATTTTTTTATTATTCATGTATTAACTAGTATAGTTTGCAATTTTCCATTTTTGTTTTTGATCTAAATTTTTTAAAATTTACTCAGTTGTATCGTCTACATGACAATAAAGCAAATTTCTCTCTCTATTTTTCAAAATTCATGTTACCGTTCATATTTCCGATAAATAACTGAGATATAAATTTCGTTTTGAAGTTTTATATAGTTATCAAAATCTGATTTTAAGAATTATATTATAAATTTCTCAAAAAGTCGATTAATATGATTCGTAATGTTACCGATAATACCATTAAAACATTTCTTGTAAAGTATTTTTATACGTAAGTTTGGTTACATTGAAAAATCTTGAGCTGTCGACCTTTCACGAAACAGTAAATTTGGCAACATCAGGAGTTCACCGCGATAGTGAAACCACTCTCTCTACCATCATAACGAATTCCCACTAGTGACGTGAGTCATTTTATTTCAACGTCATAAAATCTTGTGGAAATAACAGATTATAAGCGAATTGAAATCGTAACAAAATCTTAAGTAAATCGCTCTCTTTAATTCAGAAATCAAACAAAACCAAATAATTCTTTTAAAAAAATTGTTGAGTGAGTCATCAAAAACTCTACTACTTCAGTATCCCTCAGTACACTTTTATCCATGAAACTTTTAATTGATCTTATACAGTGTAAAACACCCAAATGGTATAAATTCACTGTTTGTTATTGTACATATTTATAAAAAATGTATTATAATTCAAATTAAGGATCTACAGTTTTTGTGGCTTCCTTTCATAAACGAATCGATAGCACGTTTTTCCTTAATTCTATTTTTTATTATTTATGGCTAAGAAATTTGGCTCTTGTGTTTTAATGGATGGTTCACCAACCAAAAGGTCATATCAGCTCAAATTAAGCTAAAATAGGTTTCATTTTGCAACGAGCTCTGCCTAGAAGAAGAAAACAGACCCTAGAGCCGCGGCCGCAGTGCTAGCGTGTTACCTGTAGGGTCCCTCCAAGCAGCCCGCAAGCTATGTTTCCGTAACAAGCGATTCAATTAAACCAGCCGCACTGCAATCCCCTACCATCTTAAGCAGTCTATCGACTCGCCAAGCTAGCCACCAGGGAATCAGTTGTGTTTGATATTTTCAACCAGGTGCAAGGCATATAATGGAAGAAAAGTTGTTTATAGGCGAAAAGCAATATGGGACCCAACAGACGAATTACGAAAAAACTCCAAAATGCTGAAAACATTGTGGGTAGAAGTTGCCATGCAAGTTTGTAGACGTCCTTTCTAAAAAAATTTCTCGAGGAAATTTCGCATCTTCTTGTAAACTAGCAGAAATTCTCCATCGTGGTCACTGTGCAAGTTATACGCATGCACCCAACTCCTCTTATTTTTTAGATTAGTATACTTCAGATAAGAATTGTCACAGAGAAGTCTTCTGGCAAATTTTGAAACGGACATGTTGACACACACTGACTACAGTTTAGACTGAGCTTGATTTTGGATTGGTACGATAATTTTCCGGTATATTCACCCTCTACCCATTGACATCCACCATCTGCCCGCCAAGCTTCCCTCCACCCGCCTGCCCTGTGGGTTAAGGTTAAGAGCAGCGGTAATGCGTCCCGAGGACGTAGATATACTTAACTCCCATGAGCTCCCATTCGTTACCGACTGCCCTACAGACCAGACGTTCATTGGTCCCATTTTCCCAATTTTTAAGCTTATTGTTATATTTTTAAATCAATTGCTGTGGTGAGCACAGTTTCTAGAACACCATGAGAATATTGTTGATTTCCTCCGGCCCCACCAGTCACAGGCTTCGAAGCCTGGGCACCTTACCCTTCAGGCTTTTTGTGCTCATGTGGAGACACCAGTAGCCCATATCAGGCTCAACAGTCTATTCACTAGGACCTTCTTGGAGAAATTATCCTTTGGGTCTAACCCAAGGACTGGTGCCAAATTTCACATAGTCTGAATGCTACATACCTAGTGTAGCTATCCTTGAGGAATGTCACATGCCGTTCATACTTTTCTGAAGTGGCAGATCACAATATTAACTTAAATTGTAGCAATTATCATTCTGAGAACTTTGGATTGGGATAATTAATACACAATAGCTAACAAAACTGCTGTTTGCTTTATTATACAAAAAATATGCAATAACATACATTTTAACATTGGTCGGGTTCATCCCAACGCTACCGGAGCGATAATCAATTTACTGTTTTGTCAACTGCTACGCTACCGATCAGTGATGCATTAACTGTCATTTAAGACAAATATCATGTGAATATACGTATAAAATGACGTAGCATATTTTTGTTTGTTTAGACCTTTGTATCTTGAAAATGAATAAACGCCACTGGGAACTATTAAACTAAATTGAAATCGCAGATGAATGAATAATTTTTGCAGTCATATGTCAAATAAAATTAGGTTATGTTGCTATATCAAGATTAGAATGTTCAGCAGAATTAAGAAATTATTACTCTGAAAATCGCTACCTGATCAACTTTGTGTCCCCATTATAAATGCCCAGAATAAAATTCAAAGTCAATAATTTTAATACAAATGTTGAGAACTAACAAAAGAAGGCTTTAATTAAAAAACTGCTGAAAACAAGAAAAAATGAACCAAATTCTGGTAGACAGTTAGGAGGCATTTAAAGCTGAGTCGCTTGAGACTGAGAAAATTTTACTTATATGTACCAAAAACAATAAAGGTTTTCCTGTATAAAAACAATTTGGACAGTTAAACATATAAGAAATTGTACATCTAAACTTACACTGTACCGATAAACTAAAACTAAACTTAACGAATATCACTAATGGTAACCGTATTTCTACTATCCAAACATCTTGGAAGTGATTCTAGCAAACAAAGAATCCGAACTTTCAAAGAACTTTTCTCCTTCTGTAATAATTCTTTCAGTAGGCAAAGCAACTAAAGTAACACAAAACTGTTGTGCCTTATGATACACAGGAGTATTATTGACATTACTGCCAGGAATTGCTTGTAAATCTGTATATGCTTTAGCGGATGCTGGTACTCTTTTGTAAATACTATTTTTTACAGACATTACATCTCCGTAAATAGTTGCAGTCGATATACACGGTACACTTACTCTTTTGCTCTTAGTGCTTTTAACACAGGGGTTATTATTTTCACAAGATAATGTCGATCTCACGCAGACGGTTTCGTTGTATTTCAAACAAGGTACTGTTAGCATCAAGTCGGTTAAGCACATCACACCTCCATCGTTCAAGCAAATAGCAGAAGTGTTCGTAGGACAGATTAAGCCGCTATCACCCTCGCAAGCCCTTAAATCAAACGACTGGAATTCCAAATATTTTGGTATAGATTCTTTACTATTGTAATAAGAGATCGGGGTGTAGTGGTCGTACTTTTGAATTACACCAGTACTGGAAAACCAAAAAGCGTTCATGAAATAATACGAAGGGTACGCCAACTTTCCTAATTTGTAAGCTAGATACGCTGCAATAGTGGTGTTTCCTATAGGCTTATAAGTATATTTAGGTAAACCTAAGTACTCACCAGCGTTAGGTACACCAGAAATTTTCCTTCTTTCTGGTGAAATACTCACCAGTTTTTCCCCAGGTACTGCTAATACAGCAACACAAAATTCTCGTGGGGCAGTAACATTTTGTGTTGTCGATATATTTTGAGTACTTGAATTACCGTTTTGCAAACTTGAATTATCGTTTTGCATTATTTCAATAGTTCTATAGTACTGATCCTCAGTACCTGATTTAAAGTTTCTAACCATAAAAGAAACGTTTGCATATACTTTAGCTGTAGAAATACAAGGTATTTGAACTGGTACAGTCAACACTGGATTCGCCAAGCAAACAGGTGATTTAAGTTTATCGCAAGCAATGGTACTATTGAAATAATTTGCTTGAGTATCGTTATTGAACGCAGTGGAAGACATATCAGCTACACAAGCAACTGAACCATCGTTTAAACACAAAGAAAGTGTGAATTGAGGACAGAAAGTACCACTGTCTCCAGGACAGTTCATTATTTGTTCAGATTTGAATTCTACTTCTTTGGTTAAAAAGTTTGCTCCATGGTAGTATTGGAAAACGTCGTAGTGGTCGAATTTTTCTATGTAGTTATAATTTTCATCATAATTTAAGTAACTATAGCCTGGTTGTACCAGATTTTGTAGCTTGTAACCCAAGTAATAACCTAATATATCAACTCCAGTGATGTTTGTAGTATACTGGAATGGTACAAAAGCTTCTATTGAAGTTTTCTTAGTTTCCGTGTTAGTTTCGTTTTTGGTCGGTATAGCTAACACAGTAACACAGAAATTTTTAACAGAAGAGTCCGAAGCATCTGTTACGACGATACTATTATTAACGTAACTGACACCAGCAGCTATACTAGCCGTAGAAACGCACGGGATAGATACAGACGCTGACGTTTTTTGCTGACATTCAGGAGAATTATTACCTTGGCACGGAATGGTACTAGTGACACAATTAAGGTTTCTAGTATTACTACAAGGAACAGTAGAAGAAGCAGACACCACACACATTACAGCTCCGTTATTCGTACATAAAGGATAATTTCCTGGAGGACATAAATTGCCACTGTCACCTGCGCATACTACAACAGCATTGGGTTGAATTGGAGCTTCCTTGGGAATATTGTCGACGTTATGGTAGTAATGGTGTACGGTGTAATGATCGTACCTCGGAACATACTCTTGATTGACATAAGCAGTACTGTGGTAATAATAACTAGGTCGATTTATTCTTCCCAATTGATACCCCAAGAAGAATCCTATAGAACTGCTACCAGTATCATATGTACTATAGTGGTAAGTTGTGTGATAATGACTGGTAATAAATGGATCGTATTGATTTGTATTTACTACACTTATTCCTATGGCTGGTGGACCGTAGCTGTAGTAGTGAGTCGAAGGTATAATAACGTGGTGATTTGGATTATAATTGTTGTTAATTATGGTAACATGGGTCCTCCCCCCTGATACTCCTGGGGTGTAATAGCTTGGGCGGCCGTAGTAATGGTTATTATTGATTATGGTTGTTTGCGGAGGAGGCTGTACGGGATAAACTGGATAACTGGAGGATATTCCAGATCCTGTATGGTAAGTATTGTTCCTGTGCACTGAAAAAAAAATAATGGATATTTAGACAAGCTTCTTACATACTTAGTTACTAATTAAGATTGAGTAAAGAAGTACTATGTTAAAATAGAGTAATTAATCTACAAAAGTGTGAGTCTAAGACGAGCAAGTCGACTGAAGATAATGGCTGTTTACTCACCTGATGGTGGTTGATACACTCCTCCACTGCCGGGTTTACTTGTAAGACCTAATTTTAAAAACAAATTATGTTAAAAATAGGCTAATAAAATTAGAATTTGTCGAGGAATTAATTTTCAACCAACTGGAAATCATTTCAATAACTTCATATGGTCCTAGATGAGTGCAATCTGAGCTTTCATCATACTGGGAAGTGAACATAACTTTTTAGAACCAAACTACATATTAAAATCCACCATTGAGCCAATTTTCAATCTTATCTCTCCACCCCCAAGAAATGCAGCCGCTGCCCAGCATATTCTGCTGGTCTATCTCTAAATCCAGGGCTGATATGATAGGCCTACGCGCTGGGTTTGAGAAAGACAGAACTGAGTCTCTTTCCCCACCATAAACACCTTTTTTGTCTCTCTTAAGTAATGCTCATCTTATGAAAAAGTGCTACAAACTCAGATTACACCCGTTTAGGACCAACTGAATGATTTAAAATTTTGTTTTCGATATCTATCAAATCACGACCAAAAAAAGTCTGCTAACGGTCCTAAAAACTAAAGTTTAACATTTAACATATCAAGAAGCTTGTCTAGGCTATACAATTGCTTATATTTTGAATCTACATATTCGGGTTTGAAACAAGGAACGTAAAATGCTTACCAGGTCTGAAGGATGATGATGTATTATAAAAAGGTCCTTGGTATACAGGTTTTTTTGTCGTGTAAACTGGTCTTGGAGTTTGGACAACTAAAAAGAAATTAAAATAAAATTAACAACGTATATGACAGAACTGAAATCTTTAGCTTGTCCTCAGATCAGATCTAGTGGGTAGTTTACCTACAAAAACTCTGGGTCACGGGGTACAAGCGTATTGTAGACACCTTAGCAAAGCTAGGGTTTGAAGCTGTACTGCACTGATTCTGAACCAGTATTTGGAATATTAAAAACTTTTGCACGTGGCTGTACATCTTGGTGGATTCAAACAAAACATCAGATTTAGTTCATTACAGTTTCCTGTGAAAAATTGTCATTTTAGTAAAGCTGCACGTGGTTGTATATCTCGGTGGACAAAACTAAACCTCAGTCGTTCTGGAGACACGTGCCAATACAGGAACACAGCAAACTCCTGGCCAAAAAACCCACGGAGACGCTGACTAATGAAATACTAAACCTTAACAGGGGCCAGATAGGGATAGTGACGGGTTTACTCACCGGTCAGTGTACCCTAAGGAAGCACATGCATACAATCGGTATATAAAGGGAGGAACCTATCTATCGGTTGTGCATGGTAGAGGAGGAAACAACCTCTCACATTATCTTCGATTGTGAAGCATTATCTCATTGGAGATGTAGACTCCTAGGACTAGAACATTCAAGCGAGGATTTCTACAAGAAGGACCTAGTGAAAAGACTGTTGAGCCTGACAAAGGCTACTGCTCTCTACACATAAACGGGCGCAACCAAGAGCACAAAAAGCCTAAAGGCTAAAGTGACGAGGACTCTAAGCCTTTGACTGGTGTGCTGAACCAATCAATCCAAGCGAGCTAGCAAGATAATAGTTGAAAAACTAAAAACTTGATTCCAATTCACTATTTTTTAAAATAATAATATCTGTACCAATTTTGATGAAGAGAAATAACTAAATCATTGAGTTCATGTATTAAATACACGCTTCGCATATGAACCTTATAGCTTATAAGCTGCCCCTTCTTTATTTAGTCAATACAATCTTCTATTCTTAAAATTGCCACCCTAAATAACGAAGGACTATTCTAAATGGATTTATGAAAAACTGACCATTAATCAAAAGAAACATATGAGGATATTTTTGAATGTAGGACAAGTGAAGAATAAAAACTGTATTTTTAAATGAACTACTTACTGTTGCCTGTTCCATAGTTGCCATTTCCCAATGGCGCCAATTTGGTCGTCTGCATCCAATTAGGCTTTTCAGTCACTCTTCCGTTATTATTATTGGATGAAGTCGCGTTAAATCTATTATTCGAACTGGAAGTATTATTTCTATAATTAGGTAGTTGTGGCTGTTTGGTAGTACGAACAGTAGTCGAGAAAAATGGATTATATGGAGGTTGTTTCGTAGTACCCGAACCAGATGAATGGCTTGTAAAGAAAGGATTGTAAGGCGGCTGTTTTGTAGGAGTTATTCCAGAAGAATAATTGGTTTTACCAGGTGTAAAATTTGGATTATAAGGTGGTTGTTTGGTATATGTAGTTTTTTTCGTAGGCATAGTAGTTATTGGTTGATATCTAGTAGTTCTTTTAGTCGGCATTGTTGTAATAGGATGATACTTTGTAGTTCGTCTAGTGGGCATTGTTGTCACAGGGTAATACCTGGTAGTTCTTCTAGTAGGCATTGTTGTTACAGGATAATACCTATTTGGTCTCGGGGTGGTTCGGTAGTTGGAACTATGTGATCCCAACGAGCTGGAGCCCCAGGATCCCGACGAGCTGGAGCCACGGGATCCCGACGAGCTGGAGTCACGGGATCCCGATGAGCTGGAGCCTCGGGATCCGGATGAGCTGGATCCCCGGGATCCCGATGAACTAGAACCACGGGATCCTGATGAACTGGAGCTACGAGATCCTGAAGAAACTGGAAAAAATTGTTTTAGTCAAGTCCAGCAATATTTTCAGTATATTTCAAAAAAAAACAAATAATATATTTTTTTGAAACACTAGATACACATAATAAATTCTATTATCATATGGGTCGTTTGGTATGATGGTGAAATACTTTATCTGGTTTTCTCAAAAATGTCAAATTCGTTATTTTGATGACCTGCGTGATGTTATCTTATGTTTGGTAAATACCGATCACAGAAGCTAACGTTAATTTCAAATTTGCGCCAACTTTATTGAATAGTATATGACCTTGGAAAGTACAATGAAAAATTCTTTAATATTTACGGGAAATACTTGTTCACGGAATTTTTTGTGCCAACTGAATTTAAAAATTTTTATTACCATATCCATTGATTTTTAACAATTCACTGAATAACCTCCCAACCTTGATATTCCCGCGCTTTCAAGCTACTTATTTCCTTATTTTGACGACATTATTGCTAAAGCCATGACCTACGGATTTCACCACAGAAGTATTATATCCAAATACATTCATTTTCAGGGTTTTGGAATATTCAATTTCCATATATTTTTAAACGAATTTTTTCAATATAGATTCAATCACTTTTATAGACCACATGGCTGGGACCAGCTAAAAAGAGCCTTCAATTCCTTCCTATGAACCACCTCCACAGTCTCTCCAAGAACTTAGACTTTGTTGGCAAATCGACCAAAGCTACTTCGACAACTTTATTGAAAGAATGTAGAGGCGTTGTTTGGGTCTAATTGACAGTTTATTGATGCACCATGTTTTACTTGTATAGTTTTTGTGATTTAAATAAAGTATCTATTACATTGACATTGTTCTACTAGTGGTGTGTTGTATCTCAGACCTAAACTCGGTTTAATTATAACTGATGTTTAGACTGTGACGTATTGATTTATTTATTATCATTAATTACATCAGTCTAAACATCAGTTATAATTAAACCGAGTTTAGGTGTGAGATACAACGCGCCCTAAGTCTGTCTGATCTCCAACTGAGTAATGTGGTCGACCTGTCAAAGTCATGTGTTCTGGTCTATTGGAAAAATGGATTGCCTTATCTTAAATATCATCAAGAGATTATCTAATTATTGGGAAATTGAAACCTATTCAACTATTATGGGTATGGACATTACTTCTGAAGGTTACTTTGTAAGAAAAAAAGAAGAGTGTTATCATGAAGAAGCTGATACCAAGGTATTTATTTGAGTAATTCTAATCCAAAAGATAAAGAGATAAACATTGTCAACTGTTCTAAATTAGCAAATCACTTGGGAGAAAATTTATGTAAAGTACTGCCAGATTTTCGTGCCTTTACTGTTAGGGTGCATTTTTCAGAAAAGGACAAAAAAAGTTCTGATGTATAAAAAATTGTATCAGCTTGTATTTGCTTCATTAAATAATCTACTTTCACGACCAGGAAAAATTTGAAATACACAAATGAGTTAAAACATGTGAATTGGTTTATAAAAATAATAACCAAAAAGAAATTAAGATTGACTCCAGTTTGATTCCACCTAGCTGGAGAAATTAGAAGCAAAAATTATGTGGCAAAATGTCATAGAACCTCAGTGTATTCGACTTGATCCTTTGGAATTTGGATGGCAGTTAAATGATGATGACAATGCTCCTGAACTGAAGTGGTTCGAAGTGGCAATGCCACCAACCATCGAACAAATTTTGCATAATGGTAAAGACGAAACTACGAAACTACGAAATGAACTAAATGAAGATTGGATTTTAAAGAGAGTTGTTTATTTTCACTTGGAACAGGAGGCAATTTAATTCGCAAGTTAAGTTAAACAAGTGATTTTTAAGTTTAGCAAAAAAGTTTTTTTATTGAGAACTTTCATAGCATAATATAGTAAATCAATATTATGAGTGCTTAACCATAAAATTTGGTTAAAAATAAATTGAATACTTACAAAATCCGCATTGTATTTGACTGACATATATTATTAAAATTAAGATGAAAACACAACAACTCCATTTCAACATCTTCACAAGATTCCCGAGTAAAAACTGATCTTAATTAAATAACAATTTCTTCAATACAAGATAACGTCCAGTATTTATCTTAAATATAATTAACTACGAATTTCTGATATATAAATAAAACATAATTGTTCGATTTCATTTTATAGCTCTACGCAAAGAAACCTACTTTTAAATTTCGTTTATAATCTACAAAAAAGATCGACCCACAGATAACATACGATCGACCAACAAAGCTTTGCCTCTGAGAATTGGAGGCGGAGTGGGGCGAGAGCTCATTAATGACGAGGATCTCGCGCAATCAACATCGGTTAGTACAGTCAGTGCAGAAATTATTTAGTGAACTGTTATGATAATTCTGTGTTCGTTACTTTGGAAATGTCTTTGAACAGTAAAGTGAAAAACAAGGTTCTGAGTGGACAAAGCAGAGAAATTGTGAACAATGTTTTAAAATTTATGCAGGCAGAAGCAGCGGCGAAGAAATATGAGGACGATTTCATGACGAATGAACTCATGATAGACACAAGGTGTTGTGACTATTAATCCATCTACAATAAATACTCTCTAGTGATTATCATATTATGCATAATTCCTTCAATTATATTCTACTTGCGAATGAATAAGGATGTTGGGATTCCTATCCTCTACTGTTTTATTGTTATCGTCAACCGATACCAAATTTGTTTCGACGTTGATTCAGGTACTACATTCAATCAACGGTTTCGACTAAAATTCTTCTGTCGATTGTACTTCCCGGTGAAAGGTCTTTGGCTCACACTAACCCCCTCTGTTTATCGTTTGCGCATCTCAAAGGCAAAGCTATGCTGGTCGATCTGTAATACTGGAAAGATTGCAAAGAAAAACGTTTAAGACTCCCAAGAATATTGATTTCATAATGGATCTGATATGATAAGCTGGTTCACACACCTAGACCTCATTAGGCCATTTGTACGTCCTCCTGGAAGGAGGATATTTCTGCTGCTGCACTGTCCTTTATTTGAACTCCTTTAAACCTACCAAGTCCTTTGGTCTACGACAGTGTGACTACATTGTTGTTTGACGCTTCACCCAAGGCATGGTGACATTCTAGTACTGACCCCTCCGGGAAAGTATGTTAGTTCTTGTTTGATATCGCTCTGAATCTCTTTAGCAGATGTAGATGCCATTCAGTTCAGTTTGAACTACGCTGGCATATTCGCCCATAACCCTTTTCATGTATACGAAGGAGTTGCGATTGAGAGTATTTTGAGCACTTACGTCTCTTTCGATATCTTAGACCATTTCTCCTCAATTCCAACGATATCCTACTTAGTAACTAACCATTCTCTACTAACAAAAGTTATTCTTGGAGATGACTGACTTGAGTTTTGTAAGCAGGAATTACAACCAGCATTTTCTTCCGACTATTGATTAATAATAACGAATAAAATCTGGACGACTTGATTAGCAGGCTGAAAGTATAGTTGTAGACGGTGTTACTTTTATTACTGCACAAAATTTAGTAATTTATTGGAAAACTATAAACCCAAAAATAAAAATTATACTATTGAATCATATTCCTTGAAAAACGTGAGCGCTGTTAAATAATAATTAAATTTAATCTTCCAATATTCAATTTTGCAATAAGTTGTCGAGGAATGTATATAATCATAGGTAAAAATATTCCAATCATATTCAGAAGCACTACCAGGTAGAAAACATATTTTTCCTATGACCTACATTAGAAATAATAAGTTCTAATAAAACAAATAGGAAAGATAATGAAAAAAGATAAAAAAAAACTATCAAAATACTAAGAGGTCATAGTAACAAGGGATTAATGAGGGAAAATGAACATGGATATAATATTGGAGAAAAAAATGATAAAGATGAGAAGACAAAAGATGATTGAAACAAGGAAAATCTCTTGAAATATGGAAAAGAAGAGAAGGAATAGAAAACGCGAAATAAGAGTGTGTACATGGAATGTAAGAACAATGTTGGAAGCAGGAAAAATTGATCAGATAACGGAAATTATCAAAAAACTAAGAAGTCATAATAACAAGTGATTAATGAGGGAAAATAAACATGGATATGACATTGGAGAAAAAAAAGAAAACATTGATAAAGATGAGAAGACAAAAGATGATTGAAACAAGAGAAAAATCTCTAGAAATATGGAAAAGAAGAGAAGGAATAGAAAACGCGAAATAAGAGTGTGTACATGGAATGTAAGAACAATGTTGGAAGCAGGAAAAATTGATCAGATAACGGAAATTATCAAAAAACTAAGAAGTCATAATAACAAGGGATTAATGAAGGAAAATAAACATGGATATGATATTGCAGAAAAAAAAGAAAAAATTGATGAAGATGAGAAGACAAAAGATGATTGAAACAAGAGAAAATCTCTAGAAATATGGAAAAGAAGAGAAGGAATAGAAAACGCGAAATAAGAGTGTGTACATGGAATGTAAGAAAAATGTTGGAAGCAGGAAAAATGGATCAGATAACGGAACAACTGATACAATATAAAATTGATAATATGGCACCTTTACAGGAAATCAGATGGCAGGGAAATGGAGTTATAGAAAGCAAAAAGTATATTATTCTAGTGGAGAAAAACTAGGACAGCATGGAATAGCATTATTGTGGGAGAAAAATTGTAAGGAAATATGTTGGAGTTCGGACCAATAAATGAAAAAATAGCAGCAACAAATAGATCATTCAATGCCAATAAAAAACTGTTAGGAAGTAAAAAGACGAATATAAGGATATACAATTATAAGACCAGTATTAATGTATGCATCAAAAACATTAACAATGACCAAAAAAACATCTGGAAGATTTCAGAATACAAGAGCGTAAGATATTGACAATGATATTAGGACCGAAAAATTAGGGGATCAATATAAAAAACGAACATACGTAGAATTAGCACTAGAAAAGATATTAAGGAACAGAGAATGAAATGGTTGGGACACATATGAATAATAAATGTAAAAGAAGTAGAAATATTCGAAAATGCACTTTTTGAAACCAGAAGGTACTCATAACTCGACTAATTGAACGTTCTAATGATCACCAAACGATTCAGGAAAAAATTTTACATATAAAAATGAATTTTGAATCAATATATCAATTGAGGGAATTTGTTAAAAATTTACAACAAAAAAATATCGCAACAACGGGTTTTTTGGAGCGAGAAATTGAAAGATTTCTTCGGTTTTCAAAGCTACTTTCTTTATATACCTAGAAAAAATAGTTTGTTTTTGGAAAATTGTATTTTCTTCGACATATTTTTGTAGGCATTGAATGCAATGGTTCTTGTTTGTTGACGGTCCGATTCGATATTACAAGAATCACCCAAAATCAACATCAAAATCAAACGAATTCTCTCGGCACAAATTTAGATCAAAATATTTTCAGTTGTATATTTTTCTTTGTACATCACATAAACAGGACTCTTGACAGTAGCATCGCTCGATATTTTCTCTCTGCCAGTGACAATGCGATCTGCAACGGGAAAGCTAAGCTACACGCTACTATTTCGGGAAAACACGCGGAAATTTTGAAAAATACTTTTTAGTTTTCGTGATCAGTTGTGTGGATAAGTGGTACATTGATAATGTCTGAATATGAGAAAAAAGTTTAATATGTTTGGATTGTGGAGAAGAAGTAAGTTTATAAATGTAATTTTTCCTTATCTTTATTGTTTTATCCCAAAATATATTTTTCACTATTTTTTTTGGCACTTGCAGAGCCAACAGGCCAGCTATATACGGGGTTATTTTTTATATTTTGCATATAGAGCTAGTAAATAACTCTTAAGTACTGTTGTTTTTCGAATTATTCTCCAGGAAGGCAAATGCATTTTTGCATCCATAGGAACCAATTCTTGTACCTTCAAAATAGAGTTTTTGAAAGCATTGACTGCATCTTATGGGGACTGGAACCCTTGAACACGCAGTTCATTCTAAATTCTGGAAAAGAAAAAAAATCGTTAGGAATTAGGTCGGGGCTGTATGGTGGAATCTTCTTGGATCAACTAACATACAGCACCTACGTTTCCTGAAAGACTGTCGTTGTTGGTAGACCTGTTTGTGGATCGTCACTAAGAATAATTCATCAGTTAATTTTTACATTTCATATTTGTTGACAGGCACCAACTATGTCGCTATATGCAGTACTCAAAAGACAACCCTCGTTGTCCAAATATCATCTACATTATTTTCTGAGTTTACAATTAAGCTGCAGAAGTTTTAAAACCTTCAGGTCGTTTAAAAGATTAAGTACCTCATCACATAAATAGGATTTTCTAAATTATTATTTTAATTTCTAGAGAATTATTTAAATTTTAGATCCCATGATTAATACTTTCATGCTTGCTTTTTTTTAATTGGTTATTTAGCCACTGAGGCTAATCACCGACGCCGGGAGCACTCTACCCCTAACCGGAAATTTTGCCGAACCCACTGGTGTTCCAACCAGTGGTAGGGTTCTTTATCGAGCCCAACATCCATGGACTCGAGACCTCGGTTTTACGTCTCCTCCGAAAGACGGCATACCTACATTATACCTCGTGCTCATTGGTATAATGCCTGCGAGCTGTGATATGCTACTCCGCTGCAGGCTGTATGGATTATTTACACCACAGATAACATACTTATTTACACGACGGTCTTCCCTAGTATGGTCACCCTTCCAAGTACTAACCGCGCTCGACACTGCTTCACTGTAATGATCGCATCAGAGGCGTTCCACTACAGCGCTGGGTCGACACCCTATTTTCATGCTTATTCATGGTTGTATTTTGATAAACTCTTGATCGGTTCTTCTTTTATTTGAAGAATCATATTTTCAATTGAGAACTTGGAAAATAGTTGTCGTAAACTTATGCACTTCAACAGCAAGCTGCTTCCTATATATTTAGCAGAAGAAGATCATAAATCTTCTAAACAATTAGTTGGATTTATTGCAGGCTCCATAAAGATAGAAGACCTAATGAAAAGGTTCGATAACAAACTAAATTTTGCTCTTTAAATTATTCTATAATAAGTTCCAGCTCGAGTGTGTTTATGGATCATCTTCTAAGTATCTATTGGAGATCCATTGGTTTGAATAATTTCTTGATCGTATAATCTTTCACTTCCAAACCAAAACATTTCAATGCCGCATTACTGGCAAACGTAGAACTTTGTGACCCTTTGTTTTTATAATCTACCATATTAAAAATCACGAATGTTTTTCGTTACGTCATAACTCATAAACTCCCGAATCAAATCAATAAGACAGTTTTCACCAACGGTGCATCATTGTTAGATGGTTCTGCATGAATCTCTGGTGATCTAATTATAGGAGAAAATATAAAAAACCAAATGTAACATTTAATAAATTGTGACAAAACTTATTTGTATCTCTTGAATGGCATTTAACGGCAAAACTGGTCCGCCATTAGCCAATTCCTTTTGAAAATATTCATGTAATTTTTTAATACACTCACGTTTACTTTCGTCCAAACGTTTACCAGGCATTTTGTCGAAAAATATCATTATAAAATGTAAATGAACTTTACCTTTTTAAAGTAATGACAGGGACGACGAACTTCAATGGTGACAGAATTATTTCCGCATAAAGTGACGTCTCGCTTTTTAAGTACAATCGTTGTTACAACACAAGACAGAGTGACAAACCGATAATGACGAAGAGGCGTAGCTTAATTCAGGCTCAAAAGACATTATGTACCTTTCCATGTGTTTTAATTGGACATACGCTGTCAGTGATATCCACATAAAATTAGAGTGTCTTTGATACATTCAGTTAAGTACAACGTAACGTGAATTTTACTGTATGGAATTACTAATATTATCCATGATCATTGTACTGGGTTTTTCTAGGTTGGGTATAAATTTGGCTTTTAACCATTTTTATATTATCTTGGTAGGTGCTGGTTTCAAAAACTATACTGTACCTGCGGAACGGAAGCTCCATTAACAATTTTATATTAATAGTTTATTTAAACTTAAAACCAACTTCATGTATCCAGTTGATAAAGGTTCTATCGCTACACTGCACTTGAAGTATTCCTTCTCTGAACCTCTCACGAATTGTTGCTTTCTTTTGCCGTACATTTTATGCACCACATGTCGGGAACTAACAATATTCACCAATATGTTAATGTGACATGGTGAGCCTTGACTGTATCAGATGGGTGTTGGACTCTAATTGAATTGATGTAAGATAAGATCTTTATAAGAGGATAATTTATTTGTAAAAGATTTGTTCTATCATAGGCGTACGATGAAATTTTTATAAGGGATTGATTTATTTTATAATATCTTCACAATGAGCCTAATGCCCAATTGCACCGATTTTAATGTAATCCAGGATTAGTTAATTCAGAGTTAAATTTTACTCGTGGATTAACTGCTTCTGATTTGCACGGTAGCCAAAGCAAGTCGGGTTAGGTAATCCCAGATAAAAGCGACAACATTATGCGGCAACAGCGCTTTTTTTGGGGAATTTTTGTTCAATTGGTTGTAGTCTTATAGTTGGCAATCTGACGGTTAGAAAATTTGTTACTTTTCGTAATTTTCGGTTATAGGTTATTGTTTTCTTTCTTGATAATTATTTTTACCATTCCTTCCATATTATTTACCATATTATTACGTTACGTGATTTTTTCGCAATGGATAATAATGAAGAAAAAGATATAAGCCGTAAACGGCAAATGGGCTCCAATTTTAATTATGAAGAAAAACAAAATTTAGTTTCATTAGTTGAGACTTTTAAAACGATCATAGAAAACAAAAAAACGGATAGTACAACTAAAAGAAACTAGAGAAAGAAAAAGTATGGAAAAAAATCACTGATTCATTTAATGCTCAAAGCAGTAATACCTATAGATTCACTGAAAATATATAAACTAAAAAACGAACCAAACCAAATTAAACGAGAACACAAAAAAGTTTGTTTTAACGCTGAGAGACCATTGACAGCCGATAGTTATGATGCAAGCCATTCTGTTTTTTCTTTCCAAATTCGACTTAATAACTCGAATTTAATACCTCAATTTTCTAAGATTAAAAATAATCCTAGATTTACGAAATAATCATAGATTAAAAATGCGGTACAAATAAAAAGGGTACCGGTAAATTATTCGAAATCAATTGTTCGAAATCAATTGTTCGAAAATCAATTTTTCGAATGACCGATTATTCGAAAATCAATTATTCGAAACTCAATTGTTCGAAATCAATTTATCGAATAGGTGGCAGGTTCCTAATGGTGATAAAATACGAAGGTGGTTTGGTAGGGGGTAGGTTTGGTTGGGTTATTATTGAAAATTATTATAATTTATTCTTCAAAAATTGACTAAAAATACGAAGGTGGTTTGGTAGGGGTAGGTTTGGTTGGGTTATTATTGGAAATTATTATAATTTATTCTTAAAAAATTGACTAAAAATACGAAGGTGGTTTGGTAGGGGTAGGTTTGGTTGGGTTATTATTGAAAATTATTATAATTTACTTTACAAAAATTGTCATTCGATAAATTCACAAAGTAATAAAAACTTCTATCTATCTATTTTTGTATATTCTATTCAGAATATTGAATTTCGAACAATAGATTTTCGAACAATTGATTTTCGAATAATTGACTTTCGAAGAATTGACTTTCGAAGAATTGATTTTCGAATAATTGATTTTCGAATAATTGACTTTCGAAGAATTGACTTTCGAAGAATTGAGTTTCGAATAATTGATTTCGAACAATTGACTTTCGAAGAATTGATTTCGAACAATTTACCTAGATCCAAATAAAAATTTTGAGTTAACTCATGATTATTGGTTAACTCAGGATTAAACCAAGATTAAACAATCGGTCATAGGGAGTTTATTTATCTGTGTTTTTATTTCTTTTTTTTTAATCTTCACAATTAATCTGGGGAAATAAGAGGGCGCTATAATGATGGAGATAAAAAAACTCAACTCAATGGCCCTATGCTGGTTATTTATGAGAATAATTTATGATACGTTTTCATTAATCTTTCGCTGTTTTTTTTTAATAATTTCTTCCCTTAAAAATAATATGCTATTTAAATAATTTAAAAAGCAATTTTATCAAACAAATTTCCCAAGAAGGCCGAAGATGAAAAGCTCAAAATTATTCTTGTTCTGTTTATATTTTGAATTAAGCGGTAATGTCTTATGAAAAGCTTTTTATTTCTAAAAAAAATATAATTGTGCTCTTTAATACTTACAAATTCTATGGAAGCTTTCGCCTTTTATAATTTCTCTTATTCATTATAATCTTTTACCGAGAATTATTATTCAAATATTATTAAAGACTTAAAAAGAATTTCTGTCTAATTTTTTTTTTAGCAAGTGACAGTGTTACTTTGTGTATCAAAGACCTGTTTTCGGATGGGCAAACAATGTACGGTCATAAAAATTGTGTTATTTGTAAAAAAATTCTTTCCAAAATTTTGAGTAAATTTCAATAAACTAAATCAATAATATCGCAGGTTATTCTGAAGTTTCATTTGGATAAAATAAATATAAATTTAAAAACAATTATAATGCTCGTTAGAATTATAATTAATGTATCTATATCAATTATATAATTGAATACTAATTACTGATAATTAATAATATTTATAGAACCGCAAATTTGAACAGCTAATTAATCCCACAACAGAAATATAACATATTATTATTATTTTTGTTAATTAATTTGGGAAATTAACCCACAATATTTTTTTTTATTTTTCAATTTAACATTTCGGTACTACTACTTAGTCAGGCGAACCTTGGCCAAGACAAACTCAGGCCAAGGTTCCGGCACTGAGGCCACTGGCGGACCCATTGTGCCATTCCTGCTACTTATACATCCATGAAGCCGAGCCCCTCGATGAAGGACTCAATCATCTTCAGTGGATGCCTACATATGTATCCAGAGGCCATAACAGGGACTCCGAAGATTCGCCTGCGTAGCACAGTCCAATGTGGACATACGAGGAGAACATGGTCCTCTAAACCTAGGTTACAGAGGTGTTTCCTCAGACAGCAGTGCCCTGTTAGGAGTCTTGCTATCTTCTTTAACCTACTCCTTGGTAGTTCTAGAGCAGCTCTAGCATGTCCATCCCCTCAATAGGAGCTTGGACTGCCTGAGACCGTGTAGAGCCCTCTAGTGAGCAAGGTGCTGGTTTCTCAACAAGTTCCTCGTCTCCTTACGGATTGTTTGTTTTGTGAGGCCCAAGGTCGGCCCGGGCCGTTAAAGGGAGTAGCCGCCCCTTCCACAGCCAGGGCGTTCACCCCTTCGTTGCCTTCAAAACCAGAGTGGGCCTTCGCTTGGAGCTATATAGATGTCGTTGAATGCGAGGGGATCGAAATTCATTGCTGTCTCGATTCTCATGCACTCTCCTTGCAATTGGAACGCTCCCCCGAAGAGGAGTGCTTTATTACACTCGCATTCGCATGTAAATAGACAATTCTAACCTTTAATTTTTATTGAAGCAGTGTTTTGAGAATTATAATTGTATATAAATAATTTATAATTGTAGTCATATATAAGCGATTGTAGTAATGGATGGACTACTAGTAGACCTAGAAGAAGCAGAAGAAAATGTTGCAGAGCCCCATAAAGTTGTTTTAAGAGACCCGCTGATACAACTCAGTGATGACCAATTTAAAAAAATATTTTGGCTAACCAAACAAACTTTCAGATATGTCTTGGACATAATAAGAATATATCTGGACGAACCTGTAAAAACTACAGACTTGAATCCCGAACTAGCAGTAAGAACTGTTTAACTTTTTATTTGGTTTTGATTTTTATAAACTTATCACAAATATGTAGCTGCTAGGTATTGAATATAAAAATGATCTCTTCCTCCTCTTCTGGAGGAACACCTGAACCACCGTCCAACATTCGCTATAAGAATCCTAGTCCACCTGGCTCCCTGTATACCATTATCCCTGTCACTTTTCCATGCTCATCTTTCTTTTCTTTTCTCCCTTTTCTGAAAATATCTGTTAAAGTATTCATATCTATATTTTTCTTATTAGAAAGTCTTTAATAAGAGAGATACATTCCTTTAGATACATCAAAAGAAACTGATTTTGTATTCGTAGGTTTGTTAAGATTATGAAATTTCTTTGTGAAATCAAATAATTAGAGTATATTTAATTGAAAAGTCATTTCTGCTAGCGAATCAATTTTTATGCATAATTTATGATTGGATTCATTGATGTATGGTAATCTGGTCTAAGAGGTTTATTTTGTTCTTGTAGTTTTATCATACAATATAGTTTTGGTCACTGTGGGTTCTACTGTATAAGTGTTAGTTTTTCACAGCTCAATTTAAAAAATATTAACAAATACAAATTCATTATTTATTTTTTTAGATCTCAGAAATTTATTACCGAAAAATAAACAAGGTTTTCATAAGATATAGATTTTCATCCGTTTCCTTTTATCCTTTTTAATTAAGACTATAAACCAATGTATTATTTATACCTACACTAAATGTGATTTAGAGGGTATACGTTTTTATTATTTGCTACAAAAAAAAAAACATTAACGACTGCATTTTATTACATTTTCCAAACTTCCAAAATCAATCGGCGATTAATGGATGGATATTTATCTATCCACCTGCACAAAATCGTAA
Organism: Lochmaea capreae; assembly: GCA_949126875.1. NCBI lineage: Eukaryota > Metazoa > Arthropoda > Insecta > Coleoptera > Chrysomelidae > Lochmaea > Lochmaea capreae. The sequence goes on along the minus strand of OX421406.1, from coordinate 5,243,180 downwards.
TTTTAAATATACCATGTTTTCCTAAAGCAGTTACAACTTATCTTATTTTCCTTTTAAATCTACTAGGTTCACTTTTTCCAAAAAAGAAATAACAAAATAAAGGGAAAAAGTGCAAAAAATTGAGTGGGAAAAATTAAATAAAAAATGCGTCAGGAAAGCTGGATTATTATCCCACGCAGCTTCTTTCAGAATATGGAAGGTTCGGCTCATCAACGAAATAATGGACAACGCCGTCATCTTTTGCAGAGAACATGACTCTTCCGAGAAAACTATATTTCAGTGTACTGTACAGCAAAATTTGGGCACAATATAGATATAACTAGAATTCTGGAAATCTATACAAGACTGTGTGAGGATGACAATAGGAGTAGAGGTTAGAATAGCGAGTAAATAAAATTTGAGAACATTGAGCTACCCAAAAAATGCTTTAACCTGCCCAATAGATGCTTCAACCTACCGAAAAAATGCTTTAACCCACCGAAAAAATGCTTTAACCTGCCCAAAAAATGCTTTAACCTACCGAAAAAATGCTTTAACCTACCCATTTCAATTTTGCTCTAGCGAAAATCCTAGAATTTTTTTAAAAAGCATAGCGTTCTAACGGAAAACTTAGATTTTTAATAAAACCGATAGGTTTTCCTATTTAAAACCTAGCACTCTAGCGAAACAAGTAGAATTGAAAAGCATAGCGCCTTAACGAAAAACCTAGAATTTTGACAAAAACCCGCGGTTTCCCCACTAAAAACCTACCGAACAAAGAGACGAAAACCTGGATTGGTCAGATACCGGAAACCAAAAACCTAGATGATTCTGAAAGCGGAGTCGGAAACCCTAGATGGCTCGGGAAAAACCTTAATGGCTCAGTAACCAGACAAGAAAAACTGGATGGCTCAGAAAACAGAGACGGAAAACATAGCTGGGTCGGAAAGACCTAGATGGCTCAAAAAATGAGGGCGGTAAACCTAGCTGGATCAGGAACTGGATTGATCAGAAAACAAGGACGGAAAACCTAGGTGGAAAACCGAGAAATGCTCAAACCTACCGAAAAACGCTTAAACCTAGAATTGAAAAAAGCCTTTTTATTTGTGTTAAAGGGTATAATATCATGAGAACTGCTCATGTTAACTCAACACTATGACAGTATCAGTAGGAAAAGTTTTTAGTGTGGAAGTCAATGGATTTGAACACCATGGTTGAATCCGCACCAATAGAACACTTTCGTAGGAGTATTTTTGAAGAATAAGAAAAGAGTAGCAAAGTAGTTGAGGAGGTAGATCAAGCCCTGAATAGCTGCTGAAGATCACCATAAAGGTGATATCCATTTGCGGTATCTTTGGGTCTTGAAGAAGATGTGAATTGTGTGAAAAATGGGGTACCAAAAAAAGATTTTATATTCAACTGGATCTAGTTTCCTTTTAATAGTTTCTTGATTTATGTACTATACAGTTTAATGCAATAATGGCACTTGATTTATGTGTAGTAACTAGCAATAATTTCATTTAGGGGATGGAATCTATTAATTTATCAGCACATATCGAAATAGGGCGTTTGAGAATACTCGGGAAACAACGATTTCCAATTCCACCAATTTATTTTCCACTTTCCACTGCGTTATATGACGTAAAATGTAAATTAGTTCAGCGGCAGCCCGCAACAAACGTTCATAAGTGAAATTGTTTAATAATAAAACAAAATTTGAACTCTCCGCTGGAAAATATGAACGGAACACGACAGTTGTAGGCTAAGACTTAGCTGTAGATTGGTAGATAATATTTTCAACCCCCAGTAGCTTTTTTAAAGATCAAAATATACCTTGTCCCCAGTATAGGGGTACTAGGTAATGTAATTTATAGCATCAAAACGATATTTATAATGACACTATTTTCACAGCTGCCTTTATTTCAACCAAGATTTCAAATTCTTTCAACACCTCGTCTAATTTTCCATTCCCCTAGGACGGAACTCCATTTTTTTCTGGTTGAAATTAATCCTATTAGGAATATTGTTTTCAAATTAATGAAGTAGCGTGACAGCGGTTGATTGGCTGTATTCATCGCGGTAATGTCGTGGTGTTCATAGTGTTGAGTAACAGTTCACGTAAATAACAGGTGTCGTTGCCTTTCGAAAATAATATCTTGAATTTCTTTCATATTTTCATAAAATAATGCCAAAGAATGTTTTTAAAATTTACGTCAAAAGTATGTCAAAAAAGGTGAAGAAGCCTCCATGTACGTTATTCACAAAAGGTATATAGTTATTTATTAGATCAATATATGTATATACACCAAAATTTCTGATTTCAACACTTTGCCTTAGGGCAATAATAAGGAAGAAGCCTTAGCACCCGATAAGATAAGATAAGGTAAATGTGGAGCTTAGACTAAATAGTGACCTATCTTGTGCATAAAATATGAAAAGAAAAAAGAAGAAGAAATGGTATTACAAATATTAAAGCTTAGGTTTTATTCATTAGCCTTAATGGGATATCCTTTAAGATCCGTGTAACTACGCAATGGTATAGGAAAGAAAAGAAAGTTATATCTGCTGATCTTTACAATTCGTACTTAAAAATACAGTTTAATAGTGGAGAGCTCCCGAAATTTATCTGGTCATTGACGACTTCCTATTGTGATTCTCTTGAGTGTCATCTAATTATTTTGGATGACTATGTTGGCCAAACCAGTCGATATTTTGAAATTAGACACAATGAACATACAGATTAAATCAGCCAGATAAATCCCATTAGGCAAAGCATCTACTTGACACCAAACATTCACTATCCCCTCACACAAAACTAGAAGTAGGTACTACATATTTGTGATGAGAAACAAGAATTAGATTTCCTTGAAGAATCAGAAATTAAAAGCAATATGAAGTCGTCAATGAACAGATAAATCTTTGGAGCTCTCCATTAATAAACTTCTTCTGATATAACAATTGTGAAGATCAGCAGATATGGTTTTCCTTGATTTCTTACATCAATGCACAGTTATATTATTCTTAAACGGGAAAAAAGATAAACAGGATATCCCCATAGAGCTAATAATACCTAAGCGTTCTGACGATGATGTGTCAATATCGAAATAATAATCATTAAGTATGAATTTTCATAATTGTAGGCTTCGCACATTTTGTCAACAACGTCGACACCTCCTTTCGTTCCTGGTGGTTCCATCTTTGCCAATAAGGCAGGGAATCCTTGCAGCTTGTTCAACTAACATTTCTTTGGGAATTTTCAAACTCTTCCGAGACTACATCTTCAATAGATTCTATATGGTCGTCTATCAAACTCCCCTCATCATCATCTAGTTCTGCCTCTGAATCAGTTAAAACTTCCCCATGAAGCCACAACAGTCATTCTTGTTTCCTCTCGTAATTCATTATAAACGTATGTTCTAAAATGTAATATAAAACGGTACTGCAAACAAAAAATCAAACAAATTATTTTTACCTCAAAATGTATAACGTCGGTTTGTGGGACCGAATCGTACATAATATTCAAAATTCCTATTTAATGATACACACTTGCTAAACTACGATTGAATAGACACTGGCACATTTGAAAGGTACTGTGAAGCGCAGATTGGAATAAATATCAAGTTTTATTAACTAGTGGAATTAGTTTGAAACAGTTAGTTTCATTTGTAAGACTAATATGAGTAGAGTTCACAAAGTAAACGTCTAAACAGTAAATTCAATCTTGGATAATATTCTTGCTCAACATATTGTAGTTATAGAAATAACCGTGCTGGCCAAGACATTTCCAACGTTGCGGCAAGTTTTGGGAGAAATTGTTTTAATTAACACCAATCCTCAAGAACTATAACTAGAATGCTACTTGAGTGATTAGTTTTAATCCGTGTTGATGGAAACCCATGGCCGCAGAATTCAATTTATTTTCAAATGAGCTTCTCTATCGAATTGAAGTGGTATGTACAACGGTGTTATAAGCAGAAATGCATTGATTAAACCGTATTGTTTTGGTTACTATACTAGAGCTGTCACTGAATTACTTTGGACGTCATTAGAGGAGAGATTAATGTGGGATTTTTTTGTTAAAATAAATAGTCTACTGGATATAAAACGTGCTGTGGAGCAAGAAAAAAAATTGTGTATAGCTTTCCAACTGAGATAGGATTGTATGGGCCAGGAACCAAATACTGAAAGCTTGGGAAAAACCCCAAGTATCTTTCAAGTGGAAATTCACGCTATAAGAAAGTGTCCCAGTTCAATATTGACAAAGGATATAGAAGGCAAAATATTATCATAGTGTCGGATAGTCAAGCAGCCATTAAAGCACTAAGTTCTTGTATAATCGGTTCCAAAATGGGGTGGGAATGCCTAGGCATACTCAATGAACTAGGATAGAACGATATGGTAACCTTACTGTGGATTCCAGGACACACTGGGATCGAAGGAAGTGAAATAGCAGATGGACTAGCAAAGAGGGGGACTGAAAGACCCCTTTGGGGGCCGAAACCCTTTTGCGGTATTGTAATATTGGAAGAAATAGGCAAAGCTAAAGAAAAGAGAAGATTTGACCATTGAAAAGATCTAGTAGGGCTTAGAAAATCAAAGATTCTGATGGGTGACTACAACCCGTTGAGATCAAATGAATGCATAAATCAAAGTAAAACTGCACTAACAGTTTTAACAGGGATCCTAACGGGACATTGCTGCCTGAACGAGCACCTGAAAAAGCTCAAAATAGTGGAGGAAGAAGAATGTAGATTCTGTGGCATGGAAGACATACTTGCGAATTGAACAGCAATTCAGAATCCTAGGGCACATCATCTAGGAGACCATTGGATAGAAGAGGACATTTACCTGAGTTAAAGCCTGCAGATATCCTAAAATTCCTCAGGAAAACAGGACTAAAGGAGCTACTAGTCTCTGAGACGTTCCTCAGACACTAAACAGAAGTTAGGGGGCACAATAGATATTTTAGGTCTCAGTGAATGTCACCCCATCATACATACATTCCAACACTACTGTCCTCAAAAACTCCCATTCTTTGATTGTCTCAATAACTTTAAAAACTCAACTCAAGTACATCTTCAAACGAACCGTTCTGAATATTTGATGTTAACTAAACATTATAGTTAATTTTGACATTTGATATGTTGTTATATGCAACACGTGAAAAGGGAACCATCGTACGACTCTGACTTTTTATGATCTCGAAACGCCACACTTTCGTTATTATAAAAAGTTTGCTTTAATTACGGAGTTTCTATTCAACAACGTACGTTATTGTGTTAAAATTCTATTCAGCATTTTCACGTTTGTAAAAAAAAATTGGAATATATATATGAGCTTTTCGTGAGATATAAAATATGAAATACATAAGGCTTAGTTTAGTTAAAAATCCGTTGTTACATATTACAATGCGAGAAAAAACTTAACTAAAGTCTGTTTTAAATAATAATAATTAACCGAGATCATTTATAAACAAAGAAATAAATTAATACCTAAGAGTTATAATAATAATAATATGAATTCTCAACTGGCATCGTTTTTAAAAGCTACTCTAAATTGCTCTTGGATCTTCAGAAATCTGATTTCAGGTACTCAATTTAAAAAAAAAATTAATTTCTGTTCCTCAAACACTAAACACCGTGTAAATTTTAAAATGGTTGTCGGTGTGAGATTGTATGTCACTGCAAAATATATTTTGGATGTCTCTTTGAGATCATGAGCAGGATAAAACTATGTTAAAAATGTATTGACATTATTTTCGAATCAATAACAATAAAAAAAATTTATAGAGAATGTTTCACAATAAAAAATTTGTGTTGAGTAAACCAAAAATATGTGACAAAAATTGAATTGTTTTCAAAACTTATTCGAGATCAATCACACGCAAAAATATCCATAGTGTTATTAGTTAGTTCTGAAAATAAATGAAATGCTCGTGTTTATTTCACTTACTTTCACGCAAATGTATATGAAAAATCAATCAAAAACTGTTTATTCGCCTGCAGTTTCTATTCAGACTTGTTTTTAAACTATAATAAATTTTAATCTCGCCTTTTGGATTGAATAAAACGAAATATTTTCTTTTTTTTTTTGTTCTGTTTTCCTAACGATCTTAAATCGTTTTACAATATTCACACCAACAGCTTTTATAATCGTTGTATTGGAGATCATAAAGTTATTAAGTGGCCTTGTCGCTCAACCGAACTATTATTTATATTTTTCTTTCCATTTCAGAGAGCACGGCAGAAAATGAGGAAGAGGAAGAAGAAGAAACTGAAGATGGGATGATGGTGTCTAATAGAAAGAGGGGCTCGGAAACATGTATAGAAATCCCTCGAATAGACACAACTTCCACCTGTCTCCTAGAAAAGCCACCTATCGACAAAAAAGTTAAAGTAAGTAAACTTGAACTGTTTTATCTTGTTCAATGGTATATAGATGGTTCTAAAGAAATATAATGAACTGGGAATGTACAGACCACACTCTGGAAGCTAAGGGAAAGCCTCAAAGCATCTTATAACCTTCTGAAGGTGGCGCCGGGCCTTAGCATCTTCAAGTGTCAACCTAGTACGTTTCAGTACATTCCTAGATTTGGCTTCGTCAATGTGGGTTATCCGAGTTGGTTTGTCTTAAAATCTAGGAACGAACTAATCTAACAATTGTGACTATCTTTAAAACGCTGAGTTTGTGTTAAATTTTTCAAAACTTATGTCAAATTCAACGTTTATAGACTGGAATGTTATTATATTTCTTTTATTTAGAGTTATCCAGTTAGGTTATCGTCCTTTGTTAATTATTTGCTTAATCTTAAACGGTAAATTTTATTTCTAAAATCTCTTTCCAACTATTTAATTGGTACTTGGTTTATGAAGGGTCTGTGAAGACCGGCGCCACTTTATTGTGGATTCTAGAACACATCATCTTTCTTGAAGTCAAAATGTCCGTTCTATTGGGAAGCTCCACTCCCTCCGTCAAGAATCTAGCCCCTTGAAGGAATTATCATTTTGCAGGGGATGGAAGTGGAGGTAACGGTAGTAGGTGCTTGAGAGGTATATACTGACCCTATTACTACGACATAACCAATACCTGGAAGACTGCTGGATGAAAGAGGGACATTTACCTAAACTGAATCCTGCAGATATATTAAAATCCATCCGGGAAATACCTCTTACTAGTCTTCGAGACTTCACTCAGCGGTTGAGCTGGAGAAAGGAAACACAATAGGTCAAAGTGAATGAAATTTCTGAAAATCTACCAAACATTTAATAGCATTCAGAATAGTACATTGTTTTGTTACAATTTTGAAAATCTAATCCACCCCTGTACAATCCCTCAGTTTGAAACTAGCATTAATATGTATCAGGATGTGTATACCAATATTATTCTGGACTCCAGCCGAGGGAGTATTGCACATTATGCCATTATACGAGTTATGATTAAGGGGTTATCTACTGTTATTGACGAAAAAGTTATTTTGTAATTTTCTAAACACAGAGTAGGACAAAATATAGACATTTGTCATCTATCACTCTGTTGTTTACCTTGTTCAATTTGAATTTGAAGCATTTTGTTTATAAAAGGCACAAAATTTGAATGAATAAAAAATTTAAACCAAGATGAAATTACATGCGAATACAAACAACTCGCTGTCACTCTATCCTAAACTTCTTCTTTTTTTCTTCAATTTGATTAACTACCCTCTCAAATTATTATTTTGCTGTATGTCAAAATATGTGACTAACTTCAACTTATACTAGTGACGTCAAAATCTAAAAGGCGGATTTTAAGAAATTTTTAAAATAGAATTATTTAAATGGGGATAAAAACAAAAAAACGCTATAAAATTTTATAAAATACGATGCGACGTAATTTGTTTCCTTAGAATTAACGATCTGATTATCATTAACAAGAATATTTTTGTAGTTTAACACCCTATTTCACACTCTAAACTTATTGAATGATTACAATCTAAAACATTGACAGCTACACTCGTCTTCTCCGTACTTCCATATTTTAAATAAGCTACATGCTCTTTAAAACTAACTTTTACAGACCTCTTAGTCTGCCCAACATATTCCATATCACAACTAATCCAATAAATACCACTCTTTTCCAAATCCACCATTTTATCTTTAGGGTTACCTAACAGATAACTAAATTTTACTGATATAATAATATTAAAAACGTTTTTTAAACCTTGTGTATAACAAGGGTTGAAAGGTACTGGAATAAGTGTTTCCATTTCACCATGGTATCAAAAACATCATCCACATATCTATAGGTACCACACTCTAGGACAATACTCAAATTATTTTCTAACTTGTGTCTCCAAGGCAGCATTCAAATTTCTAAGGTTGTTGGTTCTAAAGCAGATTGATGATTGATTTGGAAATTTAAATAGAAACAAATTGCTTTGAAAAAAAATAAAAAAAACTTTACAAAAACCCGCGTATATCTCGTCCTCTTTTACAACGACTATCTACCTCCGAATCCATTACAATAAACTCCCATAATTTTCTTGGAGAACCATGAAACTTATCCAGGATTACTTTAATCCCACCAACTTTTGCAATCCCTTGAGGGATCTCTCCATTCTCCTCGCAGCTCCCTAAGTCGATGCCAAATACATTATATTAAATAGAAGGAAAAAAGGAGTTGACATATATACTGCTCCACCAGTTCTTGTACATGATAAAGTGTATTGAAATGTTAGTAAGGAAAAGTAATGGTGAAATTGGTGGAGAGATGTGAAGATTCCGCTGAAAATTTCTGACTACTTATCTGCATTTAGTTTTCATCGGCTTTGGTAGTTGACTTTATTCTGCAGAGAACTGGAAACTGATTAAATTTGGTGAGTGCCTATAACTTTATTGGGAGGAATGAACCAATTTGAATTGCGATTCCAGGTCACTTAGTTTTCGGGATATTTAAACTGGATTAAAAATTAGTTTATTCGATAGGCAAGAAGTAGGTAAAGCATAGTTTTGATAGGCGGATGTAATTTGGGCGCTAAAGGATTAATTCACTTTTTACAACATGTAAACTAGGCGCCAAGACCGAAGGGTCATTTTATTCCTATGTGTATTTTGGGCGCTTACCGACTGAAGTACGTGATTTATGAAATACAGTTATTTATTAAATCACCAACATTTATAATAAGATATATTTTTGTAAAGTAAATTATAATAATTTTCCATAATAACCCAACCAAACCTTCCCCTACCAAACCACCTTCGTATTTTTAGTCAACTTTTGAAGAATAAATTATAATAATTTTCAATAATAACCCAACCAAACCTACTCCTACCAAACCACCTTCGTATTTTTATTCAATTTTTGAAGAAGGCTGACTCGACCTACCTGCACTTCTTAGCGGCGAAAATACATGTCGGATTATCTACCCTTCTTGGTCAGACAGGTAAAGAAGGATGGTTAGCGCCTAAATTACACCCGCCGGTTTTGATGTTGATATTAAAATTATGGATTTGGTCCGAGTCGAAATCTAAGTTTACTACTTGTTCAGTTACTCAGCTCAAACGTTTCTGTGGATCCTGCTATGTCTTAGAGTGGACTCTTATCCAGTTTACTGCATCTGTCGGGATGTTACCTTCTGACTAAAGTAAAGGCAATCTGGTTATCAGTTAGTTGTTTTTAAATTTCGTACTTTTTAAACTAATATTTTTTTAAGTCTCTACCCTTTCCTGTGCTTATTGTTGGGTATTATATTAATTCAGTATCTTGTGTAACAAATATTACTTTGATTTTATGTAAAATCTCGCACAAAATGAGTTTATTAAAATTCATATGATCGGCTTCAGCCTTGAAAATCGATTTTCATAAATATTTTGAAATAATATCTAACTCATAATGAAATGTTAGAAAAACAAAATTTATTAAACTGAAAGCCACTTAAAACGTTTAAAATCGAAATGAATGTTTGGATTAGTTAACTACAAATTATTCTGGATGTTTTTATAGTAATTTTTAATTCGTTATTATTACAATTTCAAATCAACTATCGAACTTACCGAAAGAAACGTTGTTTAATGTTATTACAATATATATCACAGATTCCATCGAAAAAAAAAGGTTTAGACGATTGATTATGTTAAACAAAACTTAATTATGGTAAAAACCGAATTTAAAGAAACACAGACACCTGATATACTTTGTTTTTTTTATTATTATCAATACCTGTACTATAAATAAATTCAGCATAGTCACAGCACTATCGATACTTATAGAGACAAAAATTAAAAATGGAAAATTCAAACCGCTTTTTCAAATCGCCGCATTTAAACCAAACAAATAAGTTGTGTTAAAAGTAACTGCTTCTTAAGCTGCGTTCTCACCGAGTCGACACGATCGATCAACAAGTCGACAAAACTGCATCCGTCCACACCTTAGTTGGCAGAAATGATGTCGATCAGACTAATCAACATGTCTGACGAAGATTTATTAGCAATTTCAATAAGGGCATCGTGCCTCATGTTTCTGTTTTTATAATTATTAGTTTTGGAATCCCATAGATTTGATTTTAATTTGTATGCCTCAATAAAAGCTATGACTTTGTCTTGTTCATGAAAACAATTCGACATGTCGATCGACAGTGTCGACTTGGTGAGGACGCAGCTTAAGGACTACAGTATCTATGACAATCCACAGCTGTTTGCTTAGTTCACCTCGACATAAAATCAGGAAAGAATCGCCGAGCTCAATTCACAGCAACACAGAAGGGCTATGAGGCTCAGTTCACTGCCACAAGAGCAAAACTTATTACGATCATTGAATTTCCTCAAAAACCCCGTCAAATGCTGGTAGCTCTTAATTATTTCTGCTCACTTATCATTACTTATTATCAACCTGAACTGTAGATAAATTTAAAGGTCAAACTATTATCGATAATCAATATGAAATTAATAAATGACAAATTTAAACAAGAGCAATTTGAAATCGCCACAATTATAACAAACACTCAAGCAGCAGATGTCTAGTCAAATCATCGTTAAGCATTTATGACGAAACGAAACTTTATAACTTTTTTAACATTAAAGTCTATATTATTAATTTGCCTCTCTCGAGATTATGAAGTCTTTAATTAAAATAAGTTTATTCGTGGATGCACTGATGATTAATTTTATGATTAAAATTTTGATAAAATACAGTTTATGTGAACCCTTTCACTTCCCTCGAGTGAAATTATTCAGTCTGCGCAATAAATATAACGACATCGTCATGCGAATCATAGTGGTCGAGAAAAATTTCGACTTTGGGGAAAAATGAAATTTTGTCTTCAAAATATCGAATGCGTCAAATTATTTACTTGGAAAGGGTGAAATTCTATTTTCCATAACTATTCTGAGCAAAATAAAGCGTGGATATTTTTAAAATAGGCCTATTCATCTGCGATCTTTTCAGATCTACTGTGGTCCTTTGAACCTATAAAACATTGTCCAGTCCGACTTTAAGTAGCAAATTAGCCTTGAGACTTAATCTTTCATGTAATTTCTTGCCAGTGGATTGCCCCTCATTGCCTTGTATAAGAACTGGCATAGAATGTGCTCTGCACCTTCCTCTTTTAGGTGACAGAATCAGCACATGGCTTCGTCATTCAAACCTGTTAATATACCTACTGCGGTTTTGACAGTTTTCATTTTCTATTTTTGCTTATTAAGTCTGCCGTAAAACTTGGTATATGTCCTCTAATGAACTGTTTCGCCTGTCTCTGTTCTGGTGAGACTGCCCTTCATTCTAGAGATTTGTAGAGCCACTCAATTCCCTATTTATTGTTGACTTTATGACGCCGTGGAATGGTTCCGGTCCAATGACTGGCACTGATGAACTTTGTCTGACACTCTCCAAGAGTGTTTAAGGCACCTATGCAATCCCATACCAGCTCAGAATTGACCTCCAAGGAATCAACTGCCTTCAGTACAGCTTGGCAGATGGCAACTGAACGATATTTCCTTTCCGCTTGGAAAGTTGTGACGTCCTTATATAGGCTCATTAGAATAGCTATTCTTTTTTTGAATATCTGGTAGTAACACTTGATCACTATTGGAGAACACACCAGGGTACTAGTAGGGCAACTAGGCTTGTCTAGAAATGCAAAAGAGTTATGAGCAAAGCCTGGAAAATACGACCGAAAGAACGATAGTCTGGTGAAGGAAAGGAAAGTGTTTTCTCCTGTGAATGTATCAAGTGCAGGTTAAGAATTGTTATGCAGGTTGACCTTCATACAAAGAGTTTACTGAACAATGTAAAGAAGGAACTCTCAAGCAGGCTATTGAAACTGAGTAAGAGACATTTGAAGACCTGGTCACTAGACACTGTACCCTAAGGAAACATCTACACACAATGGGAAAACTCACCTATGTGCAGAAAATGTGAACTAAGGGATGAAACACCTACTCACATACTCTGCTTCTGTGAGACAAGGACTCAGTAGAAAAAACTTTGTAGATGAATAGAACTACTCAAAATTTCCTCAAACAATCTAGAGGCCAATATATAGGACTCGAAGTAGAAGATATTGGAAATGATACAAAGATGTAGTTCAAGTGCCTGGTTTGTTGAGCACAGCTCAATCGAATGAATGTAACTTACTTATTTACTTATTTTTGTTATAGAGGCATAGTATACATGGTATGATGGAAGAGGAGAATGTCATAAGACCTCATCAAGAAATAGCTCAGCTCACACTGGATGAAAAGAAGTTTTTACTGGCTGTTGAAAGAGGAGATGTGGCGTCAACCAGAAGGTAAATACAAAATATTATCGTTTTTAAATTTTCCGTGTCTTCTAAGACCAAAATTTCCTTTTGGGTCGAACAAGAATGTATCTAGCTATTTATTTTTTGTTATGATTTTTTATTTGTCCAAGTTTTTAGGTATTGTTACGTTGGTACATTCAAAAGTATTATGACATTGATCACCAGAGGCTCTTTCATTTGGTCTCAAATAGTGAAAACGATAAGTGGAATTTCACCTTCAATTTCTATTTCATATTTCAATTGTTATTAGTCTCGTATAAAACATCGTCCTTACATATTAATTTAAAATATTGTTCCTCTATTTTGCTGTTCATATCTCCAAATTTAATTCATTTATCTTATGACAACTCCACCGCCCTTCTCAAGAATCACATTCCACCATTGATTTATCTCGCTTTTGCACCCGACGTCTCCATTAAATATGGAAACCACTCCATTGAATTTGCTCAGCACAGTTTATAGTAAGTCTGACTAAATTATTAATATTTACTTCACAATATTAAAATTTAGTTTGTATTCGGTAAATCATTATTCACCGAAACGTCGTATTGTAGGACAAGAAGTACATACATGTGAAATTGCTGAAAATCGTGCGTGTGAAATTATTTTTAGGGCAACAAACTTGAATTTATGATTTTACAGCAAATTTTAAATATATTTTAGTGACTATTTCTTGAATAAAAAGCTACATGTCTTTATTTCTGGCAATACAAATTGGAAAAAAAAGGTATTTGATTGAAATCCCTCAGGATTCGATGTTTTTAATATTGTTAGCAGCAGTACACTTGACTTGATCTTGCCAATGTTTCCGGTGCTTATTTATACTCGTAGCTATTTTCTTCTCATTTTCTGTATTATTTTATCATAATGTTCCTCTGTGAGTTGTAACTACGGATACTAGTAGCTCCTTTAGTCCCATTTTCCTGAGGAATTTTAGGATATCTGCAGGCTTCAACTTAGGTAACTGTCCCTCTTCTATCCAGTACTCTCCCAGGTGCTGTGCTCTAGGATTCTGAATTGCGGTGCAATTCGCAAGTATGTGGATGGAGGTTTCTTCTTCCATGCCACAAAATCTACATTCTTCTTCCTCCACTATTTTGAGCTTTTTCAGGTGCCCGTTCAGGCGGCAATTTGATTCCAACGGGTGGTATTCACTCATCAGAATCTTTGATTCTCTTTTCTTCGGCTTTGCCTATTTCTTCTAATATTACATTGGGGCGGATACCGTAAAAGAGTTAGGGTCTCCAAAAGGGTTTTTCAGTCCCCCTCCTTGCTACTCCATCTGGTATTTCATTTCCTTCTATTTCAGTGTTTCCTGGAATCCACAGTACTTTTACTATTTTGTTCTCGCTTAGTTCATTGAGTGTTCCTAGGCATTCCCACACCATTTTGGTACTGTTTACTCAAAAACTCAGTGCTTTAATGGCTGCTTGACTATCCGACATTATGATAACCTTTTGCCTTCTATTGTTGGTTACTTTCGTTGTTTCTAAATTTGAGTCCTGAATTTGCTGGTGTCTTTCCTTCGCATGTGTCGACAAGTTTCTTGAACTCATTGTAGCAAAGAGATATGGAGCTCTGCCTTTGTTTTTCCGGAATGGATGAGGTTCTTTACATTGAGAGTTTATTGTATTACGTATTAGTAATATTACATTAAATATGCAGTTTATATAGGAACGTTACAATTTCCTTTATCTTATTTCTTGAATTATTAATATCAAAGTTAGATGTATGTTTGAGATAAGTGCATGAGTTGAGTTAAATACATTTTTAAAAAGCGGATAAACTGATTTGAATTACACAGATCTCTATTTTCTTGGCAAACGTAACAAAATTTGTGAGTAAAATATCAAAAATAAATAATCCTACAGTTTTTACGATTTTTTTAAAAACAATTATACAGATTTATATGATTTTAATATTTATTTTCAATTAATAAGTAATAATATTAGTTTTTGTAAGATAATTTCTAAATATCAGGAAAATTAAATCTCCAAAAATTCGATCTGGCCACCACCCGTTGCTGATAACGTACGTAAAATCAAATGTAAACAAAATGGTTTTAATTACTCATAAATATGCATGAATAGAGGCTATTATAATTTAATACATCATAAATCGATGGTGGATGTATCGTTAAGCAATATTTTTCGAAATTTCATACTTAATCAAGATTCACTGCTGAGGCATCAAAAGATAAAACTGAAATCAATAAAACTCATATAAATTTTTGTTTTCATATCTTTCAAAAATAAATATAAAAGTTTTCCAAATCAATAACAGTAACAGTTCGAGGCTACACATCCACATCGGTGTACTCCTCTCAATTTTCCATTTAAAATCTTGCTTATGCATCTTATGTGACCATATTTCATATTTTTTATTAAAACACTGTTTTGTGACATTTTCATCAAGTCGCTAAAGGTGGTGTGTACGTTGCAATCGATCGACAAAATAAATCGATCGATATGTCGAATTGTTTTCCATCGACTGTCGGTAAACATGAAAAAGCAGTCGATCGACTTTAGTGTGTGGACGTATTTTCGACGTTCGATATTCGACAAATTGAGTACTCAGTGACGTCTTGACGTTTACGTTGACATCGTAGTCGTGTATTTTCTAAGAAAATGGAATCAGAACAAGACAAAGTCATAGCTTTTATTGAGGCATACAAATTGAATATCTTCTGTAAGTTCCTTGTGGCATTACTTATTCTTTTTTGTCTTATTTTTCTTGGGAATCAAACCACAATAATGTTTTTCATTTTTTATTTCGACGTTTCGGTAGCGTTCCAGCTACCGTTGTCAAGATTAACTAGTAATGAATGAATGAATAATTTTTGGTCTTTATCTGACAAAAACGTCGAAATATAAAATAAAAAAACATTATTGTGGTTTGATTCCCAGAAAAAAATAAGACGAAAAAAAATACAAATTGAAGTCAAGTCTATGGGATTCCGATGCTGAAAACTACAAAAACAGGAACATGAGGCACGATGCCCTTATGGAGATTGCTAGAGAATTTAACGTCGATAAGCAAGCGATAGAACAAAACATTAAAAATCTTCAAAGTCAATTTGCAAGAGAATTAAAAAAATGAAGGACAGCAAGAAATCTGGCACTGGTACGGAGGATGTGTATAAAAGTAAATGGTTTGCTTTCAAGGCTCAATATGTTGACGTCATCTTTTTTAAATCTTCTATCAAATTACTGGCATTATATCTAGTTCTACTTTGAAGACTTGGTCGAACCCAAAATCTTCTTTTGCGAACAGCTTTTCTTTTTTTAGTCGCGATAATATATGCACAAGCAACTATGACATCTTCGTCAGACATGTTGATTAGACTGATCGACAACATTTCTGTCAACTCTTTAACGCTTTAAATATTAATACACCCTTGATCCTGATGCAGTTTCTACAACTCCGTTCTTGCCCTTTGTTGCCTTGTTTTGTTCCAACAAACAACCAACGCAGCATGGGTAATTTTTGACAATTTTTAGACGCAATTAATTTTTTCCAAGTACGTCTTCGTGACGATATATACTGTCACCGGACAACCTTCACACTGAATATAATAATATAACCTCATACCGAATAATACAACACGATAACATTTGCTTTTTCACACTTTTAAATTATTATAGTATCCAACTAATACACACTAATACACAAATTTACAAAAACCAATTAAAATGTCAAAGTTTTTTGGTTTATTCGGTAGGTGAAAAACAGTTGTGTGTCACACATGCAGGAAACGCTTTAGCATCCCATAGCTATAAGCTGCCCCTACTTCGATACGCTCGCTCGTGCATCTAATAGTCTCGGGCTGCTAAAGCTCATTTTCAACACTTGTGACACAATGTTGTTCTCTATTTATATTTAAATCGGTAAAAAATGCTATTTAACCATCTTTTTGAAGGTTGTCCGTGATTAGCTGACAATGTGGCGCGGAACTACGTCACTTGGTAACCCTCTGTAGGGGACTTCGCTCCAAGCTACCAACCCAAAAAAAATCATATTTTTCTACCTCTGTTTAGGTTCGCGTTGTTTATAAACACATGTAAACTGAGGCTTGGCTGTTTGAAATGGGTAATTGCATCCAAATATCGATATTTGTAAAGATGATGTCCGATTGGTGGAAATTTGTGTTGGTGCTCCTGATTTTACGTCAATTGACATGTAATCAGATGCTCCAACACAACTTTCAGCCAATCATACATGACCTTTACAAATATCGATAATTGCATCAAATTACCTAATTTGAAGAGCCGAGGCTCAATTTACGGATATTAATAAATAAAACGAACATTCAAATGACAAATTCTTTTTTCAATTTTCCTTCCCCAGTGGTAGAAGAAGATACATTTATTTAGGTTGGCAGCTTGAACCGCAATCCCTCCATCAATGGTAAAAATAACCTTTCTTCTGTTCTATTCATAACATATAGTTAACATTCCTGTAATTCTTAATAGGATGCTCCAGAAAGCTGAAGAAACAAACTACATAAACATAAACTGTGTCGATCCGCTGGGTAGGAGCGCACTGTTGATGGCAATTGATAACGAAAACTTAGAGATGGTCGAATTATTAATCGAGCACAGGGTGGAAACAAAGGACGCTTTGCTGCACGCCATCTCCGAGGAATTCGTTGAAGCTGTGGAAGTTTTATTGGAACATGAAGAGACCATACATCGCAAAGGGGATCCACATGTAAGTATATGCCAAACAATATAGGTAAACTTTTGTGACAAAAATCCTAGTAGAACATGGACTGTGCCATCATATATAAAACATTACGTATGTATGTATTGTGCCCCCTTACTTCTACTTAGCTCCTGAGCAACATCTCAGAGACTAGTAGCTCCTTTAGTCCTATTTCCCTGAGGAATTTTAGGATATATGCAGGTTTCAACTTAGGTGAATATCCCTCTTCTATTCAATAATCTCCTAGGTGTTGGGGCCTAGGATTCTGAATTGCTATGCAATTCGCAAGTATGTGGATAGAGGTTTCTTCTTCCATGCCACATAATCTACATTCTTCTTCCTCCACTATTTTGAGCAATGTCCCGTTAGGATCCCTGTTAAAACTCTGCAGTGCAGTTTTACTTTCATTTGATCTCAACGGGTTGTAGTCACCCATCAGAATCTTTGATTGTCTAAGCCCTACTAGATTTTTCCAATTGTCAGATCTTCTCTTTTCTTTGGCTTTGCCTATTTCTTCCAATATTACAGTGAGGCTGATACCGCAAAAAAGTTCCGGCCTCCAAAGGGGTCATTCAGTCCCCCTCTATGGTAGTTCATCAGGTTCATCTGCTATTTAATTTCCTTCTATTCCATCAGTGTGTCCTGGAATCCACAGTAAGTCCTATATTGTTCTCGCCTAGTTCATTGAATATTCCTAGGCATTCCCACACCATTTTGGAACTGATTATACAAGTTAAGGCCAAGCCACACCAAACATCCATCCATCCTTCGGATGGACGGGCTGGATGTTCAAAAAGGATTTCTCGCCAGCTTTGCAAATAGCGCAACACAGACCGACATCCGTCCGTCCGCTAGACGTTTAAAACGACTCTAATGACTCTAATGTATGGATATTTTGGAATCGCCGGGGAGCGATTTTTCCTTCGCATCCGCATGGAAGTTTCTCCTGCACCCGGTCACACGCTCTCCACTCGGTATCAGACAAAACAACCCTAGTCCACATGGTTTCTCTGAAAACATATTCGTGTAGGATACTCTTCTCGCATTGTTTTCACAAGTATACCAGTTTAATTTGTACCAAGTTTATTTTGTTTATTTCATTTACGTTTAGTTTAGGATTATATTCGAGTATACAAGTTTATTTTGGCACACCAAGGCACATTTATTAATTGACATTATTTATGCACTGACTGCACTGCTACTGACACAAGTGAACAAAATATTCGTTAATGAAGAGATTCATGAAAACATCCGTCCACTGGATGGATGCTTTCGGTGTGAATCGCAGCGCTCCGTGGACGTCCGAGGTCGGACGTCCATCCATCGGACAGATGGATGCCGGTGTGGCCCGGCCTTTACTCAGTGCTTTAATGGCTGCAAACATTACGTAGTTCGACTCGCTAATGTTAAATAATCTTAATTGTGTGAAAAGATGTTTTGTAGATGATAAAAATGCGAATACAATGAATTTTTCAGCAAAGATAGGATAATTAAAAAAGAAGAAAATACGAAAAAGTTAGTCATTTTTTCAAAAATTTAAATCTTCGTCGTTTTTCAAGATATAGCGTTAAAACTTCGTAGGAAACAAACTCTTTGTACGTATATTTTCGATTTGTAGCGCGCGTCATATAAAACTGGTACAACTATAATAATAATCGAAAATAGTGTTTTTCCAGCTGTGTAAATGGATCTTCTGAAATGTGTCAATGCTAAACTAGTGGCTATGAGATAATTTCCAGCAGTGATGCCAGCTCAACAAAAATGTTATTAGATGTAATGATAAAATTAAATTTTGTACAGCAATAAAACAGGGTGGAAAAAAGAATTTATTATAACATTTATACAAAAAGAGTAGGTATTGTCTCTAAATTCGGTCCCGTCTTTGTTTCTTATATTGACGAATTCACTCGTCGATCAACTTCATTTTGTTTCTTTCCGTTCGCATCGATTGATACTAGAGATGAAATCGTGTTATATCAGTCATATCGTGTCCGGAAAAATAAAGCAAACCTGAAAAAAATTTCTCACGAGACCCTGGTATCAACATTTAATTACCAGTGGAGTTATATAGCTTTTGAGATAGAATTTGTAGTGAAAACTCTAATAAGTAAAATACCCACTTAATTTCCATTCTTCTCATTGAAGTACGTTAAACTCGCTTTACAAACCTCTATTGTTTTTTATTTCCATTTTCAAATTACATTTCAACAAAACGTAGTAATAAACAAAAAGTAAACGAGAGTTTGAAATGCATTTAGCTTGTCTGTACTTTTAAGGTAACCGACATAAAATATTTACGAACATTGTGTTCGTTTTGAAAACTAACAAACGTAAACAACCATTGGAGAGGGTAATAAACATTTGTATTATGTGTACACATTTTGAATACATTATAAACAACGCCAAGATGCTGAACATTGTTGTGCTAAATCTGTTACGGGGTAGATTTGATAATTAGTCCCAGTGTTTTCTCAAATAAAGTATTGTTAGTATCAGCAGTCACTAGTTTTGGATGAAACGTCTATTGTAATTTGTCGCAGGCGATGCATTTACATTCGATCAAAATGGTTCCGTGCCAATACATCAATATGAATGAAAAACGTTTGCAAATGATGTTATTGTATTGATGGGGCTTTAATAAAATGTATCTGGCGTGATTACAGTTGCTCTTTTACACTCGGAAACTATACAGTATTTATAATTTTTCTTTTTCAAATTAAAAACTAATGAAAGTACTAAAGGTGTACAGTACCAGATGTACTATAAAAGAAGTACTTTTATATTAATTATTTTGAGTAAAAATCTCTGTTAAAAACAGCAGTAAGTCACTGGCGATGGAAAATCACAAACTATATCACAATGTTACCGATCAGGCACTAAGCATAAGTACTTCTCTCTCATACTCTTCAAACAATGTTTTCCGTATTTCATGTACGAATTGTTTCATCAAATGCTTATGAAGTAACAAGAGGGACTGGAATTCCATCAAGACTTTTCCTATTTTTTTATTTATTCGGTAGGCGAAAAACAGTTGTGTTTCATCTAATAGTCTTAAACTGCAAAAGCTCATTTTCTGCCCTTGTCACACAATACACTATTACTTACTTTAACTGGTGGCTGTTATAGGAGACAGGTGGAAGTTGTGTCTATTCGAGGGATTTCCATACAAGTTTTTGAGCCCCTCTTTCTACACAATATACTATTTTTTATTTTGTCTATCCAAACATATTAATTTCTATTTCCACAAAAATGTGCATAGTCTGTCAAAAGAATATGCAACAATATAATTCTTATTTAAAATATAGCGGAGCGTCTTTGAATATATTTGAATACTTTTAAGGTTGCTGAATACAGTATACATAATTCAATCTCCTGCCTTCCCGGGTAAGGTACAAAATTTGCTAGGTCACATTTTTATTATCCCAGAGGATTTGAAAACAAGATTGTCATCGCTGAAAAGAATTTTTGTATGATATTTGAAATAAACTGTACATATTAATACAAGGTGGTCATTTTTGAAGAAAGTATATATATATAAAGTGGCTAGACACCCCTTGTGGGGTTGCGCCGCATAAATGCTTTCTGGGGTGGATTAATCCCCATCATTTCATTAATTTCTCGCTTATTTTTTTCCATAGTATCCCATACCTCGTTTTTCCTTTCATCTAACGATTCCTATCCTTCTCAAGTCCACCCCCACTTCCCTCAGCCACTTAGATGTGGGTCTTCCTTGCCTTCTCCCACCACCTGGTTCCCACTGTAACATTGAGCAAGCGATTGCGCGCTCTCCTTCTCTCTTGTAGATTATACCGACTCCGTTTTACTAGGAACTGTAATTCAATGTGCGTCGGTGACTATAGCCCGGGAAGTAGTTGTTTCATCTTAGTTGAACGGTCACTGTCTTAGAAAAATAATTTTCCAAACTTTGTAGGGTTATAATAATATAGGTACTTATTCTTCGTTAACTATAAGACTTTTTATGTTGCAAATGTGTTTTTTGGAAATTTCATGACACTATTTGAATGTGAAAGAATGATTTTATCGAAAAACTGACTGTGGCATCTATTTTCCCGTTTCAAAAAACCCCCATTTACAAATTTAAAGCCAATTCCATTTCGCAAAATTTTTTTTTCGTTGGAAATATTTAGCGATTTAAATTGCTCCCTGCTATCTCCCTTAATGCTTGGAAATATCGACTTGAAATTCATATCTGTATGTAAAAAGATCCACTGAATCCAGTGGAGGAGACTAGAACGTTCTATCTCTCCAATTAGTTCAGTTATGGATACATGAAGTTTCAGAAATTGGATTTTTGAAAATTTTCACAACTTGCAGATTTATTATTCATAAGACGGAAACCCTTCCAGTTATGCTTTTGAAAAATTTTTACCCATTCGACTATTCTTTTGCAAATACTCTCCTGAAATTTCACTCGAAAATTCATAGTTTTGTGGTATTTACAAGACTTTTTATGTTGAAAATGTGTTTTTTCGAAAATTTCATCACACTATTTGAATTCGAAAGAATGATTTTATCGAAAAACTGACTGTGGCATCTATTTTCCCGTATAAAAAAAACCCGTTTACAAATTTAAAGCCAATTTCATTTCGCAAAATTTTTTTTGGTAGGAAATTTTGAAGCAAGTGGAAACATTTCGCGATTTAAATTGCTCCCTGCTATATCCCTCAATGCTTGGAAATACGGACTTAAAATTCATATCTGTATGTAAAATGTTCCCTTGAATCCAGTGGAGGAGATTAGAACGTTTTATTTCTCTTTTAGTTGAGTTATGGATACTTGAAATTTCAGAAAGTGGATTTTCGAAAATTTTCACTACTTGCAGATTTATTATTCATAAGACGCAAAATTCATATCAGTATGTAAAATGATGGAGGAGACTAGAACGTCCTATCTCTCCAATAAGTCGTGTTATGGATACATACAATTTCAAAAGGTCGATTTTCGATATGTTCACTTTATCCACATTTATTATACATAAAACAAAAATCCTGTAACTTCATTTTTCAAGTATACTAATCTTTTGAGAATACTCTCCTGCAATTTCAGTTCAAAATTCATAATTTTTTTGGATTCACAAGACTTTTTATGTTGAAAATGCGTTTTTTTTTAAATTTCAACACCATTTGAAGGTGAACGAATCTTAAAACTGACTGTGCCAGTCGATTTCTCGTCCCAAGAAAAACCATTTCACAAAATAGATAACTGTTCATCTGGCCTTATAGACATATACGAAATCTTACAACTACCAACACTAAGCTTCACTACTGGTCATCTAGTCCAGAATTTTAAATCTCTTGATACAAGTAACTGCAGGGTAAAACGGAATAAACACAAATTCCATTTTTTTCTTCACCCGCCCTAAATGTGTAGCTCTAACAGTTATTTCGAGCCTTGATATAACTTCAGCGAAACCCACTCAACGTAGGTGATCAATTTACTACAAACCGTTTCCCATTACATAAATTGACTCTTTTCCTCTCTTCATCTTTCTTCGTTTGTTACGCTGAAATATGTAGTTTAATATTTTTGTGACTTTATCGCTATGCTTGCTAATCATTCTGAAGTTTATAAGGTCATTTAAAGACATTCAAAAGAAAAAGTTACTTGGTAATGTTGGTTTCTGGAAAAACCTTTATAAACATTAAACCGTCTTTATACGTTTACAGCGGTGAGAAAAATAAGAAGACATTTTTTATAACTACGTTCTTGAAAAAATAATTAAATCCGCGTGTAAAATTTGTTTTTAAAAGATAATATATTATGTTTGTAAAAAGTTCCCCCGAATCCAGTGAAGGAGACTAGAACGTTCTATCTATCCAATTATTTGAGTTATGAATACATAAAGTTTCAGAAAGTGGATTATGGACAAAAAATATTGTCAGTTTCATCACGTAAATTTAAGTAGATGATCATTCCAAAAATTATACCCAACTATCGTAAAAGATATATTGCCAGCTATCTAATCGTATATCCCCTTTAAGTTATGTTGCAGAGCTAAACTCTGAAAGGTATTTATATTATTTTCGTCTACTTACCAAATATGATTCTATATTGTATTTGTATTTTGACCCATCAGTCCATCCTTTCTTAACCGAGTTTCGTCCAAATAGATAATTGCTAATAAATATATGTATAAATACTTACAATTTCCACACAAAAACACACACACTTTCTTGATGTCAGACCACCGACTAAAGAGAACACCTGCACCATCTCTCAAAAATAGTTATAGTTCAGTCAAACCATTAAAGGCACTCACTCGCTGCCGCTCGTTCGTGCTTTAAACAGTTTCGTTTATTAATCGCCTTCATCAACAAACCAGTTTATTAAATAACTATTAACGTTTATTAGTTGAAATTATAACATTAAATGAATTTATCGTCAACTAAGTAAGCATTTTAAATAATTATAATATCGACTGGGCTATGACGGTATACTCTTAGTCTTAGAGTCAAACGAAAAGCCGGCAAGTTTAAGTTCGCACTATACCTTTTACGTCAACTATACATTTAACAAAAATAAATCATTATTTGATAAGAATTTCATGAATTCCAAACAATATTCACTCAGGTCTTCTTATCAATGATCGGTCTAGCTGTTTAGGAAGCACCACCTACCGGGACCAATTGAGAAACTTAACCATCCTAATGCCTTCCTCACAACGGGCAGTGCAATGCTGTGGTTCGTGTGGGACTTTCACCGCACTAAACCACCCTCCTCTATTACATGGGAGTGGTGTACGCTGGTAGGACATTCAATGTCATCTCATCAGCGTACCTCCCGTTTTGTGTATCTATTCACCTTATTTACCCTTGCCTATTCCTGTCTTCTTTTTCCTTCTTTTCCATGACCGTAACCATGTCGTATGCGGCCACTGCCTTCCATGTTGTTTGGCTCTCTAGCATGTAACCGATAATTCCTGTCACTGGAGGTATTACGCCGATACTTGCTTCTAGGCTGTTTCTCTCCATGTTCCATCTAGAGCATTCATAAAGGACATGGCCGGGATCATCCCTTACCCCACACTCTACACAGATGTCATCTGGCGTCTTTTGAATTTTATGCGTGAAGGAGCCGAACGACCCATCTCCCGTTTAGTGTGAACTACATTACAGCGCCACCTACCGAGACCAACTGTGAATTCAAACCATCCAGATACTTGTCCACACGAAAAAATGTCCTTGAAATCGGTCCAATGGCTTGAAAGGAGTTGCTTCACACACGTACAAAAGAATTATTGATTAGATTTTTAGTTTCAGATATTTATATCACACAGTAGACAATTTCTTGATTCCGTTCTGGTCAGCCTGTATAAAGAGTATTAATTTCATATGAGTGAAGGCATTCCAACAGCTGGATGTTCATTTTATGTAGCTGGGTATGGAAGATAAGAATTTATTACCTAAAAATGTTAAAGATGTTTGTAGCAGTAAAAAGTTGTTTCATTGTTTATTATGGACTTTAATCATGTTCTGTAACTATACATTGCCACTTTTTCTTGGCGTTTTCTCCGAAACTTTCAGTGTTTTATTCCTGGACCCATTTTTTTTTCGTTATATTTTGTGCTAAAGATGTTTGTGAAAACTAAAAATATATTTGTATATATGTCTTATTTCCAGTTATTATTAACAATGTTTTTATTGTTCCAGAGTTGGGAAGCACTGCCACCAGATACAGCGACTTTTACACCAGACATTACTCCCTTGATCCTCTCGGCACATAGGGATAACTACGAAATTATCAAAATTTTACTGGATAGAGGCGCAACATTACCTATGCCGCATGACGTAAGGTGAGATTTAAGTGTATCAAGCATAGCTGTCTGTATTATTCACTGACGCAAGTTTTAACTTGTTCAGAAACTTCATCCGAAACGCGCTGAAACATAAAACAATGTACTTTTGGTGGCATCTCCGTCTCGCTAACTTTTGTTTTGTACAGAGTGGTTGACGTCTATTTTATCCTCGAACATAGTTGTTCAATGTGTCAAGCTTTCGTAGGTACTTTTTCCTAATTGATATTGTCGACGTTAACAGTATCTTCATCATATTTTCACCTATTATCAACATCTTCGTTGCTCTCTTCATCTTCATGCTCCGCTATTCCATCAATCTCAAATTCTGCTTCTTCCTGTTCTTCGTGGTCATTATTTTCGTAATCACCTTCTTGTTTCCTGTATATTTCTGTTTTAAATACATGAGTTACTATCTCCAAATCCGAGCATCCACCTTCTTCAATTAATTTTTCCAATTTGTAGGTACTCCAGAAAGTATTTTTTTAATTCACTGCTGACGAAAAACCAGGACTCTTAAAGTTTTAATAAGATGAAAAAAAATAATACAGAATAATATGTTAATGTAAAAACGATTTATCATCTTAAAACCATATATGAAAATAGAAAAGTATTTACATTTTCCTCTTTATCGACATCCCGTCATGGAACGGTATTTTTAGAACTCATCTAATATTTCTTATCACGTCATCCCCCTATTTTTGCTCTTTTTCATTCACGTTGAACGAACATAGATATTTTTTCTTTCGGTTTTTTTTTTCATTAAAAAAATATCGATCATTATATTTAATGCGTTTTCAATACAAAGTTAATTACTTGGTGTTTACATAGTTTTCGCCACTTTGTTTACCTAAATTGACATAAATAATACCAAAAAACTTATGAACGTAGGTGTAGGAAACTTAAGGCAGCACATACACGTAAATGTATCTAAACAATTTGTTGCAATCTAACTCCCCAATACATTATCCTTCCAAATACTTTACTTGACTCAGTAAACTTGTCCTTTTTAAAAAAAATTCAAAGCTAGAATCGAGAGTTGAGTTATATATTTTTACATAATCTATTTTTTCTTCGTTTACCACTAAATAGAACTGAAAATCCATTCCAAACTTTTTATTTCTACCACAGCCCTCTCGATACTTCCTGACCTATCAATAACCAAACTACTCATACTTTTTTTTTTAAATTTCAGATGCGGTTGCGATGAATGTGTCACTTCCAGGTTGGAGGACTCTTTGCGACACTCGAGAAGCAGGATCAACGCCTACAGAGCTCTCGCTTCCCCATCCCTCATAGCTCTTTCATCGAAGGACCCCATTTTAACAGCCTTTGAACTTTCTTGGGAGTTGCGCAGGTGTGCTAAGAATTTATTTATTTTAATAACATTCAATATTATCGAAAAATGTTCGTATTTTTCTAACAAGAGTTATTAAATCCAGCAAGAAATATTATTTATAGGGCTAAAAAAAATTAATTAATTTGTTTTTCCGTCGGCCATTAATCAACGATTTTTCTATATTTATTTATATTGACAGTTACCTGTGGTGTAGGCAACCAATGATACATAACATCTTTAAAAAATGATTCCTAGCATAGAATACATCTAGTTTTTGACTTACCTATCGTTTTTATTTCATTATTCTACAAAATTATAATAATTATTAGTGTTAAGACATCTAAAAAAGAATTTGAGAAAAACGAAAACAGTGACATTTGAACCGGCGACCTTCTCTGTGACATTTCATTATTTAATTTTGACAAAAGCGAATACAACTTGTACAGTCGTCGGAACATTCAATATTATCTAAAAATGTTCGTATTTTTCTAACAATAACGGCTCAAAAAAAATGTAATTAGTGTAAACATCAGTTATTTCCAACAGTATCTTCTTTTGGCCAACGTATTGAATTTCCCAAGAATTAGTTTTTTTGTAGAAACGATGATTCAGCAGTTGGATCCTCAGACGTAATTAGGTTTTTATTGAACTCCGTCTAAATATGATCTCGAAATAACAACTTCGATCACAGGATGGAGGGTGTAGAACAATCAAATATTGGAAAAACAATAACGAGCTTATATTTCTAATTAACAGTACAGCTTCACGTATAGAATTCTTCAGGAAAACGAAAAGGGATCTTCAAAAAGTATATTAATTTACGAGGGTAGTTTGATAAATCAATTTCTTTTACAATATCCTTTGCAGTAACTGTAAATGCAAGAAGTAAGCGTGTAGTAAGGAATAAGAACCGTAGTAACATTGAAGGTCGTAGTTAGAAGGAAGCATTGAAGTAAAAACAGGAGTATATTCCTTAAACAGGATAATTGTACGTGAAGCGAAACTTCCTAACATTTCCATATTCACTGAAACATTCTATACAATCACCCCTTCCACTACCAACGCCCACTACCCTTTTGTCCGAGGTCCATTGCTGGTAGCAGATCTAGTACATCTGTACACCAGTCCTTCACGTCTTCAGAATATCTGTTCCAATCAAATATTTCTTGGACTCTTTGGATAGTTTTGTCATCACCTAGATGGTCTTGCTAATGGGCTGTCGTGTAAAGAGTGAGATAAATAATGAGACTACTCGATTTTTTGGTTTCTTCTGTCTCATCGTCGTTTTCCAGTACTTTTTCCATACGTCTTCCTTTAAACCACCAGACTCAATATGTCTGAGCGACTGAAAAAACTTTGGATGCCTCTTGCCAGGTAGGCTGGTGATGTTTCCTCTTACATTGACGGATTTTCTTTAAATTTTCGGTCACTTTCTTGTTCTTCTGCAATTCTAGTTATTGCCCTACCGTATTTCTTAAAACTATAACTTCTTTTAATTCTATTTTACTACAGTGTTGGCAGTCCGTTAGACATGGTGTTCTCGAAAGGGAATTCCCGTCTCGTTGTTTTATTCTGGGCTGTTTCCAATGTCGAAATCCTTTAACTGTAGTCGTTCAATCAGGATCTCAAACTGCATGGTTCAAATCAAAATCTTCCTTCTGTACAGGTGGAACGACTGCGGGCGACGTAATAGTGTCGCCCAGGCTTCGAGAGTATCCAATTACTCTCCTGTCTTCCTTAAATCTGCGAAAGCACCCCTAAAATTCCTAGTCTACTGGCGTCATCTGGACTTTTCATCTGGAATGGGGTAGCTCAGCCTCAGTGCAAATAATTTTTGAAGGTACAAAAAGCCACTTGTCTCTCTTCCTCGATTAGCTTCGTTGATGGTTTAACAATGTATGCAAACTTCCTAATGAGCCATTTGTAATAAGTGAAAAGGCTAAAGATGCTTATAATTGGTCGAGTCCAAAAAAATTACATCTAATCCACAACAAAGTTAACTATTTGATCCTCATAGTGGGTAGCAAAGGCATAGCAGTGAAATTGGCTGATTTGAAAAATGTCACTTTTAACGCTTTGATGAAGCTGAAGCCAAAAACATCGAATGCTGCAAGTGATCTTACTTATTTAAACACTTGCATGAAATCAAATAAATTGCCGGGTTAGCAAAAAAAAAGTTGTAAACTATTGTACAAAAAAGATATTTTACAACACTGAGAAGATGTATTTTTAATTTCATGGAGTCTTGACTAGTCTCTGTTGAAATCGATCCAAAACCATGTTAAAGGAGAAGTCGACTTTATCTAGAAACTCCCATCTCAGTATAACACTCGTGATCATTTTTGCTTTCGACTAAGCTTGAGTTGACAGGATCCTTTGTCTATACCCGCTGCAAGGAATCAGTCTTTGCTGGTAAAGAGCAAAAAATATGGTGGTAATTTATTAAACGTCAAGTCAGGGTCGATCTCTTAAAACAAAAAGATTATTAATGTTATAAATGTAACTAGTTAATAAATAGATTATGAAATGATATTAATAAAATCATTTCGATATTGATATATCATTATAACATCAATATGAGTAGATTCCAAACAGTGAATTCAACAAAAAGATTAAATAAATCATTTTTTCATGCCAATGAATGTATATATTAAAAAAGTTTTGATGATGTACACCAAAATTCCAATAAAATTTCGGATATGGAAGCTGAATGAACTTGTGTAATTCAAGGGAAATTCAAGATTTATTGTTTAGCTGTTGACGCTGTTTTTTGTTTCAGATTGAGTTTTATGGAACACGAATTCAAAAGTGAATACCAGGAATTACGGAAACAATGCCAGGATTTTGCTACGGCTTTGTTGGATCACACTAGGAGCTCATACGAATTGGAAGTACTTTTGAACCACGACCCCACCGGACCAGCTTTCGAACACGGGGATAGAATGCATTTAAACAGACTGAAATTAGCCATTAAATTGAGACAAAAAAAAGTAAGTTTATTATTTATATTTTACGATACTTTTTTTTAATTCTAATATATAAAATTCTCGTGTCACGGTGTTAGAAGTTGAACTCCTCCGAAACGGCTCGACCGATTTTCGTGAAATTTTGTGTGCATATCGGGTAAGTCTGAGAATCGGACAACATCTATTTTTCATCCCCCTAAATGTTAAGGGTGGTCCACCCCTAAATTATTATTTTAATTTTTTTGGACAAAATTTTTTGTTTTCATTTTTTTATTATACAGCATACAAAAATACATACAACCCTGAATTTTCACCCCTATACGATCAACCCCTATTTTTAAATTACGATTTTAATATTTTTTCTTTTCATCCACACATGAGCAATAGGGTTGCAACGCAGCTATCAAATATAATAATTAGTCCCGTTAGGTGGCGCTGCAATCGGATTCATACTGAACAACTTCTAAACGAATGGAACGAGTTTGATGAAATTTAATGTGTGTGTTTGAGTAAGTAACTAGATGGTTTATATTAACAATTAGTCCCGGTAGGTGGCGCTGCAATCGGGTTCATACTAAACAGCTCCCAAACGGATAGGCCGATTTTGATGGCATTTAGTATAGGAGTTTTTTTATACAGTCATTTAAAAAAATTGGTTTGTCCGACAAATTGTAAGAATATTCAGGAAAGTCGAATTTTCTAAAAATATATTCCCTCTATCAAAAAAATTAACAATACTATCTGATTTTGCCACCCAAAATAAGTAACAAAGTGATATTTTACATTCAAAATAAAAATATTCAAAATTTGTATGATATGATAAGACGACAGGACAACGTCTGTCGGGTCTGCTAGTTTATTTATAAAATACAGTATCTTCACGGATGGGATGCCTAAGAGAAGGACTACAAACTGAAACAGGCTTTGAAATAGTTATTTATACCTTAAGGCATGTAAGTAACATTTAGTAGTCGATAACGATTTTGCGCCCGAGCGATAGCGAGAGCTGGCATTAAAGTTGAAGACTTGAACGGCCACTGTTTTTGAAAAATATTATTTTTCAAAAAATTCATAGAGTGTTGAATTTTTTAATTATTTTTTCGACATCTGTTGATACATTCACTCTATTAAATACGACAATATTACAGGAAACTGTAATAAGATTTATTGTTTCGAGCCTACGTGGCTTGTTGTCAAAAATTTAAGGTTTTTGGTTTGCGATTGGAAGTGAAGAGGTCGCTACCGTCACAATCTTTACATTTCCGTTACTGGAAGACATGTATTGATTGTGATTGAAGTGTACTTTTTAGTCCGGGATTAGAGATTCTCGGACGGACACCACATACCTTGTACTGATGAGGCGCAAATACGCCAAAACCGGTCTACAAGTTGTGTTGTCCCTTCTAATTGCAAACCAGAAAGGTTGGTTTTAAAATATCTTGTAGATATACCAACTCCGTTTGACTTTGGGGTGTAATTCAATATCCGGCGGTGCATATTACACGGGAAGTAGTTGTTTAATTATTCTTTCGACATCTGTTGATACATTCACTCTATTAAATACGACAATATTACAGGAAACTGTAATAAGATTTACTAGTAAATGTACTTACATCCCTTGAAGTATATAAGATCTTTTCTCATCCCCGCTGAATTTATTTTTGGATACCTTTGGATAGCTTTGTACGGTTTCTATAGCGTCACAAGCATTGTTATTTTATCAATCACGTCAAGCTGACAGAATGGAGAAACCGAAAATATTCATTTGTATAACAGCCAAATGGATATGGAAGAATCAGCAAATATCGCTTGTCGGTCGCTGCTGTCAGAGAAATCAAGGAAGTCGTAGGTATTAAATGAAATATTGTAATATTTTCATTCAAAATTCTCAACAGCACGCTATTGAATTATACCGAGATGCAGTGGTGTAGTACACTAGCTAAATTGCTTCAAAAGATGTATATTTCCAAAATTATTACAAGCCTCCAATATACGTGAACATTTGTATAAAATCACGAGTAAAAAGGTAGATTTC
Source organism: Lochmaea capreae (assembly GCA_949126875.1). Lineage (NCBI taxonomy): Eukaryota > Metazoa > Arthropoda > Insecta > Coleoptera > Chrysomelidae > Lochmaea > Lochmaea capreae. Next base: position 5,211,572 of record OX421406.1, on the reverse strand, counting down.
TCCAAGCCAGCTGAATTTATAGTCAAAGAAACAAAGAGAGAGAAAAGGAAATTTTGTTTTATCCTTTAAAAAGTCTACAAACTTGCATACATTTATCTAAAATGTGATCTCCTGTACACATAAAACTATAATAGAATAATCTGCTGATGTTAATTTGGTGTCTTGGACAACTATGACATGTAAAAAGAACATAAAAATATTCTTATCGCAAACAACATTGGAAATAGAATAAAATAAAAACGTTGAACCATTATTAAAGATTAAATACAAAAGCGTTTTGCTTGCCATTGTTATAATAATTGTAGAGGATGTAAGCACGCTTCAGACAGCGATTATTCGTTAAAATCTGTATCAAGTTAACGTAGAAACTAAAATTATGATTTGCATTTCTCGGTATGTATATCTGCTTTACTAATCTTCAATAATCCTACTACTAAAGCCAACCACATCCGAGACCAAACAGATATCCACGCAGTAATTAACGTAAAATCGAACTTCAAAGGAATTTGTAACACTTCACACAATACGATTAGGCAAACTAAAACGGATTAATTCAGAGTGTTTCCGTGATGGGTGCAATTTTAAATTTTGGTACTAAGATTTTGAATATTACGTAATATTTTGCATAAAAAGCTAGAAAGTATTCTCCACTAAGAGAAATTAATTTTTGCACCGGGAGAGATTGGAAAAATGGTTTTCAGAATAAGGTTTAAAAGTGGCGTGTGTTCAGAAGCCAATAGATATTATTTCTAACCTTGTATATTGAACAATATCCCGAAAGGCACATATTTTACTTTGCAACGGTACCTTAAAGTTGCAAATCGCTGCTTGGAGTGCAAAACTATAGAGCTCTGCCAAGAGAACTTTATCTGGAATACTTTAATGATTCAGATATAAAGTCGCAATTTTCCCAATTTTATTAGCTAGTAACTGAATGTATAAACACTTAAGAACAAACTTTAGGACACACTGAATTCAATGTTCGATGTCTTCTTGGTATATACAATTGTGGAATTGAACCATTAAGATCTCAAATACTGCTGCTAGCATTGTTGGAGGGATATTTTTCATTACCTATCCAATTGGTATTTCACCACAATTCTTTCGATGCAAATATGAATCGTGCTTCATGAATTTTAAAAGGGGTTGATGTCAACAATTTCTTCTCAACATCATTTATGAAAATCAAGCAGGGACGAATTTGACTGTTCCAAATATTCACAATTATAATAAAGGATCAAAAAATCACATTAGTCAATCAAACAATTTCGTTTTTAATATTCACATTGCGAAATACAACTAAAATATATAATTTATATTAATTAATTAATTAATTTACTACTTTTTTATTATTTGTATAGGGCTGTAGAAAAAATATTGTATGCAACATATGCGTAAAGTGTATTTTTTCCACTCATGTCGTTTCCTTGCATGAAAAAGTCCCACTTTATGCACTTGTTACATAAATTATTAGTAACTCACACAAAAAGTTGAACATTCACAATAAATTCTAATATTAACCGCTTCGCAATGACTTTATACAAAGTTCATTTGGCTGGGCTTTGATAAAAATCGACTGAAAACCGCCCTTATCTTCCTATAAAAGGGTGCATTGTCCTAAAAGTGTGTCAGAAGCTATTTGACACAATAACCTGGTCTTTATTTCCTTCGTGAATGCCACTTTTCGAACGAAATACTTATTAAAGTGCAATTTCGATCGTTGAACTTATAAACCTACCTGAACTCTTTCCTCGTGCTACGAGGTATATCGCCCGAGGTTTAAAACTTGAAAAGTTTGTTTTAAACAAACCTAGTCGTTTAATAATTTTTAATATATATTTTTTTAAACAGTAATTCATATGTATATTCAAAAAATTCCATTTTTTGTTTCAGTTTGTCGCACACTCTAACGTCCAACAACTTCTGGCTTCCCTGTGGTATGAAGGATTGCCTGGATTTCGACGCAAAAATATGGTGTTGCAAGCATTAGAGATCGTCCGGATAGGAATTCTCTTTCCGTTTTTCTCGATCGCTTACATAGCTGCTCCGCATTCCATTATTGGCCAAACGATGCGAAAACCTTTCATTAAATTCATATGCCATTCCGCTTCCTACTTCCTATTTCTCTGTAAGTATTAACATTCTCAAAATTAGAAGTAATATCAAGGTTCATATACATTTTATATCATTTTTAACAGTTTTATCCTGTAAATGCTGTTCTTATACATATATTTTGACTTAATATATCACAAACCCATTGATCTAACTTTTTATAGCTATACATTCAATCCTTTCAAAGATTATAGAGATCCAGAATTAACTGTTTCACGAAATGAATTAAATCTGGTGCAGATAGTAATAGCTTGCACAAAATAACTACATATATTTTGCGTTTTTTCAAAGTCTAGCAATACTGCTATATAAGGAGATCGAACTCCATGTATTTCAATATTTGTTGATGGTAGAGGGCGCCAGTGCCAATAGCATACTAAAAACATCTAACTGCGGAACAATAACAGCAAATCATGAGCTTTGCATACACTTTCAGTTCATGGTATTTTATTGGTTGCTAGCTCATTTGACAGTATGTTAGGTAAGTGAGGTTAGGGAACAGAAATGAAAAATTTTATGGGTAAGAAATTCGTTTTCGTCCTCGTCTTTGAAAGATCTTAAATTGTGATCGTTTGTTAGTAAAATATGATATATCTTGCCAAAAACATTTCTCTTCGGCATGGAATTTTAGAAGACTTTGAAGCATGGAGACTAGATATAAGGAGCACAAACTCTGTATATAAAAAGTGTCCGTCGAAATTAGGAAGATTGTGGTGGCGCTGGGGAGGCTAGCGATTAAAATCATGTTTTACGTGCTAAATTTTAGGTTATGTAAATGGAGGGTTTGTTTATTTTCATTGGGTTACCTTTTATGCTTGGTTTTAGCAAATTTCAAGGAAAAAATAAGTATTTCGCGTAGCTGGCGCTATGTTTGGTTAAAGGTAAGTTTCTTCAATATCATTATATAGGCAATTGTGTTGCAAAATAGTAATGAAAACAATAAAAAATATTCCACACATTTGTCATAATTGCACAAATAATATGTACCCATCCATAAATGATTATTTTTGTTACAGATAATGCCTCAAAATTGATCAGTATAAATTAAATCCACAGAGAATTCCGAAGGGGTTAATGTGTCACTGTGCAGTTACAAGTAAAAGTATTAATTGAAAGTGAATCCAACACTATTTTCATTTTTTGTTAGGTTAACTTGTTCAGCAAACTTCACTCTGTAATTTTAATCGCTAGCTACTCCCGCGCCATCTACTATTTGTACCTTACCGCTGGACACTTTTTCGAGATTTTTCTTATACAAGTTTGTGCTCCTTATATCTAGTCTCCATGCTTTGAAGGTTCGGCACAGTTATAATTAGTATAACAAGTCATGTTCTCAACTTATTATTAATTTTATTTCTTGATTCTATCTAAATACCAACTGAATTCATATTTTTCTGTATAAAAAGCATACCTATTAGTAGTTATTTTAAATTAATTTCACGGTTTAATACTTATATCAACTATAACCTCATTTAAAAACCAGGAGGAGTTATTTGAATTTAAGTTGGCAATTCTGTAGACCTCTCAGTGGTCAGATTCCGCCCAGTTTCACACAACACTTCGTAGCATTGACATCAGCTAATAATTTATTAATTTCCATTTTTGACAATTCTGACAGATTAATATGCTTATTTTTGTCATTGCATCCGCTGTTGTTATTTTATTATTTTCACTTAGTATCCTTCTACTTCGAGTACAGCTCTTCGCTTATTAGGCCGGCAAAACAATGTAAACGCTGACATAGGTTATTTAGGACTCTCAGAAAAACAATGTACAATAAATGTGTGTAAAGAAATATAATATATTGGATGAAAAACCAAAAATATTCATGTTAAATCCAAAATGTCTCAAACAGTTGGTGGCGTGGCTGATTTCTTCGTCCATCAAGGCATATTTAATAGATTTGGAACACATCTGTTGACTACTTTCTCGGAACACACCCTTTAGTAACTAATCTGGTAACTTTCAGTGGTGTGAGTAAGGCTTTTCAAATTACTCCTCCTGTGGTGGGATCACTACAAATAGAATTCTATTTTAGTGACGTCACGTTATCTAGCAAAAACGTTCCACATCGTTCGAGAGTAATAAATTGGTATCATGACACAGAATCTGAAGGGTCTCCTTCCACCTTCTTAGAATCTCTCTTTTGGTGACGTCACTAGAATAGAATTCTATTTGTCGTGATCCCTACACTGGTTTTTAAATGAGCTTGTATCATATTATGGTTTTACATTTTTTCTTCTAGTTTTTTTGAATTGTACTTGTATATACCAGAATGGTGTCATCAGCAAAAGAAAAGTATTTTGTGTGCAATTTTGCTTTTTCTAGACTTCTCACGAGTAATGTATATAATTTGAATCCTACCATAATAAATATTCTTTCCTACTTTATTTATATTTGAATATTTTTAATCACTTTTGGTAACTGCAAACATTATGGTTTTCTTAAATTCAATTCACGTCTTCGTTTTACATCAGATGAACTACCAACTACTATTGTATTGCAATAATTTCTAACAACGCACACCCTGCTCCTTTTTAATTTATACCAATTTTAATCTTTCTAGTTCCTACTTTGAGTTATTATTATTAAGTCATAAGTAATGTTTACAATTTGACTACTGTCATTTATAAAAACTAAGGTTACTTATTTTGGATCGTATCGTATTTGCAATGCGAGACGCTGCGGTGAAAAAACAAACTGCTTAGACAGACAATTTTGAGGACAGGTTTTGCCAATTTTTCCGTATGTGTTAGTTCTCCTTATGTAGTCTCCATGGTGAGAACTTTCGTAATATTTTTTCTTTTTCAAATATATAAATTGGCCTGGACTAAATAAATAATAAAACCCAGGCTTCCTAAAATATGATACGGAATCCTGTAAGAGCCCCGACTCTTAAATTTTGCTTCCAGTGTTTTCAATTTTACGCGAATGAAGGAATAATTCCTGTTTTATCTTGCTTAGAGGATTGTTTTTGTCAATATTAAAGTCGTATTTTACATAATACCGTGCCAGCACAGTGGTATTAAATGAAATATCCTCCATCTACTACAGCTGATAAATCAAGTGTATGTGTTGTGAAAAGTAATTCTAACAGGTTTATCTCCATGTTTGTAGTTGTGTTTTTCTGAAGATTGAACTAATGGTTCTTTATAACCATAAAAAGTCGATTGAAGCTGCTTTATGAAGTCTTTGAAAGTACTGAAAACGTTTTTTATTTTAAAATTTTCAAAAACTATCGCAATTTTATATTCATTGGCAAAATATGATAGCTGCGCAAGCTGCTGAGTAAGTGAAATCATGAAAATATCCTTGGAATATCCATACACAATATATTTTTCATCATAAGTCTAAATTCTTCTCACAAACAGTCGCTAATGTGGGCTTCCTGCCGCCCTAGGCCCGGTTTAACAAGCCGCCCTTTTAATGGAAGCATCTTACTAGCAGTATCGAAACGATCTAAAAATTACATTCCAAACAATTACTAGAATTGCTGTTTCTAAACGCTGTAAACTGCATATATCAGATATCTTGTGAATGTGACAAATTCTATTTAGGTGAAACATCTAGACCATTGAAAGTCCGAATAAATGAACATAAAAAGTATATCAAAGATAGGGAGTTCTTTAAGTCAGGTATTTGCAAACATGCTTGGGAGAGGGGCATAAAATAATATTGAAAGAGCCCAATAATAAAAGACGAAAAATCAAAGAAATTGCTTTAATACAACTGAATGCAGATAAATGTGTAGCTAGTATTTCAGCCGAATGTAGTCAAATTTGGTTATCAGGATAGCATCATAAGTTTTTATCCAGGTTTTCTTATGATTTATCTTTGGAATAGTTGTTAATCGATACACACTTCAATACACAAAATCACCAAACAGAGTTATACATATTTTGAAAACAAAAATAATCATACACAAAAAAAGTAACAACAAACGCGTTTTATTAACAAAATTTCCAAAATAAGCGAAAAAAAGCGCTATCCCAATAAAAACCGTTCCTGGAACGTACACTTCACTGGATTCCATTTCTAGTGGACTACATTTCATTAGAATGTCATAAGATAAAATGTTTTATTTCACATTTTACCAGAGGTGTGATCTACTATGAATGGACCTTAATAAGATTTGACAACAAAGTTTTGTAGTCTTAAACTTCAAAATATTATTGATTATCTTCTGTAAGTTCCTTGTGGCATTACGTATTCTTTTTTCTTATTTTTTTTTGGGAATCAAACGTTGTCGAAATAAAAAATAAAAAAACATTATTGTGGTTTGATTCCCAAAAAAAAATAAGAAAAAAGAATATTATTGATTGTCTAGTTGTCAAATTTTTTTCGTTGTGTCAGATAGAGACCAAAAATTATTCATTCATTCATTACTAGTTAATCTTGACAACGTCGAAATAAAAAACATTATTGTGGTTTGATTCCCAAAAAAAATAAGACAAAAAAGAAGAAGTAATGCCACAAGGAACTTACAGAAGATATAAAATGCACTTTCAACCATTAAACAGCATACAAATTTCACTGTTGGAAAAAATGTAATCATTACCATCTACAATATAATGTTTTTTTTGCAGTTCTGTTAATTTTGGCTTCTCAACGACAGTTCCTCCAGTCTTTTTTCGGAATGGGTATTCCGGAAGAAGAATTTACACAACGTGGTGCTGAACCATCTGTAGTAGAATGGATTATTCTCTCCTACGTCAGTGGTAAGTAACTTCCACTCTCTGTTAACATAGCGTACCTATCTATAAATTGTATTGTATATATGTATGTATATTGGGGTGACATTCACTAAGACCTAAAAGATCTATTGTGCCCCCCAAAAAAAAAGGTATTACAGACTTTTTAAGTTTTATCTCCTATAGAGGTTTTAACTGTTTTTGTCAAAGTCAACCAGTAATATCTCCTGTATGTTCCTATTGGTATATTTATTATCCATCTTCTTCTTCTTAAAATTCAATTAAAAATTTTGTCAAAGTTTTGTTTAAATATGGCTACAATCTTATTAGAAACGAGAAAGACGATGTTTGCCAACCCTGAAAATGTAAACAATTCCGAGGTTCTGGAGCTGTAAATTCCTTGTAAATACTTGTTAGAGAATATGTCATTATTTGTATAAACGAAAAGAAGACTGTATTTCAAATTGCATTAAACAACGGTTGATTTTGTTGATAAACTGAAAATGTAATTAATGGCGTGTCTAACTAAAGTTTGCAGCCGAGCGTTTTAACCAATAGCGGAAAATATTCATTAAAAGCGAAGTCTGGTAATTGTCTGAATACAATATTTATGTAAATTTTTCATACTGACAATTTCATTAAACTAAACCAAAAATACGAGGTTTGTCTTTAAATGGTCGTACGTACGTTTGCACTTAAACTCGTTTATAATTTTGAGTTGGCGTGCATCATCGATTCTATGGAGCATGGAGATTATATATGGAGATCGAACTCCATGTATTTCAATTTTTGGTAATGGTAGAGGGCGACAGAGTCAATACCATACCAAAAATTTCTGACTGCAGAACAATCATGAGCCTTGCATACACTTTCAGTTCATGTTATTTTATTGGTTGCTAGATCATTTGACAGTATGTTAGGTAAGTGAGGTTAGGGAACAGAAATGAAAAATTTTATGAGTAAGAAATCCGTTTTTGTCCCCGTTTTAAAAAATATCGAAAACTGTGATCGTTTGGTGGTAAAATAATTAGTTCCATTCTGTGCTGCTGAATGTCGTATCTTCTCTTCTGTATGGAATTGTTTAAGACATTTAAAGGCACAGCACAGTTATAATGAGTATAATAAGTGTTTAAAAGAAAAATTTGGAGAATTAAAAAGACACCCTTTGTGCAAGTAAGTGTATTCTAAAGCCGATTATAAAATAAATTCCATGACAGAAATATGCAATGTTTAACAATACACACCTTGCCCATTTTTAATTTTAACAATTTTGATTCGTACTTTTAGTTTTTATCATTCACTAACACTAAGTAATGTCAGGCATTGTTTACAATTTGGCTACTGTCATTTATAAAAACTAAGGTTACTTATTTAGATGGTATCGTATTTGCAATACGCGACCCCGCGGTAAAAAAACAAACTGCTTAGATAGACGATTTTGAGGACAGGGTTTGTCGATTTTTCCGTATACGTTAGTTCTCCGTCTCCTTGCTATGGAGGTTAACACAGTTTAAACTTAAACTCCAAATATTAAAGGCTCAACTTTAAACTGTTCTGTCACTTATATAACTTATGTCAATGTCTCATGAAAGGTTGAATAGATAAGATTGGGTGATTCTCACCAACAAATGTTTTTTACAGAAAAAAGTAAAAACATCTTTTGAAGAAATTCAATTCCTTCTCTACCTAGGTATTTTTTGTTGCAGGATTAATATGGAGTGAGATAAAACAACTTTGGGACGTTGGTCTGGAGGAGTACGTCAGAGATATGTGGAATGTTATAGACTTTATAACCAATTCCTTGTATGTTGCTACTGTTGCCTTAAGAATAGTTTCTATATATCAAGTAAGTGAGCAGCCTGATCTATTTTATTTCTAATGGGTTTCGAATCTTTTTAATAGCCGGAAGAATTGAACATTCTTGGGCGATTTTTTATGACGAAATTGGGTCATCGGAATAAAAGCAAAAGAACACGATTTGTGAGAAGAAGCTATTTTCGATGTTTCGTATGTCCGAGTGCAAAGGTTAGAATTACTCGTGTCTGTCACAGAGAAATCGCTTCCAATCTACTGAACCGATCAAGTAGAAATTTGGTACACTTGTAGATAACGGAACTCACTTTTATCCACGCTAGCTCAACTTGTACTTGCCCTACTTTTTTTTCTCTCTATTTCCAAAATATAAATTGTGATTATTTCAAAAGTTTGAAATCCCACTTCTGAAATGAAAATATCAATGTTTCGGTGTATCGATACCATGTGACCTGTCACGTGTTATATAAGTTTTATTATGAATACTTCTAGGGGAATTTTAATAAAATTTAAATAATTTGAAAGGCTGAGCACGTTTTATTCGCAATAGAACGACAGATGTGCATCAGGCATTCGATACACACATGAACCGGTGCTTTTGTTTGGTGAGCGATACGTTTTATGACTGTCTGTAATCCAAAAGGAATTATACGACGTGAAGGAATATCAACTATTGCTATGAAAATTATAATAAGTCTATCAATAGAAAAATTATGTGCTGTCAATGTCAATCAATCGACATCATTGGCCGATATATAGAAAATTTTACAAATAAATTGATCTCTTATAAAAATTCTATCGTCTAGTACGCATGATAAAGAGATTTCCACCAATACATAGATCCCTTTAACGGCCCCGGCTCGACCTTGGGCCTCACAAAACAAACAATCCGTAAGGAGACGAGGAATTGGTTGAGAAACCATCACCTTGCTCCCTGGAGGGCTCTACAGGGTCTCAGGCAGTCCAAGCTCTTATTGAGGGGATGGACCTGCTAGAGCTGCTCTAGAACTACCAAGGAGTAGGTTAAAAAAGATAGCAGGACTCCTAACAGGGCACTGCTGTCTGAGGAAACACCTCTGTAACCTAGGTTTAGAGGAAAGCCCCTATGCAGGGGTTGCGGCATGGCTGACGAAACGTCGGAACATGTTCTCCTCATATGTCCACATTGGGCGAATCTCCGGAGTCCCTGTTATGACCTCTGGGGACATAAGCAGGCATCCACTGAAAAGGATTGAGTCCTTCATCGAGGGACTCGGCTTCATGGGTGCATAAGTAGCAGGAATGGAACAATGAGCCCGCCAGAGGCCTAAGTGTAGGAACCTTGGCTTGAGTTTGTCTTGGCTAAGGTTCGCCTGACTAAATTAGTAGTAGTTACTAGTAGTAGATCCCTTACGAAAATTTTATCGCACGCCGATGATGAAAGGAAATTTCTATAAACCAATACACTTTTATGGTACGTTTTAGGTAGATGGATTTGTTAACTGATGAACGAATCCTTTTTGAAAATTTCATCGTACGCTCATGCTAATTAGATATTTTTGACAAATAAATTAACTTACATGAAGCATTTTATTATGCATCCATGATAAAGAAATTTTGACAAATAAAATTATCCCTTTTAAAGGTTTTTTCATACACCTGTGATAAAAGGAAATGTTTACAAATGAATAGGTACATCTTTTACAGCTCACACAGTAGATGGAATTTTTGCTAGTAAATGAATTCTTTTAGTACACCCATGATAAATGGGTGAAAGTTTTTACGAATATACTGATTCCTTATAAAAATTTTATCATACCCTTGTAGATGATTGACATTTTTACTAATAAATTAATTTTCTTAACAAAGGAGGAGGCAGCCGGCTTATGGAGAAATGGGCTTCGGTGAAATTTCATGAATTGTTCGTATATTGTAGTTGACGACTTTCTGAACAATAGTGTCCATGGGCCCAACTCAAATATCAGTCCCTTATGAGAGAAAGTTTCATTTGCTACAGGGATACTCAAAAATTAGAAAAACGGAACGTTGACTTGAAATATAATTCAATTTTCAGGAATTTCAATATCTGGCTGGATTTGCTTCTGGTTGGTTTATAATAATGAGATATGCAAAAATTTTTTACAGTGCCAGTCAGAAAGTTGAATCGCCCTGTATCCTACATTTGATGAAATTTTATATACTTTGTATTGCATGCTAGTAGGTGACATTAAGTCATTTTGAAATATATATAATTTATATATAATATACAGGGCTATTCAAAAGATATATATGGATGAATATCCGATAATAGATTTTTTTTTGGAAATCTCCCTGTAATTAAATATTTCCTCGGTGAATTTCTGTGATACTTTCATACTACCTTTACTTTGAGTTTGTTAGTCGGATGTAAAAGTTTTGTCAACTTGCTATGATCAGTTTTTTTATCCCGACAATATGATGATATGATATCGAAGATCAACTTTTGGAACTTTACTATTATTGTACTTGTAAGTCGGGAGCTAGAGCTTTAGGTACATGTGTTCATGTGGTCAGTGTTTTATGGTTTTTTGGTTATGCCAGATACGAACAGAATGTGAAATACCCATCTACTCATCTCCTAAATGAAATAACTGATGCAGCTGAAAGGATAGCACCAGAAAACATAGATCATGGTCCAGATTTTGTAGAACGTTGAATTCCTTCAGTAATTTCAGTTAGTTTCGACATGTTTATGTTAATTGTTTTTTCTGATATCAAGATCAGCTTATATTTATTTTGTTTGTTTTTGTGTATATATTATGTCGATCATAATATATACATATATGAAGAAAATTATGATAGGCTTGTCATCATATTGTCGGGATAAAAAAACTGATCATAGCAAGTTGACAAAACTTTTACATCCGACCAACAAACTCAAAGCAAAGGTAGTATGAAAGTATCACAGAAATTCACCGAGGAAATATTTAATTACAGGGAGATTTCCAAAAAAAAATCGATTCTCGGATATTCTTCTATACATATCTTTTGAATAGCCCTGTATATTATATATAAATTATATATATTTCAAAATTATTTAATGTCACCTACTAACATGCAATACAAAGTATATAAAATTTTATCAAATGTAGGATACAGGGAGATTCAACTTTCTGAATCGCCCTTTAAAAAATTTTTGCATATCTCATTATTATAAACCAACCAGAAGCAAATCCAGCCAGATATTGAAATTCCTGAAAACTGGATTATATTTCAAGTCAACGTTCCGTTATTCTAATTTTTGAGTATCCCTGTAGAAAATGAAACTTTCTCCCATAGGGGACTGATATTTAGTGTAATTAGGACACTATCACAGGAAAAAATTCTTGATACATTAAAGGAAATAACAAATACATGCTTTTGAAAAATGGCTATTTTCCAACTTCAACACCCTGTAACTCTGAAACTAGTCATAGGATTGAGCTGGGCCCTTGGACACTATTGTTCAGAAAGTCGTCAACTACAATATACTAACAATTCTTGAATTTTCACCGAAGCCCATTTCTCCATAAGCCGGCTGCCTCCTCCTTTCATCGTACTCCAGTTAGTTCAAATACTCCCATCTGGAGATATTCTATTGCCATCTTGGTCACTGAAAATTCAGGCTTCTAGCTTTATCAACAACGTAGTTACCGGAGATTCGAAAATGTTCTGGCCGGCCTTAGTTTGTTTTTGCTCAAACGTAATGTCTAGCTTGAAATTTACCGACCAAGTTTACCGTTATAACTTTACCACGTAATTGGATAGCAATTTCACTAGATTCCCAATCCAATTTACGATTTCCTGAGGAGGTATAACAATCATCCAATACAAACACCGACTTTACAGGGAGATTATTTAATGTAATTTATGAAATATATATTTAGTTTTATGTTCTTTTTATACTGATACACATATTTTTATTACAAAATTAGCATTTTCAAGACATAAAAAATGTTGTTGATAGAGTACTTGAGTTTTCACCAGTAGGTACAGAATAATATTTAGGATAACTTTATAACCAATACATCCGAAACTACCATAAGACTCCCATGATAATTATTTACTTTACTACTGGTTGGGGAACTAGAAAAATCGCCCGGAGGTTTCCAGTGTTCTCTTGGGAAGTGTGGAAAGCCCAGAAACTCTCGAATATATTTGGGAACTATTCTCAACTTTTCTAAAGAGGTTGTATACAAAGTGGAATGAAAAGCAGAAACCGCAGAATTATGAAGATTTTTTTAAGAACACATCCACAAACTTTGTCAAAAGCTTGTGCCATTTCTATAAATTTCGTAAATCAAACTTTTTATCTTTTAATTAATTTTTCACAATATTAGTCATTCTATGTACCTGATTTATTGCAAAGTGACTTTCTCTAAATCCGAATTGGAGTTTTCATTCTTCTATTATCAGTTTTAATCTTACCTTCTACAAATGTACGAAGAAGAAGGTTATTGCTTTATTCTGCTTTGTATCACTGAAAAAGTTCATTATTTTAAAAGGCCAACCATTTATGTGGCTGTACTGAAATGTGCCGGCATAGGCTGTTACTAAGCGAGAAGTGTGTAAGATGGAATAAAAGGATGACTGTAATTTAAAGGTGTGAGAACAGTGAGGATGATTAGTACCCCAAGGCTGGAATAGTTAGAGCAGACATTAGGACGTAAATAATCCTTTGAAATTACATCGGAGTTCTACCGGTAAACTTAAATATATCAGTACGTACGGACGCACCGGAATTCGGTCCCGCTACCTGCGGAAGGGACTACCTGTAACGGATTAAATTCGAAGTGTGGTCACACCAGCGAAAATGCGATTTCGGAATTGGGTCCCATGTACCTACTATTTGTTTAATTTGACTTTTATTTTCCTTCACATTTTTTTGGGCTTAGGACCAACAGTACACACTTATTGTTGTTGTACTGGCATGTTTAAAAATTTACGCTAAATGCGTATCGTCAAAAATAAAAACAGTACGTGAAATAATAACCCAACCAAACCTACCCCTACCAAACCACCTTCGTATTTTTAGTCAATTTTTTTGTAGAATGAATTATAATAATTTTCAATAATAACCCAACCAAACCTACCCCTACCAAACCACCTTCGTATTTCTAGTCAATTTTTGAAGAATAAATTATAATAATTTTCAATAATAACCCAACCACACCTACCCCTACCAAACCACCTTCGTATTTTTGAGATAATGATTTTTGAAAACAAAATTTAAACCCATCTATTATTAATAAACGCTTACCCTTTTCACTCGTCATAGAGGTGAAATTAATATTTTCCATGTCAAACAAACAAACAAAATCACAATAACGGACACAAATAAACACGTCTTACACTCTGCACTTCAGAAGAACAATTGCTAAAAATAATCTTTTAATACCCACATGAAATCTACCTGCTTCGACAGCGGACCGAATTACGAAATCACCCTTTCGGATTTGGACAAGGTCCCTGTGAGCAGGTAGCCCTTTTGCTAGGTACCCGGACCGAATTCCGAAACAACGGTACGTACTGTTAGGTGAGTGAGACGCGACTACATTTACGCCTTTATTTATATATCTTGACAAACAGGAAAAATGGAATGCGAAAAAAACTTGTAATTGGGTAAAACACGCCTTAACGTTTTTTTTGCAATACGGTTTTCCGATATTCCAGGTCCAGCTGAAGCCGGAAGCATCGAAATTAAGGAGAGAAGATTGGGACGCCTGGGATCCCATGCTTATATCTGAAGGATTGTTTTCAGCCGCAAATATATTCAGGTAATTGATTGCGTAACAGTTGTATAGTTTCCTATCTTTTTCAAAAGCGAATTTTGTACTTTTTATATTCTGATTTAAAATATCCTGCTTTAATGAACTAGATAGCGAGTGTGTATTTAATATAATGAAAAGCCACCACCTGCCCATCAAATTACTTATTCCTCTCTACAGCAGTTAACCCTATTCGCCAAATATGAAGGATATTAAGCTGAACAGGATAATTTGCATAAAGTGTATCGACATCCTAATGGTTATTATGAATACTACTTAGTATAATTTGAATTAAAAGCTTGATTTATTACCATAAATCGAGGAAAAAAATTCACCGTAAGTATGTCTTACTGAAAGTTTTATTTAATAATTCCTTGAACATGATTTTAATTTTAATTTAGTCATAAAGAGACATTTTTTCAAAAGCTGAACCGTTATTTTTAAATCAGAAAACAAATAAAGTTGTAATAGTATATTATACCATCAGCATTTAATGATGGCTATTAAAACAAGAGTATAAAAATTACGGGTGTCGTTGCATACACAATTTTTTCGACTCGTACTTTAATTTTATTATTCGACTTAAAATAACTGATATTTCATAGTATTATTGGTAATAATTCTTTAAGCCTGTGTTCATTTCAGTACGGTATTTAGAAAATGAGAAATATCCTCTGGTTTTCTTAAACCTTAGAAACGAGCTCGTTGGAAATTTTACGACTGAAGACGTTAGAAATACCATCTAAGAATTTATTGCGGCCGTCCGCTTGGAAGTAAGAAGCAGAATCTCTATATCATTCGTTTGTCAGGTTTGTTCCTTCAAGGATAATGAATTTATGTACTTTGTAACGTAATTTTTTTGCTGAAGATTTAGGTAGTAAATTTGGAAATTTAACATTCTTACACCTTTGAAAATGTTGGTATAAAAACATTTCGTTTAATGTTGTAGAACTGCTTTGGAAAAACTTCTGAAAATCATCTCAATTTTAAGTATTTACTTATAAACTTAACTAGATAGTTCAAACTTCACTCAAACAAATTTTTTAACTTGGATATTCTAAAATTAATCAGTTATAATATCACAAATATCGAAAAATAACCACGTCGACGAGCGTATAATCGGTTAACTATGCCTCGTAACTTTGATCAATTCCTAATTTCTATTGGATAATTTTATCATGAAATATATAATCACAGAAATTTTATTTTTCAGGCATTCCATTGGTGCGTGTTTATTTTAAATCGCAATAAATTTTCCACCTAACCGTCTACGAAAAATAAGACATATTTAAACCACTTAACCCCAACTGTGCTTTTTCTCCACAATTTTCTTAATTCCTGGCCCAAGCACTCTGTCTGCTCATCGCCGGTTCATCATCAATCAAATCTCTCTTTTGTTATGAAGCGTGCACTGACAGATTGGGTACTTTGTTTCCCAGAAATATAGGAATGAGTCTCTGTCCCGTCTGAATTCGAGATTTATCCCTTAATGTTTAAGATCTAGACGTTCATATGCGTTACAGTTTTTCTTAACCTGCTTCATTTTATAGTAAATTTTATGGAAAATACGATGAATCTTTGCATTAGGTACGAAAATAAGAATAATAATTTTCAATAATTGATTCGATAACTTCAATATAGAGAAAAATGTAAGTAGTGTGTTTATTTTGTCGAGTAGTATATATTCACTTCTGTCCCCTTTTATGATACGCTAGTGTTTGGATTGTGGATGCATTTCCACTCGAACGAATATGTCGTCGAATCAGTTCCTTTAATAAATGGATGGATTTATCGGTTGAATAAAATACAACGAACATGATCGTATTAATTTTGAGTACTTTCTATCATTTCTACCAAAAATTTACTGAATTTGGTAGCTACTGATAATTTTAATTGAATATCAATAGGTTTCGTTATATTGGTGATTGCAGTTTGATCAATTCGAAATAGAATTAATGATAAAAAAATTTCTCAATTTGGAAACGAAAAATAAACATTGCAAAGGAAATTGATTAATTTGGAAACTTGTTTTAAATAAATTTCAATCTAATCTTATAAATGAAACTAACTGTTCTGAATGAATTCCACTATTTAATGGAAAAATATAATAGGCCTGGAGCTGGTAACAAAAGTAATGATAATACCACTTCTGAAACCCATTTGGGGGGGTCCCTTTTGTCGAGTCTACCCCGAATATTCAATATCCTAATTTGGAACTGACGCGTTAACCCCCTGCGCATCCCCTGAACATGTCAAAATTTAGCCTTGTAGATTAATGATAAGACCACCCTTGATTTTAATTTTAATGAGATTATGTATGATAACCCCTATAAGGACGCTATTGTCCGACAAAAAAAGTGACGCGTTCGCCCAGTCCGACAACCGGAACATGTCGAAATTTAGCCTTATAGGGTAATGATTGGACCACTCACCATTTTTTGTACAGAGCTTAAGAGTTGTATGTGAAACACCGTGGTACACTTGTCCGACAAAAAAGTGACGCGTTTGCCCAGTCCGACAACCGGAACATGTCAGAATTTAGGGGGTTAATGATTGGAACTTGTCGGACATTTGCACCACGTGATTCAATTGTGATTTTTGTATTCATTTGTAACTGTGTCCGGCAGAAATGTGGTCGGTCCGACAAAAAAAATTGAAAAAGGATATTTCAGGGAATTTTTTTTTATAAATATGTATAAATAAATTCTAATACAACTCTAAATTCTAACAACCCGTACGTAAAGTAATAACTTTACGCACGCTGAACAGTGCACAACGTATTACTTACTAGGGTGTAATAGTTATTTATGCAACAAGTGTATAAAGTGGTGCTTTTTTTCACAATTCCATGAGTGACTAAATGGGATGAAAATGGCGACGCGTCGCGTGTTGTGTTTGTCCAAGTAGATATCTTAAGCTCTGTACAAAAAATGATGAATGGTCCAATCATTACCCTATAAGGCTAAATTTTGACATGTTACGGTTGTCGGACTGGGCGAACGCGTCACTTTTTTTGTCGGACAATAGCGTGCGTATAGGGGTTGTCATACATAATCTTCTCATTAAAATCAAAATCATTAATCTATAAGGCTAAATTTTGACATGTTCAGGGGATGCGCAGGGGTTAACGGGTCAGTTCCAAATTGGGGTATTGAATATTCGTGGTAGACTCGACAAAAGGAACTCCCTCAAATAGGTTTTAGAAGTGGTATTATCATCACTTTGCTTTTGTTACCTGCTCCAGGCCTATAATAGCAAATTCGACTGGCGGCACTAGAGCGCACTGAAAGCACTCTCTCCTGGTGCTGGCTGTTCTATTGACAAAGTTCTGCATTGTCGTTCACTACCTTCAAAATAAGCTAATATGTCATCTACATACCTATACCAAAATAAGATATTTTTTTGAAATATTACATTCAAACAAATTTTCTTTCGAATTTGTCCATGAAAATGTTCACCAAAATTGGTGATATAATCTATATAATTCCTGAAATTACTTCACTACCCTATATAAGGGATAAAACCATCGGAAAGTTTAGATTTTGTTTTGTGTTTCGCCTAAACGCAAAACCAAAGTTACAGATGGTGTTAAAAATGTCATTACAACTTTACGAATGTTCTTCCCATTGTTTCTGTTTTACAAAAGTTAGGTCAGTCACTCAAATATTGAATTTTGTAGAAGAATATACCAAAAATATCTGGAAACTGAAGTAGAAAAAGTTAAAAGCAACAAAATATTATATATTAACGAATATTATATTATATATAAACGAATTCAAAATTAAACTACTTGAGACTTTGAAGACAGATTCTCGATTAGATTAAAACCAAAATTTATCTTCTTCATGATGATTTCAAGTGAATTAAGCTACACTTTTAAATATTCAGAATGTCCAATTAAATAGGTGACGATCTTGATTTTCTTAAATACATTTCTCAGTTAGATTCTAAGAAAAGTTTAAATTGAGAATTTCGAAATATCAACAGAAGAATAATCACTTTTCTTAGTTTTCTAATCTTCCTTCAACCTCGCTATCTATTAAGGCAAAACAAAAAGAACTTAATTCGGTTTTTGTAACCGTCACCAGTAAATTTAAAATGAAAACAAAACCAGAAAAGTTGGAAGCTGTTGCGGCTGTCTTAAAAGCCGAAGTGTTGATTTCCCTCGGTTTTCATTGTTTTATTTTTAATTCGATTAAAAAAATTTCCTTTTACCCACACGTGCACGATTTCCCAGGTTCTTTTTTGTCTGAATTTATGTTTTATCTTCATACACGCATCTCAAGAATACCTATGGTACATTTTTTATTTTGAATTAGACAAAAAGGTTTAAATTGTACAGATCGAAGACACTTAATAAATACAGCAAAATATACTTATTCCCACATTTTGTTCACTTTAGTAAAAGGGTATTAGCGTATTCAAAGCTTTGAAGGGTACAAACCCGTTTGTTGAGATAAACTTTTGATATCGGATCGAGGTAAATGTTTAAAACTATTTATTTTCTCTTGTATAGGGTTTATTTAGCCGTGTTAGGTGTACTGAAAAACTGTTTTTCTTTGCGGCGCGAAACAAATTTGCATTTTTTTTGTTTTTTTTTCTAGTTCCCTGAAGCTTGTGTACATATTTTCGGTAAATCCGCATTTGGGGCCATTACAAGTGTCTTTATCCAGGATGGTGATGGATATCATGAAATTTTTCTTCTTGTACGTCCTAGTGCTGTTTGCCTTCTCCTGTGGTAAGTACCTACGTCCAATTTTTTGTTGTAAAATTACTGTTACGAGTAGAAGGCGTGATTGTTTTTGAAAAATTTTAGAACACGACAAAGATATTTTACGTAGAAACTAGTGATTAGTATTTATAAATTAACTCATCTTTAACAGGTTTAAATCAACTGCTATGGTATTACGCCGACTCGGAAAAACAAAGATGTCGACAAGAAACTGGAGATAAATTGAATCACAATCAAACCGAGCCGGATTCGAATGCTTGTACCATTTGGAGAAGATTTTCAAAGTAAGTATTTTTTCTCCTTCTTATTTATACGATAAAAAGTTTAGTTGTTAGGAATTAGGTATATGGAGGATGGTCCAACAATTCAATGTTTTCTTGCTTTAAGTTTTTCTTGCAAAGGAATTATTGCTACCTAACTATCTTTTGAGAAAATTGTGGACTTTGAAATTCCCAAATAAAGCTCCAATTTTACGATTTGTGACATGATGATCTTATTGGATCAGCTCACACTCAGCATCGACGTTTTCCTGGGTGACTACCGTTGTTGGATTCTCAATACCAACGAAAAATTGTCAACTGACGTCGAAAACAGAAACCAACTTGGCAAAGCATTCTTGTTGAGACAACTGTCCTCAAAAACTGTAAAAAATTATTGCACGAAAATTTTATTTGCTTAATACCATTTTTCGACTCTCAACCAGTACAACTTTAATGTTCTGAATCTTTGGAGTTAACTAAACACGATAGTTAATTTTTGACCAACTATATATGTTGTTATATGCACTTAAAATACAACACTCGTAAAGCTGAAAGTAATACCACTGAAATTTAAAAAAATAACCCTAATAAAGGAGAGTGTGTAGCTAGCTTCGGTAAATAATGACCATTTTAAGGCTATGAGAGAAAACACAGTGATAAATCATACTCGATAGAAAGATTCTTCAGCAAACGATAAATTATTATTAAGACAAGGAATGAATCGCAATTTATTTATTGTTTTGTGAATGTCAGTAAAGCATAACATAGTAAAATTTCATTGTTTGTTTCAGTCTTTTTGAAACTAGTCAAACTCTCTTCTGGGCTGTATTCGGCTTAATAGATCTAGAAAGTTTCGAGCTGAACGAAATTAAAATATTCACAAGATTCTGGGGAATGTTAATGTTCGGTACTTATTCGGTTATTAACATAGTGGTACTACTAAATTTGCTGATTGCTATGATGAATCACTCTTATCAACTGATATCGGTAAGTAAAATAGAAAATTTTCACTCAAAAATCCATAATTTCCATGCTCCTAATAACCGAAAATTGTTACTGCATGAGTGACTCAATATTTATGTGAAAAAAAAAATTTTTCCCATGTTTTTATATACTCAGTAATCTGTTAATTAACTTACATCGTGAACTTCCTATAAAATTTCTAACAACTTCCTTTCACAAAACTGAAACCGAATTTCTGAAAGTTCTTAGAACCCTACAATCCTTTTTTTCCTTTTCTAATTTGTCCTTTCAAGCTGACACCAGGTATATCGATGTTTTAGTAGTTCAAATCAATTTTCTCCAGTTTCCTTCTGCAACTTTTTCGAGGCTTCTAATTTTTAATAACCCTGGAGATTAAGGATTGGACACGGCGCCGAAGTTAACCCACAGAAAGTTTTGAAAAGTTTATTTTGTAGACAAGAGATATAATGAAGAAGCTTAAAAGAATCTTGAAATACTTCCTAGGCAGATTACTTCACAGGATATTATAACGTTACTTCATCTATTTATTGAGTATAATGGTTCATTTCAAATATTTTCAGGAACGCGCTGATACAGAATGGAAATTCGCCCGAAGTAAATTATGGATAAGTTATTTCGAAGAAGGGGGAACCGTCCCAGTGCCATTTAATATCATCCCTACCCCTAAAAGTTTGTGGTACGTCATCTGTTGGGTAAGGAAGAAGTTTTGCGGACATTCCAGAGCGGCTAAGAAAGAACATATGCGGACAATAAGGGTGAGTGATGAACGGTTTTTACCACAGTAAGTTGTATTTTACGAACTTATGATTTTTAAATAAATTCATCAATATTACTTATAAAAGAATCCTATATTTAAGCTTGAGAATGGTAAAATCAAACAAACTTAATATGATGATCCTATTTCAGACAAAATTAACTAACAGTCATGTTCCTCTAACAACAAAATCAAATTTTATTCCAGAGAAAGGTGAAACAAGCAAATGAACGTGATTTTAGATATCAGGTAAGCATAAATAATAAGTTATTAAGTCTTAACTTTACCTCATTAGCTCTTTACTGGTGTATATTTTCGTTCAGCTCAAATTTAATGTCTCCAATTTAGTTTTAACTCATCATTACAGTGGCTTGAGCAACGTTATATGTACATACAGGATGTTTCATGAAGGAAAGAAATACTTCGAATAGTTTTTTTAAATATAGTGTGTCCAAAAGTTCTGTTAGGTTAAAGATGGAATGCTCAAAATGTTTACCATAAAATATTCTTAAAGTATTATTGACTATATAGGGTGTTCTAGAAATGTGTGGATATATTAACTTTTTTTTAACATTTTCTTAATTGGATCCTATTGTTTTTCATTACCTACTAGGTTATGCAGGTTATTTTATGATATAACCAATATTTCAAAAAATTCATTTCTAAGCTTTCACTTTAAATATTGTATAGGTTCATATTGGAAATTAAAATCTCTAACTTAGGGATGTGGTATTAACATATAAATAAAAGAAATGGAATGCTACCGAAGCGTTGAATTAAAAAATATAAAAAAGATTGTGGTTTGATTTCCCAAAAAACTTAACAAAAAGCATAAGAAATATTGTAATAAATCAATTCTAAAGAATAAAATGCTTATGTAATGTATATTGCACACATTATTTTTTACATACGAAAATGACGAATTTTATTTGTCTCCACGTCTTTGTCGTACAAATAACGATTTCAAAGCACAGCTTTTACTAATGTTCTTGATGTTGGCAGGGAATTATGCGAAATTTAGTTCGAAGATATGTGACGGTCGAACAACGAAAGGCGGAGAATCAGGGCGTCACCGAGGACGACGTCAACGAAATAAAACAAGACATTTCTGCATTTCGTTTCGAGTTAATAGAAATTCTCAAAAATTCCGGAATGAATACGTCGACAGCGCATAGTGTTATGGGTACGTTAAGTTACTTTATGTTAATTATATTTGCATTAAGGGCATCTTGTAATGGTGGTAGAGTATCATTTTTCAAAATTACATCGGTAACGAAAAATTTTCATATCAGGTACTGGTGGTAAGAAAAATAGACAAAAAGAACGTCGGCTCATGAAAGGTTTCAACATAGCCCCTCAACCTTCGACAACGTCTTCTCTACCACCAGTCGCTGAGTTCATAGCTTCACTCCAACACCATCACCAAGGAGATTCCCACCACGACTTTTTCGGTTCAACGTTATCTGGAATCTTCACTCCGCATCCGAGGAAGTTACATCTTCATAGTAGCACTGTTTCATCGTCACAAGGGAGTATTAACGAAGGAAACGGTCATCATAAGAGGTAAATTACCATGAACTTTTTCAATATTGTATGAAAATATTTTATTTTTCTTAATCACCGATCAAAAATTGTTGTATTGTATTTTTTTCAATGACTTCTAACTGAAATATTTGTAGGCTTAATTTTAAGAGAAGTCATTCGCACAAAAGACGCTGGGGCACACTTATCGAAGCGGCAAAGACCGGAAAAGTGTCGAGATTAATTGGAAGATCTCGTTCCGAGGACTCGGTGTGCAATAGTTGTCGAGAAAACGGTACAAATCATTCGCACAGCCATAGTAATAGTCCCGCTTCTGATGACAACAGGTAAGCAGATTTTTAAATATGTAAAAAGTAGCGAAGTAGTCTAACTATTTGAAGTTAATTCAATCGTCATAATAACAGAGAAATATATATTTACCTACGCACACTGTATTTTGGACAGATGCTATGCTATAATTACTGATCATTTTCCAAATTTTGTACAGAAAATATACAAGGTGTTATTGGTTAAACGGAAATGAAAAAACTCTATGTTTTATTGAATTGTTTATTCTCACATTCTTCCACCCTTCTTATGAGATCTTCATAATAAAAGTAGCTAAAAGTTTTCCGAAAAACTGTACCACCAAATCATATAGAGAGCTTAGGTTTTCCGATGTCGCAAAGTCGTTTTGTGTATTTTCAATTCAAATTATTATCACATGACTTACGAAACTTGTAAGAAAAGCTTCATTATTATCATCCTTTTTGTATCAAAGTTCTTTACTTAGTTCTATACTTTCAGACAATTCTGAACTGGATTTTCTCTCTTTCTGCTTGTCAGTTTTATAATGAAAATTTTTTTTTTTTTGGAGAATTCTTAGCTACTTAACAATATAATACACTTCACACAATGATTCATCTTTACTATAGATAGTATTTTTTGCAAGCATTACTTCTGAGGTGGCGTGAAAATTTTCGAGGTATTGGTTCATGCATCATCAGTAAAATTATCGCTTGACTCATTCGAAACGTCAAATTTGAATTTTATGTGTTTGTAGATACCTATCAATATCATTTTCAACCCCATTTGTAACTCTAAACACTTCTCGATCAACGTAGAGATGAAAATTATTTATTTTGTCGATAAAAAGTACCTAAATTAATAATAAGATGACAACTCTAAATAGTATCAGCACGTTTAAAATACACGCGCATTCCACTTATATCGTGTTTGGGATAATAAATGAGTAATCGTCATCTCTACTTCTACTAACAATTTGTAAGCGTTGACATAGTATTTTTTCATCAGGTCTGTTAGTCTCTCGGACTCTAATCCAAGTTTGGATGTAGCCGATCCGCCTGAAAGGGAATTGCATGGAATAGCGCAAGGTTTGGCACTGTTGAAGAAAAAAAGGAAGAAATTTTCAGCTTCGAGAAATTCGAGTCCGATCGTGCCTCCAACGAATCCATCTGAACATAGCCACCACCATCGAAAAATGCCACCAAAAAAAGTTAGTACAATACATGTTTCACACATAATAATATTTAAAAAATCTCAAGTATATTGAAGAGTACAGCAGACCTGCAGAAGCTTAGCTGTGATTGTAATCAATTTTTGTCACCTGGACATTCGAATTTATGTTAAAATTTGAAAGGATTAGCCCATTCCAAGGCATTTATACATTCTTCGTACGTCACTGTCATCTAGATCAGGGCTGTTCAACAAAAAAACCGCCTCTAAATCTATTAATTACCCTCAAATGCGAAATGTACACAGACGGCATAGTCTGCATACCTATTGCCTTTAAACATACGCTCAAACTTAATAATACACGTAGTCGACTAGGTCATTTTGCTATAACAAAAAGGAGGATGACATAGGATGTAGAAATGACCATCTTTCGAAATACAAATAAAATAACTGGAACCAATCTTACATTTTTCTCAGATTCTGTCGTTTTCAATGAATATATTGCCTGTATAAATTTCACCTTGGTTTGTGTGATGTTTCCTTTCCTTATCTACCTACCTACCTACCAATTAATTTTTTAATTTCCACAGTTCCAACAGGTCCTAAAACGAGCCTCGAGCGTTCCAACGCGAGTACCAGAAGGCGTTCAGCTTCTTCCACGCCACGAAAAGACTCAATCGCAACAAGACTCAATAGAAATCCCAGCAACTGTACCGTCCACTTTAACCCCTTCCACTACGGAAGAAAGCGTTAATACGGTAGGTCCCACTATACATCCAAGTGGTACTTCGAGGGAACCGTTACTCTTCAATTCTTCGTCCAGCAATCCTACAGGGTCTTCACAAACGCCGGATGAAGAGTATAGTAGGATGTCTTTGGGAACACACGGACAAAACCATCCGAAACTGTCCGGAGTTATACCGTTGAGTGGCCATAACGGACCTTCAGCTGGGTGGTTGTAGATATTTTTTGTTCTAATGTAGGTTATAAAAATATTTTAACGGGTGAATTTTATGGAGAAAACCTATCACTTCATGACAATGGCATACATAAAGGGGGATTCATCTATTGGGATGTGGGATAAGGGCGGTTTATTTGGAACAAAATATAGCGATGGCGCGCCAGTTGTATACTATTTTTTTGTACAACCTTTTAAAAGTTTGTCATGAAGTGATATAACAACAATAATTTTTAAATTATAAACAAAAACGTACGTTCCACTAAACTGTAAGTTAATAGTAGAAAGAATAGCGATAGAATTTTAAATAAATTGAATGGAATTTTTGCAATATTATTTTCGTTTTTAAGAGTTTATTTTTGTTGGTACTGACATTACTTAAAATGCTATGAAATTATTTATTTTTTATACACTTGATTTGTTAGTGGATGTAGGAATTTAATATATTTTTGTTGAATATTTATTGTAATGTTATCATTTTTAAAATAACAGCTCTGTAATTCAAGATTAATAATCAGAAAAGTTGGTTGGTTGGTAGAGACGTTGCGGCTCTCCTTTCAGATGGGATTCTTTTCGCTTTACAACACGTTTTAATAAAAGATATGACTGTGACATCGATTTTTTTGGGCTTGAAAAATACCGAAAGGTGGATAAAAAATATTCAAAATTTTCCACTTATTTTTATTCTGCACGTTTAGTTTGCGAAGATGAGCCAGAGCGGCAGCTACAGTTGCGGATTTAGACTTCCTGCCTCCAGTTTGATGCACCGCCCTTTTAGTGCAAGCTTCTTACTAGCAGTATCAAAAAGATCTAAAATGACATTCCCAACAATTACTAGAATTGTTGTTTCTAGACGCTGTAATTTTCGCAGCAATTCTGTAGCATCAGATCTCGTAGTCGGTTTCTCACTTCTGCTCTCGGCAATAAATTCCAGTGCATAAATTATTCCAGACTACTACTTTTCTAATGCGTAACATGCATCATGTCGAGCAGACCAACGAGTTTGAGAAAGAGTCGGATCCCTCAAATTTGTACGCTACACCGAGAACTCCCATCGATGTGAGAAGAAATTAGTACTTGCAAATTTTCATAAAACATCTCAATAGTTCTCAATTCTAAATACAAACAATTGAATTCACATTATATATGGACATTCCCATGGTTTTCCATTTACCGGAATAGTTTCTGTGAATATTATTGTCTATAATTACAGAGCTGTTTTTGAAAGCCGCTTGAAACGGTCACATAAAATTACCAGTCAGCTTTTCGAAGTCGACAGTGGCGTACCTTCGGGACCCATAAAGCACACAGCATCCAATGGATATCCATTTTAGGTCCAAATCATGTCCATGTTCAGTGGATGTGTATTTGTGTACGTTCAGAATTGTACGTCTTATGGATGTCCAATGAAGTTATAAAATTGGACATTTTCTTAAACATCCATATTTGTGTCGGAGGCCTTTATGGACATTCATCGGAAGTCTGCAGTGGACATCCATCGGAAGTCCTCTATGGAAGTCCATAGGCTATTAAGTTCAATGAGGTTCGGACGTTTCTATACCTATCGAGTTTTTTGGAATTTATTTGAATTATGAAAATATTTATTTGATGTCTTCAAAGGTGTGCCTTTCTTTAATTTTACAATTTTAAAAAGAATATATATTTAACATTTTAAAAACAAAAATATATCCGCCACATTTACCCGAAAAAGACCATTAGTTTGTAGAAGTTCTAGATACGAATTAAAAAAAAATAGTTCATAATATATCTAAGGGTAAGGTCAGTGTGGGATTATTAATCAAAATTTGAATATTTTATTTTGTCTACGGTTGAACAAAATTCCTTCTTTTCGAATAAACGATACTGAGTATACATAAGATCCCATTACTATTATGGATGTATAACTGTCAATATTGACAGGTTGCTGGATGTAAATATTTTCATTTTATACTTGTAGAAGAATATCTTTGTTGTAGTTCAAAAGATTTAGGATTCTTAGAAACCATTTTGGTATGTACTTAAGGCGTTGGTGAAAAATCAACCTCGAATTTCAGATAATGTGTTCAATTGTCCACTTTACCCTTCTTGCTAATATAATAGACGTTATTTTGATTAATATTTCCCTAACATGATTCGTATTATAATGAGAATAAAATATATTGGATATTTGAAATATAGATAAAACCCAATATTGATTATTGTAAATAAATGAAAAAAATTAGGGTTTTGGAAAAAAACGCTTAAAATTTTATAATTTATATAATACAGAGTGATGAGATTATGTAATTTTTCTTTTTTTCTGGTCAAGCACGTATCCAGGATTTTTAATCTTCTGTTAATAATTGAGTTATTATTATTACCTATAGGTATAGTTACAAATAATCTCATAATTATAAAAAGTATAAGTAGGTAGTAAGAATAATGGTTACAAAGACAATCTTCGCTTTTTTTTATTAGCCATGATGTCAAGTATTTTTTCAGGAAAAACATCGATGTCCCAGTGTATTGAGAGCACAACCAGGGAACTTAGCGTTTCGTGTTTTTTTTTTCTTTGAAAGGTTTTTACCCTTTCAAGAGTAGAAAAAGATCTATCGACACTGGCTGTAGCAACAGGTAAAGTAGAAAGAGTAAATGATGAAGAGCAGGGAACACATTTTTGTTACAGTGCTCTAAAACCTTTAGTGTTTCGGTATTTCTGTCTAAATCTTCACCCACTTGATTGCACCATAAGTAGTACTCACCCTGAAGAGCAGACAGCGAGTAATTATCTTCAATATACATAGAAAGCTGCTCTAACTGACTTGCATTTTCATTTGAGGCAAAGCCTGGTACTAGGCTTTGAAAAGCTATTAGTTTGGTTGAGTTTGTTTCAAAACGATCTTGTAGATTGATTATAAGTTGATCGACGATAAGTTCCTCTGTGTTGCCAATAGTTAAGCAATTGATTTTTATTTTTAAACTTAGACATTTTAAAAATAATATTTTCAAAACTGTATGCCGTTCAATATGTCTATACATTTTTACTTTACTGCTGTACCTACATAAAAATTATGGAATCATCGTTTTTCTAGTATGTGTTTGAAAACATTTCGGGGGTGGTCCGGATCCCCTGGACCCCCTGGATACGTGCCTGTTTCTGGTCCTAATTTAACTTTATTGACATCAAGTGGTTTTTCATCAAACTACTTACTTAAATAGTTCCTATCATGTCAAAAATCCTTTAATATATTGGGCCAATACCGTCCTAAATTCATTAATAAGTTAAAGATCTTTTGGAAATACATCTAAATTTAGAATATTTTATTTATATTTTGTTTATCACTCTGTAGTTTTAAAACATTGTTTTCAAAATGTGTCATTAGCACAAGATAATTTTGAAGTAAAATTGAATCAAAATGTGTGTATATTTAAATACTGACTAGTTTTATCAATTTTTTTTATAAAATCAAAATTTACTGTAAATCGATAAAATAGGGACTGCATGTGTGTATTTTGTATCCGTGACCATATCAGTACTGATTAAAATTTAACTATTACCGTTTTAACTTGTATATAATTTACAGATGTGCAAAAAAAAATTTTTTTGGGGAATTTTTCCGATATTTTTGGGTTTTAGGATATAAAATTTTGCAAACGTTTTCCTAACTGTACCAGACAAAAAAATTGGAAAAAAAACATTTAATTGATCAAAAATATGTATACAGAGTGAGCCAACGTTGACGCGAAATAGCTAAACGGTAAAAATTTTAACATTTTTTTCTATTCAGGGAAATGTGTGATAATGGGGACTGAATCGCAAAAAGGGTATAGGTACCAAAAATCTGTTGTTTCAAACGTTTCACCCCATATTTATGTTTTTTTTTAATTGTAATAAGGGTTCAGTAAAAATTTAATATCTTAAAAAAATAGATTTACATGAAAAAATGTTTAATCCATAAAATTAGACATTGCGCCTTAATCCATACATCAAGTTCCATTATTTAGTAAACTCTTTCTAAAGTACTAAATAACGGACCGTCGCGCCAATATAGGCTTGCCCTGTATATATCTACAAATTTGGTATAGTGAGTAACAAGAACATTAATTTTGATTTTTTCAGTTAATATTGATTTAACTAGTAGCACAACGGGTATTAGCTTTTTATTATGTAAAACCCTTGAGTGACATTGCATCACTCAACGGTAAAACTCATATATATATAATGCGGAAAAGTGTATTCAATATGTTACTGATTATTTAGAAAAACTAAAATAAGAAACGAAGTTGTCAAGAATCGTGAGACGCACATTTAAATAATTTATGTATATACAAAGTGTTCTATAACTAATTCTATTATATAAGATGACTGGGAAGAGATCCCCAACAAACAATATCTGAAATTTTGGATATCTTGGCAATATTGAAATCTAGTCCCAAGTGTGTCTCATACTTACTGTGTAGTATGAGCGAGATAGGCGAATGCATTGTTGCAAAAATATGATGTTAAGTCTATGAATTTGCTATACAACCTCTAAAAACGTCAGTCAAAAATTAATTTTGACAACTAGACCTGAAATTTATTATATAAAGACATTTTGTAAAGTTCACAAGAGTTGGGAGCAGAAAAACTATTGAAAATACTACGTCAACGCCTGAATCAATAGGCAACTCAATTTGCTAGCAGGACCTAACGATCCAAGCGGAAACGTTGTTGTCCATAAGAGTCTATATTGCATAGTATTATACACAGTAAAGTGATGTAATTGAGGTGTAACTAAGACGGGGATAGAAAATTTTGCATAATGGCAGATTTAATATAACACTTTACCGCACTATATATAAATTTATTTAGCTATTTGATGATTTCAAGTTAGATTGAAAATTTTTTTGTAGTAACAAATAATATTAAGCGTTTCAATTAAACTAAAAATAAGAGTATGGTTGAAACACTGAATATATAATTATAAATTTAAAGAAATATAAACTTAAAATAAGCAAAGCACCACTCTATAAAATTAAATAAATAACTTATAAGACTTGATAATGATAAAGTGTTTTTTATGAGATCTTGTATAGGTATTAAGTCTCACATAAGTAAAGTGTGAAAAACAAAACGAAAACAAACCAACGAGAAAACAACTACCGTTGACTCATTGGAAAGGTTTTCTTATAAACTGAATATAATAATAGTTTTCTTTTCTTTTGCAGCTAGAAGGTAAAATTATAATAAAAAGCTAGTTTCATCTTTTTTAGAAAAAAGTTTAGGCACAATAGAAATATTTCAAAAGCTTGGTCGGTTTTCGTTAAAAACCTTTACAACAAAAATATATTGGAATCCTTAGGTGCAGCTTTGATCGCAGCAGAAATAGAGATTTTTGTTAACAAAAATAATAAGCAAAAAGATAAAAATTTATCGTTTTCAGTTTTATTTTAATTAACAAAAATAATGAAAGATGATGTTCTAGAAACTTTGTTTATACATCTTGAAACAATACATATCTGCAAAAGTTAACTAAGAAAATAATAAAATTATTTTTTCTACACCCTGTAATATTAGCTTCTGTCAAACCAGTACCAAAAAGTATGTCTACTTTTATATCTTATAAATTGTTTAACGTAATAAATTGATGGGTTTCATTTAATTTAAAGTTTCTTTTATTCTTTATTATAGAATTTAATTTAAAGATTTTTTGAAAAAATGTTTTTTTTTTCGTCGACTTTACAAAAAATGACATTTTACGTGCTCATTCCAGATGAAAAATCGTCTAGTACTTTTCGTATGCCGTGGTCATTTAGATACATTATATTTAATTTATTTATTTATTTTTCGTATTCTCAGCAAACCCTTTTATTTGATATCCGGATCAGGGGGGGTCATAAAAAAGTCCACAGTGAGATTTGTATAAGTTTCGAATGTATAAAACATTTTTCCGCCCCGCGTGTATTTGTACAAATATGTTTAGTTTTTTAAGGGTTGCTGTTTTGTAGTGTAGAATCGAATAAAGGATTTTACTTTCGAAATAGTTTTCTTCCACCTACCTGCCAGTTTTTGTTGTTGAAGACCCGTAGAGTTACAGCTTCTAAAAACAATGTTCAAATGATATTTTTTTGGGAATTATAAAATAAAATTTCAACTTTATTTATCCCTCTCACCAAAAATACAACAAGTTGTGATTTACAAATTACAATATGTATAAATAAAAATAAAAATAAATATAAAATAGGTACATTTCCTTTAGAAATCACATCTAGATAGAAGGAATGTCTTTGTTTCCTTAAAAATACAACTATGTATACACTATTTAATAATCAAAGTTACTTAAACACAAAAAAAATTTAAACTTATAACAACTTGATGCAAAATGGACAGGTTTGAATAACCCCGGTAATATTTTGAAAATGATTAGATTATTAACCGTATAAATAATAATAATGATGTATTATCTAGATTCGTTTTACAAACAACGAATCTTGGTTGGAAAATGTTGAGTTTAAATTATTCAAAATACAGGGCGAGTTTTTAGAGAGGAATTAGGAGTACAAGATTTGTGTACAAAAATTGTATGCTGCTAGCTTTGTAAAATTGTTAAACCCTACAGAATGAGGACAAAAAACATTCATTTCTTTTTATATTAAGGCACAAATATTACCACGGGGAATAAAAAAATACAGAAATTCGGAAAAAAGAGGAGATTTTAAAAAAGACGTTGCACACAGTTAATCAAATTAACTTTTAAATTAAGGAGAGGAGAAAAACAAAGATTTTATCCAAAGTATTATTTTTGAACTTACAGTTATCGACTAAAAACTCACTCTGCATACACTATGATGCGAAAGAGTAGAAAAATTAACCATTTTCAAGAAAGAAACGAAAGTTATTCTAAAACCTCCAATTTGTGTATATAATTTTCAACAAAAGCAGTTTTACTTCTTCTGGAACTTTTTTACCCCAAAAAAAATAATTTCGTAAAAAGAAAACTATACAAAGTCTGTATAAAATGACGTGCATCAATATACACTGTGAACAATCAAAGAATCAAGATCATTCTTATAAAATATAAATCAAAAATTAACAGTAAATATTTCGTAAATATAAAAATTTTGAGTACGACGTTTTTTTATTGTTATTAAATCCCTTTTTTTTCATCAGGCCCACAGTATATATTGCAAAATTAACTTAAGTGGGGCAGTTTTTTTATAAATTAACAGCAAAAAGAGTTGTCTGCATGGCGCAGTCAGTAGGATTAAACTTTTCAAGTTGAAAAAACTGTCCCTAGTTATTGCACATTTTTTTTTTAAATCTCTTGAAATAAAATAAATACTGTACATTTTCCTTTAGTAACTAAGTCAAAATAAAGAATAATGGAATGCAAATAGTAGAGAATCATTAAAAATTAATAACCTTATTTTATTAACAATGACCTACTTTGTCTAAGACTAAAATATCGCTATATTTGTATAAATTTGACATATCGTGAGGTACTTTTACAATTGCAAGTCATAATTATTGTTCTACAGGTACTTTATTACGAATATGACTTTTGTGGCAAATGAAAGATGTTTAAAACACATCAATACATAAGCAAAAAATCGTAGTACCCCACTTGAAGTCTAAAGATCCAAAAAAAAAATTTTGGAATGTACATTATTAGACTAAATAACATAAAACTTCCTCTGACAACTCGTTAAAGATTGAGCATAGCAAAAATATTAATTGCAGCGTGGCACAAAACGGACGCAATAGTTTCAATTTTGTTAATCTAGGTTGTAGTACGGGTTTAAAATTTTGATAATTGTGAGGTCAGAGGAATAAATAACACATTCACTTTTTTTAGGAAAGCTCTTGTAAATAGGAAATATCTTTTCAATTAATATAATAACAATTTGTTCAACAATGGACGGATTATTAGAGCAATTATCAGGTTGAGTTCGATAAGGCCTCGACACACAGGCACTTTATTTACTTCCGAATTATCTTACTACTCAATATTGATATATTTTTTGGTAAATTGTGAGAAAAGATAGCGGAAAATTAAATTACCTTTAAGAATATTGCACGAAAACACATGAAAAGTGTTAGGAACTTTAGACATAAATTTGCAGTTTTTAATTTGGGCCACTGAAACCTCTAAAATAAAAATGTGATTAGATTTTGGCCCACATACAGTTTTACTGGAAATTATAGAAAGGAAATGCAAAATGGAAGCAATTCATGGAAAAAAGATCTACCGGAAATGATAAATTTCAGTGGGACATCTAGTAAGTAAAACTTTTTTAATCCCTGAATCAAAGAATTTATTACACTGCTTATAGAAAATTTTAATAAACATAAAATAGAGAATGTCCCAAATACCTAAGAAATTATATAGAAATTATATATTTCGACTTATATACGTGAATTTTTTAATTCCTGTACCCAAGAATTTATTCCAATGCTTATAAAAATCATATGATTTATATTTTTTATCATTTTTAATAACATAAAATAGATAGAGAATGTTCGAAATACCGAAGAAATTATATAGAAGTTCTAAATTGCATTGGGACATCCAGTATATCTCAACTAAGGTACCCATGCCCCAAACCAAGGAATTTATTTCAGTGCTCATAAAAATCATAAGATTTAGATTTTTTATCATTTTTAATAACATAAAATAGAGAATGTCCCAAATGCGGAAGAAATTATATAGAAGTTGTAAATTTCAGTGGAACATCCTGTATATTCGAACTTAGGTGTCTTAGATGACTTTTTAAAAAATTCCTGAGCCAAAGAACTCATTTAATTGCAAATAAAAATCATAAAATGTAGATTTATCATCATTTTAAATGAAATACAATACTGAGTGTCCCAAATTTATAATTCCCGAAGCGTGTTTGTCGAAAAAAAGAGATTGAAAAAAGTAGTCAACATGCTACTAATTTCTGGTTATACAAATGATAAAGCCAAATTAAATTTCCACTAGGTCGTTTGGTTTTTGAAATACAGAACGATTTTTGAATATTACAGAAAATTAAGAAGTTGTATAACTTTTTTTGTCAAGAAAAAAACTTTTCATATACTTTAAGAGAGTTCAGTGGCGTGCTTAAAAGTTTTTTAGGGGTTTCATTGATAATATTAAATATTAGTTTTGAAAAATTACTCTGAAGCATTGCATCTTTCCATTTTGTTATGTCCGCATATCTCTTTTCACCCTATACCAGATTTAACGATTTAACAGTTTTAGAATAAGTAACAGTACAAATAAAGTACCATTTTTAACAAATATTTCAATGTAAAAAAAAGTTGGTAGAGAATTTGAACTGCTACGTATAAAACAGTTAAAATCAGGCACATTTTGTTTTACAAAAATTTTGCTAGAATATTTTCAAATTTTCTAAACGCACCTTGTATTTATTACCTAAATAGTTGATAAATTTAACAAAAAAAAAAAAGTGTAACACTTTCAAATTTTCAACAATAACAATTTTTAAAATATCCAATTCGTACTAGAAGCTGTGGGGGTGTAATAGTGGCATAAATTTATTATTTTCTTTTCTATTTAAGGCACTATCATGAATTTTATCATAAATTAACATGAAATTGAGAAAAATGTTGATAAAAGTCACAAAATCTTCTTTAAAAATAACGATTTTGTCTGCCTTCATGTTATTTTTAAACAATAATGTTAAAAAACATTCCTGCTAGTTGAACGATCAAATTCCAGTTTTATTAAAAAAAACTAAGACAAGAAAATACCACTGAAACATAATCAACATCAAACTGCTCTCAATTTCAACAAAAACAAAGTTGAAAGCAAAAATTGAATGGGAACACCAACGAAGCAAAAGAAACATCTAAATACTCGTCAATTATATTTACCACACATGTATAAATAGTTGGTAGCTTCTACCGATCCTCGACTTTCATCTACAATGTCAAAGGAGTCGAGTGCGACTTCATACGAAGAAGAAAAGTCCAACAGATTTATCAACACAAAGAAAAAACTAACAATTTATGCCACAATTTCACCGAAAGCTTCGATTTTAAAACGTTTTTCTTTTTATTAACCATGCAAATGTTTCATATTTTTTCAATAAAACCAACGATTCGCTACAAAAAACTTTCAACTTTGTAGATCATAAAAAACTCAAATATATCTCTTGATGGTCAATGTTTATATAATAACAAGGCATTTTAAATATTTCATCGACTTGTATGTATTGTCCAGAACGAAAGCATAATTACTTAGCCCACTTACTCCATAAACTCTTTAGGTTTTCCTTTAATGAATGGGTCAAATTAATATTTATAATGCTCCAGAACACGGAATATATTTGGTAAGAGTGAAATCAGTCTTTAGTTTGTAGGCTAAGCAATAGTAACTTATCAATTCACCCTCGTATATGAACCAGTCTAGACAACACAAAGTAAACGCGGCAAATTTTTTTCTCTAAATCGATTGGTTTTTTCAGAAAAGTTTATCTTGTTTTCATTTTAAGTATGTTTGACTGTTATTTTGAAGCAAGAAGTTCTGAAAATTTTTCTGAATATTTCTTGACGTTTCTAAAAGCAAAAAGCCTTCACATCTTTTCTCGAATCTTTTGACATCAAATTTTCGAAAATCTGTCAAATTATTTTCACTTTATTGTCATTCTTGTGATATTAATACTGAAAATCATACAGTGGGGTAGAGGATCGAATCGGAGGACCTTACAAGGGTAAGACGAAAAGAAAAAGACTAGAGATGATGAGTAAATTTTGTAGACAAAATTTTGCATATTATCAGTGACGTTTGAAAATTTCAAATAACAGAGACGGTTTCAAAAATATTTGCAATAATGTATATTTGCCAATTTTAGTTTTTACTACTATAGGTCAAAATAATCCAATCAAAAATACTTTTAATGAAATAAAACCAAATATTATTTCAATATTAATCACCCTTTAACCTGTGGACAGTAAAATCTATAATATCGAAAATAATGAGTCTTTCTTTCAACCAAAAATAAAACCCCAATAATAGAATTACTTTCTATGAGTCT
Source organism: Lochmaea capreae (assembly GCA_949126875.1). NCBI lineage: Eukaryota > Metazoa > Arthropoda > Insecta > Coleoptera > Chrysomelidae > Lochmaea > Lochmaea capreae. The sequence continues at coordinate 5,175,506 of OX421406.1, read as the reverse complement.
CAAACTAAAAAATCAACCGAATGCTATTGGTGGCTCTTACTTAAAAGATGAGAATTGAATTCGTACACGTTGGAACATTGTTCGCCGCATATGTTACACTTCCAAGGATTTGCGTCAGAATGACAGCCCTTGTGTAAAAAATAGAGAGTTTGGTCGGGAAAACCTATGCCGCAGAAGATACACTGAAGCCCGTTCAAAGCCCTTTTGCTCATACGCGTCCATAAGGAAGAATCTGAAGGTTGTTCAAGACCTGCAAAATAAAATGTCCGTGAAATGACGAATCGGAAACCTCCCAACTATCTTTTGTGTTTAAATCCTGACTTTGATATTTGAAAATAAAGCGGGAAATTAAAAGTATGTTGTAGATTGAGGTAAATATAAAATGTCATACCTGTGGAAGTAATAGCACCGTTGGTGGTGGTAGCGGGATCGTTTGGCGATTCGGAATTCGCTCCTGGAGAAGCTGTAGAGCGCCCTCTACCACTCGAACCATTTCTTGATATTATTTTTCTCTTAAGATCATCCCTTAACAAACTTTTTAAAGGAGACACTTTAATTAACGAACTTAGGCTACTAGACGTTGCTGATTGCATTTGAATACTTCCTGTTGACAAAAATGATTAAATTCCATTAAAATGCAAAACAATTTTAAACGTTTTGGTTAATTTTGAGGTTAAAAATTACCATACAAACGTCAGATTTTACAGTGTTACCATTTCCGGAAATTTAATTATATACATAATAATTACCAGAAGGTGAGGTGCTCAAATTTACTGGACCGTTTCGTTTCGTTCCTTCATAATCTTCTGTTGGTTCTTGTTTGATAGGTATCAATGATATGGACGGAGTGATGCTGGTTTCTTGGTCGATTCTTAAGCTGTTTGGTTGGATGTGACTACTGGAAGGTGCATTCGAATTAGAATCTGCAGATTGCGGGGAATTTGGACAATCCCCATTTACACGTTGAGGATCGGTACTTTGGCCTGGTTGATTGCAATTTTGCTGGTCTCCCTATAACACATTTATTATTCAAGTTTTAGTACTTTTTAACAAATATATTAGTTAATTTACCGGGGATGGTGAAAAAACGGGTACAGGAGCATCAGTCATGGAAATCTCTACGTGTGGAGTCAAGAAGTGCATTGGTGGTGTAGCATTATCTGTAGAACGAGCTCCTGTGGAATCACCAGAGTCACTGTAATTAGCACTGCCTGTAACGCTTACTGATAAACTTCCTGTAAGTTGACTCAGGGAATTAAGAGTTCCATCCATAGCAAAGCCTTGCTGAGCAGCGGCTGCTATTAAAGAAGCTTGAGAGCCAGCCGGGCCAGGATTGTCGAGATCTATACCGTGTCTGGAATTAAATCAATGAGTTTTTAAAAGATAGTGAGTTGGAATTTAATAAGTATTACCTGTTAAAGAAATGTATCCTCAGACTCTTCATAGATCCAGCTCTATAGCTACATAATGGACACGATTTAACTAAATCATGTTGACCTACATGCTCGTTCTGGAAATGGGCTCTCATAGCTATCTGCCTTTGGAACCCTCTATTACAAATCGGACAATGGTATGGTAAAGTTTTGGTGTGTGTGGTGAAATGCTCTGCTAAATGATCTTTTCGGAAGAACCTCTTCTGGCACACTCTGCATTCATAAGGTTTTACTCCTGTGTGGCGCATTTTGTGGCGACGCATATTAGCCCCATTGGAAAACTTCATATTGCAGACGTCGCATTCGAACATTTTGCGATGAGCTCTGTCTGGAGGGGGGTTATTATTTTCTACCTGGAAATAACGTTAATTTTATTATATAAAACACACAGTAGTTGAAAAGAAACAGTATCAGCATTGAATATTCTCGATAAATATAATGGATAGTTAGATGCAGCATTAGCAATTGTGAGCAAAAATAGATCATTCGACAAATTAAAAAGTTCTTAGGAGGCATAACAAGAGGCTAGGAAAAATTCAAAGCTACAGATAGAAAAATAAAGGAATTACACAAATAAAAAATGTAGAAACAAGTGTGAATGAAATAAAGAATAAATAAATGTTGAAAATTGTTCTTACTTCCATTTTGGTGGCTTCGTTGGTAGTATGGACTTGTGTAATGTGTAAGTTCAATTGGGCTTGCGTATTAGCTTCAAAGTCACATTTAATGCACTTGAATATTTCAGAATTATCGTAATTTATATTTGAACCAGTAACTACTCGATCGGCCTCGTTTTGATCCGCATCTTCTTCTTTGGGTGTTACGTGTGTCATCGCTACACCACTGCCTGAATCTGCTTCATTCTCAGCAGCAGTGTTAGCCATGATCACCGTCTAAGGTTGTTTTCAAATTTTGTAGGTGCTTGAGATTCCATCAACCTCTGAAATGATAAACGTTAGTTAAATGTTTGGACATTATCTGAAGATTTCAAAACTTGTGTTCATAGAACACAACAAACTGGAATATTTGATGGAAACTTTGTCAAGAAGTAGCATAAATGTTTGATAAAGTATGACATGATATGAATGAAATACATTTTCAGTCATTATTTCTATTTTATTGAATTTTCCAGCTATCACGATGTGATGAAATATATTCTATATATCTTAAAATGAGAAAAGAGGATATAACTGATAATTATGAAATTACCCAACCCATAATGTAAAATAAATTTCATAATTCGAGTTTTATATTCCGGTTTTTTGCAAAATGTCTTACCCACTCACCACACATCTTAAGATTATTTGTGGTTAAGGTTATTCACAAAATGGGATGGTGATTCCTATAGGATAGATATAATTTTATATTGCTTAACCAGACAAAAAAGATAAAGGTATATTATACCAAACCGATGAATCAACACTTGGAATGAGCTAGCATGAGTAAGATTTTAATTTTTATTGTTTTACAATGATACATATGAAGGTTCAATTTTAAATTCATTAATAATAAAGTCATGTAAAACTAACCAACAACTTATAGAATTTTTTATTTTATATCTTAGCAAAAAATAGGTGTTAATAAACAGGCTAAGAGTCATTTTACCTATTCGTGAAACTTTTATGTAATCAATAACCTCTTCAATAACTTTTAGAGGTAGGAATACATAAGCCCCGAGATAAACCCTTGTTCAAAACGAATTGTGTTTTCTATATAGACAGTTTAAATGTTGAGACAATTATGATTGAATATTTTGATAAATTTAAACTACTTATTCCAAAATAGGAATTTCAAAATATTTAATTCGTTATGTTGTTTATGCCACTAAATACATTAGGTAGAGATGTCAAGTTTTAATGCAAAATCTTAATTAAGTATATTTTTCTAAATTTTGGTATCTGATGGGTGGTTCTATGAGAACCTGTTTAGGAGCCTGTGCATAACAAGCAAAGCAAAAAATTATTTTATGAAATGATCTGTTTTTCAAGTAAATCTACTTCAAGGTACTTAAATGTTAACAAATTTCAACAAATAATTAAGTTATTTATAGCACTGAAAACTAAACAAATTTTAATACACATGCTAACATACATTTTTTATTATTTACCTATATATTAGAGCAACATTAAGGTTGAGAATAAACATGGAAAATTTTGAGTGTTCAGTACCTAATTAAAAAATAATGACACTGCAACAATAATTATAATCCATAATAATCTACTATTTTATTTATAGCAGAATATAATTTTTTTAGTCTTAAAACTACCCTGTTCACACAAATGAGAGCCGTCCCTGCAAGAACCCAAACAAAATATTCACAATTTTAGATAAGGCATACATTGATATCTGATCACATTATAAAAAGTAAATAAGCACTTAAATTTTATAAAAAAATAACACAAAATTACACTTACAATTTAATACAAACTCAATAGTGGGGCACATCAAGGGCAATGACCATCCAAAAAAATAGGTTACTAATTGCAAAATCACTAGAAATCGCAATCTGAAAGACTCTTAAGCAAATTACGGTTTACGATACTGTTACATCACCGAAAATAATAACAATACCAAGAACAAATATCGTAACATGAATTTAACGTAGATACCGTCCGAAAATCGCGAAAATCAAAAGTATGTTGCGAGTACCGTACTATCCAAAAGAACACGTCGACAGTACTACTTACAAAAGTAACGTTATATTTGGGAACGAGGCCCGAGTCCCAATAAGTACTAGCTCACTGCCACTGCACTCATTCCACATTTTATGCACTACATATCAACAAATTTCAAACTATCTTTGATAGTATACATAACCTGCAAACTTTGTACAACTTGTTTGACCTATAAATTGATGAAAAAAGCTGACTTACGTAGTTATGTGTTTGTTAAAATTCACTACACCATAAAATAAAGCAATATTTAAAAACACCTGTACACTGTGTTGACCGCTTTTCATCCATTCCAGGTTTGACCTGCCGAGGAAGTGGGAATGTTGGTTAAACAGAGGCGGACGGGCTCCAATCGACGTCGGGAATATTTACAAAAATACTCATGTAAAGAATTTTTGTATTTAGATTAGAAAAAATATGTAAATCGCCCATTTTTGGTTAATTTGGTTGTTAGTTAGTCTTTTTTTATAGTAAATTGTTAAGAATTTTGACCGCTTTATAAAGTGTGATATTATTATTTTAATCTTCAATCATCTTTATTTTCCTTAAAGTTTTTAGGTACCTGCCTTACTCTATTGATACAATTTGTCTTTTCCGTATATAAGGTAACAGTAAAATTGGAAATTAAAAATCCAATAAACCCCTTGTGTAGACAGCTTGGGGAAGCGACATTTTTTTATCATCCGTTTTTCATTTTTCCACACTGAGATTAGTGGAATCTCTGATAGGTATTCCTTAGTAAAGATTTATTTTATTTTCATATACCCTTTTTCTTTATCCTTTCCTCCATGATTATACATACATACAACTTCTTCATAAAAACATCAATGACTAGGTAATTACACTTGAGCTTTACAAACGTTACATTATATTTCATAGCCCGTTTTTATTTCTTTTGTTGTATTCAAAGCACCGACTACCATGAAAATGACTGTCACGATGACAAATTAGTGTAAATCCTATCCTGTCCAGAATTACTGCAGATATTTTATAAAGGTGGACGAGACAAACTTAAAGTAACGGTTTTACCCGGATGTACAAAATTCAGACAATCACCTGTATAGGTACTATTTTCATTAGACTTTTAAATGTTTAATAGGAATATAATTGTAATTCATTAAAATTGTGGAACTCTGAAACTTAGATGATAACGACAGAACGCGAAAAAAAAGGAGCTTTCAAGCATAAAGTTATGACACGTGCTCTCTGGTTTCTGTCATTCGTCCTCCAGTTTTTATTATTGATTGTTACAACTAACAAATGCTATTCATAATGTACAAAAAATAATACCCTTCCCATACCAACGATGTAGACATAATAGGTATTCAGCATAAATATTTGTTATGATTGACATTTGATGTAGAAAGCTAAATTATTTAATCAAATATTAGTGTGTCACAAAACTTTTTATTAGAAATAACATTTACACATAATATAATATATATTTTAGTTACACGATACATAGAATATTTATGAAGTGGTTAGCTCCACCTCTAGACGGGAATGGGATTCAAGTTGACTTTTGTATTTCAAAGCTAATTTGTTGAGTAAGGTGTGTTGCCTGTTAACTTTCCATTATTTGATATAGTTGATATACACGTTGTTGGCGTCTGACGGCAAGGTAAAATTCACTTTTAGGGTCCAAAAAGGGATTTCTTTTGTTTTCTCACCATGGGAGGTTGCAGAGACAGGTTAAAATTTATAATAGAGAAAGATGGGCTAAGAGGGTTAGAAGGTACATATTTAGGTAAGGCGGTAAGCCGTAATAAATTGAAAAGAAACGGGTATTATTTAACGATTTTGTTGTTTTATGTGAGATTTTTCGGGCATCAAATAATATTGTTTCACACTAAATTCCCAAACACTAACTATATATTTAATTATGTAGTTTTAAAATAAAGTTCAGAAAACAAAAGAGTATCCTCTAAAATGTCCCATGTATATATCCACATGAGACATCCTGAAGGAATCCAAAAAACATCCTCAAACGTTCGGATTTGTGTGTAATATCCTAAATATATCCCAGGATATTCAGGATCATCCTAAGAATATCTTGTGCCGTTTGGGGTAGTGGGAATATTTTTATGAAGGGATCACCTTAGTTAAAAAAGCAACCAATTAAATTCGCTTGGCTATATTTAATTATTTAGCGTAAAGATTAGATACATTGTACCTAAATATATCGGCGGCCTCGAATTGCGGACCGATTACCTGATTCCAATAATTCCGTACTCGAACTGCGGACCAAACCAAGAAGACCCCTCTTTTAAAAACCATGAATTGCGGACTAAGCTTAAGTTTATACAACTAGGGTAAAGGTAAGGTGTAAAAATTAGGGAATAGTAAACCATTATCATTTCAATATTTTTTTATTTTGAATAAGAAAATTATAGTTTTTAAAGAAATACATTTTGCTTATAATATGTTTATTAATCAACTAAAATACTATAGTCTATACAATATATGGGATATAGGAAATGTATAAATATGTTGATGTAGGTACTAATAAATCCAAGACTAAAAATACGAAGAATTTTTCGATTCGGATTAGGGTAGGGGGTAAGGTAGGGTGGTTTTAGTTAGGTTATTATTGAAAATTATTATAATAATCTGTCAATTACACAATTCAATTTTTCGATTCGGATAAGGGTAGGGGGTTAGGTAGGGTGGTTTTAGTTAGGTTATTATTGAAAATTATTATAATAATCTGTCAATTACACAATTCAATTTTTCGATTAGGGAAAATGTATCTATGCATTCGTGATAAATATCATTATTAAAATATTTTTACTTTCCAAAACACAAACGTTTTAGTTTAGGACTACACTTGGCAACGTTGGTAAGAGCTACATTTAAACGCTCCTGATTTCAGGTGGCCCTTTCGACTTGGTCCGCAATTCATGGGTCATTAAAAACACATGACAAATTTTAAAAATCATTTATGGTTTTTGGTCCGCAGTTCATGTACGCCCAAATATATATCAGATATCACGAATTTTTTTAATTGATAAAGTTCGATAAGTTCAATTTGATAAGATTTATTTCTCAATCCTGTCTAAAGTATATTATAGGTAAATAAGATTATTCACGCAAGTACTTAAAAAGTAGACTTCTTTAACCTAAGTACAGTGATCGATTTAGGCCCATAGGCCCGTGAAGCCCAGGCCTAGGGCGACAGGAAGCCTAAACCTGCCACTACCTAAGTATATTCCATTAAGATACTTACGAGTTTCTATTTTCATGAAATACTGGGTGATCTTCGTATTCTTTTTATATATAAAAAATGTTGAAATATTTTGAATTGTAGAAATAGTAGAAAATCGAGATTTCTTCTTCCATTCCATTCCACAGAATCTACATTCTTCTTTCTCCACTAGTTTGAGCTTTTTGAGTTGTTCATTCATTCATTTGGTTTGGCTTTCGAATATAAAATAATTTAAATTAATTGTAGAATATTTCATGTCCTATAATCTGTGACTCCGTCGTTCTCAGCTCTATATCTACTTTGTAACGGTCACATGGTGAAAGCATATATATAAATATCTTGAATTTTCTTTGATAAAATTAAGCTCTATTTCGAGAAAACCAAAAAGATAAAATCGCTGGCAACATCTTAATGAAACTTTTTCAAATTGAAATCAAAACATTTAAGTCACATGACATGCCGAAGGCATGGGGCATGAATGAACTCCCACTTGGCCATTTGGCAAAGTCAAATCTCGAAATATTTGGCATTAGAAACAAATTTTGTTGATGAGACTAAAATATACATACACTTAGGTTGAGAGATACAGATGGTAGCGATAGGTATTTGTTACTTATTTTCGTGTCAGACATTATTATTCATTAAAAACCTTTTTTTTACATTAATTATCAAAATAAACCGATCAAAATTAGTTATTATAAATGACGTACAAAAATAATGTATAGATATCTTATAATTTGCCAAAAATTTATTAGTCACTCCATGTATAAACTGATTGGATAAATTATTTTTAAAAAGTTCTTAAGTTTTCTTTATGATGTGTAAAGAAAAACTTACAAAAAAATAATATAAATAAATATTCAAGACTGCTTTCCGGGATTTTCTAAGAATTTCCAAGAGAATATTTATTCCAGGTTTAATTTTATCGTTATAATTTTTTTCAGATGTCGTGCATGTTGAATATTATCACTTATAATTACACGAGAGCTTTCCATTTAGATATTTCTTTGATCCCAATAGGAGAATTCTTATACCATCAGCCTTTCAAATTTGTTTTTTGCCAGAAAGGATTTGGAGTTAAAAAAACTTTTCACATGTGATATGGTTTCCCCGTCTTCCCATAATTTGTTTAAACAAGCTTACTGGACATACACAATCTTCTACAGTGTTTGCCAGCAACCTTTTACTGTCTGCCAACTTCTGATTTCCCCCTTGTGCTGTCTTCGTAAACACTGGGTTATATTCAACTCTTCCAGTCTCCCTTCCACGGTTGTCTGTCTCGATTTTAAAATAGAATACCTTACAATTTGCTGCTTCTTCACCTCTCCAAGCCAATTCTTATGCAGCAATGTGATACAATTTTCTTTGGAGGCCTAGAGGTTCTTCTTCACTCCAGGACAGTGCCATTTCAAAAATTTCTCGTTTTGTGAGAGCATTAGAACTCGCCTTCCTCTTTTCTGGGATTAAAATTTTGCGTTTTGTGTCGTGTGCATTTTTCGCTTTCTTAAACTGTATGTCCGTGAACGGATTAAAAATTCTTTTATAATATTTAAAGTACCTACTTCTCTTGTAACATTTTTGTTCCAAATCGTCTTGACTGCACTCTCTTTATAATCTTCTCCATTGTTCTTCTTCATGTTGAACGCCCAGTCACATAAAATAGAAGCTAACTCTTCAGTGGAAGTTTCTGCAATGAGTCATCACGTCATCAAAAATTTGTTTACAATGCTGGTTGTCATGCTTTCAAAAGTTAGGTTCTGTTATTGTCGCTTGAAAAGTTAGGGCAAACTTTTTTCGCTGTCATAATGACAAAATCACTCGGCTTATGGGATTTTTTATACAGAAGTTAAATTGTCTACCCTAAAAGCTAGCGACACCCCCTTAGATTGTTGTTAAAATGGAGACACAATTTAAAATAAATAAAATTTTATTTGGCAATAATGTACATATAATTTTTTTAAATAAATACATATTTAATTATCTACAAAACAACACTAATACATAAAAAGAATTAATATGCAATTTTTTTTCTCAGAATATACAAAAACGTATGATATAATCATCGGTGTAAATGAAGCCAACGGTGAAGATTGTTAAAAATACATTTTGGAAACGTACGTTCATGTATAAACAGGAATTTTCCTCACGTTTGCAGAAAAAACATCTGTCCTATTATTTAGATTAACCAATAATGTGTTGATGTTCAATTTCTAGAAGGTTCAATTAAAAATGGAACAGTTTACAGATTTAATTTATTTTCTAGGAATGTCTAAAGCTTCCATAACATTCCAAATTATATCAGCGATAAGTAGAACAAAGAAAAATGTGGCAACGACAGTTGATTTTATGATACTCATATTCATGCTCATTGTTATTATTATAGTACTATAATAATACGAAATACACAGTGGCGTACCTATCTAAGTCATTTAATGATTGTTTTGAAACCGGGTAATTTCAGCAAATAGTTTAGAATAAATGCTACACTCGAAGAATAAGAAGCTACTTATTGGCATTGGCGTCCTACAAGTTGATTGAAAGGGATCGTTCAGAAGTTCTCTTGTCGAAAACTGTGTTGAAAACTGAGTTTTGGCCAAATTACATGCTGAATTTTATACCTGAAAGGGTTTCTTGACGAAATTACATGTAATAAAATGTGTTTATGAAATTGAAACAAAGCCAACAATATAAGGTCCGGTTTCCAAGAAATTCAAGAAATTACAGTATTTCTTTTACTTATTATAGTTAATAATGCAAAAGTTATTTAAACAATTTGTTTCAAATTGAATACAGCTGAAGGTGACATACTCAAATTTTCAGTGCAAAGCTGCATATCTTCAAAGCCAATATCAACATTTATATTTTTAGATACGGTCCTGTACATGATATGATTTTTTGAAAATACCGTTAACTCTGTACCTTTTGGTTATATTTTACCAATATAATGCCAATAAAAACCTGGATACCCTGTATATATGACAGATTAATGAATTTAATTGATAATTTGGCAACATTTTGGACGTAAAATGTGTTTAATATTTCGTTTTATATTTAAACAACCAAAAATAAGACAACAAAGAAATGTTACGAGTATAATTATTACCCAAAAGGAACAATTCATTAAAGGAAATAGAGTTCAGAAACGTTTTTAGTACTCTAGTACATAAAATAAACGGTCGGTTTTACGATTCTACAAAATAATTTTGTCAATAGATACTTGTTTTAATAGTATTTCCAACATTGTATGGTTAGGCGCAAGAAAATATGTTTATTATATTTTCAAACTGATTCTATATTACCATTCGACCAAGTAGAAGTCTGGCAGTTTGACGTTAATTACCAATTAGTGAGACGCCATTTTTACTCCACTTCGACCATTATTAATCCTTTTCTCACTCTCTATACCATAGAGATGATATTTAAGAATGTATGCGCTATCAGAAAGAGAAAGCAATACCAAACTGATTGTCCAACTCTTTCTAATGGGTAGACGAATACGCTTACGAATGCCTACTCTATTTGTATTATCTCTATTAATCATTGCGGTGGATTAAAAATGGCGAAATGGAGGAAAACCAAACTTCGGCTTTTTGATATTTTTTAACATTAATATTGTTACTTAATATAAGTAACATGTGCTCCAAACTATATATATTTTATTAAGAGATTTTTTAATGAAAATCTGTCTACCTGAAAACTTTGTTATAAACATTTGTTTGTTTAATTTTTGTACCTGGTTTCATGTACTTAATGCCAGAACATGTTTTGTGTGTAGACAGTTTTTTGTGTATAGTACGTATAATAAACATAAACAAAAAAATAAATCTATAACAACTATATACACATATAGCTACAAACAAAAAATTACTGAGACACCTACAACTTTTTTCATTTATCGATTTATTGCCCTTTCGAGTTGTTTTCTTCTATGTACACGTTTCCTCTAGGTATGGTTCCTATTTTATCGCCTTCTTTTCTTTCTGAAAATGAAAAAATAGAATATTGAAAAGATTTGGATCATGCGTTTTGAAGCAACAAACCAAAAAAATGAAATAAAGAACAGACACGCGAGCCTTCTGCTACTACCAAAAGGTACACCGTACATAGACAAGCAGGCAGCGACACTTTCATTTAATTTCGATTTAATTAGCGAGTATAAACAATAGGTGCAATTTAAATCGATCAGTACCTACGGAAATTGAATGTTTTGGGCAGCTATTTTTGATGGGATTATTCTCCATAGAAGTTGGACGTTATTATTTGAATTTATTGTTGCTCTACCCACAATTACGGTCCACTTACCGACCATTTTGTTTTGGTAATTTTAGTAAATTAAAAATTACCAGAAAACATTATTAGTACCCCCTTCAGTTATTTTGTTCATTCCATCCAACATATATAAGTATTTAGAATAAAGTTTAATCCTGAAATTAAATTATTACAAAGTGAACATATCCACGTCAGATCGCTGGTTCAATTTTCTGTAGAAAATAGCAATAAAGCAAAATATCAAGGGTAATGATTGATCAGGTAGAAACGATAGTAGTCTTGCCTAGCACTTTTTATGAATTTTACAATGAAAAAAAGCAATTTCATGAATTTTCATGTTTAAAATAGCAGTCTTTATAAATGTTTTAGTGAAAAAAAGCATTTTTAATCAATTTTCATGTTCAAAATAGCAGTTTTTATGAATTATAATTGAAAAAAAGCATTTTTTATTAATTTTCTTGTTTAAAATAGCAGTTTTTATGGTTTCTCCATTGAAAAAAAGCACTTTTCATCAATTTTCATATTTAATATAGCAGTTTTCATGAATTTTACATTGAAAAAAAGCATTTTTCATCAATTTCCATGTTTAAAATAGCAGTACTTATAAATTTTTCATTGAAAAAGGTCATTTTTCATGTTTGAAATTGCAGTTTTTATGAATTTTCCACTGAAAAGGATTTTTCATCAATTTTCATGTATAAAATAGCAGTTTTTATAAATTTTACATAGAAAAAAAGCATTTTCCATAAATTTTGCATCTTAAAATAGCAGATTTTATGAATTTTTCATTGGAAAAAGCATTTTTCATCATTTTTCATGTTTAAAATAGCAGTTTTTAAGAATTTTACATTAAAAAAAGCATTTTTCACCAAAAAGTTTAAGAATAATATAATAAATTCCTCTCGAGGTATCGGCCATTATATTCCATCACCTGGGGGGTTCGATTCAAAATGTTTAATACGATCGCTTCTCCTATAACTGAACAGTCGTTTGACTTAATTTTCGTTTAGTAAAAATCTTAAATTAAATAAAAACTATCCGGTGCAAGAGAGGATGGTTACGTTTGTCGACGAACCAGCCTCCCCCCTGTCAAAAACTACTTCCGCGGTCCCTGGTCTACAGCATTCAGAAACTTTTCTTAAAATCCTCATAATCATCATCATCGTTCTATACAGGATATTCATGCCCCGTCTCGTCAACTCAAAAATAACTTATTCAAACTTATGTAAGTCGGTAGATATATTTTGAAACTTCCTGTCAAATATGCCGACTAGACCCGGAATTACATCAGATCACGTAATTATTTTTTCCTTTGAAAAAATCCGTTTAATCTAGTTTAACCGTATCCAAATATATTCGGAGAATGCACTGTAACGTTCATATATCATCCACAGGATGTTTTATAGACCAGGGCGCCAAATATTAAAATTTCTTTTCGTAGTTTTATACCTGGAGACAGAAAGGAATAGTTTGTTGATGTATGTAATATAAAAGGGTGATATTCACTGGGACTTGGATGATCTAGTCTGCCTCTTTCGTTCTACTTAACTCCTGAGGATTGTCTCGGAGATAGGAGTTGCTTTAAGCCTATTTTCCGAAGGAATTTCAGAATATCTACTGGCTTTAGTTTTGGTCGTCTATCCAGTAGTCTTCTAGGTGTTGTGCCTCGATATTATGTATTTCTATGTAATCCTCAAGTTTAGTATGTGGAGAAAATCTATATTAGATTGGTATTAGATTGTCAAAAAAAGACTCTCCTCAATAGGAGAACTCAATAAAGTATTGCTGGTCTGGATCCCTGGCCATTCTGGCATGGAATGAAACGAGAAGGCAGACTCTCTTGCAAGGGAGGGTCTCTATCGGACCAGAACCTACAGTTTTGCCAAACAAACACTGAATACCTGGACGGCAAGAAGAGCATTAGACTTCTGGCATAATTTACTAGGATTGGTTCATTCAAAGGCTTTCATACATCCTTCGAAGAATGTCTCCAAACAAATGTTAGACTATAGCAGGCATGACCTACGCTGTCTAACAGGCCACAGTCATCTGAATCATCATATGCTAAAGCTTGGACTGTCGGAAGATCCGACCTGCCGTCTTTGTCTGGAAGATGATGGAACAGCAGAGCATATAGTTTGTGCCTGCCCCACCGCGGCTCGAATCAAGTATCTGATGTTTGGCAAGGATGCTCTCTCGCCCTCGAACCTGAAAAATCATTCACCAAATAAGCTAATCGGCTTTGTTAAGAAGCTGAATTACTTTGGTGAAATCTGAATTGATGTGATTCACAATAGACTCTTGCGAGTCGCAGTGGAGGGCCTTATAGACCCACTCACCAAAAACCTAACCTAGCCTATCCGTTTTCAAAGGGTTTCCGATGAATGAGCCTCTACCAAGACAACACAAATTCCCACACAGCTCGTAAAGCCGCAGCTGCAGGAGGAGCCGCCGCCGCAGGTGTTGATGTAATAATTTTTGTTTGATAGTTTTGAGTGCCTCATTTCTAGTGAATTTGCTTTAGTTGATAATGTGCATGGTGGTTTATGAACTAAGTGCTCAAACTTAAAAAACAATTCCTATATTTTCGTTACTGGAGTTATAATGTGAGTACTGTAAGTGTTATTAGTATTTACTTCCAATAACGTACTAGTACTAGTGGAAGGATAACAAAAATGAATACCAATAAATATAAATCTGGCGCTCAAAATCGCAGGAAACTCCGTTGGTAGAACGAGCTAGAGTCGAGTTCCGACCATACAGATACTATAGATAGAGGCATCAAGCCAGCTCGGAACCCGTCAGCACGTAAGAGAGAAATAGGAAGTCAGAGGTTTAGGCTATCTTTCTCTGATAGACAAAGACGGAAAAACCTCAGATCGTCTGTCCTTTTCTATCTCACCGGAGTTCAGACGGACATATCCACTTACAGAGCGACCTATGGCTTGTTGCCTCTATCTGTAGTATCTCTATGGTTCCGACAGAGAAGTTAATACGTAAATATTTTAGCGGTAATTCTATTTTGTTTGTTGTTGAAGTATTTCCAATATTTTGTTATTCTATTTCCATCATATTCATTTAGAAAATATATTTTTGATTTCGTTTTAGTTTTGTTACTTATGTGTGTATGAAATTTATAACACATTGTGTTTGATTTGTACTCGCACACATTTTTTTTTCTATGTTTAGGAAAATTACTTTTTTTGTAACCAAAATTAATCATAGTGGAGGCCCTGCAAAAAGTTCGCACACAGGTCCGTGGATACGTGGTTCCGCCACTGGTCAATACGAAATACGTTTCTATATTAATTTTTATTGTTTACATGTTTTCATAACTTTGACTGCATCAACATTCAAAGAGAATGTAATATCAAAAGTATACAAAGTTAATATATCCAGTTTAATTTAGCTACAGGTGCAACTGCTGATTTTTAATCTATTTCCCACTGACAGTATAGGACAAACCGGAACAAATAATTGTTTCAATCAATAATTTTAAAAGTTGGTTTTTCAATCTGTTGCCTTGTCGTCAAAGGTTGCTTCTTTTGCCAATCAAAAATAATGTGTATTTTTAAATATTTTGACAGTGTTACTTCATTTTTATCTAAAAACATATTCCAGATGAACGAGCTGTTTAGAGAAAGAGTTAATCATTAGGTTTCAGAAATATATATGGTGTTCCGAAAAGATTGGTCAAAAATTATACCAGTCCACATGGCTGCTTATTCCTTTTTTATGCCGTTTAAAGTTACTATTCATATTTAAAATACTAATTGGTGTTATCCAGAGAGAAATCCAGTATTGTACTTATCATTTTACGCAGTGTGTATCCAATTAGTGTTCCATCAACAACAAACACGATCCGAATCCAAATTTCTCTCGACGTAAACAAAAAAAAAAGAAATTAAACAGGTAATACGAGCAACAAATCCTTCAGCATCGTCTGTTTGTAGTTTACTCACAACATTGTTACGAGTGTATAAAATCCAGACAAATGTAAACATTATAATTTCATTTTGAATAGTTCCAATTGTTCGATTTCGTCGCTGCCAGAATGTAAGTACTGAATCGTACAAGTTTTATTTAAGGTAACGCCGTTTCTTAAAATAAAATTTGGTAAAGAAATTTATTTACCGCTAAGTAGCTGTTCTAAATAGACGCATTTGCTATCAAGGTAATTGGCGACATCTTGTGGGCTTGTAGGACTTAATCCCGCTTCTTTTAGAAGTTGGTTTTCGCTACCAGAAGCTGCCATTAGGCTTAGCCTTGCAGAGAGTTCTTCAACATCTGAAACAAAAATAAGTTTATCAATCAAATATCAGTTTTTATTATATAAAAATCGTAATTTGGTGCCAGGGTATCAAGGGCAATGAAAAGCTGACGAACTTGCAAAAAGAGGGTCAGAGGATACGCAGCCTGAACCAGGATAGATCTGTAAAGACCTGGATCAGAGAACAACATAAACATTTCTGGGTAAACGTCCCAAGGCAAATGCATGGGAAAACCTTTATAAAAGAACCTTGCCTGAAACGTACAGCGAAAATTATTACCAAATTTCAGTTTTACCAAAGTTAAAATGGTTTCTATAATTTGCATTTTTCTTTACTACCACGTTCGTAAAACAATAATAAAAATGGTTACCTAGTTATTTTAATCTTCTTTTTTGTGACACAAGAAATGTCTAGGAATTATTGAACTCAGATCTGGCAACCCTAGTTCCAGCCCGCATTTTTACGGTTTATTTTTCAGCCCGACTTATTCCGTGAAAAATTAATTCTTTGAGCGATGCAGCTGCAAATTCCAGAAAGCGTGGTTACATAATATCCAATCTCCGTATCTGTTTAGATCGAACTTAAAATTAAAATATTTTACGGCCGCTCACTGTTGATATTGCACCTGGTGGCACGATGAAAAAATAAACTATTTTCACGTTACAAGTTCACCTTCTCAAAGTTTATTTTCTCAATCGAAAATATCCAGACAGGTATCGAATTTTTATAAGTTTTGTATCCAAAATAAAAAGTTGCCATGTTTCGGAAAGGAAGCGATATATCAAATCCATAACATTTGTTTATTTTCGGTAGACTGAAAGGTTTCAAAAGAAACTCTCAACGTAATTCCAGCTGTTATAGTGTGTCAAAAAAATTTAACTGCCATCATAGATCCAGTTGTAAAAATATTTTTATATCGACCATAACAATAATAACGAGTGATGATTTTAAGAGGATGTATCTAGAAAGAGAGCACGATCATTTTAATCTAAAAAAATCATTTAATATTTTTGTATAAAAAGCAATCAATAGATAAAAATGCAACGCTGCCGCTTCTACTAGAAAATAATTGAAAATTATTATTTACTTCTCAACAACTCTTAGGTAATATTTCCCTTTAGTTTATTAACTGTATCTTTTCAAGGGACTACACTACCGACAGAAAATTGAACCATTCTATATATATCCAAGTCTGTCTTGGCCCCCCTCTTCTTTTCTTTATTTGTGTTCTTGCCTCATATATCCGTTTTACCCGCCTCCTGTTATCCATTCTGTGGATGTGACCTAACCAACTGAGTTGTCGTTGTTTTTACTTTTTTGTTTGGTTGAGAGTTCAAAGTCTAGAGTCTTGTTTTCCCTTTTCGTCAAACATTGTATGTATTTTGGGGTACCATTCACTGAGACGTAAAAGATCTATTGTGCCCCCTTACGTCTACTTAGTTTCTGAGGAGAGTCTCAAAGACTAGTAGCTCCTTTAGTCCTATTTCCCGGAGGAATTTTAGGATATCTGCAGGCTTAGGCTCTCCTATCCAGTAGTCTCCCAGGTGCTGTGTCCTAGGATTCTGAATTGCTGTGCAGTTCACAAGTATGTGGATGGAGGTTTCTTCTTCCATTCCACAAAATCTACAATCTTCTTCCTCCACTATTTTGAGCTTTTTAAGTTTTTTTCGTCAAACATTACTCCATATTACTCTATATCCTTAAGATATACAGATTGCGTAAATTACTTTGGAACCCTGGCCTCGGATTACACAAGTACGACAAGGATATATGAAAGAGAGAGAAAGAATAATTGTGCGCGGTCATCACTTTGTTTCATCTTAGGGGTGTATACTTATTGGACACTATAATAAAGAAAAGCGACCGTAAACATACATTTAGAGAGAGTAGAAATAGCCGAAAGAGTTTTTGCAGAAGGAATAGAAGGAAACGAAAAATAATTAAAAGAAAACTTGTGGAAAGAAGTTATGGAAGAAGGGGACATGAGAATAAACACAAATAAAACAAAGATACTAATAATAAGTGACTGGAATATTAATACAGACATCAAAATAGATAACATAAAAGTAGAACAAGATAAAGAAAACATCTATTTAATTTTTTTAATAACTTTGTGAAATTTTAGATAGAACGCTCCTTTCTATCTCCTCATTCACGTGTAAAAAAACGGATTAGTGAATATCTCGTGTCTAAACATAAACGATAAGGGTATAAAAAGGCCCAAGCCAATTTCGGATCGATGTAATATTACTTTATACAGAAACCGATGAATGTTGGTATATATATGGCTATTTTTTTTTATTGATTGCCTCGAGAACAAACTTACCCTTATCAAAAACGAAATTGCTCATCCCGTTACTGGATGAGAATGTAAGGGCATGGAAAAAGCAGTGTCTAACAAAATAAAAATATACAATTCTGCTTCCAGCAAAATATACGAATTCAAATTGTAAATGTTTGTAAAAATATGACTAGAAATATATATTGATGACTATTTTGAATTTTTTTTGTTGCTTCTGCTTGTTCTACAGGTTTCATAATCATTGAAAAAATGTATTTGCTCCTATTTTATTTGCTTCTTATTTTTTAATGTCAAAACAAAGTGGAATTTAATTTGGTTAACATTTTCTGCAATATTTCTATCCCTTTTCTACGCACCTGCTTTTCGTGTAACGGAAAGACACGAGCCAAATCATTTTTAAATAAAAAAGAAGATCACCTATAACTCACGTCACTCAACCATTCGATACTTATATAAAGAGCTTAATTATTTCCTTGCGCTGCCAGGAAATCCTGGAATAAATGAGGGTGTAACACGCTTTCGGTTGTTAGGTTGTCAGCAGTGTCAACAATTTAGTAAATTACGTGGAATCTTTGTAAGTTACTTTTTACGTAAAGTCAATTCTTTTGGAACACAAAACGCCATAAAAAAACGGTTATTTCGTGACGATTCTGATACTTCCGGTAGAAATTAACACTAAATGCTCTTTTAGAATACTCCGATTGTATATTTGTATTACGAGGGGTAATTGATATAAGAGATTACCAGAGTTTCAATTTTCAATTTCTTCCGATTTTGACCTCAAATGATAAATTTTTCATTTGTAAGTCTATGGAATGGGAATCCCATCGGACGAGATGATTCCCAAGTATAGCTTCGGGAAAAACAGTCATAAAAGACAGAGAGGCATGGAAGGAGGGACCCCAATTAATGCAGAGATGGCCTGCTACACAGACGAGACGGTTCAAAAACCGTGGAAGGTGTAGGAGCAGAAATATGTATAGCCAAGCCAAAGACAAGAGTGCTCAAGCAAACATGGGACGATATTCCAGGTAGAAAGAGCAGCAATACAGCACTGTGCAGGGAGACAACCAAGCAGTTATAAAAGCAATCAGTTCCATGCAGATAAATTCCATACTTGTTTGTGACTGCTTAGAGACGCTACAAGAGCTGGACGGACATAATAGATTGTCCTTAGCCTGGGTACCAAGAAACTCAGATCACAAGGGTAATGAAGAAGCAGACGAAGTATCTACTGAGCCAGAATAGCAGAGCAATCAGGTTCCTAACAGGTAGACATTGTAGTCTTAATAAATTCATTAATAAGATTGGATTGGCAAACACAACCAAATGCAGAAGATGAGGAAACCGCAGCACATATACTATGAAGAAGGAAACAGCACAACCCTTCCAATATGAGTACCTGAACTTTGGAATTCGAAGTCTAGTAATAAGGAAGGGTCTAGACAAGGAAATCTATAATAACAGGAGGTCACAGACAATAGATCTGCAAAGGACGTTGTGGAGAGGGTCTTAAAAGTACATAAGTCAAATATTTATCTTGGATTCATAAAAATTGGGGATATGTAGTCCTTTAAAAAACCGTGCATTACTTGTCTTATTCTAGATTAGATTTTATGAGGTGCCTTTGGCCTAAAAGACTGAACCTTTCATATAGCTCTCTGCCAATGGCTTTTCTTAGCCTAATGCAAAAAACCGCACATTTGCCAGGCTATCGCATTGACATAGAATGTGTTCTGCCGTTTCTTCTTCTAGGTGACAAAACCTGCACGTATCTTCGTTTGTCAATCCCATCAGCTTTAAATGCCTATTGAGCTTACAGTGCCCCGTCAACAGACCCACTACAGCTTTAACAGTTTTCCTGTCTTTGGCCATCAGATCTGCTGTAAATTTTGGCGAGTGTTCTAATATGAACTGTTTCGCTTGCCTCTGTCCTGGTGAGTTCCTCTACCATTTCAGAGATTTGTGGGCGACCCACTTCATTGTTTGTTTCCTTGTTATGGTTTCTGCAACACCGCAGAAGGGTTCCGGCCCAACGAATGGCATTGATGAGCCTTGCTTGGCCATTTCAACTGCTTTTTCGTTGCCCTTATGCCCCTCGTGCCCCGGTAACCAGACTACCGTAATACTGCTACGCTCACCCAGTGTGTTTAGGGCCCGCACACAATCCCATACTGGCTTAGAATTGACCTTTACGGAGTTGAGTGCCTTTAGCGCTGCTTGGCTGTCTGTGAAGATGGCAATTGCACGATATGTTCTCTTCTGTGTCTTATTCTATATTGACTCTGTTTCCCAGTACTATTTCTGATAGACTTTTATCATTGTTAAAAATACCTTCTACTACACTTGTTTGTATTTTATGGAAAATATAAAATTTCTGTAAAAAAAAATTTCTTCTCGATTAGCGTTTAATGCTAACATCTATTTTTGTATGTATCTTTTGTTTATTTTTACTTAGTATTTACATAGTTCGACCTAGTCTAAGTTATTATTGTTTTCGTTTGGAACCAAGCCAAGGAAAATACGCAAAATTTATGCTGATATTGTGATAAATTACGGAAAAATAACTTACCGGGTTCAAGTTGTTTTCAACGGCTTGTCTAATTGTTTTTGGGTTGTAAATGTAAACAACAAACCCAGGGAAAATTAGCTACTCGTTCTTGAGGAAAATAAAAGTAGCTGTACAGGTAAACGACCGAAATAAATGGATTTAATTTAAACATTACAGAAAGTTATAATTCCACGTCTCAATTCGGTTCTCTTTCTTCTAACATTATAAAAATATGCTCTGTATATGGAACTATTTATTTTGTTTTAAAAGCATTTCGTATTATTTGAAGACGATAAATCATTTTTTAAACCGGGGAGCAAAATGAAACTCAATCTTCTCGACTCGTAATCTGCTCAAGTGTAAATTATGATATAGAAAATGTCCAGAGGGATACTTAATACTCAACCTAAATGCTTTTAATCCTAAAACAAAAATGTCATTGGGAGAAAAATTGTGTTATAACCGAAACTTGACACTAAGAAGTCAAAAACAAACTGGGATGAACTGATTTTTTCAAATTTACTTTGTTAACGACATGCAGATGTTTGGAAAAGTGTATGGAAAGTTGAAATGTTGCAAAGGTGTTGATTTTACATAAAATTTATTACAGGTGGAACAAAAAAAGGATGTGTTGATGTAATTTGCTTAATTTTCGACAGAGCAATTTAATGAATGGGATCAAGTCAACCATTTTTCTAGGCGATGGAAGGACGTCATGTTTTTGGACTTTCTAGAGACGGTTTAATCTGATGTTTTGATTGGGAAGTGTGGCTGGGGTTGTTTTGATGAAGTTTGTCACCATTTTGGCTATTTTTTTTATAAGAAAATAATAAAATAAGCATAAATCTCATTATTTCATATTTAGATGGTACCAAAAATTATCTTCAAACTAACGAAATTGATTAAGAATAAAAACCTAATTATATACGTTTCTTCTTTACCCATTGCCTGAATTTTGGGAAAACGTTTAAAAAATATTAATTTTAATTGCTTTTTTGTTCCTCATTATAAGCGGAAATTCATTAACAATGTAGAAATTAAAATCCTCATTACTAAGGTTGCTCGGGTTTTGTTTCGGTAAATAATATGCCATAATTAGAAATTCAAAACTCCAGCCCATTATAAAAATAGGAATTCCCAGTGGTGGCGTAAATAGTTTCCTCCTATAGGTGACTTTTTATTAATCATAATTTAGATCTTAGATCACAGAACAGAGATTAAATATTTGCATTGAAAAAGATGGAAAGCATTTCGAGCAGTGTCTTTAGGTAGTATATTGTTTTTGTTACGTAATTGATTGTTGGTTATTCTTACAATGATACTAAGTTTGTCAAAATCTTATTTTTATGCATATATTTTTTTTCAAATTACGTCCCCTTTCAAGTAAATTATTAAAAATATAGCATCTCATTTGAAGATTCCACAAACAAAAAATTGAAAACAAAACAATTGTACAATCACCGCTAATTAGCGATCGTTAAAACCACTGGAATTAAACTATGTAGGCATTGAATTCCCTTTCAAATGATACTAAGTTTGTCTCAAAACCCATGAAGTTACAACAGTTTTATCTTTAACTAAACAAAACAACAAAGGTAAATAGTGGCCATTTTTGTAGCCATGAATTGTAAACAGTTGCTTAAAATAGCGAGTACAGTATTAAAATGTTCCATCGGCGTAAATAATGTCACAGAAGTTGCATTAATACTTTAAATTGGTTACACACGAAAATATTATAATGTTGTCACTGCTGTTGTTTAATAACACAAAGTTTTCACCACAATTTGTGCGGTAGCGGTGGATATTCTCGGCGTCGGGCATTGTAAATATTCCTTTTGATACAATTCACATCAGAAACGGCAAGATGAACATCCGAAATGTTTTTCAAAATGCCACGGCATATTATTGCTGGCTTTATAGAAAGATCTTCTGTCGCTTTACGTTTACAAGAAACACTCATAATATGCTTTTGAATTTTCTTCTCGTCACTCTGATGATTATGTTCCAAATTCTTCCTTGAAATTATCCGTTCGGGTCCATCTTCAATGCTGTAGATCTTGGCGGTGCACTTTCTTGTGGTACAACATCACCACTTGACTTCTCCAGATTTCAACGTTTCTTTTTTAAATAACTTATAGTTACTTAATAGTAACAACACGTTTCCACGTTCACTAACAATTTCTGTTACTTCGCTCATGTTAGATAGCAAAAACTAATGATGAATTATAAAATCTACTTATTTATATATAGGTAAAGGGGTGGACAACCCCATAACGGGGGCGGCACCGAGTTGCGCCACCAATTAGATAGGTTCTTAATCTATAACAACTCCAGGAATAGATAAGCTGTAACACCTGTTTAGTGAAATTCTTAAAATAATTTAATCGCTGCAATTTACAAGTCGGATTAAAATGTCAAATTTGACCATCGCTGCAATTTACAGATTCTATTATCAACTCTTATCAGGTATACGGATTAAGGATTACCAAGCGCTGCAATTTACATCTGCCCAAATCAAAAATTGTTTTAAGACAGTTTTGATAAACAAATTTCTACCATTTTAATGTATCTGCCCTACAATATAGGTTGTCTAAATACCACATATGAAATTAACATTTTTACGTGTTAGCAAATGGCTTGAAATGAAAATAATAAAAAATGTATTACCCTATAGTAATTTCCTTCAAACAATGAAGTAAAACGTTCAATAAAAGCATTAGCTGCTGTTTGTTTGGAAAAATTTAGAGAAGGAAGTTGAATTCGAACGCGGATCGCAACAATAACCAGGATACAGGATACGAAAAACGGGATAGGCCGGAAGAAATGGAGATAATGTAATTTTTGTTTATTATAACGCGATGGTTTAATGGATGAATACATTTATTTGGTGCTTTGAAATTTAAACTGAAAAGGGAGAATTTTCAAATATCACTATATACAGGGTGTTCATAATTCCTTCTTTATACAGGCTGTGTCACGACGCTTACACTATCTATATATTGTAAACTATCAACACGATTTTTATGAAAATTGGTACATATGGGTCACAAGTTATAACAAATTCATAAAACAAATTTTGACAGATATGGAACTTCCGGTTATACCGAAAGTATCAATTTTAGTACCACTTTGTGTAATATATTCCCTATGCGTACCTAAAATATATGCTTTTCGATATATTAATTTTTTTTTCTACTTCCGTCACTCGTCATTCGCAAAACGTCACTTTAAACACTAGTGTTAAAAGTGCGAAAAGTCACATCTCGTTTATCAATTGATTCTCAAACGTCACTTCAAGTGTATCTTCTGTAATTTATATTTAATATTCCGTGATAATTTTGTAGTTCTGTGTCATTTCATTTTTCAATGACACATCAGTCATTGTCTGTCACCTTGTGAATATAATTAAATTATAATAAAATAAAAATTAAGATCCTGCGGGCGTAGAAAAAGTGTAGTAAGCACCTAGTGTCAAAAACATCTTTAGTCAATCGTTTCATAAAACACTCGTGACTAAAGTATCGTTTTTGACACTTGGTACTTAATATACCTACTATTATGAAAAATTTACAAGTGTAGAACTTTTTATTAAAAATTCTAAGTGAACTACTACCAAAAAAATTGCTCTTCGAGCAATCGCACGCGAAGTCAGTATTTCGCGTTCTCAGCACACTCCGCGAAATTTAATCTCGCGGCCATTACCCATAGCAACGGCTGCGAAACCAAACGTCACTTCCAAATTTGACATTTCTAAAATACTACAAAGACAAATATTATTTTTTATTAAATACCAACAAATACATAAGTACTAATATTATTTAGGATGAATATTGACTTTAATTGTACAGTTTGTATTATTATGAAAACTTCAACTTCACAAATGTCAAACATCTCAATTTCGTTTGATACTGGAACTGCTTTGAATAATATCTACCTCCAACTTGTAAAGTATTGTAACTAATTTACATGCTAAATCTGTTCTTACCGCAGAGTTATATACATAGTATGCTATTCTTATTCCATAAATGACACGCAACCGCATAGACCGCAAGAGCAATTAATATTTGATAAATTTATGAGTAAATTGTTTCGAGTCCCGGCCTTTAAATCTCGCTTTCTGTTAAATCCCTCTTAATACGTGTACAGTTCATATAAAGCCACACATAAAATATGTGTTACAATTGCCAGCAAAAATATTTATTCTCAAGACAAGTTTTTACTTTACATATAAATAGAATTATGATGATGAAGAGGAGGATTTTTTTTCTCAGTAGGTATTCTACTTTGACAGGTCCTTTATTCATCCTTTTTGTACTGCTTTTATTCCTAGATGAGGATAGTAGAGAGGGTGAAACATAATACGTTAAAAAGATTTTTGTTCTAACCCTGTACGGAATTTGGAAATTGGCAACGAATTTTAGAAGGGGATTAATTAAATGGCAAGTAAAGGGTTGAATGGGGATGAAACATATGATGCGGAAAATGGGGATTATTTTTAATGAGACATTGTATAATACCAAAAACCAATAACATTTATAAATGTGAGGGTTTGAAATTACCAACTTTTGAGGGTGCGTAGGAAATAGTACAGGAAAGTCTGTAGTATGTCAGAAATTAAAAGAGAATGTTTCTAACTGCTCTCAAAGTTGTTGAAGTATCTGTGGCGATTCTTTTTTCTCTTATTTTTTTGGGAATCAAGCCACAATAATGTTTTTTATTTTTTATTTCGACGTTTCGGTAGCGTTCCAGCTACCGTTGTCAAGATTAAATAATTTTTGGTCCTTATCTGACACAACGAAAAAAATTTGACAACTAGACAATCAATAATATTTTGAAGTTAAGTCCATTCATAGTAGATCACACCTCTGGTAAAATGTGAAATAAAATATTTTATTTTATGACATTCTAACGATATGTAGTCCACTAGAAATGGAATCCAGTGAAGTGCACGTTCCAGGAACGGTTTTTATTGGGATAGCGCTTTTTTTCGCTTATTTTGGAAATTTTGTTAATAAAACGCGTTTGTTGTTATTTTTTTTTTTTTTTAAAAGGAATAGTAAAATCTTTATACGATAGGGCCAGAATCATTTGTTCTAATGATAATCAATTTACAAAGGAGAAAACTTTGCTGAAAAATGTTTTGAATGCCAATAATTTCCCGGCAGAATTTGTAAATAAAAGAAATTAAGAATATAGAGAAGTGCTCATTGTTAATACCCCATAATAATAACAATAATATTAATAATTCAGCTAACATAATTTTTAAAAACTTGACAATACCTACCGTATGTTAAGGGTTTGTCAGAAAGAATTAAGAAAATTGGTAATCAATTCAATATTCGAACTAGCTTCAAATCTAACAATACATTGAGATCTATACTAATAAAAACGAAACCAAAAAATGAAGAATCTTCAAAAAACTGCATATATCAGATATCTTGTGAATGCGACAAATTCTATTTAGGTGAAACATCTAGACCATTGAAAGTCCGAATAAATGAACATAAAAAGTATATCAAAGATAGGGAGTTCTTTAAGTCAGGTATTTGCAAACATGCTTGGGAAGAGGGGCATAAAATTCAATGGGATTCGACAAAAATAATATTGAAAGAGCCCAATAATAAAAAACGAAAAATAAAAGAAAGTGCAACTGAATGCAGGTAAATGTGTAGCTAGTATTTCAGGCGAATGTAGTCAAATTTGGTTACCACTGTTGGAAAGAGAAATTTCCAATAACCAATTACCTGCGTTATCAGGATAGCATCATAAGTGTTTATCCAGGTTTTCTTATGATTTATCTTTGGAATAGTTGTTAATCGATACACACTTCAATACACAAAATCACCAAACTGAGCTATACATATTTTGAAAACAAAAATAATCATACACAAAAAAGTAACAACAAACGCGTTTTTATTAACAAAATAAGCGAGAAAAAAAGCGCCATCCCAATAAAAACCGTTCCTGGAACGTGCACTTCACTGGATTCCATTTCTAGTGGACTACATATCGTTAGAATGTCATAAAATAAAATATTTTATTTCACGTTTTACCAGAGGTGTGATCTACTATGAATGGACCTTAATAAAATTTGACAACAAAGTTTTGTAGTCTTAAACTTCAAAATATTATTGATTGTCTAGTTGTCAAATTTTTTTCGTTGTGTCAGATAGGGACCAAAAATTATTTCATTACTAGTTAATCTTGACAACGGTAGCTGGAACGCTACCGAAACGTCGAAATAAAAAATAAAAAACATTATTGTGGTTTGATTCCCAAAAAAATAAGAGAAAAAAGAATAAGTAATTCCACAATGAACTTACAGAAGATATGTGTAGTGATGTTTTATGGGAATTCAAGGCTTTTTGTAGCTGGTTCCAAGCATGCTCGATCTACTAGCTTCCATCATTCAAAACAAAATTTTAAATCTTGTAAATACAAAAGAACAGCTTGTTTTAAGCTGATCAGCTTCGAAACAAAATAAATCAAAGTATTATCCGGATAATTTGTACGAAATATCTATTTTAAAACTCAAACCACAACAGACTGTATGTCTCCAGCTTTAAGGTAAAGTTCAATTGAATTCTAGGTCTTTTCTTTTCTCTTATCCACAGAACGTTAGTGAAGCACCTGTCACTAGTATTCGTTTCATTCAGAATACAACTTTGATAAATTGACCATGGCAAGTTCATGTTAGTTAAATTGAAATATTTTACAAGATGGCGAGCAAAACGCATCTGTCGAGAGTATATGCTGTCTAATTTTGAACTGGTAGGCGGCTAGAAGAACTTATTTTCGTCTTTGTTATAAATTTAGATGTATATTAGAATTTCGTTATGTAATTTTGTTATGAATTTACTGGAACTAACTAACACATCATTTTCAAATGTCATTTAATTAATTGAATTATATATTTCGGGATACATGTAAAATTTGTTCATATTTTTGACCAAATTTTTAGAAAAGATCCTAAACTAGAACATAGTCAGTCCCTTCAAGACTTTGTGGAGGCTTAAATTATAAAATCAATAGGGATTATCAAAAGTGAGTTAACATTCAAAACCGATTATATTTTGACAATTTTGATTTTGTAACATACCCACTTGTATTAACACATTGTATAATACTTTATACGGGGTTGGGATAAAGTATGGAACAAACGATATTTATGAAAATTTGCAGGTAAGTGCAATGGAACAAAATGCATCTGATGCACATTTTTTTGTTAATAATATACTTCCGGTTTAACCGGAATTGCCATCAACTTTTTTAATTTAAATGGGACACCCTATATATTTTTACAGATTTTTAAAGAGCTTGTTATTTTGAATTCATACATACTGAGTTTGGTCTAAAAAAAATTGTAAAAACAAGAAATACAGCACTTCAATCAACATCCTTTGAGTTTTTTGCATTAGAGCAAAAAACTATTTAGATAAACTAATTGATGTTGTTTGTATGCATAGTAATAAACGAGTAGGTACTGTTTAGTACGTCTTTTGTTCTCCAAGTGTCAAATTCTAATTGACGGAAATAAATTTTACAATTTAGAATGGTTCAATTAAGTGAAAAAGAGCGTATTGAATTTTAATGATGATCGGTTATGGTGATCGTGTTAGAACTCATGAAGAAGTGAGTCCTATTATTAATAATCACGCTCAACAGTAACTAAAACATTACAACGTTTTAATACAACAGGGATGGTAAAAAAGTTGTTATGGGAAACCGCGGACTGCAACGAACGAAACTGTTAAACAAAATATTGCAATCGATTAAGAAGAATCACCTCAAACTTCCACCACAAATTTGGCACTAAACCATGGTATCAGTCGACGTTCTGTAGGAAAGATATTAAAAAGTGAAAAGTATCATCCGTATAAGGTACAGTTGGTTCAAGAATTGTCAGACGATAATTTTGACCGACGGCTGTAATTTCGCGAACGGCTAATGGACATCTGTAATGTCGACGACAACTTTGCTTCTAGCATAGTTTTTTCCGATGAGGCAACTTTTTGTTTAAATGGAACAGTTAATCGCCATAACTCAAGGTATTGGTCAAATGAGCATCCTCATTGGATTCATGAAGCACATATCCTCATCCACAGAAGTTAAATGTTTGGATGGGAATTGTCAAAAATACGCTTACAGGCCCATTCTTTATCGACGGAAACTTGAATGGTAACAAGTATTTGGATCTACTAAATTATTCCTGCACTTCAAAAAAATGGGCAATTACCACAAAATGTTTGGTTTCAACAAGATGGACCTCCCCACTATGATAGACGGGTTAGGGATTTTCTGGATGCGAATTTTCCAAATCGATGGATTGGACGTAGAGGATTCATAGAGTGGACTGCTCGTTCTCCGGATCTTAGCCCGTTAGATTTGTTTCTTTGGGGTTATCTAAAATCACGTGTTTACATTAGACGACCAACAAACTTACAGGAATTGAAACAAAGAATTATTGATGAATGTGAATTAATACGTGGAGAAGTCTTGGAAAGAGTGACTCAAGAATGTGTTAATAGGATGGTTTAGATTGTTCAAATATGCAAAATTCAGTTTGCTAAATTTTCTACTGTCTTAACTTCTTCAAAAGAAGCTTGTTTTGCTACTAATCTATTCATTTTCAATTTCAAACGTAATACTTTTTCCAAAGGGAGTTTTTAAATTAAAAAAACATTTTTTTGTTTCAAACAATCGTAGAAAGATCGCCTTGTATTTTAGCGTCTGCTAAATAATGTATTAAAACCAGATCACGGATAATGTAGTCAGTGTAATTGTCAATCAACTTAAAAAGATAAACATCAAAAATGCATTCGTACTTACAAGTACAATAATATATTATAAACTTGGTTACAATACAATTCGCGCCATATGGTGCGTTAAACTTTCTCAATCCGGCTTTAAATGGACTGTTTCTGTATTTGTACCATGCTATTTTGTTGTTAATTCTTTATCCATGTCACTTCGACCTTAATTTTTATAGTACATTAGGAAACTTGTTTTTTAGCGACGAATGATGTTTTCAAGGTTTTTTTTTTGTTATAAAACTCATAATTTAACGGTTTCGACACAAGAGATTCTTCTTTTGACGTCAAAGATTAGTTTTTTCTGCCAATTATTATTTCACATGAACGTGCCTTTCAAATTTCCAAATAACTATAGACCATTCCAGAATGACGTCGGTCATATTGTTCTGGGTCCTCATGTCATATTCTATTCAATTTTCATTTTTTACTAGTAAACAGTTACGTATTTAAACGATGAAATAAAACAATTGAATTTGTTCAAATTAGAACTACGTTCAATATATATTTGTAAAGTTTCTATTATATAAATAAAATTGATATTACATTGACATTGTTCTACAAAGTTTGTCTGACAACGAACTGACTCACACCACATGTCAAAATAAACAAACTTCAACTCCAACTGATCGGGGGACCCGGCACAATATGGTCGACTTGTCAAAATCAGGTGTTCTGGAATGATCTTTTGTAGATCTTTCACTTCTTACTCTTTAAAACGTAATAAGTATTTCAAAGAGAAAGGCAATACATTATTTCAATTGCTATTTGATTAAAATTACCCGAATACATCTGTAATTGAGATTTTTAAAGTTGATAGGTTGTTAACCGCCAAGAAATATTTTTATTGAAAATATCTTAGAACGTAACCTACTTTTGAGTCTATATTTAATATTCAAGTGGGTAGAAAAATTCTCCTCTCCAAATAACGTGTTTTAATGTAAGGAAAATATTTCCATCACTTTTTTTCATAAAAAAAAGTGTATACAATTTGTACAGTTCATACAGGACTGTATTGGACGGCAGCTGCAATCTAACTACCATGTTTTAATGAAGTAGATGTAGATTCTCCGAAACGCGGCAGTGACGCAGTCGCTGAGCGTCCTGTGAGCGTTCATAAGGACGGCTAATGTCAGTTTGTCGTCAGTGCTTAGTCAGTTTGTATTATAATATCGTCGGTAACTCTGCATCAAGTAAATGACGCGGCGGCGCAGGACGCGAATGTCTAGCGGATTCATGTCGTCCATCTTTACCGGGACTTAGACCAGAGATAGCATAAAACTCGACCAAATTCATTTCAACCGTGAAATTCGGATGCGCGTAATTCACACGTACGACAATGTCGGCAGCTACCAGTCCTAGGCAGAACGTTGAACTGTAAAGATCCATTTGAACTGATAGTGGTACAATCCGCGTAGGAATGTTAATATGGAATTTAAGTCGCTTGTAAAACGCACAAAGTCGTGAAATAGTGCATAATGTTTTTAAATTTATGACATTGGAGGCACAACCAAATTCTCAGGATTTTATTTAGGAAATATTTAACTAAGTAAACTTTTTACTCCGAGTGTACATGCGTTTATTCCGCGGGACTGACATCTCTCCCTCTCGCTTCTTTGTTTGCGCATCTCAGAGTTGAAATGAATTTGGTCGAGGTGTATTTAGACCTTAAAGAGTCCTTCAACGCCTACGAAGAAGCTAGACTGATGTAAACGTATTAAAATAGAAAATACTTTAGTGTACGTTTCTTTTGGACAATTTCGTTATTAATTCACCAACTTACCTATCTTAATTAACCTCCCTGTACACTACTGTTGTAGATATTTAGTAAATTTATCAAATTAATGATTTTTTAGGTTACCTTAGTACGATGTAGAGTTATTAGAAAATATGGAATCAATTAATCACTGAAACACTCGATGTCAGTGCCCAGTGATAAGTTTTCCGCTTTCCACACACTCGCATTCTCTCTCGATTGAGAACTGCTGACGTCAGTAACGAACGAAATATTATTAAATTTATCGAGCGTCAAGTGTTTTTAGGAAATTTTCAAATCCACTCATACAATTTAATCCACTCGTACGGGTAAATTTATAGTTGTAAAGTATTGAAAATAAATACAGGGTGTTCAGAAACTCTCCTGACAAACGGAAACTACAGTTACTAGAGGTGATTTTAAGTCGGTTTAGCTCAAATTACCTCAATCCGAAAATGCTTCCTAAGGGAGCTACAACCCTTTGAAGAAGACTTCCTCATATGAGTTTTCTTCAAATTATTCAAAAATACCGTTACTTAAAATATTCAAATTTGGTATAATCAATAAACAGTTACAAACCAGTAGTTCGCAACAGTAGAGAAAAAGCACCAGCAAAGATTTAGTAGAAATGTTTGGATTGGTGTAATCGGTAATCAGCTTCTGGGACCCGTAGAGGTTCCTAGCCGTTTAACAGGACAAGAATATCTTAATTTCCTACAAAATGTCGGTAATTTGAGCTAAATCGACTTAAAATCACCTCTAGTAACTGTAGTTTCCGTTTGGCAGGAGAGTTTCTGGACACCACGTATATTTTTTCAGTTTTGTTTTTCCAAATTATTATAACTTTCTCATGGATATTAAATGATTTTATAAGAGTCTGATCATGTACAGTTTAGTATGCTGTTTGATATTTTAAAATACCCAGTTCCACGAATCCTTAAGGTCGTTTAAAAATCTATCATACTTTTACGTTGGTTGAAAATGAAACGTTTTTGAAACAATTTATGTTTGTCATAAGTTGAATTTAATAAATATTTTACATAATAAAAGTTCTATGTACCTACAGGTTGTCCAGAAACTCTACACAGCTCGTAAATCACAGTCACAATCAGAACAATTTTCTCGAAAATTATAACTGTTTTTTTTTCCCGAGTCGAAAATATTTACAAATCCTTAATTACAATAATAAATGGTGAAAGAAAAAAATTGACAACTATGTTGATGTACCGAAATTGAATTCGGAGGATGAGAAAAACATCGTAAATCTTTTCTTAATTACCGCCACCGCATCGCACTAGCAATATAATCAGTTAATTTGTCATATAAATTCAACTCTGTGGATTTATTTATTACCCCACCTAGTGATACCATTAAAATCTATTTTATATACTGTTTAAATGAACTTTTGATGAAGATGCTCTGGGAAAACAAAACTGTTAATTAATTGTCTCCATAAACTAGAGGGATGTGAAATATTTATGAACATATTTCAGATTAAGAATATATATTAGAAAGAAGCCAAGAATATTTCAGGACTATGAGTGTCGAGAGTTTAAACTTTAAACGTAGTTTTAGGCTTCTGCGAAAGGATCCCGCAATAATCTTATGGAAATTGGGTTTCTGTCATTTTTTCTGAATTTTTGATATGTTGTAGATTTTGTCATCCTGAAAAGTCTCCAAGGGCACAAAGTGCCAAAATGACTATTTTGGTAGCTACGGAGCTGTCAAAGCTCCCCTGACCCGTTGCAAGACTATTCATTTTCAATACTATTTACAGATGTCAAAAGCATATTTTAATTATTCGAATATTAGTCCGGGAAAGTAAGGAAATCAAATTCAAAAGTTTCCCATAATTGATTTTTCATTTTTAAATGAAAATATATTGACCCAGCATCACTCTCCTAGATTGTCTAATAATTTCCGCTGGAGCTTGCGACGCAGCTTGCAAGCACAGCTCAGACCACCTAAAATTCAAGTGATTTATGCTCGTGTCATTTCTGGATGTGTTCTTACAAAAAAATCGTAGAGATGAAAATTGAAGCAAATCTTATGCTCTTGAAGGTGACGTAAATAGTTTCTTCAAAAAAAAATTTTCCGATCTTAAATTTTCCAAAAATTGAAAAGTTTTCGAAAATTATATTTTTGGCTGGTAATTATAAATAAAATATTAATATCGAGGTCAAAACATAGATAAACATAGAGGGCAAACTCCTAAAAATTTACATTTTTTCAGATTTGGAAAATTCAAAATGGCGGCTGCGCAAATTGGAAACAAATTTTTTTTTTTCATTCGTGTCTAAATTTATGAACATTAACGATATTGAGAAACGGTTTGTTGCAATCGGCAGAGTGAAAGTTATATTTTTATAAATAACATAAACAAAATTTTTAAAAATTTTTTTACATAATTTTTTAGAACATTTACCGAAAATAAAAATTTTTCCATCTAGTTTTTTCTCATTTTGGCGTTGAAAAATTTTTTTTAAAATATGTTTTCACATTATAAATATGTGTGTCTTAGTAAGACGAGTATTTAAATAAAAAATTTTTTAGATGCGACTTTTACAAGTTGAGATAAACAAATTCAAAGTCTGTTAGATACTGTAATAATATTGATTGAAATTTTCAAATTTTGATCACTTCGCTAGGTTGTCGAATCCCAACTAAACTTAAACACAAATTTTCATTTTTCTACCGTCAATTGGTCCATTCAAAAGAGAATAGTAATCCTAGCTCGCTCGGCCAAACGGTGCGGCGGCAGCTGCTTGGCGTTGTGGTGAGGGGTCAGCGCTCGTTCGCAGTTGAACGAAGCTCAAGCTTTTATTTTGGTTTTCTTTGTAAAAATTTTGCATTTGTGGTTTGCTAATAGTATGGTTATTATCAACCATTACATATTGCTAGAAATAAGGTACAATGATATTTATAATTTATATCTATAAATACATTTATTATATATATATTATACATAATTCGAAACGTAGATACTAAGAATAATATTTATTTACAAATTTACATCTATTTTCTACAAATTCTCGCCCTTTTTGGTCTCTGAGGAAGTGGCTCTGTACAATTTTCCTCGTCATTATCATTAGCAAACAAATCCTCATCGATATTATTGCTACTATCAATTGCAAGTTCACAATCGAGTAATTGACTCATATAAAAATTCGGCTCATCACTCAGAGTTTCATTATCATCCTTGTCATTGTCAAGTACCGTACAACAGTTTTTGCCTTCGCAATTTTTACATAATATCGTGCAATGTATGCCAACTTTTTTACAACCACACCTGGAAGTGGAGCACCCTGTGGTACAAGAACACGAAATAATTTTCAATAATTCGTCGGGTACAAGTACGTCGTCAGTCATTTCTGGTGCGAGGCCATAATTATCAATGAATTTCCAACCCCAGTCGGTAGGCTTCATTTTGTCAATAATGGTTTTATCCTTATCCCACAACCGGAGTTGATAAAACACTCTAAAAGAATGAAATTTCATTGCAGCTTCCGTTGGTGGCAAAGTTGCTAAATTAAAAGTTTTTTTAGCTGAAGATTTTAAAAAACATGTACAATTGAAATTTTCAAATTTTGATCACTTCGCTAGGTTGTTGAATCCCAACTCAACGTAAACACAATTTTTAATTTTTCTTCCGTCAATTGGTCCATTCAAAAGAGAACAGTAATCCTATAGCTCGCCCGATCAAACGGTTTTGATGGTTATCCTGAAAGTGTAAATGACCGGGGAACAAAAAATGTAGAACGAATCCGGCGAAAAAAACAGTGTACATCACCTGCATATGCTATTACTGATGATAGTCCAACAATCAACCAAAGCAACTTTTTAAGCAATGATACGAATAAAAACAATTTTATTCAGTTATTGAAAAGAAAACTTGCCAATGCTGGATTTTTGGTAAACCAAGCAGAAGAAGATGTCGATGCAGAGCTTGTTCGGTCGGCTATAAACTATTCCAATAACTATCCATTTGCTTGCATCGTTGCTGAGGATGTAGACGTTATAGTTATATTAAGTCAGCTGGCTCATGAAAAAACTAATATTTACTTTCAACAACTAGGCAAAGGTAAAGACGCGAAAATTTTTTATCGATGCGACAGCTTCAAATACCCAATGCTTCAAAATTACTTGTTACTATTACATGCCTTTAGCGGCTGTGATACCACGTCTGCTTTTTATAACCAAGATAAACTCAAATTCGTAGATCTTCTTAGGAACAACATGCTACTGCTCGATCAACTAAAAATATTTTACAACAGTAACGTAACGAAAGCTGAAGTCGAAAAAGCTGGCACAGAATTTATAAAATATGCATATGTGTCGAAACCAAATCACAATGAATCGTTGAACATGCTACGATTTACATGTTTTTTAAAATCTTCAGCTAAAAAAACTTTTAATTTAGCAACTTTGCCACCAACGGAAGCTGCAATGAAATTTCATTCTTTTAGAGTGTTTTATCAACTCCGGTTGTGGGATAAGGATAAAACCATTATTGACAAAATGAAGCCTACCGACTGGGGTTGGAAATTCATTAATAATTATGGCCTCGCACCAGAAATGACTGACGACGTACTTGTACCCGACGAATTATTGAAAATTATTTCGTGTTCTTGTACCACAGGGTGCTCCACTTCCAGGTGTGGTTGTAAAAAAGTTGGCATACATTGCACGATATTATGTAAAAATTGCGAAGGCAAAAACTGTTGTACGGTACTTGACAATGACAAGGATGATAATGAAACTCTGAGTGATGAGCCGAATTTTTATATGAGTCAATTACTCGATTGTGAACTTGCAATTGATAGTAGCAATAATATCGATGAGGATTTGTTTGCTAATGATAATGACGAGGAAAATTGTACAGAGCCACTTCCTCAGAGACCAAAAAGGGCGAGAATTTGTAGAAAATATATGTGAATTTGTAAATAAATATTATTCTTAGTATCTACGTTTCGAATTATGTATAATATATATATATAATAAATGGATTTATAGATATAAATTATAAATATCATTGTACCTTATTTCTAGCAATATGTAATGGTTGATAATAACCATACTATTAGCAAACCACAAATGCAAAATTTTTACAAAGAAAACCAAAATAAAAGCTTGAGCTTCGTTCAACTGCGAACGAGCGCTGACCCCCCACCACAACGCCAAGCAGCTGCCGCCGCACCGTTTGGCCGAGCGAGCTAGGATTACTATTCTCTTTTGAATGGACCAATTGACGGTAGAAAAATGAAAATTTGTGTTTAAGTTTAGTTGGGATTCGACAACCTAGCGAAGTGATCAAAATTTGAAAATTTCAATCAATATTATTACAGTATCTAACAGACTTTGAATTTGTTTATCTCAACTTGTAAAAGTCGCATCTAAAAAATTTTTTATTTAAATACTCATCTTACTAAGACACACATATTTATAATGTGAAAACATATTTTAAAAAAAATTTTTCAACGCCAAAATGAGAAAAAACTAGATGGAAAAATTTTTATTTTCGGTAAATGTTCTAAAAAATTATGTAAAAAAATTTTTAAAAATTTTGTTTATGTTATTTATAAAAATATAACTTTCACTCTGCCGATTGCAACAAACCGTTTCTCAATATCGTTAATGTTCATAAATTTAGACACGAATGAAAAAAAAAAATTTGTTTCCAATTTGCGCAGCCGCCATTTTGAATTTTCCAAATCTGAAAAAATGTAAATTTTTAGGAGTTTGCCCTCTATGTTTATCTATGTTTTGACCTCGATATTAATATTTTATTTATAATTACCAGCCAAAAATATAATTTTCGAAAACTTTTTCAATTTTTGGAAAATTTAAGATCGGAAAATTTTTTTTTGAAGAAACTATTTACGTCACCTTCAAGAGCATAAGATTTGCTTCAATTTTCATCTCTACGATTTTTTTGTAAGAACACATCCAGAAATGACACGAGCATAAATCACTTGAATTTTAGGTGGTCTGAGCTGTGCTTGCAAGCTGCGTCGCAAGCTCCAGCGGAAATTATTAGACAATCTAGGAGAGTGATGCTGGGTCAATATATTTTCATTTAAAAATGAAAAATCAAATATGGGAAAGTTTTGATAGTTAACAGATTTCTCGACCTTACTTTCCCGGACTATATATAGGGTAATGTTTTTGAGGTCACTGGATCAACCCTCATGTCAAATTTGACAAACTAATCGTTGACAGCTGTCAATACAATACACTGCCAACGAAGAATAGACAAGTAAATATTCTCTGTTGACATTGAGAGTTTGGGCTTTTGAGGGAGCTGAATTCAATTCTTATCTCAGATTGGAAAAATTGACAGTTGACAGCTGTCAATTCACTGTCAAGGAAGAATAGAGAAGTAAATATTCTCTGTTGACATTGAGAGTTTGGGTTCTTGAGGTCGCTGAATTCAATTCTCATGCCAGATTGGCAAAATTCGAACGTAGGTACATCATCCAAGGAATTGTTGTGAAAGACCTTCTTGAATACTTTTGTCGTCTGAATCATCAGGACTTGGAAAATCCTATATCTTCGTCTGGAAGTAGACCAAATGTTTTGTGCTTGCTTTATCGCAATCCAAATCAAATCATTTGTTGTCAAATTCTGTTTTTATTTCTACACTTCCTTCATTGTATCCAGAATTTTTACTATTCTCTTTTGAATTTCTGATCATACTCTTTGCTACCGTTCACCTTGAGGTAGATACTGTCATACTCTCATCACTAATTGCCACGAACAACTGCTCTTGAACCACATGAATACTAAAAAGGCTCAAGAGGATCTTGTCTCAGGGTAAAATATAGTTGGATTACAGAATAGTGTTAAGAGTTTTGACTACTCCAAAGCTAAGTGGGTGCAATCAGTAAAGTTGTCCTGGTATGAAAACGGTTGTCAGAAAAGAAGGTCCTTAAAGTTAATGGGCCCGGAGAACTCTGCAAAGGAAAAGGTATACTGGAATAAGATACCTGGTCTAAGGCATTTGCTTGTTGAATAGTTCTTCGTGCTTTTGGTATTAGATCCCCACCACCTCTTTTCTGGTTTAAGAGTTACCGGTGTAAATACCCCAACTGTAATGGACGAAGTTGGTGGTTCAGGCTTCAACAACTGATTGCTTGGCTTGTTTCAGTCTTACTGAAACAGATTATTTGACGACGTTTAAAATATAAATTAAACATTTATTATAACGATTACATTAGTGAACCTTCAAATTCTTATTTTGAAACATGTCTATGTTATTTTACAATTCGTTTATGGCGACAATATTCCGCACTGAATTTTGATTAATTCTTGTACATGACACAAATATATAAGTAAATTATGTTGCGAAATTTTCGTATTGGTATGTTACGTTTTATTACACGATACGTGGCTTTCGTGAATTAAGGACGTTTACTTTAATAGTTTTCTGTTTAAACCACAGAACTAAATATTAGTTCTGTGTTTAGAATTGAAGAGAAGCTCGAAAATTGAAATAAACGATACTATTTGACATCTTTCATTACTAATTTAATGAATTATCAGTTCTATTGTGTTTTGAAGCCTCTGTAGACGAAAAATAAATCATCACATTATTTTTCATTATTAGCCATAAATGGATTGAAAGCTAAATGCGGTTTTCAGTTTCCTCTTTAAGAGATTCGGAAATCGATTTCAATTCATTATAATCAGGAGCAGATATTTGAATGGAATGCCATCACCATTGATATATTTTAAAGGGGATATCCCATTTATCTCCTAATATTAAACGTATAAAATCAATTAAATACTTGAATATATGAAAAAGATAGTTTGAATATTATTTCAACGCCTTACTTGGATTAATTAGGAGTCACATCACTTATAGTTGTGCCATCTTTAGTGCAAATTAGATCCAGCGTGTTTCAGCTTATACATCCAGAAGTGGGATTGGTCTATGAAATGTCAACATAAGACCATGTATGCAAGCTTCAACTTAGGTAGATGTCCTTCTTCTATCCAATAATCTTCAGGTGCTGTTCCCTAGGATTCAACATAAGACCATAATGTGATGTGATAGTGAGAGGGACTGACTGGACTGGTCGTGACATTAGGCTCGCTAGGAGAGCGAGGCGTAGTCAGACAAAGCGTCAGGCTCGCTAGGAGTGCGAAAGAGGCAAAGCGTCAAGCTCACGAGCGAGTGAGATGGGCGTACGCAGAAACGTCAGGTAACTCAGAGCAAGGGTAGCGTAAGGGTTTCCATGGCGGGGACTGTCCCGAGTTCGCATCCTGGTGATAGTTCTGCTTTTTTTACATTCAAATTATCTTCACTATTTTTTTGGAAACAAATTTTTCCCCGATTTTTAATCATGTCTGGTTTTCTATTAAATTTGAAGGTGAGTCTTAATTTATCGTTAGAATTAAATCTATGTCTAGTTGGCTAATAATTAATCGTATCTTGAATACTTTAATCACTTAACGATGTTAATTATATGATTTGTGGTTATTAAACGAGACTTTGCGGTTTGTTTTGGTTTTGTCAAAGTATAGGTGGCCGAAGACATATGAAGAATTAATTCTAGATACATCAAACGCATACAAAATAAAGTATGTTTATACTACATACCGATCAAAAAGTCGACTTTAGGTAACGCCTTGTTCCATGTAAGTAGTTGATGAATGAATGTATCGTTGTACAGTTAATAGAACGGTTGTAATATTTTCAAGAAATTTAACAGTTATTCAAGAATTTATTAGGGTGAAACTATTTTTGTTTATTAAAAGAAGTATCTTCCTGTAATTAAAACTAGTCTTAGAAGACTAACCATTAATTTGCATTTAAATATTCTTAAAACTAGGAACTTATCATATAGAGTCAATCCAATATTGTGTTCTAAATGAACTTTACTCTAATTTACACAAAACACACTACACAAGATCGATTGGATTGGTACTTTTCAAATCTCCGGACATGACGTGGGTCGTCCAGCAGCTGGAGATCCTCTGCATTCACATGTTGATGGAGCCTGGCTTCATGCTTGCCTTTTAAGGTGGAATTTCCTATGAGCGTCTGACGGACGCACAGTCAGACGCATGTCTGCGCAGTTTTCCTATAAGCGGAAGACGCCTACGTTTGAATTCAGTTTGAGCAAAAGGTGCATAGTAAAGGTATCAAAAATGAACAACTTTTTACTAAAAGCACTTCTAGAAGAAGAGGAAGATGATGATTACCTACTTTTTCATTTGGTTACAAAAAAAAGAAAATGGAAAAGGACTTATACAAAAGAAGAAATATATATATTTCCAGGAGAAAAATTTGTATAGTAGCTTCCTATGTCATTGGG
Source organism: Lochmaea capreae (assembly GCA_949126875.1). Taxonomy (NCBI): domain Eukaryota; kingdom Metazoa; phylum Arthropoda; class Insecta; order Coleoptera; family Chrysomelidae; genus Lochmaea; species Lochmaea capreae. The sequence continues at coordinate 5,134,917 of OX421406.1, read as the reverse complement.
AGCTTCTGAATACGATGTTCCTGGACATCTTCTTCAGGCGAAAATTGAAATTCTAGACGCAGCCGCTTCTGTGGGACGGGAACACATGCGTTCTACCACGCGTTTAGGTAAACAAACGTATTTATTTGCTTGTTTACCAGTGTTTATGCGTCTGACGCTCATAGGAAATTCCACCTTTAATCTCTTCCTTGACGGTTGGTATTCGAAGATCTCTGAATATCAGCCACATCGGTTTCAAAATCTGATTATACATCAATCATTTGTTGTAGATTGAAAGCTTGGAGTTTCTTCCAATCAGCAAGTAGTTCTGTCAGTATTTTAGGCCTAATTCGACTGTTTTATTTTTGACATGGTCTTTCCACCTGAGTTTGGCATCAAGAGTCATGCCTAGGTATTTGGCATTCATCGAATATGGTACAATTGTTCTGTTAATATTTAGAGGATATAATTCTGGTACTCTTTTGTTGGTAAAGTTTACTTGAATTGATTTAAGCTCATTAAGCTTAATCTTCCATTGTTTGGTCCAGTCTACTACTGCATTGGTTGCCATCTGCAGTTTTCTCACAGAACTTTCTTGGTTTTCATGGTGTATAGCAAATACAGGATGGTCCAAACTTGATTGAACACAAAACTGCGAGTTGAAGCTAGTATTCAATCAAATGAAGAAGTTGCTTATCAACCGGTCCACAATATAATCTTCACATTGTCTAATTTCGTGTTGTTTGTCTATTGGGTCAGAATTTCAGAAAATTCACTGAATTTTTACTGATAAACTGCACAAGAAAAAACAATAAAATGCTTTGTCGTTTAAGGACCTATATCACCTCTGGAAAATACTCATAGAAGGTGAGGCGGCCTTGGAATTGCTCACACAGCTCAGCACTGCTATTGGAATCTGTGACCTTTGCTGTGGGTATTGCTACCTTTGTTTTGGAATGAAATAATCAATTTAGATGTTGGTATCAAACAAAGTGTGTTGTCAGTATAGCGGGTTATTCATCTAGCTTGATTATTGCTCGATGATCACAACCACTTAAGGAACATGATATTTTCGATTCTTCTTGTTCTTTCATACCAGGGACTACTTTATCAATCCTGATCAAGACTACACTATTCAGCAGTACATTTCGAACCAGTTTCTGTTTTCAACTACGTATCAACTAATAAAATACCAAGTTTTGGATAAAACAAAAAATCTTTATGGCTTAATATCTACAAATTGTACTCTTAGAAAAAAAATCCCGCGCAGCGAACGGATGCTTCCGATGCGGCTAATTTGGAATGCGGAACACGATGTTCTTCGGCCTCGTCGGTGCGGAAGTGACAGCTATTTGCACTCATCTTCAAGCACTACCTTATAGCTATAATATCGTATTTTTTTTTAAACGCATCGATTACATTTTTTATATTCTTTACGAGTTTTAATTTCTCGCTATCGTATACAATCAAAACAGTATAGTAAGGAATGTTTTTTTCTCTTTAAAATGTCTGAAGGACGAGTTTTGAAAAGGAGCTGTAGGATGCTATATTGAATAAAGATTTGTACAGTTTGGATAATCTATCTAAAGCTAGGCGGTGACGGTAAGGATTGAGGAAACAAGTACGATAAGCAAAATCAGTCAATAGTCGAAGTGAGAAGGAAGAACACACGCACGCGTTTGCCAAGTCAAGTGGTTGCGTAGCAACGGGCCGTTCTTCACCAATTATTGAGTTCGCTTGGAATAAGCCTGAATAGGAAGAATAGAAGAAACCACATATTTGGAAAAATGTTTCTAAAAAAAAATGCACTACTAGATCTTTCCAATGGTCAGAACTTCCCTTTTCTTCCAATATTACATTGGGGCTGATATCGCAAAAGGGTTCCGGTCCAATAAGGACAGTAAGCTAGACATTAGCCCTTGCTTTCGCACTTGATTGGCTACTACTGTATAAAACAACCCATATTCAATGTAAGTTGTTTAATCCCATTTAAAATCAGTTATTTTTTGATAATTATGACAAAATGTCAAGTTATTTGTTAAATAATATATTCTATTGTAAATTTTAAACCCGAAGCGTCCAAAATTCGATACATATTATTGAATATAATGTAAATAACACCTTATATTATAGGAATATACCGTTTCATTTAAAGAATGGAGAGCTAGAGGTAACACACCGACCAGAAGAAAACAAAATATAAATTGATGATTTTGTTCGTAAAGCTTAATCTCAATTTCTTAAACTGTCAGTTTCATCCCACTGGAAAAGATCCTCATTTATAATGAAAAAATCCGACTCCTCGACACTGCTCTAACAAATTGTTCGTATTTGCCTTGAACAACCTTTGGTAGTCCATTGTATGCTACTTGGAGTGAATAAAACAGGGTGAATGTACCGAAATTTATTAAATAAACACACAATTCTCAAGGAAAAAGTTATACGACAAATTATCTATCCATCTGTCAACTGTCACATGCCAAGGTCAAGAGAGTCAAGCTGCTGCACTTGAATCGGCCTGGTATATCTACTATCCATTCGTTCTAGTTTTATTTGGAGATTGGCAAGACACTGTGAAATAAGCAAATAACAATTTCGAAGTGATTATCATACATTGTCGTTTTTGCAATTTCACAGAAGAAGGATTCTTATTCAATAAATAGCTTGGCGAGCCTAGTAGGGTCATTTCAACCGTTTTTTCGTTGACTTCTAGGCACTTGGGTCCTGGAACTCAAGCTTCCTTAGCCTTTCTGTGGTCTCGCACTACATTCAGATCACACACACAATCCCATACCAGCCTAGAATTAACCTCTAAGGAATCTATCACCACCTGGTTATCTGTGAGGATGGCAGTCATTTCCGTTTGGAAAATTGTGATATCTCTCGTTGGGACTACTGTGAAAGGTAGCCCTCGTTTCAACTCTACCATCCTGGCACCTACACCTATCAAAATGTTTGAGTCGTCTTTTATAAAAATGAGCAGTGGCGGTACGTTAGATAGAACCCTCATCGTCGCTGTACCCATGACACAAAGCACGCTAGCCTTTGTGTATTATTCAACAACCTTATTGCCCCCTAAATGATGCGTTTTTGTCCGTCACTCCACAGACCCATACGTTATCATTGGTCTAATAACTCTAGTTTACTATAACCAAAGATTCATTTTATGGTTTAAGCACTAGTTCTTACCATAGATTCTTCTGCATCTGCTTTTTGTTTGGTTTTTTTGTATAGGAGTGTTCCATGTGAGCCTGTGATCGAAATATACTTCGTTGCTTTGAAAGAAATAATGAATTGTGCTAAAGATCATACAGAACTGTTTAAGTTGCCCACTCTGTATTTGTAAGCATTCAACTTTCGCTGTTTCGTATCGAATATCCAAATCGCACGTGTCACGAAAATACTAAATCAGTTTTAACGTTTTTTTTTCAGTATTTATAAAACTACGGTGAACATAGTCGTTTGACATGTTTACAGAAAACCTTATATTAAGAGGGGCCTCCTCACAGGTACACAAACCTCAAAACATAAACAAAACTGGTCACTTATCTAGTTATTTTTAAGTTCAAAATATTTACGATAGATGTCGCTACTAGTATTAAATCGGCTTTTATTTAATATGCATCTCTTGACGATTCAAACAAACGCCTCTCCGGGTCAGCTGTTTCAATGTTTTGGTTTCAAAGGTTTCAAACACAATTTCTGCCAGCAGTATAGTCTGGGGCCAGCTGGTATTTTTATTAATTTTCAATCTCAATAAGTAAATTATGATTTTATTTATTTACCAGCTAGTATGTTCATTTTACCTAGGTAGGTATTCTCTTTTCTTCTTTAATTGTTTCTGTACTTATAGGTTAATTTTGAAATTAAAATAGTACTTATATCAATCATTATCGTCGGTTCTCTATATTTTGAAGTTTTATACCTATCCGAGATTTATAATTGCCATTTATTGAGAAGTAATGATAAAATGCAAAGAAAACCAATCCGACAATCTAACATCTAACAAAATTCTATTGGGATTATCTGAATGCAAAAAGCTAATCTTGTCTAAACTATCAGGTGATATATATGTATTTTCTTCCGCGACTATATAATAATGCACAAATACTTATATTTTTACAAAATAACTTCTATTTATTACTCTTCCTAAGAATCTACTTTTACTGTGATATAATATATATAAAAATTGTAATTTTTGCTCAAGAGTGTCAATAGGTACCTACCTTTATTTTGGACAATTTCAAAAATTATTATAAAAAACAACCTATTTAGAATTAAAAAGAACATCCAAATATTCAATATTGTTTTACATCAAAAACTTTTCATTCTTTATTTTACAGAGAAAACATAATAAATGATAAGACAAGAAAACAATTGAAGGAGATATTTCAACTCTACCAAAGCGATTCTATCGAGAAGCGCTATTGCCATTTCTAGAGTAGGTAGACGAAATTAATTCTTTAGTCATCCTTTGGTTTACAATATTTTTTTAATATCAACAACTAATAACACTATTTACTAAGTGATCCTTTAATAATTATTTTATTGTTTTAAATGCTTATATAATCAATGAATTCGCAAGGTACCTAGGTAATTTCGATTATATATTGTAAACACAAAGTTACAAGACATTTGTGCTTCCAAAATTTTCAAAATGTAAATTTTATTCAACAATAAAATTATTCTAACCTATGGCAAGCTAAAAACTAGATAACCATCCTCATCTCTTTTTATCGTCATAATCAGAGGATTATATATAAATTATTAAATAAATTGTAAGGATTTCTAGGGACAATTTTTACATTATTTTGACATCGATGCTTTAGAATCCAATGAAATCTAGTGATAAACACATTACTGCATTTACAATCAATGTTGCCATGTTATACGAAAATCCTCAAACTGCACGGGGAAAAAACAAACAAAAAATTTTTTTAACAGGAAAACTGTAAAACCATGCACGTCATAGATTATTAGGTTTATTTAGGTACTTGCAATATCTATATACCTAGTGACCATTTTACTTGTATGTTAGGTATTTTATGTTTTCAAAATTCGATATTCCACTACGTAGGTATGGTGTATTTGTGTATTAGCCATAAGGCAAATTGTGATTAATTTTTGTGTTTATAAAATAGAAATATATCAGGTATGTATAATACGTGCTTATATTTTATTATTGTATGATTGCAGCAGATTGTAGGTTTTTCATGATTATTTTCTCGATATCTACAATAACTAGGTAAGTAAATTAAACATTCTTTTTCTAGTTGTGGCAACTATGTAAATTCTTAACATTTTCGTTTTTTGAGCGAAAAACGAACAAGGGTAGGGGTACTAGATAAGAACATTGGGGGCGGACTAGTTCAATTTATCATTTGCGATTGCTATTGTTTCAAGCTTTTTTCGCTATACCTAGTTTTCTATTGTCTATTTATAGGTATATTATTACTTTTATTTTTTATATATTATTACTTTTATTTTATTGTGTTATCTTTATTGGTGATAAGGACACCCTCCCTTCAGTGAAAGAGACACTTTCTTTAATTTTTTTACACCCCCCCTTAGTGAAAGAGACACCTTTTTTAGTTTTTTTTTTGTATTATACTTAGGTATATTATGGCGCGAGAAAAGTGTAGGAACCATAAACGAAACAAGAAGGCAAAATCAAAGAAGAAGTAAGTAAAAAATCTTTTGCTTTACAAGTCCTTCAGATTTCGATAAAATTATTTGTGAACACATTTGGCTTTTTATATAGTTGTCCTTATCACAAATTCAATAAAATGCCATGGTATATAATGTGAAATATAAATTGATTTCATTTTCAACAAAAAATAAGTTGATGCAATATTCTCAAGAAAATATTGCTAATATAAAAATAATCGTACAAACTAAATTTTTTGACACCCGGCCTGCAAAAAAGCTATAAATTTCCATGAGTGAAGTGCCCTTAGGGTGGGGGTAAATGTTTTTAAATATGTATGAGATGGAGGTTTCATTAGCTCTGAGTCTATTATCTAGTTGAAGTAGCGATGCAGCAATTAGTAAAAGAGATGTACCTAGGAGACTCTTTTATGATACAAAATTTTGATGTCTTGGAGGTCTTAGGCAAGCTGTTTATAATGAGAGAATAAAATAAATGTTTTTCATTATTTAGGCAAAGAGAAAAGACAAAACCACTAGATGAAGAATTTTTCCAACAGGAGACGGAAGTAGAGGAATTTCAAGAGGAGGACATTGGACTACAGGATGCCACAGAAGAGGGTGCTGTAGAAGAGGACTTTCCATCTAATTAAATAGAAGCCTGATGTAACTGCCTAGCCCACACAGATCCAAATAATAAGTAAAAAAACCTATTTACCAGAAACATCTAATTTTTTTATTCCACTTATAGTTCTGATTATGTAACTAAGACGAAACCTGATGTAACTGTATTTGAAATAAGAAATGTTTTTTTGTTCAGTATTACAACTATATGGATCAAGACTTCAATGTTGCTGGGTGTCAGCTCCCTTTGTGAGTATACAATATTAAAAAACGGATAGTTTATATTTTTTTTTTGTCTGAGGATTAAGAAAATGGAAGATGCAGTTCAGTTGCCATGTATAAATAAAAACAAAGACAATTTATTCAGTACTTGTGTATTATCTTTGTAATATGGCTTCCAAGATAAAATGGATTATTCATATATTTTTTCTGAATTGGGTTAGAAAAATAATTTGTTAGTAAAAATATTAAGTATTTATTTATAGAGTATTTGAATAATATTTTTTCAGTCTTTATAACTACATGGCTCAAGACTTCAATATGTCAATAGAGGTCACCACCCCTTTGTGAGTATAGAATTGTAAAAAATCGATATTTTTGTTAACTTTTTATTTTCTTTTTGTTCTGAGAAATGGAAGAGAAAAATAGAAGATGAACTTCAGTTGCCATGTATTTTAATAAATATGAAGACAAATACATTAAATTTGTAATAATAATTTGGTTTATATTTTTATAGAATATTTTTTATTTGTTTCTTTTCAATAAAAGCATGAACTTATTTTTGCTGTGAGTTTTTTTAATAATCAATAAGGGTCAATGAATAAGCAGACATGTCTGTTTATTGCTATAATACACATTTTTATAGTTTACCCAATTAGCATTTCTTTGCTATAATTCATTTGAATGATGATTGAGAGGGGTCAGTGGAAAATCAGACATACTGTATTATAATAAATATAAAAAGTACCTACTTACTTTGTACTTCAAATTTGTAATAGTACAAGTAGATTGCCTAAATGATTTGTTTTCATATTCAACAAAATGAAACATTTTTGCTATAAGTAATTTCGTATAATGCCTATAATTTACTTGAATAATTAAGAAGAGTCAATGGAAAAACAGGCATATCCGTTCTAACAAACTGGAGGAAAACTGCAAAAAGTATTTTATAATAACATTTGGATACATAACCTGGAAAAATTGAAGATCAAACATAATATAACATTTTTATTCCTGTGTTTCGAAAATAATGGATTACAATAGAATACGAAATGTCTATTTTGGTCAATTAGTAGAATGCAATTGTTTTTATTACTATTATCAATGTAGTTTCCCTCAATAACTCAGGATGCTGATGTATATAACTACGTTTATGCTGATGCAATCTACGGAGGTACAGGACCCGGAGGAACCAAAAGACCCCGATATGAGGATCAATAAATATCAGGCACTTCGTGGAATCACTAGCAATAACTAAAAACATTTGTGGTTTATTTCACACCTAGTCCCCTGCACTAAACACTATAGGTACTTGTGGTGAAGCACATGCGAAATGAAAATAAACAGCATTTACGGGGCACAAATTTAATTTTCCAGCATGAAAATTATTTTATTATAACCGCCTACAAATACTAACAAACTATAAACAATAAATAATTTGAAGTATTTTTATTTACACAAAACACATGATAAGACAACGACATTTGACCTTATCTGTTATTTGACCTTCGTCATCTGTCATTGAAGTTCCATCCATATCCATCAAGACGGTGGAACAGCTGAGCTAATACTAATGTACTTGCAGAATCTTCCGTGCAACAAATCTCAAAAAATACAATGAATTGAGATTTCATAATTTCAGAATCGAATTCTCTAGGCAATCTTTTCGGGATAAGGTCTTGGCGTTCAAATTAGTGACCACAAATTGTCAAAATCACACCATCACTTGATGGCTTATATCTTTTTTATAACAATCTAAAACTTGACCAAAATACCTCATCCCCAAGACAAAGGTCCAAGTAATATTATGTTCAAGTTTCAACTCTTAATTTTACTGCATTCTTTAGATTTGTTGCATACAAAATGACCAAAATTTTGCTGCAAGTCAGGAGTGCCAACTGTTTTTGAGATGTCTAAATCACAACACATTATAACAATCTAAAACTTGACCAAAATACCTCATCCCCAAGACAAAGGTCCAAGTAATATTATGTTCAAGTTTCAACTCTTAATTTTACTGCATTCTTTAGATTTGTTGCATACAAAATGACCTAAATTTTGCTGCAAGTCAGGAGTGCCAACTGTTTTGAGCTGTCTAAATCACAACACATTATAACAATCTAAAACTTGACCAAAATACCTCATCCCCAAGACAAAGGTCCAAGTAATATTATGTTCAAGTTTCAACTCTTAATTTTACTGCATTCTTTAGATTTGTTGCATACAAAATGACCAAAATTTTGCTGCAAGTCAGGAGTGCCAACTGTTTTGAGCTGTCTAAATCACAACACATTATAACAATCTAAAACTTGACCAAAATACCTCATCCCCAAGACAAAGGTCCAAGTAATATTATGTTCAAGTTTCAACTCTTAATTTTACTGCATTCTTTAGATTTGTTGCATACAAAATGACCAAAATTTTGCTGCAAGTCAGGAGTGCCAACTGTTTTGAGCTGTCTAAATCACAACACATTATAACAATCTAAAACTTGACCAAAACACCTCATCCCCAAGACAAAGGTCCAAGTAATATTATGTCCAAGTTTCAACTCTTTATTTTACTGCATTCTTTAGATTTGTTACATACAAATTGACCAAAATTTTGCTGCAAGTCAGGGGTGCCAACTGTTTTGAACTGTGTTGTGGACTGATATATTATAAATAATCCCACAAACAATTTTTTGACTTTGACCCTCAGTGTGCAAAAAAAAACTGAATTTCCATAAGTAAAGTGCCCTTAGGGCGGAAGTAGATATTTTTAAATATGTATGAGATGGAGGGTTCACGTGCTCTGAGTTTATTATCTAAGAGTTGAAGTAGTGATGCAGCAATTGGTAAAACGATATAAAGTGGATTTATGCAGACACATTTAACAATTATCAATTAGCATTTAATAATTAACATTTATCAATTAACAATTAGTAAAACTGCCATCGTTTATGCAGACACAATTATAAATTAGGAGAAAATAGTAAGCATGCGCACGAGCCCGAGATTATAGTTATTTACAATAACCATTAACCCTACATTTTCATGTCCATTTGTGCATTGGAATAATTTTGAAAATGAATTGAACTTGGAAATTAAAAATAAACAAAACAAACAAACACAATATAACCTGTCAACCACTTTTCTATGAAAAAAGTGAAGTTAACTTCAGGATCTGCGTACTAGTTGCGCACTAGATGAAAATTCGGTACAATTAATTTAAGAAGTTAAAAGTTGGCCAACTTCGTAATTGTTAAATGATAAATGATAATTGTTAATTGTGTGCATAAATGGAGTCATAGTGAAATGAGTAGTTCAACTTACAATTGATAAATGTTAATTGTTAAATGCTAATTGATAATTGTTAAATGTGTCTGCATAAATCCACACATAGTTATACCTAAGAGGTCTCTTTGATGGTACAAAATTTTGATTTCTTGGGTTTCAGGTGCTGAAGAAAATGAAATACATTTTTTTCATTATCTAACACCTATTTAAAAGAAACATCTAATTCTTTTATCCCATTTACAGTTCTAATTACAAAACTAAAATGAAGTCTGATGTAACTGCCCACACAGATCCAAATGATTTCCATATAGAAGGGTTCGCTAAAACTATTCAGTAAGTAGAAAAATGACAACACCTACCTAGAAGAAACATCTAATTGTTTTATTCCATTTACAGTTCGGATTATGTATCTAAAATGAAGTCTGATGTAACTGCCCACACAGATCCAAATAATTTTCATATAGAAGTGTTCGCTCAAACTGATCAGTAAGTAGAAAAATGACATAATTAGAATTGTGAAAAATTGATATTTTTGTAAACTTTTTCTTTTCTTTTTGTTCTCAGGAGAAATTTAAGAGAAAAATGGAAGATGAACTTCAGTTACCATGTAATCATAAATATGAAGACAATTATATTAAATTTGTAATAATAATAATTTCATTTATATTTTTATAGAATATTTTTGATTTGTTTCTTTTCAATAAAAACATAAACCCACTTTTGCTGTGGTTTTTTCTAATAACTAATAAGGGTCAATGAAAAAGCAGACATGTCTGTTTATTGCTATAATAAATTTTTTTATAGTTTACCTAATTAGCATTTCTTTGCTATAATTCATTTGAATTATTGAGAGGGGTCAGTGGAAAATCAGACAATCTGTTTTATAATAAATATAAAAACCACCTACTCACTTAGTACTTCAAATTTGTAATACTACTAGCAAATTGCCTAAATGATTTGTTTCCGTATTCAATAAAATGAAACATTTTTGCTATAATTTACTTGAATAATTAAGAAGAGCCAATGGAAAAACAGGCATGTCCGATTATTACAAACTGGAGGAAAACTGCAAAACATATTTTATAACATTTGGATACCTACATAACCTGGAAAAATTAAAGATCAAACATATATATATATATATAACATTTATATTCCTGTGTTTCGAAAATAATAGTGTACAATAGAATAAGAAATGTCTATTTTGGTCAATTAGTAGAATGCAATCATTTTTATTACTATTACCAATGTAGTTTCACTCAATAACTCAGGAGGCTGATGTATATAACTATGTTTATGCTGATGCAATCTATGGCTACGTACAGGTCCCCGGAGGAACCAAATTTACTTTTCTAGCATGAAAATTATTTTATTATAACCGCCTACAAATACTAACAAGCTATGAAGCTATAAACAGTAAATAAATATTTTTATGTATACAATACAAAACACATGACATGACAACGACATTTTTCCGTCGTCATCTGTCATTGAAGTTCCTTACAGCGCCTTCCATCAAAACGGCGGAACAGCTGAACTAATGTACAGAAGCGTTCGTTTACAGAAACTTCCGTGCAACAAATCTAAAAAAATACAATGATTTGAGATTTCATATTTCCAGAATCGAATTCTCTAGGCTTTCTTTTGGGGATAAGGTCTTGGCGTTCAAATTGGTGACCACAAATTGTCAAAACTGTCAAAATCACACCATCACTTAATGGCTTATATCTTTTTTATAACAATCCTAAACTTGACCAAAATACCTTATCCCCAAGACAAAGGTCCAAGTTATATTATGTTTGAATCTCAACTCTTAATTTTACTGCATTCTTTAGATTTGTTGCATACAAAATGACCCAAATTTTTCTGCAAGTCAGGGATGCCAACTGTTTTGAGCTGTCTAAATTGTGAGGCCCCTCTTAACGTCCGTAAGAGGAATGACCCAAATAGCAATTATGTAAACAATGTTTAGGCATTGAAGTGAGTTCCTACATTTTATGTTTATAAAATCTTTCTACAAGTTGGAGCATATGTCGCACGTATGTGTATACATTATTCTCGTGTACGTCTGCTTTAACATTTTTTTTTAGTCACGAATAAAAAAAGTATGACAACTTCATTTCCGTTTTATGATTCTATAACACGTGCCTTCTAATCAGGGGCGAATCAGATAAGGTTAATTGAAAGGACAAAAATATGACTTAATTGCCATTAATTAAGTCGATTTACAAGAAATAGTTTTTTTTTAACAGTAGAATAAAGCTAATGAACACGGTGATTATTTTATTTTTCACTCTGGTACTGTCAAAAGTCATAACCAATAGAGGAGTTCAGTATAAGGTCAGTGTAGCCAACAAAAAGTGGTTTTTCTGACAAAAATGACAGTTAATGTCTACCATTCAAAACATAAGGTTTTTTTATCATTGCAAACATCTATAATGCTTTATCAAAACAATGAATACACCCCCGAAGCGTAAATCTTAAAATTTAAAATGACGTTTTAGCTGAATAATCAACGCATCAATGGCCAATAATTCCAGAAACTTTTGGCATGTCACCATTTCATTTCTGTTATTCTGTCACTAGATATGTCAGTTTTATTTGTTTTTATTGATATTCGTTTAATCGTTCATGTTTATTTTCAATTAGACTTTTCTAGTTTTAGTTAGTCTCTTAATTCTTCTGATTGATTTTTCCAGTGACATCTGACATAACTAGTGACATAATGACAGAAATGAAACGGTGAATTTCCAAAAGTTCCTAGAAATATTGACCACCGATGCGTTGAGTATTCAGCTAAAACGTCATTTTAAATTTTAAGATTCACGCTTCAGGGGTGTATTCATTGTCTTAATAAAGCAATTTAGATGTTCGTAATGATAAAAAACCTGCAAAAATCTTATGTTTTGAATGGTAGACATTAACTGTCATTATTGTCAGAAAAACCACTTTTTGTTGGCCACACTGTCCTTAGACTGAACTCCTCTTTTCCGATACTATGGTTACTATTATACCAAGTTCACCGTTTGGTTACAGAATAGACCATTTCAGAACACCTGACTTTGACAGGTCGGCCATATTGGGCTGGGTCCCCCGATCAGCCAGAGTTGAAGTTTGTGTTGTCAGGTGGCTTAAGTCAGTTGGTTGTCAGACAGACTTTGTAGAACAATATCAATGTAATATATTTTTTTTAAATAATAAAAACTTTACAAACAGCTCATGGCGCAGTCAGTAAACTGTCTCTGAATTGAATTAAAAATAATTAAAAGGTCAGATGACGAAAAAATCAATCAACAGAGGAGTTATGTGATTTAAGAGAAACAGATTGAGGTGCATATAGAGATCGATTAAATAGTCACCTTATCTCTTGCGCCACACTTAATAACAACACTCCAACATGATGGCATTTTAAAAAAATTACAAGAACTTTTTACTAATAAAAGTAACTGTAATCCGTTGTTTGCCAGTAAGCAATGAAAAGTAAATAGAATATGCGACGAAGACCCACAGCAATATGTCCGACCTGTCAGTGACGTCGTTCTGGAATGGTCTATAGAAATCTATGGTCGAGTCATAGCAGAATTTTGTTGTCATAAATTGGACTATGTTGCCAAGCCATTGAATAAATAGTATGAAAATCTAGTAAATATCGAATAAAATTCATGTAATATTCTTTTTTTTTATTTAGCAAAAGTAGGTATTAACTTTTGCTGTATTCCTAACAGTTTTCTAAGCGACTTTGATTATTTTGTATCGGAGGTTGAAATATTTAAAAAATGTAATTTCTGAGAGAACGGAAAGATCATGTCCACTTTTAATGGGTGGATAACTGGGTTTGCTTACTATTGGATGTAAGGGTTGATGTCCTACGGTTAAAAATGGAATAAACTTTAATTTTTGAAGAAAATGAAAAGCAAAGTGCATATTTACTAAATAATACGAGTATATTAGTGTAACTAATAAACATGCTGAACAAAATTTTCTTACGATTAGAAACAAGGGTTGAAATTTCCCTCTGAAAATTGAAATAAATTGTAATTCCAAAGGTAAACGAAAAGGCAATGTCATATTTAGTAGCTCGAGCTATATATTGATGTAAATAATCCTTTATTCAAACAAAATGAATGAATGAGGATTGAAACGTCATTTATTATAGATTTAAGAGTGACATTTCAACCCTTGTGTCGTGTTTTTAACACTAAATCACTAAATATTGATGTACGTATGTATGTATGTATTTTGGGGTAACATTCACTGAGACCTAAAAGATCTATTGTGCCCCCTTACTTCTACTTAGTTTCTGAGGAGAGTCTCAGAGACTAGTATCTCCTTTAGTCCTATTTCCCGGAGTAATTTTAGGATATCTGCAGGCTTTAATCTAGGTAATTGTCCCTCCTCTATCCAGTAGTCTCCCAGGTGCTGTGCCCTAAGATTCTGAATTGCTGTGCAGTTCGCAAGTATATGGATGGAGGATTCTTCTTCCATTCCACAAAATCTACAATCTTCTTCCTCCACTATTTTGAGCTTTTTAAGGTGCCCATTCAGGCGACAACGTCCTGTCAAAACTCTTAGTGCAGTTTTACTTTGACTTATGCATTCATTTGATCTCAACAGGTTGTAGTCACCCAGAAGAATCCTAGATTGCCTAAGCCCTGCTACATCTTTCCAATGGTCAGATCTTCTCTTTTCTTCGGCTTTACCTATTTCTTCCAATATTACATTGCAGCTGATTCCGCAAAAGGGTTCCGGCCCCCAAAAGGGTATTTCAGTCCCCCTCTTCGCTAGTTCATCTACCACTTATATCGTTTCCTTCTATTCCAGTGTGTCCTGGAATCCACAGTAAGGTGACTATATTGTTCTCGCCTAGTTCATTAAGTTTTCCTAGGCATTCCCAAACCATTTTGGAACTGATTACACAAGAACTCAGCGATTTAATAGCTGCTTGACTATCAGACATTATGATAATCCTTTGCCTTCTATATCCTTTGTCAATATTGAACTGGGCACACTTTCTTATTGCGTTAATTTCCGCTTGAAACATACTTGGGGTTTTTCCCAAGCTTTCAGAGTGTTTGGTTCCTGGCCCGTACACTCCTATCCCAGTTCCTTCTATTGCTTTTGAGCCGTCTGTTGGCATTCTTTCCAAATCTGGTAATGGTAATTGGATCCCATTCCTTCTTGTTGCTCAATTCCACTAAATATGGACTGGACTTTTTGTTTCCCTTGTTAATTACGATTCATTTTAATTTTAAGGATTACATTTTAACCTTCACCCTTAAAATATTTTTTTAAATTAATATGAAGTAAATTGATTGTAAACTATATACGCCACTGAAACCTCGGGTACTTAAAGCTTTTTGTGACAATCTTCACAGCGATTGGTAAATATGTAGGAATGATAATTTTCAATTTTATAAATTTTTGTTTAATCACAATTTATTTTTTGGTACGTCTATCCAGATTATTATGTTTCATGTACAACTACATCAATATCCTGTGTTTTTCAAAATATTTTCGTAACCTAAAACCTAGTAAGTAATAAACCGTGTAAATTTATTTTTAACCACAGAATTCAAATCAAATTTCAAATTCCTACGTAACAAAATGATTTACAATCATCGTTAACTTAGAACCATAGGTAATAAGATTCATTTTTTCTTAGAAGCAAACGTGTTAAAGTTTATGTTGTTACATAATACAATATCAAATCAGATGTTCAATAATAAGACATATAAACATATTCCTAGAATAAAAATAAATGCTTTTTTTATAGAAACTCGTTTGTTAATATTCATTGTAAAGTTAAACTTAAAACTTGTTTTCATTTATTCACCAAATAATCTAATTTATGCATCAATAGAACTAATGTAAAGATCAATAATGATAGTCTTGCGAATTTAAAAATTTCTATAAACTTGTTTTGATTGTATACGTAATAGGGACTTCCCTGTATAATTTTGTGCCATTATATTTCCAACTTTCTTTTTTTTTAATTATTACTGGCAAAACCAATTATTTTAAAATTATAGCTAAGAACATGTTCTCAGTAAAACTAGATTTGTAAATCTTTTCTTGAGTCATCTGTATTAGTTCTTTGTTCTAATATGGTGTAACATTTAGTATTCTAAGAAGAAACATTTGTATTTTCAGTTACCCATTTCAAATACAATCTTCACTTGACATAATTAATTTTAAATTGTACATACTCACCTTCCAAAATTGTATGATAATGAAAAACTTTACTAAAGACGATTTAAATAACTGATATTCATGATCCAATCAATTTCCTTGCTTTCTTATTTACAAATTTTTACAAAAACATCTTCTCCATTTCACTCTCTTTCTATCTCGCTCTCTCTTTCTCTCTGACAACACTCGCAGGTCTCGCTCTTTCTCTTAGTGATCTCACAGTTTCTCAATTTCCCCTCTCAGCTCTCTCGCAGTTTTCTCAGTTACCCCTCCCTCCTCTAAGCACTCTCACTCACTTCTCTATCTTTCAGCTCTCTCGCAATTTTCTCAGTTACCCCTCCCACCTCTAAGCACTCTCACTCACGTCTCTATCTTTTCAGCTCTTTCTCAGTTATCTCAGTTTTCCCTCTCAGCTACCTGAAACACTCTAGCTCAGTTCTCTCAGCCTCCTTGATCAGCTCTCTCTCCAAGTCTCTTACATCTCTCTCTCTCTCTCCAAGTATCTCCCAGGTTGCTCCCTGAGTCTCTTTCAACTTTCACTCTATCAAAGTATATTTCAGTTCTTCCAGTTCTGTCCCAGCTATCTTTCAAAGTCTATTCTGGCTCTTTTTCATTTCTATCTTCAAACTCTCTCTCTCTTGGCTCGCCATCTACCAGGTATCTTTCTCTCAATTTCTCAATTTTGTTTCTCTCTATCTCTCAGTTTTATCTCTATATTTCAGCTCTTTACGCAATAGCTTTTACTTTGTACACAATTAAAAGTATTCAAGTATTCAAATTTAAAACTCACCTGCTTCAAAATTTTCTTTTAACCTCCTCCACTGCCTAGCTTGGTGCAATGAATAGAGGGTGATAACTAGAAAAAACAGTATGCACGAAAACACAGCTGAAGTCAACGCGATAGCTTGCCAGTCCCAAACCAAAGTTTCGGTGCTGGAAAACGGCGCTTCAGAGCTAGCTACCTCCGAGGCTGCAGCTTTCGGTTCTTCTCCAACAGTATCCACCCGAGAATCGAGAGTGTTTCCTTGAACTTCATCTCCGAACCTCCATATGATATCTCCTTCTTCTCTAGGAGGTTTTTGATGGTGATGCATTTGGTGTTTGTGTCTGTGAGGATTGCCGGTGTCCATATTTTTCAGTAATTCGATCAAAGGACCACATTGGGTATCCCGGTGGAATTCACATGGTCTTAAGAGAACAGTGTTGTTTCTGCATTGAGTACAGTTCATGCAAATTTGTAATTTTGCGTTCAAGTACTGCCTTTCGGGGCAAAAAGAGGCTAATACTAAGGATGAGATGCAGGCTAGCAGTAGGATGGGGGTGTATGTCAACACCATCACCTGAAACAAAGATAAAATTATTGTTTCAAATATCGATATTATTAGGAAGGGAAAATTTCAAAGCCAAGACAGTCGCTTTAGGAACTTATAGTGTGACTTATCATACCTCTAATTGTTCTGAAGGCTTTTAATAATTATGGAAAGCTAGAGAGCATTTAACAAATAGTATAATTTGTAGTTACATCTAACAATTTGTATAATATACGTTTACCTTTTTCTAGCAAAAGCAAGGACATTATTCGACAGACAATAAAATAAATTCGTCTAACGATTATTACTAGAGCTTCCGCTTGTTGAGATTCTTAATTGCATAAGCAGTACTGACTTACAAATTGGAAAAGATATATCGGAAACACTAACAGTTATTTTTATTGGTAGATACACATTTAGGAGTTACTATAATGTATGTTATGAATTGTGTATGTATAATTGTTATTATGTTTTGAATAGCAACACATTATAAGTTCTTTTACAGTTCTGTGGATTACGAGGGGACATGCTAATTTACACCTAGATCTCTGGAAAACATTGGAGCTTGGTACCCAAACAAATCTTTTGGATAAATATGGAGCTATTTTTTGGTGGTCAAAAGATTTAGGGGAAACTGAGCAAACAAAGCTAGCCGTGGACATCCTTCTGTAATAGTTACTTATGCAACTAGTGTGTAAAGTAACCCTTTTTTGACGAATGTGAATTCTATATCTTTCAATCACTAATAAAAAAAAACTCAGATTTAATATCCGTTTATTATACCTACCTGTATTTTTATAAGACTAGGTATAACTACATACAAATTGGCACTTTTTCTTTACGCACTAGTGCGTTAAGTAAAGTTTTACGCAAAGTGTGCCTAAAGTAGGTACTTTACGCACGGTAGTAGAAAAAAGATATTATGTAGTATGAAGTATAAACATAAAAAAACGAAAAAACGTCTTTTTTTGTTTTTTGTTAATAACATGGTTTCAAAAGATTAATTGTAGATAATAAAAATACGACGACTACAACGCATTTTTCAGCTAAATAATAATTAATAATCTGGTTGTTTTACTAGCTATTTATCGCTTGTTTCCTATTCCATATAAAAAAAATTTATTTCAGGTGTTGACTTTCATCTCTCTGTTTCATTTAGTTCTCTGCTCTCTTTATCCAGTTGCCATTGTTTGATAAACTCATTTTTCAATGCAATATTAACCATTCGAAACTCCTAACACTCGCCAGATGTACTTAACGCTTGCCGCTTGAAAAAAAAAATAAAAAAAAACTCACATTATCATGTGTTGTTCCACAGATTTATTCACGACACTGCCGCCAGATGTTCTTGAAAATCGCACGACGTAAAAATTCGTTTTGAATTGTGAATTCGAAACGTTTACCTACGGTTGCCAAAATGACATATATCAACACATGGAATTTTAGACGAAAGAAATGTAAATTGTGTCGATGATATATTTAAAAGTAACAATAGATTGTAGTGATGATGTTTGTTCCGAGAGTCTTTATATAGGAGCAATAAGAAAAAGCAGTGACGTAGTCTGAGATAAAAGAAGGGGGAGCGACATCCTACAATGGCGCGTTTTTTACTATCGAGTTCCCTAAAAACTTCATTAAATTTTTTGAATATTTCCACACTATTTTAAAACTCATTACACAATAATTTTCATAGCTGCCGTAAAGTTTTTGTATTTTTTAAGAAAACTCTTAGATACTATATTTAAACGGTAAAATGTATTTTCAAAATATTAAACTGAAAGCAGCTTTTCAAATCGCATTAAGCAGAATGCCATGAAGGAAAGTAAAAAAACAAATCTTTATTTTAGTAAACAAGACGTTTTTCCTTTCGGGATGAAGCACAAAATAAAGTTAAAGGAATTACCCGCAGAGAAAGATCCGATTTGTTTGACGATCTGCTCTTTTTATATTTAATTTACGAGGACTCTTTTTTTCTCAGGCGTAAAACTTGCTTCATTAGTTAAAGGACCTCGTAAAGGACTAAGATCCTGGATTTGTTTTAGTTCACAATTTTTACAAAATTTAGTTTCAGACTAAGAAACGTATCTTGATTGTTTAAGAAAATTAGACCCCCTTTTGTCAATAACAGAAATTGTCACAAAAATAAATGAAAATTTGACGTTCATACAATGTGAGTGAACTACGACTTGGAAAGAATGCCATTCAATGGTACACACACGGCTCAAAAGCAATAGAAAAACCCCAAGTATTTTTCAGGCGAAAATTCACGCCAAAGTAACGTGTGAAATATTGATGAAACATATAGAAGGCAAAGGATCATCATGTAGGATGGTTAAGCAGCCATTAAAGCACTGAGTTCATGCGCAAAACAATACGTAACCGTTGATCCATCTTAAATAAAATGTGATATTTGTAGAAGGAACAATGTTTTTAAGATTAATATCGAAAAAAACACAATAAACCATTTAATTAACGATTTGCAAACCCAATAACGACTGCTGGAGAGCTGACTTTGGTCAACGACATAATATCAGCCATTTTGTCGTTATCTAATAGCGGTCGTTACGATACTAAAGTCGTTTAGTACCGATAATGGTCAATGAACGACATATTACAGATATCACCTACCAGCACAGTACCAGCGAAATGTGAATCTCCAAAATGTTGCCAGCGGCAATTGATACTGTTTTTTTTAAATATTGGTAGAGTGGCAGAGTCAAATTATTAAATATGTACGAAATTAAATGGACATCAAATGATATTCTCGGAAATTTTTCCGATAGTGGGCGCTGCAGTATATGTCAAAGCTGTCAGTGGAATGGGGACAACAAATCCATTTCTGGTTTTCTGTCCATTTGATTAAATTTCGAATTTTGGGCGATAAAGGTGTTTTGTGAGAGATGGTGCTTGTTAAAATTAGTTTGGTGGACATTTTAAAATACATTGGAGGCAGAAATCGGCCGACGGTAGAAGGCGAACAGGTTTTCAAAGCATTAAATAACACTGGAACATCAAAATATTTTATTGAAATGAGTGAAATTACCTTTATAATATGTTTCTAAGCAGTGCCTGAATCAC
Source organism: Lochmaea capreae (assembly GCA_949126875.1). NCBI lineage: Eukaryota > Metazoa > Arthropoda > Insecta > Coleoptera > Chrysomelidae > Lochmaea > Lochmaea capreae. The sequence continues at coordinate 5,114,594 of OX421406.1, read as the reverse complement.
ACTGACAAGTATTCGGAAATATGTTTCCTAATTTTACCACACGTTGTATAATTTTGGATCTGTTGGGAAGTTATGTATTGATACATTTGCATCTTTTTACTGATTACATTGCGGCACAGAGCAATGTACCTTTTGCACTTGCTGGTCATTATTAGAGTCTAAATAAGTATTCTGATAAAACAAACTTCACCAAACACTTCTAGAAATCAAGAAAACGATATTAATACCTTACTCACTATATATACACGTATAGTTGTTCCAAAGTTAATGTGATGACCCATATTTTTAATCCCTTTGAAGGAAAAAGCCGCCCAATGGCGTGCATATAAATTTTTTATAAATTCGAATATTGTGAAATAATGTTAATCTACTATACCAATTTTAATGAAAAAAATTAATCTGCATACAAAATTCATAAAATTTGTAATACAATAATAACGCGTTTTCCTCCAGAACACGTAGTATCTAGAGAACAGTTTTTTGTATCGTCAACCCAACCATATCTTAAAGGTAGGTGTATATCCTCATTTAGTTTTAATTATAATATAACTACCATTACTACTATTTTCTTACATATTAAGTTAAAATGTATTTTATATATTTATTCATGTAATAAAACCGTAAGGATTGTTTGAATAACAAATAAATGAATAAACACTTGACAACATCATGCGTATCAAACCAAGTTTCGTCTAAATAAATTATAATTCTATTTGAATCACGGTACCCTTTTATTTTGCGCAAATACTCCTGTCTAAGTTCAGCGATACTCCGAGATTCCATTATTACCATTCGATTATCTAACTTCATATATTTAAGTCCACAATTCAATAATCCCGCGCATCATCTTGGACTGTTGTTTCAAATGGTCCCCAAAATGCCATTCTAATTAATTATATTATAAAACTCACCCCAACGTCTACGAACAAATGAATATTATATTAATATCAATTCACTGACGCGACCTAACCACTACACCATCAAAAAGGTATTATATTAATGATACCTTTCTACACTAGATCACCTACACTTTCCTATAAATACCTATAACAATTCACTAAACTCACTCAACCAAGAAATATATATTATATTAAATATTTCTTTAAAACAAAATTCACACCCGACACTGAATGATACTAATGGATTATAAGCCGAACCACAACACAACCCCCCCGAACACCCTCAAGACCGTAGAATTTTTCCTGCGAAAATCGTCCAACGGAGTATACTTCGGTTATTTCGTTATATTACGATGAATACTGCAGTTGATGATTGGTTGTTTCGAAGTCTTGACTGCACGTGCAGCTACGTAGCCATCTCTTCAAAATTGTCTTAAATATAGTAACATATAAAAGTGGTTTTAATTAATTTCTCTTTTTTCAGTAATTTCAAGCGAGTTATTTTAATGTTTACTAATATTACTAACATTATGTATTTTTTTTTAAATATTTCCAAACTAGCTTTCTTATAACATCACAAACTAACAGTTTACTGAAGTAAGAGGAACATTTGTGTAGCGAGCCTAACAATTTTAGAAAATATATCTGACAACATTGCTTTATTTTATGGTCATCACACTGACAATAGTTAGAGTATACTCTAATGGTGATTTGGTTTGATTTCCCCATTCCAAAGTTATAAAATTTTGACGGTAGGTGTCGCACCCTTTGATTGTTTACGCAAATAATAAAATTCCTAAACTTATATATAAAAAATATGATTGCCTATGAGATACCTCTTGCCCTGAATACGTGAAAAGAGATAAGAGGAACACCGCTTTTCAAAACAATCGAAGAATTAAGAACTGTCGGATTAAACATAACACTAGAGCCATTAAAATATAAAATAAATGTATAAGTTTTATTAAAAAAATAAAAAGACGATATTAATGTTATATGAAATCAGCAATGATATGATTTTTGAATTTAACAATGTGAACCCAAAACAGCCGCTGTTTACTGTTGCTGCTAAAACAGCCCAATGTGACCGCCGCTTTAGTGTAGGTATTTAAAAAAGTGTCTCGAAATAGTTATTTATGTAACTAGTGTGTAAAGTAGCCTTTTTTTTGACGAATGTGAATATTGTCGCATGAGCCGCAGGCGAATGCGACAATCACATGAGTCGAAAAAAAGGTCTTTACACACGAATTGCATACAATATTTTTTCTACTAGCGAATATTTAATCAAAATACAAAAGTTTAACAGTAATTTTCTTTACGCACTAGTGCGTAAAGAAACATACTTTACGCACTAGTGCGTAAAGTAAGTTACATTTTTCTATAGAAGAATCTTTAACGCTATTATTAATTTCTAATAAGATATATTATAAATGATTTGGAAATTATAATCAAAATATAAACAACAAACGAATTCAATTATTAATAATATGAATATTCCGTGCCACATCTATTTGGTGGTGTATTTGCCAAGTAATCTGAGAGATCGTCAGAGGAATCCATCTTTATTTTTATAATAATCTAAAATAACATCATAGTTTTCTAAAAATATTCAATTCTTAAATATAAAATACAATTGCTTACCCTAGGTATGGTCGGAAGATCTCAATTTAAATTTTAAATGTCAGATTCAATTCACAAAGGAATGTCAGTCACTCACCGCCAACTTATGCCTATTTACCGTATTATTTCCAGTACTCAATAATTATTTAACAATAATTATTAGGTTACTTTACCGAATTCTATAGGTTTCTATCTCCAAATTATGAAAAAAACTTAGATTTAATATCCGTTTATTATACCTATTTTTTTATAAAACTTGATATCTATAACTACATACATATTGGAATTTTTTCTTTACGCACTAGTGCGTAAAGTAAAACTCTTTACGCACTAGTGCGTAAAATAAAGTTTTACGCACTCGAAAATGTGTCTAAAGTACGTACTTTACACACGGTAGTAGAAAAAAGATTTTCTTTGAAACAAAACTTCAAGAATCCCGATAAAAAGTCAATAGATAAGTTTTTAGAACGATCTTCGTGAGTTCTTTGGAATTTTCTTTGGAATTTCGTATATTAGAAAAGCATTGTGTAATGTTGGTAGGAATGCATTTGAAATTAATGAGGTGTCAAAAAGTCCACACTTCTCATATATCACAAAAGAGACGTGACGATCAGGCCATTATTATTCGAAACAGAAAATATCTAGAAATATTATATTCTATACTATAACCATTAAGGGTTTTTAAAAAACTCGCTTGGTGGTCTAGTGAGAGATATAAAAATTTTATTTCATTTAAAAGCGATTCGAATACGATACTAAATACAATGAACAACATAAATATAAATATTGACTGTTAGAAGTAGTACCACTAGTTCCACCATAACCTACACCGGAAGACGGAAACGTACCGAAGGTACTTTTACGTTTTAAAAATTTTAATGATTTTTATTATTATTATTAGCTAGTTGACTGGAATATTTGGGCATTGAAAAATACATAATTTGGTAATTAACAGTTTTCAACACTTGCGCTCAAAATAAATAAGATAATTCAAAGAGAAGGTAGGTAATTAGAAAAATGAGTTTGTGTACATAAGGAAACATTTAAAAATCCTGCATGGAATACGAAGGATATTTAGTAGTTTACCTTTCTAAGATTTACTCTATGTATGTAGGTATATTGAGCTTTCTAAAGTGCCCGTTCAGGCGACAGTGTGATAGCTTAAATTGTCAGTTTAGTTAAAAAAAAACTATTGTAGCAAAACTTCAGCAAAGAGATTGCCAAACTTACTAATTTATTATATTTCCAGGGTTAGCTAATATCGTCCCATCTTTCTTTTCTGTTCTTTTTATTGCCTAAACACATTGTAGTCATATTTAAGAAAAATTATGACAAAATGTTTGATTGAATTTTAAATGATCCACAATTATTTTCAATAAAGTATATCACCAGTGGCAACACTGCTTACAACTTTATGCGTCCAAGTACACAAAATATCCGTAAAATGCCGCAAAAAACTTGAAAATTCAAAATTGAGTATTTAAAAGGGTTGTGTGATTAACATGACAAAAACTTTACGATGCTAGACATGCGATTTTCCGGAAAATTTTCGAGTGAAAATTTTTGTTTTAGTTTTTTCACTCTAATTGTTTAAATAATGAAAACACAGAAAAATGTTCGAATCAAAAATTGTAGCTAATACATTTATCTACAAAATGTGTCTGGAATTTTTTTTTGTATATGCATTGGTTTTTAAAATATATACGAAATTTCCATAGTAGTATTTTTGAACATCATCAATTTTCATGTTTTTTATTTTACGATGGTAAATAAACAATGACATTTAGAAAAAAAATTTTCGCATGAAATGTGTTCTAAAATCTACAAGTACATTGAAAAAAATAATTTTTTTTTAAATTTATCAATGTATTATCATCGATTTTCCACGCTCTCTCACCTGCTTTTTCACCTTTATTTGTGGTCCCTTCTCTTTCTTACCTGATCCATTTATTTTAAATAATTGTCTATTATTTAAAAAATTTGATATTTATAGAAAAACTGTATAGTAGTTTCGAAAGTAGATGCTTCAAAGTGTTTAGTAGTAAAGTTTCATTGAATTATATTAATTTCGAGAAAAGATATAATTGAATGAAGTCAAAAAAAAAAAACAAATAAAATTTAGCATGCAAAAAAAACCAGATTTTTAAGAAGCATTCGTTTAAAATTCTAAATATTTATTGCTTTGCTTTTATAATAATAACGTTTTATGCTCATTTGCATTGCTAAATCCAAAAGGAATTTTCGCTGGAATAAGTATTAATTTAATAGGAATTATAATAAACTGATACTACTTACAGTCAGAAAAACTACTTTTTCAAATTTAAAAGTATTTCTATCTATAATTCGAGATCTTGCTTTACATTTTACATGAGTTTATTTATTTTTTCAGAATGTTATAAGCCTAAAATTATTAACTTTTAAGTCGAGCGGTTAATAAATTTGGCTTGGTTCGCGCATAACCACGAATTTAATTCCAATGAAATTAATTTTATCTCGTAAACTTTTTAATTTACAGAAAAACTTTTCAGACAAAATTTGTAGATAAATGCATCAGCTACAAATTTTGAGTTGGAAGTTTTTCTGTATATATATTATTTAAACAATTAGAGCGAAAAAACATAAACAAAAATTTTCACTCGACGTTTTCCGGAAAATCGCATGCCTAACATCGTAAAGTTTTTCTCATGTTAAACACAACCCTTTTAAATACCCAATTTTGAATTTTCAAGTTTTTTGTGTACTTTGACTAGGCTATTAGTTATTCTCGACGTTGCCTGACAGTAACTATCGTTTGGGGAGTTTATGGTAGTTTTGATATTTTGTAATGACATTTGTCAAAGTTTTAAAAACTAGAAATTCCAAGCTTTGATAGAAGTTAAACTTATAGTTATCGATTAAGTATTGTCCTCACCAACACTAATGGGTCTATTCTGTGCACTTCTGTAAGATAATCTGTAACTTTACTGGGGAATTGCTATTCTGCTACAACTGTATCTTACAGGAATCTTTAAAATAGTTACAGATTTGGTAAATATTTACGTGTGTATTGACTGCTGTCGTTGGAAATGGAATATTTTTGTACAGTTTGAGGTTGTCTCTGGTTATTTGGTTAAAGTTATAGGTTAGAAGTATCGAAATTTGACGTACAGTAGTTCAAATGTCTATCTGTAATTCAGTGAGTTACAGAAAACATCACAGAATCGCAAAGTTACAGATTCTGTAAAATCCCATTTACAGAACTTTCGTTAGCTACTGATTCGTAAGCTATTACGAAAAACACAGAATCGACCTATTAGATTTAAACACAAATTTCAGTCTTACAAAAAATGGTTATGAAATAACATTTCTATTCACTGTACAGTCTAAGGCGTCCCTCTTGAGGTCACTTTTGGTATTCGAAGACCCAAAAAAGTTTTCTTGAACAAAAATAAATAAATAAAAATTGATAAATGACATTTAAGTTGTGAGTGTACAATCAATTACGTATCTACAAGACTGACATAAATAACTAGTTAAATAAATGTCAGTAGTGGAGGCTCCCAAATAATAAAAACAACCAACTAGAAGACTAAAAGGCGTACTAAAATAAACATGCGGGATTCTGAAATAAGCTATGTGGTAGCAGTAGACAAAAGGTAGACACATCTGGATTGGACGGCTGTATTTATTTTTATTCGCATATGGCCGGTAATTATCGTAATCTTGTTCATTCGTTTTAATAGAAATTTTATTTATATGAACTATATGCGGTGATTTATAACATTTTCTCCATGTTCGGTACAAAGTTCAATAAATTCCATTATCAATATAATTCTACAAAAAAAGTGTGGGTATAGTTTGTTTATCCATCCTTTGCCGTTACGTCATACATTATCCAGCTTTATCTCTCATTCATGAAATAGATGAGACGGAATTATGACGTCATTAACGTATTTCTTAACTAATGTCGACGTAAATTTTATTTGCTACTTTTGACAGTTCAGTTGACATATTTTGATTTGTTTAGTATTTTTGGTAATTTTCGCCTTTTTCAATTAATTTTTCATTGTTCCAATGCCTTCCCGGTAAAATGCTCTAGTAAATCATCCCTTATCATGGAAGAATCCAACATTCATCATTTAAACTATAAGTTGCCAGTCAGGTACCCAGTTGTGTTAACAATAATGTGTACAACAAGTGCAGGCTACATATCGCATAAAGTGGACTCCGCGGACATGCTTTTCACTAGGGAATGCCAAGAAGAGTGCTCTATAGTGGAACTAGTGTGTGTACCAGTATATAGTAGTAGAAACGAACAAGCTTGAAAAATTAAATGACTAAAGCCAATCAAATGAATTCATTTTAACAGGCTGCTATGAAAACAAATAGAATTTTTCGAAAAAGTCTCAGTCAAAACTTTCGCTGTAACGATTGCTTCATTTTTTGATATTTTCTTAAGCTTTCCTCACTTCAATTTAGTTTTTCGAGGTTTCCTTCAATTATTTCAATGTTTTCTTCAATGGTTCTGTTTTCTCCAATTTTTTCTTAATTTTTACGTTTGCTTCAGTTCCTTTTACATATTTTTCTCTATTTTCGATATTTTTCCTCTATTTTTCATGTTGTGTTTACAATTTTTATGCTCTCTTCATAAATTCACAAATTTCCACTTTTTTCGGCATTCTCCAATTTTTTCGATGTTGCCTTAAATTTTTGAATTTTGTTTTTAACTATTCGATGTTTTCTTCCCTTTTTTTCGACGTTTGCTTAAGTTTTTAGGAAATATTTTTCACAATTTTCCATGTTGTGTACAATTTTCATAATATTTACAAATTTCCACTTTTTCAGTGTTTTTTCCACTACTTTCGATGCATTAGTTGTCTGCACTTCATTATGGTATATTGGAACATTCTTTGCACCAAATCTCTTAATTTTGTAATAATACTTCACTAATTTTCTCGTCCACATTTATTTACGTTTATGTTTCTGTTCTAAGTAAATTCACACTAATTTCCATACAAATTATCCATGTAGAAAAGATAAAGAATATGTTTGAGAATCGCTACCAAAGTCACTCGACCTCTAAGGCAGCTGTACGCAATACTTTAAGATGACAGAAAGCGCGGGTGCGGATTCGACGTGAAAGCTTTTAACTGCTTTTTACCCAAATTCGTCGCCTTGCCTTTTAATCAATTAAGGTCCGCCTCCCGCAATTTTCCACAGAGACAATATTAAGTGACAACTTAGATAGATAAATATCGTTAACAGTATTATATATTTTTTCTAACTGGAAGTAATGCCGAAAGCAAAACGAAGGATTAGACGAAGAGATTTAGTGAAAGTGAGACTAATAGCACATGGAAACATTGGAATCTTTGAACTTAATACCGCAAACACCATTTTTTTTCTTTTACCTTATATTTACAGAGCTGGTTTCAGGGGATTAATATTGTTTCCCTTTTATTTAAAAGTTATAGCGTTCGATAAATATATTTTTTCTCCAAATGACATTAAAAGCGGCCTTTTAATGACACTTGGCAGGCTTAGAAGTTGTACTTTCAATGTCTAGGCAGAAAAAGTCCACTTTTACTGCCTAGGCAGAAAAAGTTCCAGGCAACCTTCCAAGTAATAATTTAAATCAAACTGGTTATTAAAATTGACAATGACATTGAGAAAACTCAAAATGATGCTGATGATAATAATTTAAATATGAAAAAGTCGATTTTGAGTGGAATTGGAACAAATTTGAAGAAAAAATTATATGTTTCACACGGCAGAAAAGCAGATTTAATGCCTTGGCTGGTTTCATGAAACACCAGCCGCGGCATTAAATCTTGTGCTTTTATGCCTAGTAAAACAAATAACTATTTTCTCCAAATGACATTAAAAGCGGCCTTTTAATGACACTTGGCAGGCTTAGAAGTTGTACTTTTACTGCCTAGGCATTAAAAGTACAACTTCTAAGCCTGCCAAGTGTCATTAAAATAATTTAGTTATTTGGATATTGATAATGAAATGCAATTTAAATATGAAAAAGTCGGTTTTGCGTGGAATTGGAACAAATTTGAAGAAAAAATTATATGTTTCACACGGCAGAAAAGCAGATTTAATGCCTTGGCCGCGGCATTAAATCTTGTGCTTTTATGCCTAGTACAACAAATAACTATTTTAGATCAAATCCAGCCAAACTTGACCATATTTTGAACAAAAATCAGAAAATTTCTCGAAATATTTTTTAAAATAATAATGGAACAAGACTTGCATACGTGAGAGACATTTTAGGCAAATGTTGTAAGGCATGGACATGAAAGAGACCGATAAAAAAAAGAACAGAGAGAAAAGGAGAGCAGAGGGTAAGATTAGAGGGAGAAAGTTGAGGAATAGAATTGATGGAGAGAATTTAGGGGTAGAGTTGAGGAAGAAAGTTGAGATAGAGAGAGAGTTAAGGGAGAGAGTTGAGAGAGATAGAGAGCTCATAGAGAGAGAGAGAGATGAAGGTGAGAGTAAGGGAGATAGTTGAAGAAGAGAGTTGAGCGAGAGAGATAACTTAGAGATATAATATACAGCTTAGAGAGCTGGGAGGACCGGATGAAAGACATAGAGCTTGGAGGTAAATTTAAAACCTGAAGAGCTAGAAGATAAAGCTGATAACGAGGGTGTGGAAGAGAGATAATGGAGGGGATGAGAGAAAGAGTAAGAGAGAGAGAAGGTGGAGTAAGATATATATTAGATTCTATGAGGTGGAGTTGATCTAGTTAAGGAAGAGATACGAAAGAAAGAGATTTGAGAAAGGTAGAGCTAAGAGATAAAGAGTTGGGAGAGAGAGTTGTAAGATATAGTGCTGGGAGGTAGAGTTGAACATAAACAATTAAAATATGCAGCCAAGAAAAATATAGAGAGGAATAAATATACGGAGAGAAAGAGATATACAGAGAGGTAAGTAGGTAGGTAAGGAAGGGGGTAGGTTGGCAGGTAGGGAGGAACGTAGGTAGGTAGAAGGGTAGACAGGGAAGGAGGTAGGCAGGTATAGAGAGAGGTCTTCTTTCTCCCAGAAATAGGATATTTGGATGTGTACGCTTGCTTCAGTTGTGGGGTTTTTTCTTTATTGAATGAGCAACCACATTTTATTTTTACTGACATCCATTCGCCACTATAACTAGTTTTGTTACAGTAAGTATCAGCTGTTAGCGACCATGCCATCTAGTGCGTATGGGGCGAGTTACAATTATTCCTTGGTTGCACCGGATAGAGTTGAGTTGAGCTTTAGGAATAATTTGACATTATCAACTCATTTACGAAAATTTATTATGATGAATTTATTATGATTCAATTAAAATATTGTTAAATTTAATAAGTAGCTTCTGGACAACCAGAAAATTTAAATCAAAGCTACATTTCCGCATTTTAAACGAATCTCGTTATATGCAGAAACAGCAAAATTTTATAATTTTTTGTATAATACATTTTTCTTTAACTCACAGCCGTTACAATGGAAAAAAAGTTTACTGAAGAGCTAATAACGTAGCTGCTACTACACCTCCAAGAAGAACAATATAGCTTGGAGGGTACACAGAGTTTCTTAACCTCATTTCTTTTCACAAGTACATAAATTAAGGTTAGTTGATCCTCTTTAGAGATAGGCGGTTTTAAAACAGTTTGTTACTTAGAGGGTGTACAAAATAGTGTACTGCAATTAAATTTCAGTGTATAAGTAAAAATGAAAAAAATTCAGTAAACTTTGAGCATATTCAATTCCGTTTTTCGGGATAAAATATGAAGATTTTTTGTGTTTAATGAATTTAAAAAAAGATTTTTTCAAATATGAGTTGTACACAAGGTACACTTGACATGAAACAAACGTTATTCTTATCAATAGATATTTTAGGTCTTAGTAAATGCCACCCCAATATACATACAAGTGAATCTAAAAACCTCTCAGAGTTTCTATAATCGCAATTATTTCAATATTAAAATTCCCATCCGTCTCTCGATTCCCTTTAGACTGTTTTATTGATGTACGTCACTGTTAACGTCTGGTCCAGGTCTGTGTACTCGTATTTTATTTCTTTCTATTTCTACTGTTTATTTCGGTTACTGATGCTTTGGAGTTTTGCGATTATTATTGTTTTGTTTTCTGTAAATATAGTTCGATCATTTATCATCTAGAATTTCAGTGGAAATTTTTAATGAACAATTGCTTCAAAATCAACTATAAATCCATGAGAACTTTTGAAGTAGTTCATTAATAGGGTAATTACAACAGTTTCAAAATAAGTTATTTTGTTTTTAACATTTATAGACAGTTTAAAAGTGTCCCAGTAAATTGAAAACTTCAAAATGCAATCAATGAAAAATTTAGCAAAGGTAGTTTGCACGCACCAATAATCCCTTAATAAGTAAGGATGCAGGTACTGGTAAACTGGTATCTCGTGACAAGGCGGAGCTTCCAGTACGCAGAGAGAGAACGTAAAGTTTATTTCACGAATTTACGCCTGTTTTGGATTATCGGCAAAAACTCGACGAGCAGTGTTTAGCTTGTTCTATTCAGTAAGAAGGACGAAAGTAAATTGCCCTAGTACCACTTCTAGACACAAATGTAAATAGTTATTTGTTTTACTAGGCATAAAAGCACAAAATTTAATGCCGCGGCTGGTGTTTCATAGCCGAGCGTACCGAGGCTATGAAACCAGCCAAGGCATTAAATCTGCTTTTCTGCCGTGTGAAACATATAATTTTTTCTTCAAATTTGTTCCAATTCCACGCAAAATCGACTTTTTCATATTTAAATTGCGTTTCATTATCAATATCCAAATAATTAATGACACTTGGCAGGCTTAGAAGTTGTACTTTTTCTGCCTAGGCTTTGAAAGTACAACTTCTAAGCCTGCCAAGTGTCATTAAAAGGCCGCTTTTAATGTCATTTGAAGAAAAACAATTTTATTTTCCCCATTATTGTATTCGTATAAATAAGAGATCTGATTACCAAAAATTAAGAGAAAAAGAAAAAAAGGGAAAAACATGATTAAAAAGAATGAAATTTCGGGTTTCTAACGCATCAAATATTGGGAGAATTTACTATCGAACCTTTCAGTACAGTTTACCATTTCATTCGATGCTTTTATGACTAATCCTAAACAGGTGTAAATTCGTGAAATAAACTGTATTCGGCCAGACTGGGATGGAATTTACCCGAACATTAGATATTAAAATTTATACAATGTTGTCAATATGTGGATGATCACAGTAATGTTGGGTATTTTTTAGAGAAATGAGTTTCAAATAATTGACACAACAATTTAATTACGAAAAGGATGAGGGAATAATTTTTGGTTAGGTATAATATACAGTGTGTCCCAAAAAGTTTTATACAAAGGGACAGAAAGTTTATCTCACATTTCACAAAAAAAATTATTCCCGATAAAAAGCTCTGCATGACTTGTAGATCCATAATCAGGTGAAAAATTTTAAAACTTTGTGTAGAATAGAAGGAAAACAAAAATAATGATTTGATTAAAATATAATATTTACCTACCAAACAATACATAATAAAATTACTTTCATTTTAATAGATCCTACTTGGAAAACTTAATTACTGGCTTCCTTTTTCATAAAGGCTAACACATTAGCAATTATTTCTCGACTTTTGACTATTAACAGCTCGTCCGGATAATTTGCTCTTAAACTCCATGCTACAATTAAATAACACCAATTTAGGTATATCTACTTTTTGATATTACAATTATTTACAGTTTTTAATTTTAGCAGAGTTCTGAAAAGAACTTTTGCATGAAATGAGTAAAACTAAAATAATTAAAACAGAATACACAACCTAAGATCACAACAAAATCAACGCGAGTAAATGAAACAATGCAACAGTATAAAAATATCGAGCTGCCCACTGCATAACGTCTACCGCACGATTGGCTTTGCTGGATTCCCACTTTCAAATTTGTTACGGCGCATCGTCACCTCATTTCACGAGATACCGGTTGAAGTGTAGAATTTATTATCGCCAGAAAAATTGTTAAGAAGTTGTTGTATCAATTACTTAGCTGAACCACTGTTGTATGAAAAATGCACACTTAACAAAAATATGTTTTATCAATGTTAATAGTTAGTGGTGGACAAAATCATTATGGGGAATCAATTATTTTCAATATTTTTATTCTCACAAGGTTAGGTTTTGAAAATTCAACTTTTAGATGATTTAAATAGTCCGCCATTTATGCAGTGACGTACATACCCTAAAAGAGAAGTTAGCTACCTAAGGGTTGACATAGTACCACAATTATGTCGCCTTCTTTTTAAAATTGTGATAAAGTACTTATAGGTTATGCTTATGTCATATTATAAATAAAAAAATATTAAAACGATATTAAAACGTCAAGCTAGGATAAACTGTTAACAACACCAAAACACTCATATATATTAATGGTTTTAACAGTTCTTTAAACTTCAAATTCGAATCTAAATCAGAAAGTGGCTAGCTTCGTCTTTGAGTTTGTGACGTATCTGTAGTGAAAGTTGCAAACATTTAGGAATTCCAGTTTTCTCTTAAAAGATTCGGTTTAAAAAAATTTTAAATTAATTTTTGCAAAGTAGAACCAATATACTTTAATAAATACACCAAAATTAATAAACACACCAAAAACCGGATATCCGTTTAACACCACATTATTCACTATTATAGCTTCATTGAAAAAACTTAAATTGAAATTTTAAAAAAAAATTCCAGATTATCTGCTTTATTATTGAATCAAAACAAACCCCGTTAGTCAAACTGAGTCCCCGCTAATGTATAGAAAGATTGACTGTTTGGTTTGTGGGTATATTCCTTTAAATTCTTTGAAGCGTTTATGGAAGCCTGAAACTCAAAAGTCATGCTGTTTGCATTAGCTTTGGGGCTTTAAACATATGGCCACCATAATAATTTCACCGGTTTGACGTACTATATGCATATATATACATATCTCTTCAGAAATTTTTGTTCTTCCTTCCGTTTCGTTTGTTCGTTATAGAGAAACATTTGTCTTTGATGAAGACGCTGATGATGGGAAAAAATTCCTTGCCGAATGATCGCAAGGTCAAGGATATCAGTGTTACAATTAACGGATGTTATTTTTGGGGATCGGTACAAAAAGTTGTTTGGAAAGTAGTGAAGATATTGGAGAGGTGAGAGTAGGTTCGCGCAGAGAAAGGATTTATAAAATAATGTATAGGCCGTTTCAATAGATTTTGTTTTAAATAAATAAAGAAGGTCACAAATATTCGATTTAACTTTAAAATTATCAAGTATTTTATCGAAAAATAGATCAACTAACAAGGAGCGGAGCTCGACGCAATCTCTTTGATGTTTTGGTACCTAACCTAACAAAAATGTATGGTCTTGAGAGACAGACGTTGACAGATAACTAAGTACGCTGAAAAAAATGATCAAATTTTTAAATATTGGCGATATAATTCGTCGACAAAGTGAAGGATGACAAGTAACCATCTTATAAAAATTGTTTCTTATCACAAATATGTAGTACTTCTATAGTTCTGTGGGTGTCGATGAATTTTTGTTGTCAAGTAGATGTTTTGCGTAAAGGGATTTATCTGGCTGTTTTATTCTGTATGCTCGTAACTTCTGTCATTATGACGATGATACGTCAATGTCGAAATAATTATCAATAAATATAGACATTATGAAAGTGATGTATACCTTCTGAAGTACTCAAAACAAGTGATTACTTCCTGCTATACCCACTTGATGCGTTGCATTATTAAAAATAAGTATTTTCTGGTGATAAAAGTAATCTATAAGACATAAAATTTGTAACCAGAAGTAACAAACACTTGAAACGTTCAAAATTCGGGGTGTTTTAGGTACTGTCGCTCAGTGGCTTAGCTACTAAAGTGCTAGGATGTGCCGTACACCACTTTTTTCTCCGTATTTCATCAATAACAACGAGAATTTTGAAAGAAATTTCAAAAACATTTATTATAATCTACCGTGCATTCCAATTTCGATGCAATTTCTCAAGATTTGTAACTGAAATGAAAACGTAATGTCGAAACCAAGGTTTTCTATTATTAAATCAAAATTTACACGGTTGCGGTGTCTAGCTAAAACAATATCTTTTTCTTTTGTTAGCGTGACGCATTTTGTTGAGAAAAACGCAAAAAATGTCTACGACCAGACGACTATGTTCGAGTTCATTGATTCTTTAAAAATATACTCCGCTATCTCGGACTTTTACTAAACGTTTATCGAACAAAATTACCTACGCTCGACATTTTCCTGATGTTATGGTGAAATTGCCGAAACATATCCCAGTCCTAACATTTATTTCAGCGTTTAAAATACTTACAAATGTAATTAGACTGTAATTTATGTTATCTACAATTAGTTAAAAATAAATAGATGATTTTTTTTAAACATATTTGTGTGTTTATATATAGGGAATTTATAAAATAGATTGCGCCAACACAAATTAGCAGTTTCTACAAATAAATTGTCAAGTCAGGACCCCTACAACAACCAGACCAACCTTTCTTAGGCCAACCAAACGCATTACGAGCACAAATTCACTAACCCCGGCCTTATACTTATTCTTTTCCAAAATCATTTACTCCATAAAATATTTCAAAGGTTTTAATACCTTTGAACAAAAGGGCTTCTTTTTTTGGATCTCATAACTTCCGAATAACCCTGTATATTATTTTTCAAATTAATAGGGAAGCTTAAAGTGTGGTAAAAAAGGGAATTCTAAGGAACTCTGATCAAGAAAATTCTTAAAATAAGAATACGATCGCTTTTTGTGAATTGTAATGAAATTTTCGTAACTTATGTATTGAAAACTGACTGATTTTGAAGAAAACGAAAATAGACAACTCGGAATTGATATTTTTGTGGTAGGATGAAATGTTTTTTATACTAGGGATGCTTGATACCGCCGAACTCGATAAAAGTCGAGTAAATTCGCAAAATTCGCGAGAACTATTGAAAGTTATTCAAAATATTTACTTAAATTGTAGGGTTGTGATATAATTAACCAGTTTTAATACAGTTTAATCCATGACTACAGTGTTGCCAGCTCCCGAAATATAATAAACCCTCTCTTCAACAAGTTCGTAATTGATTTTAATTTTTCTTCTGTTTGCAATTTTCGAATCAATGTAGGTATTTAGACATTGGTGGTTGTAAATTAAGCAGTGTTATAAAAATTACCTAATTTCGGCAATGTTAGGTGAAACTAGAACTAGAAACGATTGAATATGCTATCCATATGTCGAACGTCACGTTGCTTCACGCGAGACGGGTGTCACCAAGCAAAGCCGGGACGGGGCTCCGGTTAGTTTAATAAAACTTCAAAAACCGCGTGTCTCTATTAATATATAAATTCTGGAGATCATAACTGCAGTTCCAATAAAAAAAATGTTTCCCAAAATAACAACTAAATCAGATTTCATGACAACATAAAGTTTTATGTGATACATTTTTTTTCTGAGCCCTAATGACGAGACAGATGTTCAAATTTGAAATCTGTCTCGAGTAGCATTGTTTTTATAGTCAAAATGTGGCAACTAATAGGATTTAAAAAGAGAAAATGGATTACACACAATTATTATAGTGTTCTTCTTAATCTTCTTATCATTTGTCAAATGTAGTCAACTGAAACGTTATATTTTTAAAAATAGACTTTTTAAATTAAACTGTAACTTCATTAAGAAAATGTCAAAATAACTTTTTTCTCCGATCGTGGGAAAAGTGACACTATTTTGATCTGTTTTCTATGCGCACAGCTCAACATTCCAGAATAGTGGGCAGTTGCTAAGCAATTAGAAAATAACAGTGCGGTAATGTTACAAATGGATTATTACAATAATATGAAACAAAATATGGTTTTAATTTTTATATTGATAAAGTTGTTATAAAAGAAATAAAAGAAACATCTAACGATATTCTTGAACACAAATTAATTGTTGTTAATATTCCTTATAAAATACAACGAATCAAACAAAACCGGCTTGAAAATTATTTTACTTTAATAATAACTGTTTATTTTGTTCCACCAGCTTGCTGGTCTCGGCTACGCCTAGACTTTTCTATATATAATTATTATATAATACTAATTATTATTTTTAATACTTTTATAAAAATAGGTACCGTACGCCATTGGTACGTTTATGAGAGATATCCGCCATGTTTCCTCGCCCCTTACCGATGCCGCGTAGCTTCAGATAATTCTTTTTTCTCTATATATAACTTAGGCCCACCACTTTATAGACGGAATGTCCCTGAAAATTTCGCGAAAAATACCATAAACCTTTTTAAATACATAATTTAATATTTTCAACAAACATTTCCCCATACAAAAACCCAGCATTATACAGTAGTCATCACGTCTCAATTTGTATAATTTAATACTAAAATTATTTAATAAATAAAAATAATATATACAGCGACTACCTTGACTGTGCAACGCATAACACTTTATAACAAATAACAAGATTAATAATACTGATAGTCGAATTAAGTAATGTATCTTGTTAAATCTTTTTAAGTTGTTGAATTGGATGAATTAAAGAAACAAATGCAGATGACCTCTATTAAGACGTTATAAACGTCGTCGCAGTCGTAGTTTGGGTCAAGTATATCAATACGAATTACAGGGAGAATTGATACGTTTCCGAGGTAATTGAGGAAAACTCACTCTGTATATTGGTACTTATATGCAAAAAAACAGCAACTTCACAAGTGTGTGCCTATTAATTTAAATATTATAATTTCGAACTACAATCGCATTCATGATCGTGATTTATAAATATTTTTTTTAATAATCATCTTTTATTATGAACTAAGAGAGACAGAGTAATAGTGCCCTGCCTACTCGGCTACTATTGGTGGTAAAATTTTGACAAACGCCAGTTGCATCGAACCTTATCAGGTATTAAGATTTTCAGTATCGTAGCGTCACACAGTTATTGTTTCTGCTTTGTACAATAAAGTGTTTGTAAAAATGTTTGCGAATACTGTAGTATGGGTGGCGGGACATGAGATGATTTGCAGGTAATGAATTGACGGACAAGTTAACTAAAGGAGGCTCTAAAAGAGACTATGAAGTCCGGAACCGTTCTGTAGAATCACAAACGTTGCATAAGAGAGAAAATCCGGAGCTGGTAGATAAAAAATACCAATTCAAATGGAAGTTGATAGAAAGTCACCTTATACAAAGATTTTACTGACCAGGAACTCTTAACCAGGCAATTGAAGCTGGGAGAGAGACATTTGAAGACAGCTACCGATCTGGTCACTCGACACTGTACCCTGCAGAAACATCTTCACAAAATGGAAAAGGTGAGTGAACTAAGGGATGAAACACCTAGTCACATACTCTGCTTCTGTGAGACAATGACTCAGGCGGAAGCACTTTAGAGTGGAATAGAATTCATCGAAATCTCCTTAGTCAAACTAAAGGCCTTCTGTACAGTGCAGCCAACATATTTTCTCGTAAAGCCAGTGGAGTATTTTAATTCCCTGCACCTCTTCTTAGCTTGCTGTTTGCTACATAGCTCTGTGATGACTTAAGATGGGCCAAACAGTTTCTATCTTTTACAATCAAGCGCACAATATGTTATAGTTCTTTTCATATACCTAGAAAAGTACTGATTGCAACAACAACATATTATATTTCCTTACCTATGAACACTTGTTTCAGTTGTTAACAATCTCGTATTTTTGTTCCTCACGCAGTTAACATTATCAGTTAATTAAAGCCTATGTAAAGTTATTTAACGTAAATAAAAAGCCAAAATGTCCATAATGCATATCGCTGCATTTTGACACCTGTCAATACCCCCTCTTGCAGTTGCTGCATCCTACAGGGTGTTTCAAATTTGACTCTACATCAAAACTACAACCGTCACAGTATTGCTACCATTTTTTGCTGGTCACTGTATATAATATATCCAATATGATACAGCCCCTAACAAATACCCGTGTGGTATTCATTTTTTTATAATTTTGTACCTCTCTGTAGGTCAGATGTTAATAATAATTATAAAGATTTAACAGTAATATCTATACTATCCACCACACAGATGTTCAAATCATAATATCAATATCCGTCGGAGGAGTTTTAAAAAAATTTTAAAACTAATAAATAACCTCCTATTTGTGTTTTCTTTCCGTTTTCGCCTCAACCAGCGCATCGGTGCTGCCAACAGGCTTCTAATTATTTTTCTTTGATGTATAGTGCAGGTATATTTTCATAAAACGGTCACTGACGTCGAATCAAAGCGTGTGTCGCACGTGTGTGTATATGCGAGATATGATAAAAGCGATAATGACGACGACGATGATGATGATGATGATGAAGGAAAAATTATTAAGTATCTGAAGGGTTTTCACTTTAATGAGAAAAGTAAACGTGGAGTAGTATGTACTCGCTGGTGAATGGAATTGGCTTCGAATCTGGGTCATATGAGAATTAGATGCAATTGAGAGAACTTGCAATTTCAGGGAATTTTGCTGAAAACTGTTAGAGACAAAACTTTTCATCCATATCGAAGGATAGAGATTTTACTGTAGTGTTCTGACATGCATAATTGTCGAATTTATAAACAAAAGTGATATCGATTGTTTCATATCAACGGCTATTGGTTAAGCATATTCCAGCAAACGTCCAGCGAGTGTAAACTACTCACTAGCGTGCAAGCTGTAATCGTGATAGAAAGTTTATTTCGAATGATCTTGATAAGTTGTTAACAAAGGGATTCATCATTGTTGGTTATTTATGCAGTAGTTGTTTGTTGGATTTATTATTTATACACCGTTTGCCTACTTTAACTGATCTATACGCACCACCAGATGTAATGAATCAACTTTCAAGACAATAATTAAACTGATTAAAAGACGACATTGCGTCTCTGGAAGATTGGTATAAAGTTATAGAACTTCCGATTCCATAATTTGTTAATTAATTAATGCAATAGGTAATTAGATTGATGTTATCGGTGCTGCTTTTAATGGTTTTAGTTGCTGTTACTGTAAATTTTCAAATAAATAAGTATATCATGTTTCTCCTAAATATTTTACTTTTGTTACGTGACAGATGTTGACATGTGTCATATATTACTTCTGTTTGTTTTTGTTAGAACCACAAAACTATACGCTAGCTCTGTCGTTATAACCATCGAAATAGATAAACATTGTGGTTTGACATATAAAACAGTGTAACCGATACACCTTGGACCTAAAAATGGCGACTATTTAATAGGTGTTATTTCAAATGAAGTAACTACTTATATTCAGCGGTTAAGGTTCAAATCACAATCGTGAGTTACTTTTCCGCAAACTCATCGAAAAGTTTCTAATACCGAAACTTTGAAATTCAACGTATTGATCGGCTTTTTAGAAACGTCAGTTAATACAAAAAATTACCTAAACTTTGTTCATTAATCACTACCGCTAATTGCTTTAAATCTTATCTCTATTTCCCGGGCGCTCCTACAGAAAAAAAACAGCTTTACAAGAATACAATGAAGCTATTTGAAGAAAAACAGACAGTACAAGACAATGATAATTAGAACACCTGCGGTCGCCCGCACTTGACCTTTTTTTTTAAATATTTGAGCTTTAGTTGAAAAACAGTTCCTAAATTAATTTTTCTGTAAATTCTGGATGTTATAAATAACCACAAGTGGCTGAAAAATATGTCAGTTTCGAGATCAGAAGGCGTGAATATAATTTCAGTCCAGTTAGCTCTTAAAAAGTTTTTATTGAGCTTTTTTATTATCAGATAGGTATTAGATGTTGTTTTGCTGGTCTAGACCAAGGTGATCTGTGGTTTAATGAAATTTCTCTTCAATACCCCGCGGCAGAAATTCTTAAACATAGTTTTCTGATTTCGTTGGAAGTTCAAACGGGCCTAAGCTCTGACGTCACAGCAGAAGACTCCTCCTATAAACTTTTCCAAACAAATCTAATGCGCGTGCCCAACACAAACCACGTGTGTCTATGTGTCCAAACAACATAAGAGATTTTAAATTTACCGTTTGCTATATAGTTATTTATATAGGTATTTTCTTATAAAAACGTCTTTAATTCATCACTTTTTACTTGTCTCTAATACCGATCACTGTCATTTAAAACAAAATCAACAGCTGAGATAATATATCAACAATATCAACACCAAACAGAAAACTTGCGAAAAACTAAAAATCTCACGTGGCAATTCACACTCGCACAGTCGCACTCGGTTTGTTTGGAAAAGTGACGTCAGACTTAGGCAGCCCAAGTGCGATTATAATGGATGTTCCGTTCACGGGGGTCTGTTTTGAGAGATAACAAAATTACTTCTCGTCGAATCTCTGGATGGTTCCAGCTCGGGTTTTACATATTAAATACGGATTAGGACTCGGGGCTAAAAGTTTAGAAAGTTAGCTATTTTGTTGGCTTTATTCATATACAGTTAGTAAGCAGCATTATACGAGGTGTAGTTAAAAATTCATATTATTTTTCATTAAAAAAAATCTTGCAAGTACACAGAGTGTTTCATTATGATTTGTCCACACAATAACTGGAGAATCCTTGGTTATACACTCGGTTATACATTCCCGAGGGAATTGTAACTGCTCCAATGGAACTCTCTCATTCGTATAGTGTCTTCTTTTTTATCGTTTCATATATTCTTGTCCGTTTTTGTTTGCTGGTCTTCCCATCTTCATTCTGGTCTGCCCCTTAGTCTGCTTTCTGCTGGTCTCCAGTTTCTCCCCTTTTAATTGCTGCATCTGGTTCTCTTCTGTTCACATATCCGTACCATCGTATTATTCGAGACTTTATGTGGTTCACAATATCTCCCTCGATATAGTATCTCTTAATTCCAAATACATCAGTAATCTAAAATCATTGTCTCGAATCTTTTTAGGGCCCAATATCTTTCTTAAAATATTTATCTTAAAACCCCGTTTTTATTTGTCAGGCACATTATTTCACTTTCGTATGTAACTATACTGGCATAATGGAGTTACTGCCTCGGCTAGTTCCACTGCCTCGGCTTCCCTTACCTAAATAAGTTAGAGGCTTCAGGCATTATAGTTCTTCCAAAGTTAATGTGATGACCCATATTTTTAATCCCTTTGAAGGAAAAATCCACCCAATGGCGTGCATATACATTTTTTATAAATTCCAATATTGTGAAAAAATGTTAATCTACTATATCAATTTCAATGAAAAAAATTAACCTGCATACAAAATTCATAAAATTTGTAATACAATAATAAAGCGCTTTCATTTAGAACACGGAGTATCTAAAGAACAGTTTTTTGTATCTTCAACCCAACCATATTTTAAAGGTGGGTGTATATCCTCATACAGTTTTAATTATAATATAATTACCATTACTACTATTTTCTTACATATTAAGTTAAAATGTATTTTATTTTATATATTTATTCATGTAATAAAACCGTAAGGATTGTTTGAATAACAAATAAATGAATAAACACTTGACACAACATCATGTGTATCAAACCAAGTTTCGTCTAAATAAATTATAGTTCTATTTGAATCACGGTACCCTTTTATTTTGCGCAAATACTCCTGTCTAAGTTCAGCGATACGCCGAGATTCCATTATTACCATTCGATTATCTAACTTCTTATATTTAAATCCACAATTCGATAATCCCGCGCATCATCTTGGACTGTTGTTTCAAATGGTCTCCAAAATGCCATTCTAATTAATTATATTATAAAACTTACCCTAACGTCTACGAACAAATGAATATTATATTAATATCAATTCACTGACGCGACCTAACCACTACACCATCAAAAATACCTATAACAATTCACTAAACTCACTCAACCAAGAAATAGATAATATTATATTAAATATTTCTTTAAAACAAAATTCACACCCGACACTGAATGATACTAATGGATTATAAGCCGAACCACAACACAACCCCCCCGAACACCCTCAAGACCATAGAATTTTTTCTGCGAAAATCGTCAAACGGAATATACTTTGGTTATTTCGTTATATTACGATGAATACAGCAGTTGATGATTGGTTGTTTCGAAGTCTTGACTGCACGTGCCTAACAATTTTAGAAAATATATCTGACAACATTGCTTTATTTTATGGTCATCATACTGACTTTAGTTAGAGTATACATACACATTATTTCACTCTTTTACACCATATAATTTAAAAGAATATCTTAGGAGTAATAGTAAAACAAATACGGACGCGAGATTAAAACTCAAACGCCCAGCTTCACTTGATGCAATCGCCGACCCTCCAAGAATTCCCATGATACCCTCAGAATTGCCTTTCCAATTTAAAATAGCGTTGACATGACAATTAATAAAACGCAGGGACAAACATTAGAAGTTGTGCCCTATTACGTGTTACTGTGTCTCATAAATAATTGCAAGTCAAAAAATAATCTAAATTAATATTATGTATAACGAGGAAAGATGATTGATTTTTTGTTTATTACGATTTACTCAATAAATTTTACCGAAAGCTACATCTACTCGGAGAAACATATTTTACATTATAATCTGAAAAGTACCCTCGAAAGTACCCGTGCGAAGCCGGGGCGGGTTGCTAGTAACTTATACAAACTTGGCGACCAAAAATCGTAATTTGTTAAAACACAATCTCCCAATTTGTGGAAGTGTTGTGCAAATTAAATAAAAAACATATTGTTGAGGGGTTTTTTTAAAATTATATACCTAGGTATATAGGTTCATTTTAGATTCAAGTTTGTTGTTTAAGAGTTCTTTAAAAACCATAGGTAGATCACAACCATTTATTTTTAAAAGCTGAATTAATTTTCAATGTAAGGAATTATTTTCAGCACGCACAATTTAGCAAACGAAGTGTTAATATTTAAATTCTATTTATTTATATCAATATTATTTTTTTAAATAATTTATCCATGTTTTTTTAATCCTCAAAATTAAAAACCCCAAATCAGTTCAAACAAATGTATTTTATATTTTCCTTACCCTAAAAACTAAAGAAATCGCCATCCGGAGTGTATTAAAATATCCTTAATAATTTCGATAATGTACACTCACAAAAACCTCGACACTTTTCCGACACATACTATTTTCAAAAAAAATATTCATATACAAACTTCGCGCGCTTCGTTACGTATGTCTAAAAGTCCTCCAACTTTCAATATCTCCACCTCGCTCAACTGCAGATACGCAACTGAAAAGAAAATTTCACAAACTGAAACTGAACAGACTCGCGTAAAGCCTCGATTTATTCAACGCCCTGAACATTGGCAGGTACCTTTCTAAAATTAGATTTGGCAAAAATATGTTATTTTTTTTAAATAAACATTATTTAAGCACTAGATTTGTTATTATTTTATAGCTGCTCGATATGCACTGAGTGTAAGGTGTTTACTGTCAACTTCCTATAGCTATATAATATTATCCACTGTTAGGATTTGTTTCTACTGGGTGACCTAACCAAAAAAACACGTCAAAGAACTTATTATTTAAAGGAACCCAAAAAATCCGCTTTATTAGCTGTAAAACATAAATTTAAAGTTAAGGGTGGGTTAGAGGAGGTAAAACTCGTTTTGGGGCGATTGGGGGGAAGCGAAAAGTAAAAATATTTATATAAAAAGTACCTACTTCAATTTAAAAAAAAAGGGTTTTTTTGGTTGTAATACAATGTGGCGTCCATTTTGACTTGAGCAGTGAAAAATATGGTATTAACACCTTTTACAAGAAAACATTTTCATCCTGATTTTGAAGAAGTAATAAAACATGTTCACGAATCTTTGCTGGCTAGAAAATGTCAAAAAATTAAAATTTCAAATTCTTATTAATCCTAGTGCAGCATATCAACTATAGTATCGTGTATTCTTCAAGGGTAACAAGTTTTTTTATCAACAAATATCACCGAATCATGACCATGCATATACCTATTTCTGTGTTTTCTTGTTTATATCATTTCGTAATATTTCAACAATAGTGTGATGTGTGAAACTATTTTATCATTTACCATGTACCACCCTGTATACATTAGTAGTGCTAGAAATCGTTAGATTCTCTTTTTTACTTCCGTTTCTTCTCCACGCACATGACTATAATATTCTAATTGTATTCAAAACACTACGTATTATGAATATATGTATTATATACCTACGATCAAGACGCACTAACCCCGAAGGTCTTTTAACTTCTTGACGACTTCGTTTTGTTTTGAAAACAATCAACACGAACTTTAATGAAAATACGATTTTTATTTAAAAAAAAAACTACACCTGTAGTAATATTTTTAGCCATAAGAAGTTTTTGAAGAAAGCCACTTATTGAAAAGGAAATTTTTTGAAATTCCACGTGCTTTGTAAAGATCGTATAACCTTGATATTTTGACACAAACCACTGTAAGCTGAACCCACATTTAAAACAAAAGTTGTGGAACTATTAATATACAAAGAGTTTATATTTAACGTATACATTCATTAGAATAAACTAATTATGGATTTAGGCGTTATTTTATGGACGCACTGTATAGTAGTAGCTCCAAAACATTTTATATTAACGCTTCGGTCTAGTTTATCTACTTTTTAGTCCTCGCGTTTATATTTTTTTAGAGATCTTGATTACTTATTGTATTATCCCTTTTTGATTTAATACACAACCGTCAATGCTACAAAGGCATGTTTGAAAATAATAAAAGTTTATCTACCGTATCTTTATTGTTACATAAAACATAAAACACCCCATATTAACTCTGCTAGGCCCGCCCTAGACCAGAAATAACAGATACCCAAGAGCCAGCTATACAAACACATGCACTCGTACATATTTCAAGTGCCCGCTTTTCGTAGTGTCTTCAGAGTTGAAATTAGGAGAAATTCCAGGCAGATAATAACTAAATTTGTTTTTTGAAGGGTGGAAACAGATCCCTTTGGTAGTTCCCGAGTTGTAAAAACAGATTTCACCCCTGAATAGTCTTAAAAAATATTTATTTTGTTGATGTCTTTCGTTAAAAGTTGATTTTCACCGTTCATTTTGTAACAAAAATATTATTTTTTGTTCATTTATTGGTTTTAAAAAGGCAGAACAAGAAACAATAAATACAAAGAACAATTCACGGGAGAGCAATCAGCACATTTTAAAATGAAAATAGTGGTAGACTCCGTTCCACAGAAGAAGAAGCCACCTGAAGTTTGTCAGCTGTCTTGCACTTAAATCAAAATCGGTCTTGTTTACCTATGTCTCCTCGTAACGACCGTATCATGCCGTTGGCGTTACAAACGATTTCATCGAACATCGTCAATCGTTAATTGAAAGTATAAATATTTCAACGATACTAGTGTCTATTGTATGTGAAAATATCTTTAAAAGCTTCAAAGAATTCCCAAAAATGTTTCATTTAAACTATATATATGATAAACACTTTAATTTTGTGTTATCCTACAAAAACGTTACGCTACTGATTTGAAATCAAATGTCAATTTTACAATATGGCGCTGGATTTGACAAGTTCCAGCTTATGACTGCAACTTCAGGTGGGTTCTTCTTACGTGAAACGGAGTCTAGTTAGATACCTAAACCAGGAATGGAACGGAATTACATAATTTTGATCAACAAGATGGTAAGAACAAATATTAAAGTTTCTTTCTAGCTATGAGGCATCTCCACCAACTGACAAGTTGATACTAATGAGTAATGACAGTCGCTTTTAGGATAAACAATTATTTGGATAGATTTTATAGATTTGTAATTTGGTTTTTTTGTATTTATTTAATGACCCTTTTAATTAAAAACAGTCAGATAAAGCTTTTAAAATACCTAAGCAATTAAAACAATGTCAAAGAAAACACTAAATTAAAATAAAGTAAACTCAAACACGATCAAAATAACTATTAACAGATATAAAGAACCACGTATTGTGCAAAGAACGCTTGTTTATAATCAGATTATTCGGGGCGACTGCCACGTGGAGTTAATTTAAGGCCCTCTTCGTCTCAGTGTAGCTACGCTACTGAACAAACTAAATATCTTGAGTGAGTCTCAACCATAGAGAAATACTTCTCTATGGTCTCAGCTACTTATGCATTTTACTTAGCATGATTGTAAACTGTGTTGCCTGTCTTCAGAATCTTGATTTAGTACGGGATAATTAAATTAATTTTAATAGTATTTTTTAATGTTATCCTCACAAGACGGTCTAAGAACTGATATAAAGTCATCTTCTATTACAATTTTGTGGAAATTTTTGTCTTTGCAAAAATCAGGTGATTTTGACGGCCCAACACGTGTACGACGCGTGCGCTTAACAACACCTCTCGCATGTTTTTGAAGTTATGTATACTAAAATCAAAATTTATAGTATTTTGTTGTGTGAATGATGGTTTTTACAAATATATTTAAAAGTTTAAGTCAATAAAAAAATAAGGTTCAGTGATCTGATTCAAACAACCGCAAAATGACTTCAAGAATAGCAGGTGATTTTACTCAATGTCAAGAAATTAGTTCAACAACAGACTTGTTTTCCTATCCTTTTGAGTCTCGATTTGCATTCAAAGGTCGAAATTCCTACAGAAGATCCTTTCATCCATTAGACCCCCAATACGCCATACCCATAACTGGAATGCCAAGAATTGGAAACCTTTTACACTCTTTTAACATGTCTAGTATGAAGTTGAAACTTTTGTTAAAATAATATTTTTAAAACATAAATGAACCTATAATTAGTTTCACACACCTGTCTTCAACAAATTCTATTTTTTAGATGGAGGGCCTTCTAAAAACTCACTGTCAACAAGAACTGCAACGGCATCTGTAGTTGTGATATTTTTATCATCTTTATTAGCACTCTCTGTGGTCTATGGCACATTCCCAAAAGTAACAGAGTGAGTAATTATTTAATAAATCACCAATTAAAACATTCTTGTAGTAACTGAAAACCAATTTTTCTTCTCGGTCCTTTGTTACACTTACCAATTAATTAATAATAGTATTCTGTTTTTTTAGGGAGGAAAGTCAACATATAAAAGTTCCTTGGAATATAGAAGATGCTAAACAATTAGGAATTGTTTTAAATAAATATAAACTTGATAATTATTATCAAGTTATGGCAGGAGTTTTTGTTACATACATTTTGTATCCTTTTCAATGAATTTACATATTATTAACTTGCATACGTTAACATTAAGCATATTCTAATATTTTTCTTAACAGTTTTACAGTCTTCAAACCTTTGCAATTCCAGGTTCACTGTTTTTGTCAATCCTGTCAGGATTTTTATTCCCATTCTTCACAGCATTGGCTCTAGTCTGTACTTGCTCAATGCTAGGAGCATCGCTGTGTTTCTTGCTTTCACAGTTATTAGGAAGAAAACTAGTCCTACACTACTTTCCAGAAAAAGCTCAAAATTGGGCTGTACAAGTAGAAAAACACAAATCAAATATGCTCAATTATATAGTGTTTTTAAGAGTAACACCATTCTTGCCAAATTGGTTTATTAATCTCACAGCACCAGTGATTGGAGTGCCTTTGTATCCTTTTGCTTTAGGTACATTCCTTGGAGTGGCGCCACCGTCTTTTATAGCGATACAAGGTGGAAAGACTTTACAAGAAATGACAGCTAGTGACACGGCATTTAGTTTGACTTCTTTGATATGGTTGTTAGTTTTTGGTGTCGTTTCATTGATTCCTATATTTTTAAAGGGTAAATTAAGGGAAAAAATAGAATAAATTGGGTTGTGTATTTATGTATTTATTTTTATTATACGAATATTGTTTGGTTCAAAAACTGCAGGGAAAATATTTGTAACTTGATCCCGTAATCTCATTCAACAGGCTTAAGAGTTGAAAGAATTCTTATAGCTACCAAATGAATTGGCAAAAATTGATTATGAAAGCAATTATAAAATATAAAACAAACCTAATAGTGTTTTTTTTATTTTGTTGTGTAATTTCACTCGGACACAGACGGTATTTTTTATGCATAATTTGCGCATTTAATAGGGTTTTCATTTAAAAGATTCTTGTTAATGCATAACAGATAGTTGATTCTAAAGGAACAAATTAAATCACGCCATACCTTATAAGATTTAATAGCTGTTTTGGTTTTATAGGTACCCAATTTAAAAATCGAAGTTTTAAAATCCGCCTTCCACACTTTGACGTGTCTAGTATAAATTGAAGTTAGGCATACATTTTGACGTGGAACAAAATAATCATGAGATAGTGTAGTCGCCACAATTATAAAAGAAAAGAAGAAGTGAGTTATTTGCATTTTCTGATGGTTTCACTTTGGTTTATATTTTATTTCATGTTTATGCGTTATATGATAAGTTATTTTCCCTAATTATGTATTTTGTTGAACCTTTTCATCTTTTATGGGGGTATCCTAAAAATCATGGTAGGTACAGAAGACAAAACCTGATAATCGCGGGGTTATGTCATAAACAGAATGTTGATAACAGCCTGTCAGATGAGCATTTTTTAAAATAGTCTTGGATACTGTAAAATAGAAGAAGGAAGACAATTTGAGCATTTTAATTAGATAAAATGTATTATTTTGGATATTTTAACAAAGCGAGCGCGTTAATCCTGGAGATTGTTAAAAACCCTTATTAATAAACATGTTGGCTACAAAACTTTTTAGTTGATTGTATGTGAAAAAGTAGCTCATTTTAACTTTTATACGTCTATGATCAACCAAAAAACGAGTTTGAGTGAAGTGTATGTTTGATTGCCTATACCAGAATCGTTCATTTTATTACCAAAATCGTTCATGAAAAGGGAACATTAATGAATAATTTTGTGTAGATTAATATAGCTTAAAAATGCACGTTCGACTAAAATACTTCATTATACAATAGTGGCTATCAAGAAGCGAGATGCATATTTTATTGATTCTACTCCCATACTTTAATTTTATCCTTAACGGAACACGGGAATTTAAAATCTTCTTTTGCTAATAAAATTATTATTAAACACATCAATAAAAATAAAAAAATACATACTAAACCTTCATTCACATACTACTACTATTTAAAAATAAACTCAGGAAATGTAATGATTTAATAAAATATTTGTATATCATATAGTGGTTCATTAAATAAAACGAGCATTTAGTAAAATCAGCCTTTTAATGATTTTACTTACATCTTAGATAAAATAGAATAAATAGTTCTTATAAAAAGGTTAACAGTACGAATTGATATACGTTATGGAAGGTTCTGTAGCATTTGTCACGGAAAGACTGATAGGTCGCCAGTACCACCAATTATACGACACTGCAAATAAAAATTTTAATAATCACACATCAGGAAACTTTGTTAAATACTTTCACTTACATATGTAAGAAGGCTTCAAAACCACTGATATAGTACGGCATTTGTAGCTACACTCTCTGGAAGGTTTTAAAACAATAGTTCTCTCTCCTGATCCTTGAATTAGAAACACATAACTGCACTCTGTGTTTGGTAATATGTAAGGACCTGCTTGAGCACCGTCTACCATAACAAACCTTTCAACACTTTGTCCAGACCTGTTAATACAAATTATAACTATGTTATTGAAGTTTGATACAAAATTCCTGTTTACCTGTCTGGTAGAAAAAATGGTTTTGGGAAGAGTTGACGGATGATTCTAGCAGAAGTCATTTTGGTGATACGCCAGGAGATATGTATATATGGATTGGAAGCAATTACATTTTTATCTTCAAATAAGTCTTTTAAAGTGGTTACACTTGAATTGGTTGATTTTAGTCTTCTAGTTTCTGATTCCAACTTTTTTTTGTTTTGATTATAAGTATATCTTAACTTTTCGAGATTTACAGTCTTCTGAGTTGACTAATAAAAAATATGTATATTTTAGAACTTCAATACATTATACTGGGAAAGAGCTACCTTTACAATATATGGGGCACCAGATCCTGATTTAAAATAGCTGTCTTCAAATTTAGTAATATTTAGTACAGTAAAAACGTTTTCACATGGCCAACATTCCATATCAGCTACATAAAAGTACGGATTTTCTACTAGACATGTTTCATCATATAAGTCTAAACAAATTAGGTATATTAGTTAGGTATGTTGAATGTCTATTCATAATTTATTTTTACCTGTAAGAGCTGGAAATAACTTAATAATAGGGACAGATAGATACCTTACAAATTTCAGTGTTGGATAAGTTAAACCTTGAACATTTCTTAAAACTATACTCGTTGTTGGTTGATGAACGTTGAGCAGAATATAAATAAAAATAAAGCAAGCAGTAAATAGTACGAATATATTTCTTAAAATAGTACAAATCTTTTGAGCTTTGGTAGTTTTGGCCAAATTTGAGCCATTTTTCTCGTTTTTCAATTTTAAAAATGATTCTTTGAACAAGAGATTTACTTCTTTTTCACTTAAACCTAGGGCTTTGGCACGGTACTGTAATTCAACTACATTTTTTTTATATTTTTTTAAAAGTTCGCATTTTGACATTTTATTAAAAACTAACCTAAAATTAATTTTTGTTTTGTAAACAACTGACAGCAGAGACAACCCTATGACAGATAAATTTCGAGTTCTATACAAAGGATGGAATTTTGTGTAATTTAATTGACATGGAATAATTATACTTTTCGCCATTCTAAACGTTCGTAAAAATTTAAATCATATCATCATATTTATATTTAAACATCTTAAATCTTTGAGAGATTAGGGTTTATTGATTTTTCTAATTTTATTATCTTCGACTACCACATAGGCAATATTCATTACACCATAATATATTTTGTGAAATCGTGTAAAATACCGAAATCCAAGAAATGATTTCTTATTACTTATTACATAAAACGGTTATTTATTGAAAAACAAAACAAAAAAATCATTATTATTTAAACTTCGATCGTTGGAATAAAATTTAGCCACAACTAATTCTTTAATAAATTTAAAAACAAATTAGTAGGTATTATCTTAATTTTGTACAAAATATTTTTGTAAAAAATTACTTGTTGATTTATGATAGCATCATGAACTCTGTGTGATATTGTAAAGCGCGCTACCACAGTCTACAGATAACATGAAACAAACTAACATCTCACAAATAGATTCACTTTTGATAACTTGTAAATACCTACATATTATTTTCCTGATAATGTTTAATCAAATAGATAAGAGATAACTGTAGGATTGAACTGTGTGTTACTCGAAAAAACCTCGCAGCAATGATTTCAATTGAAATTTTTTTCAAAAAAAACCTTCAATAACAATTTATATAAATGAAGGAGAGATGAATAGAAGTATCACTTTATCTGAAATAGTTTCTTCGACATTCACGAACAATGTAGAAGAAAGAAAAAATGATAAAAATCACAAAGAAAAGTTTGTGCTAAAGATTGGAATCGGTCTTATTGAGGTAAGTAGGTAATCTTTATTTAAACAAGTTAATAATTATTACTTTTTTATACTCAAAATTTAAGACGTATATTTTTTATTTGGCCTGTCAATTGTTTGACACTTTTTGACAGAAAAGTTTATAAATATTCTACTAGATAGCGTTAGTTTATATAATATATACATCATTATTTTATAAATTGGTAACAAATACTTTGAGAAAGAGTCAGTTTAGTACACAATACTTTCTATTGCTGTTATTATTAAATACAATGCGGAAACGTCAACGACCCATCACATATAGTATACAAAAGTCTTTGACAAGGTACAACTACAAAGATTAAGTTAATTAACATGCAAATTTATCCAGGACAAATAAAATTCCAGAGAGCAAAATATTGAACTACTTATAACCAACAAAATGAATATGTAAATTTGGATACTATTGCTAATAACAATCAATCAATGATATTTTTATTTAAAATTGTTGGTATTATTTATTACATCAATCAAAGTGCATTCACCTACGAAGACATAATATTACTCAGCCAAAGATAAGATTATGCTTACGCCCATTTAAATCGGATTTAGTATTGAATTACATCATTTAAATTATTTTTATAGTACTGATAATAAACTGTTTTATATAATTTGGTTTCTCCTTAAAATCTAGAGAGCAATTTTTTTACTATCCTGACTATATGCAAATCAACAAAAACTCGCAAAGGACACGAGCTTCAATTTAAATAATTTTCAATAAAAAGTAGGTTTAAAAAAGACAGATGCTGGTAGAAATAAAACAGCTAATTATATTTCAAATGTATGTTTGGTTGCCTACACTAAAATAAGGATAATCTACCTACAATTTGAGCAAAATAAATCATGAGAATATGAAGATATCAGTAAGATTGATTCATGAATTTTAGTTTTTAGTTTCGTCCTTATATCAATGTTACGGGATCATTCTTGCTCATTTGATTGAACAAGGGATTTATCCACTTAGAAAAGTTACATGGACCACATTTATATATCTAGCAGCTTGGAATCTAGCAGGTAGTTTTTTGATGTATTATTCTCACAAAGTAACTCGTTTGCTTCAAATTTCCATTTTCAGCTCCTTGGTCGAAGCGTTTGATAAAATATTTGGATAACAAAGGATACTTTCCTTACAAAATAATAATATCGGTATCCTCGATACTTTTAGCAGGCGGAATTGTAATACCGTACCATATTTTATGTTATGGAATATTTGGAGGTAAGATTGGATATTTCCATCAAAAACTGTTGAAAAAAATTATCTTATGTCTGCAAAGCGGAGGAGACTCTTAAATATGATTTCACCACTCACTATAAACTTAACCTAACTTTTGTTTCAATTTCAGGTGTTTTGAGCAACATGATTCATACTCAATTGAAATACTTGGTTCGAAATAAATACAAAAGTCCAGAAAGAGCATTCGAAGGTAACATCCAATCTGCAAGGGCGATCAGTTTAATGATTATGCCGCATATAGTTTTGGTGTTGGTGGACAATTACACAATGAGTTACGTTTCGATGATATACGCTGCTGTAATACTTAACGTAATTCCTGCTAGTTTGATTTTAAAACAACCTCGTCAAGATTTCGATGTATCGCCAGGAATGAGTCGATATCAAACTTTACCAGCGTAAGTTTGATAGTTTGAAAAGTCTCCTTTTTACGGTCAAAATATATCGTTTGTCATAGTCGGGGTTGGTAAATTGCGCACAGCGGTCAGTTTGTAGCCAGGTATACCCAAAATATCTCTTTTTCATAAGTAAATTGCGCACAAGTAACCCTAAAGAGGGTCTAGGTAAAAGGCATACAACTTTCTACCGATTCCACGAATTTTAAAAGTCACCAGAGACTCAAAGGATTATCCCCTAATGACTTTACGATAACAATTTGAGGCGTAGGTACATAGATCAGTTTAGTTTTTGCATTCGTGTTAGTAAGTTCGTCCGATTTCGAGAATGGAACAAATGCTGAGTGAAAAGAACAAAACGCTAATAATAATAGAAAGAGCTAAATTTCGCAAAGGAAGAATCCTTGTTTCTGGCAAAACTCATTGGCGTTGCACAAATAAAAATTACAAAGCCAAATTCTATACCATTAATGAGCAGGATATCATCGACAGGGATCTCATCCATAATCATGATATAGATTCCGCAAAACTGTGTCGTGAAAAAATCAGTTATTATGCCTAAAAAGGAAAGCTGAAGAAGAAATATCAGTTACACCACTGAAAGTGATACATAAGGAGATAAAAGGTAAGAAATGTCAATGTGCTTAGGCATAATTGAGGTTAATATATTCTTATATTGTTCTTCAAGAACTTACATTAGTGGACATAGGATACATACGGAAGAACTTATACAATGCGCGTCAAGCATATTTGCCTCCGTTGCCGAAAAGCGTGTTGGACGTTCAAGAAACATTAGACTCGATGTCTATTAAAACGATACAAGAAGAAAGTTTTTTAATAACAAACGATCGAGAAATAACATTGTAATATTTTCATGCTTCACAAATTTAAATTTTTTGTGTTCGGTAGAAGTAATTTACGTAGACGGCACATTTCAATATTGCCCAAAGTTGTTTTACCTATTGTTCACTCTATACGGATTTAAAAATGGACAGTATGTACCAGCGGTTTTTGCATTACTTCCATCTGAAGCCACTTCTACTTATGTTAAACTGTTTTCAACAATTCAGATGGAATGTTTAAAATTTGAACTAACGTTAAATCCAAAGAAAATAGTTGTAGATTTTGAAGATGAAATACTTTAAGCGCTGTATACGGTTTTCCCTGTATCTAAAATAGAAGGATGCATTTTTCATTTAAAACAGGCCTGGTAGCGGAGAATTCTACAATTAGGGTTGTCCGTAGAATATCGTAATCAAAAATCGGAAGTAGGAAAATGGCTGAAACATTTGTTTGGTTTACCTTATTTGCAACCAGAGCAAGTAAGTGACATGTTTTGCTTTGAAATGATCGCTGAAAAACCCGAAGGTGATGCTAACACGAAATTTGCTGATTATTTAATTAATACGTATATAGATAAAAATTCAAGATTTCCTCCAAAGTTATGGGCAAAAATGTCCCCAAGCGTTTCTCGCTCTACAAACGCTTGCGAATCGTTTCATTCGCATTTTAATGCAAGTTTCTACACTTCCCATCCAAATATTTTTAATTTTATACAATTATTAATAACATTTCAAACAATGTCCTATATAAAAATAAAAAGTGCAAATACCTGTAGGTACAAATAAAGTACTGCGTACAAGAACTCAAAAGAAAGTCGAGTTCTTGGACCAACATAAGTTTTTATAAAAATAAATTGATAGATTTAAGCACTTATGTAAAATCAATATGTTACCACAATTTATTATATTTTTGAGAATAAAATTTTGTTTCTGGATAATGTAGGTATTTAATAGAATGATAATGATAGTCTGTTTGTACATAATGAAATATCATTTTCCAAGAAGTGTTCTTTTCATCAACTTTTATTCGTTGATTATATCAGAAAGAAAAAGTTTTGAGGTATACCGGACTAAGGATACAATTTGACCGCTGTGCGCAATTTACCTATACAGAGACTTCATCCCCTGGCTGCAACTACCTGACGAACCCTTCCCAAATTTGGGAAACTTCTTGATCACTGTGCGCAATTTACATACGCCCGTCATAGTATGATTTTCCCCTAAAATGGATCGGTGGTCGTTAGACCACTTTCAGAAAGTGGATTTCCGAATATTTTCACTATTTTTTTTCCATAAATCGAAAACCCAATTTTTTTTCCAGTTAGAGTAGTTTTTTGATATTACTTTTTTAAAAATTCATAGTTTTGTGGTTTTTACAAGAATTTTTATGAGGAAAATGCGTTTTTTCGAAAATTACATGACATTTTTTGAGGGTGAATGAATGATTTTATCAAAAAACTGCCAATTTCTTGTCCAAAATTTTTTTTAATATTATTTCTTTTCCATTATCAATAAAAGTTTTTTCAGATTTTCACAGCAAATGAAAGAAATGAAAGTCTTCGCCAGCTCCGGCAACACTTCCGATATGAAACACGGCGAATCGTTAGCCACAAAAAAAGATACCGATCACATATCCGATGAAGATATATCCGACAACGAAGAAGATGAAACAAACCAAGAAACAGAAGATCTAATAATACAGGAAGATAATTCAGAGTATTATAATAAGTCGGAGGACGTGTATTCACCACCAGCTCCTTTAACTCCTTACACTGTTCAAATATATTACCGACACGCTGGGGTCAGTATTTTACCACAAATTCCTGAAGAACTAGACGAAGAAGAAACTAATATCAACGTTATTGATATCAAGAGGTTAAGCAGAATCAGTACTGCTTTGGGGGAATTGAACAAAATTGAAAGAAAAGAACGATTCGAAGAAACTCTACCAACTGAAATTGTTATAAAACCGGAACCAATACAAAATATCGAGTACATTCCAAACTACAAAGAAAATAACGGTGTATTTTTAAAAGACATGCGGTTCGTTAAAAAGAAGCCCTGCTGTTCATGTTCACCATATAATTTATTTTTGTGGAAAAGAAGAATAAGATCGTGGAAGGATTTTTTGATGGATACGTTGTTCTTGCCGATATTTCATTCGTTCAGTGATCTACATTTCTATCCGATTCTGGCATCAAAGCTTTTTTTGTCTATTAGTTCGAATTTTTTTATATCGCTTACACCGTATATTACTCTAAAAAAGAACGATGTTTACCGGAAAGAAGATATGGCTTTTTTATTATCGTACATCGCTTTTTCATGGTGTTTATCCCTGGTGCTGTTGCCGTTAATGATGAAGTTTTCTGCTACGAAGTTGAGAATAACTTTTGTGGTGGGACTGGTATTTTCCAGTTGTAGTATGTTATGTAAGTACACTGTTAATCGATCCCCTGTATACAGGTATTATGTTCTTTATTGTACTGTATTCAAACTAGTTAAAGCTTTAATAACTTATTTAATCAAAATCATAAGACTACAACATACAACATTATGATGTATGCCATACTCAATACTCATGTTTGTTCGTTCTCCCTCCATTTGTCCTGTCTCGTGTCAGATGTCAGGCCGTTTTTAGCGAACATCACAATAGGGTGCATCAATAAATTGGAATATTGTATGTTTATATATTTTAATATTTTCAGTACTCACTAAAAGAAAAATGACGAACGACTTCATCACCTGGAGCTGTCTTCTTTTTGGTTTCGGTTATGGTTTATCGAGATTCGCGGAAATTTCAGTTTACAGAGCCTTCGTGGGTAAAAGGAAGTTCGCGAGACTAGAAGGAATGGTCAACACTGTATCTGGATACCTTGTGATATTAATTTATTATTTTATTTATATTAATAATCTAGAATTAGTCACACTATTTCCGATAGTCACTGCCGTTTGTTATTTTCTAATTGGATTGCTATGGTTAGTGGCACCTCTTGTTAAAGATGTTATTATATTTCTTATGAAGTATTTTAGAGAAAGAAGCGAAAGTGGGAGTATTTTGTGATATAGTTTTATTCAATAAATTTGGTTTTTATTTATAACTTTTGTTTAGTTTCATTTATAAAAGAATCCAACTGGTTGGGGAACGAGTTAACAAAAATTGGGTTCCTGGAAAGCTGATACGATCGGGCTAGATAAAAATAATGCATATAAGCCATTAGCCATAATTAGAAAACTCAATGGAATAGAAGAAGAAAGGTCTAGCACACACTTGCGGAATGTAAAAAAATATAGAATCCCAGGATCCATACATGGTAAACTGCAGGAAAGAATGTCATTCAATGGTATGCAGTCGGCTCAAAAGCAATGGGATCACTACGAACGCTTGGGAAAAACCTCAAGTATCTTTCAATCGCATATTGCCTCCAGTTCAATAATGATGAAGGTTATAGAAGGCAAGGGATTATCATCAAGTTGGATGGTTAAGCAGCCATTAAAGCGCTTAGTTCTTGCTTAATCAGTTCCAAAATAGTATGGGAAAGCCTGGGGAAACTCAATGAACTAGGTGAGAACTGCGTGTATTTCAGAGAAACTTTTCGAAGGATAATCTTCAAAATAGATCAAATCCGGCTCGAAGGACCATCAAATAAATAGTAACGATATATTTTTTACTATTTCTTCTTCGATATTGGTCACTGGAAGTCACTATCTATTCGAGAATTTTGACAAAATAAGTTTTCAAATAAAATATGTTTATTACAACATACAATGATTAACTTTTTAATGCTTTTGTAACCACGTAATCGGAAAAATTGTTTAAAGGAAATGACCAAAAAACCAAAAAAAAAATACTGTTAAAACACATCTTTTTTATTATTTAGTTTCTGACAAGTACTCTTCAACGTCGCATTCTAAATCGGAAGTGTCTTTGCAAATAAATCCTTTCGGGCAATCCAGAGGCGATCCAGATGGAAAATAGTTTCCATTATTATGTACACACTGGAAAAATTTATTTGTTTGATAGCAAATGAATCCTTTTTCCGTACAAGATATTACCATAGTCGTACCACTTCTTAGTAACTACAAAAATTAAAAGTTAGGTTAAAGTTGTTTGATATAAAGAGCGTGCTTGAATGAAGGAAATTGTCTTATAACTTCTGAAACGTCAAAATGGGAATTATGACGCATGCTTATCATGGAATAAAGGTGCGTTTTCATGGTAACGCTCGACGCTGGCGTAGAGTGTCAAATGAAGTCACTTGGTTCAATTTCGACCGGAGCGGCATCTTAAACTAATGTAGCGTCAAAGCAAAACATTGCGTAGCTTTTTATATTGGTATATAGTGTTTTGAAAGTTCTGATAAGTGCCATGGGCAGTATATTATCTAATTTTTTATTCTTGTTTACTGTAGAGCTTTCGTACTTCATAAATAGTAGACACCGTTTCACGTAAGAATAAAACACTTGAAGTTGCAGTCGTATGCGCGAACTTCTTGTCAAAACCAGCACCATATTGTAAATCAGTTGCGTAACGTTTTCAAATTTTGTAGGTTAACAGAAAATAAGAA
Organism: Lochmaea capreae; assembly: GCA_949126875.1. Classification (NCBI taxonomy): domain Eukaryota; kingdom Metazoa; phylum Arthropoda; class Insecta; order Coleoptera; family Chrysomelidae; genus Lochmaea; species Lochmaea capreae. Next base: position 5,075,655 of record OX421406.1, on the reverse strand, counting down.
TATTAAAAATGTTTTTATCGTACGTGTAGTTTAAATAAAATATTTGGGAATTATTTGAAGCTTTACGATATAGTTTCAGATTCAATAGGCACTGGTATATGAAAATAGTTGTTAGCATCGTTAAGATATTTCAATTAGGGATCGGCGATGTTCGTTTGTAAAGCCAATGGCATGAAACGGTAGTTACGAGACGACAAACAAGACAGATTTTGATTTCTGAGCAAGACAGTTGGCAAACTACACATGGCTTCTTCTTATGTGAAACGCGGTCTATCTCTATGGTTGTAAGTTGAACTTGGTATATTTTCTATTTGCATTTTATTGATAAAATCTAAATAGAGTATGGTTGTAATTGAAACAAACTAGCCTATTTACACCAAGTTGGAGATTTTATAACTGTTGGCGGTACTCGAAACTGAAACCAGTCTCAACCCACTACACCAGTGTAAACTGTGTTCAGTGTTGCCTATACATAAGGACCTTTTTGTCAAAAAAACTTAAAACTTACTAAAGAGTACTAATATTATGAGACATTCTGTATTAGATAAACTAAAAAGCTAATATTTCATCATATATTCTAAAAATAAATAAAGTCGCACACAGTTTATCAAGTAAACAATAATTATCACTTATTTAAACTTACTGAAATAGTCAGGTACAGAATTATAACACTTCTTGTCAACATCTTATGAATACACACGTTCGTAAAAATGATTACACCAATATAGACTGATATTATTCCATAAACAAAACCATTAGAAAAGGTCAAAGTGGAAATTTAAAAGTTTATTATTATATTCTCGTTGACAACCAAGACTAATAGAAAGACTATTTAGAAACTAATTAATAGAATCAGTTCATGTTGTACACGCATTAAATATAATTTGAAATTAATGAGGATCAAACAACTGCTATATGGGATAAATTGATTCTGATTAGGGGGATATAATGAAAATATCGAAAAATTTGAACATCATAAAAGAATTTTTTCTACTATCACCATCGAAAGTCGTCTTTTGTGCCTTGAAAAGCAACTGCAAAGTTGATGTTTTCCGCAAGCTGTCATAATTTGACATAATTGGCGCTCTTAAGCAGAAAAAGTTACTTTGAAGCACGCCTAATTTTCCCCGAGCTCTCATAATTTGACATTATTGGCGCCCTTAAGCAGAAAGTAACTTTGGGGCACGCCTAATTTTATTTATAGATAAAAGAGAGCTAGGAGTTAGTAGCTATTATTATTATTAATTAACTACTAGCTCTCTTTTATCTATAAATAAAATTAGGCGTGCGTTACTTTCTGCCCTAGAGCGCCAATAATGTCAAATTATGACAGCTCGCGGAAAATTAGGCGTGCTTCAGTTACTTTCTGCTTAAGAGTTTGCAGTTGCTAATCAAGGCACAAAAGACGACTTTCGATAGCGATAGTAGAAAAATAGCTATCACGTCGACATAGCTGCATGTAGAATCTAGGAAATGCCAAAAAGAGTTTATCTAATCCTGTTCTTTTTTATTGCCGGTTTGTGCGATTTTTGGTAGGGGTAAAACTTGTGGTTGGTGGCGTAATCAACTACGCTTAACTGGCACCTGTCGCCACTAATCTACAGGGGAATTAGTGCTTTTATTAGGCAATCGAATATCTCCATATGGCTTGAGCTAAGACTTGACTATTTAAGTCAGCAGCTTTCCAGTCAAAAATTTTTATCGGGTGGCTGCAATGACGTATTAAAGATAGACAAGCCTTGTTTACATTTTGATTGTCCCCAACATATTTAAGACGAGACTCTTCTTACATGATGCCAAATCTCGTATAACAAAAATCGTAATTGATGAATATATTTTAGATTTTAGCAGCATTTTCTCTTTAAAACGTAGGAAAAAAGTGGAAATCATCAAAAATAGGTATGACCAACCTTCGGTCCAGCTCACCCTTTTGTTTTTCGGTTACAATTTTTTATGTTCTATTAATGCCATAGGTAAAATAGTTTATAAATTTTCAGCTTGGCAACCTCGAACTACTTCTGTCATTTTAGTGAAGTTTGTCAATAAGATTTTAATTATAATTGTGTTTTTATTTGGTTTCTGATTGATATTTGTCTATTAAGGTGCTTTTAAGACATTTATGATGGTGAGAAAATGTATATTGTGTGAAAATACTTGGAATAAGAATGTTAATCTGTCATTTCACAGGTGAGGTTATAGTAGCATGAGCGTAGTATAGGTATAAGACGAGGGATTCAACATTGGTTTTCATAATAATATTGTCTATTTTTTTTATTATCAGGTTTCTGAAGAATCCTTAGAATTGTCAAAAGTTCTTCGTTACCATGATTATTATTTTTTGAGTGAGTATACTAATTGTAGTTGCTAATATTTTTGGATTTGTGGTAAACATCTTTAACAAAAAAATTCATTGCAAACAGGTGTTCTATACTTTTAGAAGGTGATTGTAGTTTGTATAAACTAGGAATTCAAAAATCTTTTGAAAAACTTGAAAAAGCGTCCAAAATTGCAGTTACTGTTGAAAAATGTCTAAAACGCTTACTATGAATTTAGATGAAATTGAAATTAAAACCTTTCAATATTATATTAACATTTTTACAATCTGTAGTGCAAAACGTGTTTTAACTTCAAAATCCTTTAAAGGTATCTATTAAAAAAATAACTTGTCGATAAGCTACGATCTTCGATATAATTTCCACTTATTCAAACAAAAAAATTAATAACGTAAATAATTTTCATAAAATAGTTTAAATGAACCCTTTCGAAATATACGCTTCTGTGCGTTGTACTTTCCATGATTTATGTCGCGACCAAAACATTGTGTAGGTAATAATGTGTGAAGGCTGGTCTATCTTTAATACGTCATTGGGTGGCTGTCATACATAACCATAAATAACCTATCCACTTAATCCTCATTGTGTACCTATTAAAAGGGTATAACATTAATAGAATAATTGAATGCTACCCTGTCTTAACGGTATATTTTCACTAGTAATTTGCATTTGGAAATTTGAAAAAGCTGTGGTAGAAGACGAGAATTTTTTTTCGAAAAATACATTTTTTGGTCGATTTTTGACTTTAACTTGAAAACAAAGCATTTTTCGAAAATATACCAAGAGTCAAAAAGTGTTTATTTTTATCCATTTCACGATTTAAGAAATGATCAACGTAACGATTTTTTCATTTATCGTAATTTTGCAAATTTTTGGTTAATAAATTACTGACCATGGGGACAAAAAAGTGCTACTGAAGTTTTTTGTTCCTATTACTATAATTCATAGATTCCAATTGGGTTTTCCTTGCGTTTTGTAGTAGTCGGTCAACTCATATTTCTATACATCTTTTTTGCGATTATATAAAATGAGATTTAAATAAAAAAATATTAATAAATGTTTTAAAAAATGATTCTAAATTAATAAACATTCAATCTTTGAAAGTTATTATACAGATCACGATTCTTTTTCTATTAGAAATATCATGTTTTACCAAAAAATACAGAATCAAAATATAATATTTATTATTAATAATGAATATTGTTTACTGTTTACTTTAACGGTTTCACTTAAATGAGAGTTTTTTAGCTCAGTAGATCCAGTAACAATTCATGCTAGTGTTAATAATGATCAAGTGCAAATTTTTGGTTCTTTTTTTAATACACGTGAGTAAAATTTATCCTTTGCTGATTTTCCTAACCTCTAATACGTATTTTAAAGTTAGGCTGATTTACAAAACTTTTCAGGATTCCTTGTCAAGTCCACTTCAAGACGTAGCTCAAGTTATAGACGATTTCCAGGATGTTCTTTTTAAAAATCAAGAAATCAATTCTATCAACCAACCTCTTGCTAACTTTCAAAATAACCATTCCGATCTTACAGCCATCTGCTGGTCGGAATCTCACATAATAACCGAGAACAAACTTACCAAAGAACAAACCATATCAAAAGCTTATTCCATTTTATTAGACACACCTGGAAATCTAATTAGTCCACCAGAAGGAAGCCAGAATGTTTCTTGTTTTGAAGTACTAGACCAAAATACAATGCCCAAGAAAGTGCTGAACTTTACTACTGTTAAAGAAACTGAAAATCTCGTCGTCAAAGAGCACAAAACTTTATTTTGTGGCGTTGGACCTGTACTTTCTCACCATTATCTAGTCTGGCCAAGATTAAAACGCAAACAGATAGAAATCAGTATAAATCCGTTAGGAGATCACTCCTTAAGGAAATGTAGTGATATAGAAGATGAATCAGAAGTGGGATCTCCAATGGAAGACGACGATAGCTCGAGTACACCACCACCAGGTAATTTTTTATTTAAGCTTGGAATTTACGTCGAGAATCTTATTTTCTTTTCAGGGGTTTGTACTTTTTCTTCCACTTAACAAATCTCTATCTAGCTTGTGAAAAAATTACTTATTTTTAGATATGAGCTACACCCTCGCTGAAGAGAACACTGAAGATCCATTCGATGAAGAAAGAGATACAATTACAGGTTCGATGCATGGAGATGGTGAGATAATGGGTAAAGGACCAAATGATACCGATGGTGGTGATTACCCAGAAATATTAGCTTCACCACATGTAAATGTTAAGGATACGGATGAAGAAAATAAAGAAAGACCCCTAGTTGTCGGTAAAGTGAACACGGGTGTGTCTGAAAGGGCTTTGAAACCAGGTAGACGTAGCAAAGTAACAAAATCCTTACTCTTTCGAAACTTCACTTGCACCTTGGACGGCTTCGGCATTTGCAGCGATATCGAACACAAAATCGAAAATTTTGTAGGAACGTCTAACAGCACTAAAATTTCTTTGGGAAAGTGGTTTTTTCCTGACAGCGTTCTGGAAGGTCTTACTGATGAAAATCGCTCGTTTTTATTGAATATCCAAGTTGTAGTTACTTTAGAAAAACAAAATGTCAACTCGGAAGAGGTTGAAAATCTGACCACTTTTGTTGTTAAAGAAGAATGTTTATATGTTGTTCCAATTGAGAATAATGCTAGGAGACATTCATATAAAAAGAAGGAAGGAACCGTGAAGAAACAAAATTAATTTTAAGAAAATTAATAATTTTATTGGAAATATTGTATTAAATAAATGTATTTACTTTAAAGTATTTATTAACATTAACTATTATAATATAAGTGTAGAAAGTTTAAAATAAAAATAGTTATTACAAGAATTATGATTGCTACATGCACCAACCATTTTTTTTTGGCTTTTTTGTCTAGTTTCTCTCTGTCAAATTCTCAGTACAGCCTTACTCTGTCAACCGTAAGACCCCAGAATTTCTGATTTTTAAAATGGAAGGAGTTTTTTTAATGATACCCTCTCTATTTAGTCTGAATCTTGTTCTTTCTTCATCATTTTCACCACCATATGTAGTGTCGTGAAGTTAAGAGCCATTTCCTGCTTTCATTGAGGTGAAGATTGGTCTAAGTATGGCTGTGTACATCCAACTCAGGATCCTTGGGCTACAACCTCAATTTCTCTCTGCAGGGTTTCTGCACACCATCGCCGTTCTTGCTTTGTATGTAATTTCTTTTTCGTGTTTACTATATAGGGTCAAACCTAGGTACTTGAGCTGTCTCCATTCTACAACCTCACAACATCCATTAAGTTTAACGGTTTTGACATCACCTGGAAGTGCAGATGAAGACGATACCTTCACTCTTCTTCGTCTCTGAAACTCAAGTGGGTTATTGTCAAAAGCTCCAAATACACACACACACTCCAAATTCTTGGTTAGCTGAGGCACCTAAGATATACTCCGACAGTTGTACCAGAGTGCAGTCTCCGTAGATCTACCGCCTGGTAAGCATTCTGATGTGGGGGGAGAGGTAATCTCGTCAGGATTCTCGTTTTAATACAATTATCAATAGCTTTCTCTACGAACGATGTTAGACTAGCTGGTATTGAGGATTTTGGTTTGATATGTCTCTTTCTCCAGGTTTTGGAATGCTCTTCACCATGCTCTTGGAATATTTTTTGTTAGTAAACAGTCTGAAGAAATTTTTACCAGAAATTACCGCTTTGCGTTGGTAATAACGCCTTAATCTTTGGCGTATTTGATCCTGAAACCTCTAAAAAATAAAATATGGTAGTTACGTTTTATTTTATGAATGCAAAAAGTGTGTTAAACGCTATTTTATTATAATAATTATATCTATAAAACCATGTGATGGGTGATAATTGTTATAAAAAAAGTACAGATTAAAGTATTAGTAGCAAAATAGCATATTATGAATTAAAACAATGACAATTTAAATATTTGTCTGTCGAAAAATTATCACACATAATTTAATACACCTATTACAATGATAAAGATAATAGTTTTGAACGCTGAAAACTAATAACATCATGGTGAGCGCTTCTTCGATTGCCCCTGCACTGCTTTTAGCGGGACTTATTGCAATATTCGGAGTAAGTTTTTTTTTTTTAAACAAATAAATAATATATAAGGGTTTCCATTTGATAAATCTTCAAAGTAAGAAAAATGGAAACCTTCTAGAACTAAAAAAGCTCATGACACAAATAATTGAATAGTTTCCAGCCAGATCTTTCTTTTTAGTCTTTTATCACCAATCGTTTTATAATGTAGGTGCAGTAAACAGATACCTACAAGCTTATTTCTATACATGCTGAAGAGGTCTACAAGATGTTACAGCAGTTGATTATTAAATAACAAAAATGTGTAACAAAGGAAAAAATTACTTCGAAAACGAAAATTGTAGACGCAGATGAAAGAATTGCGATGACAAATGTTTCTGTTTCAGATTAGCAAACTGATTGAACAATTGAACAATTCGTCTAACTCTGTAACATCTGCACCTTCGATATTAACTACAACAGCGACAGCTACAACTTTGACCACAACAGATGCAAATACAACTTCAACCGCAACAGACGCAGCAACAACTTCAACCACAATAGACGCAACTATAACTTCAACCACAACAGACGCAGCAACAAGCTCCACCACAACAACTGCAAGTACATCAACAGACGCAACTACAACATCAACCATTACAGATGCTACTACAGCTTCAATCACAACAAATTCAACCACAACTACTGCAAGTACATCAACAGATGCAGCTACAGCTACAACCACAATAGATGGAACAACAACAGATGAAACCATAACAGATGCAACTACAACCACAACAGACGCAGCAACAACTTCAACCACTATAAATGAAACCACAACAACTGCAAGTACATCAACAGATGCAGCTTCAACATCAACCATTACCGCAGCTTCAACTACAACAGATGACACTACAAATTCAACCACAGCAACTGCAAGTACATCAACAGATGCAACTACAACTTCAACCACACCAGACGCAGCAACAACTTCAACCACAGCAAATGAAACCACAACTACAACAACAACAACCACTATAGTTGCAACTGCAATAACTTGTCCACCTGTTGGAAAATATTCAATGAATTCAGCTGATTGTCTCTCTTATTACTATTGCGTTTATATTGGTGCAAAGTTTGTCATTACTTATATGCAATGTCCTGCTGGTAGACCTTTTAACGCAGCTACAGGAGGGTGTGATGCTACGCTTACTTGTTCTACATAAAATGGAGGTATTTTAGTTGAAGAAACTGTCACTGGCTGTGTCTGTTGAACTAACCAATATATTTAATAACTTTTAAATTATTGATGTTTATTTTTTATTAGAAACATCTGTAATATATGCTAGCCTGTGGTCTTTATTATCGTTCAGAAGTTCAGAAAAAGTTTATAATACATTTGAAAGTGGACATTAAAATGTTTATATATATAGGTTGTTGTGGGGAGAAACGTGATGTGTCGCTGTGTCATTTGTCATTTTATTCTCACTTGTCAACTGACGTACTATCTGTTCAGTAGAAGCTTTTCTTTATTTTTATTATGCGTGGAATCTTATAAGTTGACAGCGAGTTAAAAGAATGTCAACGATTATATTATTATTACAAATCAATAATAATTGATTTGGCAAAAGGCATTTGCTTATAATTTGGTATCAAATAGTAGTATAATTTTTCTTTAAATATTTCATACAACATATTGATTTCAGGGTTTCAACATAATAAAAGATGTCGACTCGCAATGTACGACAGCCGGAAAATTCGCCGTCGACGGCGATTGTTACAACTACACTTGGTGCGTACTATATAACAGTGTACTTATAGAAAATTACTTCAGTTGCCCCGATGGAAGACCTTTCAATAGTACCACTGGAATATGTGATGCTTCATCAACTTGCTCTACAAATACTACCACAACGACTACCACTAACACTACTACCACAACTAATTCAACCACGACAGAGTGCACTTCAGCTGGAAAATTTAGCGGAAGTACTTGCTACGAATATATTTGGTGCGTTTATTACAATGGAGCTTATATTTTGAATACGTTCGTTTGTCCAACTGGAAGACCTTTTAATAATGCTACTCTCATCTGTGATTCTTCATTGACATGTTCTTAATAAAGAGCTAAGTGAAATAGTTATGTTAATTGTAGATAATAATAAGCTTGGTCAATTTGTCTTTCTTTTTATTTATGTAATTCTATGAAAAATTTAAGAATTATATTGGTCCTTAGGCGGCCGTAAGGATTTTGGCATATCCTTAACCATTTATTAAAAAGAGGACATAAAAGGTAGGTAATAATTTTTTCCCTTATTGAGGACACCAATGACATTCCAGCCACCTTTTCAATTGATCATCATTATGATCTTTGACAGAACTATTTTTTTATTAATAATATATATCTTTCCCACCCATTGTTGAACAATATAGTACTAAACTTTCGGATTTCCGCTATTTCAACATGGCGGCTGCATTTGCGCATAATGAAAATGCCTAATGGAGTTCTTTCCAGGGATCTTGAGCCTTACGTCATCACAACCGTATAAAATAAAATACAAACAGTGGCGGAGTTGAACGGTGTAGATTAACATCTAATCTTATTTAGTCCTCTGATACCAAGATGGCGCGCTGTGAATTTAAAATAGCTGATACTACTAAATATCGTGCTCCTTTGGGAAGTTTCCTACGTTTTAGGCTGCATGCTGATACTTAGCTGTCTACAATTCCTTGAAATACTAGGCAAAGAGGAACAGAGTCATTTTTACCTGGGTGCCGGGGCATCGAGGAGTGGAGGGCAACGAGAAGGCCGACCCTCTGGAAAAAAGAGATCAGAATCTCTATTTATCGGACCTGAACCTTTTTTTGGCATTGCGGAAAGCACTGCTAGATCAGCCATAGCTACCTGGGCGGAGAGGAAAACCTTCACGTACTGGGCAGATATACCGGGGCTCTCTCACTCGAAGGCGTTCATATACAACCCTTCGAGTACAAAAAATAAACAGATCCTGGAATGGAGTGAAACAAACCTATGCATTCTGTCGGGACTGCTTACAGGACATTGTCGACTAAATTACCACCTAAAGAAGATGAGTCTGGTTCAATCCTCGGATTGTCGGTTCTGTAATTTGGAGGACGAAACTGCGGAGCACATATTATGCTCATGCCAGCTTTGGGCAGGGTAAGGAACCTTAACATATTCGATTTTAGTACCTTAGAGCCGAACAACTTCAAAAAAGTATCACCAAATACAACCAAGGACTTAGTCAGAAGCACAGGCTTGTGGGGTGAATTGTAATCCCTAAGGGTGAGTCACAATAGACCCAAGGGGGTTGCAGTGGAGGTGGCGAGAAGGCCCCACTCACATAAAACCTTGAAATACTAGGCAAGAGGAACAGAGTCATTTTTACCTGGGTGCCGGGGCATCGAGGAGTGGAGGGCAACGAGAAGGCCGACACTCTGGAAAAAAAGAGATCAGAATCTCTATTTATCGGACCTGAACCTTTTTTGGGCATTGCGGTAGGCACTGCTAGATCAGCCATGGCTACCTGGGCGGAGAGAAAAACCTTCACGTACTGGGCAGATATACCGGGGCTCTCTCACTCGAAGGCGTTCATATACAACCCTTCGAGTACAAAAAATAAACAGATCCTGGAATGGAGTGGAACAAACCTATGCATTCTGTCGGGACTGCTTACAGGACATTGTCGACTAAATTACCACCTAAAGAAGATGAGTCTGGTTCAATCCTCGGATTGTCGGTTCTGTAATTTGGAGGACGAAACTGCGGAGCACAGATTATGCTCATGCCCAGCTTTGGGCAGGGTAAGGAACCTTAACATATTCGATTTTAGTACCTTAGAGCCGAACAACTTCAAAAAAGTATCACCAAATACAACCAAGGACTTAGTCAGAAGCACAGGCTTGTGGGGTGAATTGTAATCCCTAAGAGTGAGTCACAATAGACCCAAGGGGGTTGCAGTGGAGGTGGCGAGAAGGTCCCACTCACATAAAACCTAACCTAATCTTCATGTTTTATATGAATACTGCAGGAAAAACATTAAAAAAACTATTTTTGGTTTTTCGCTGCCACTGACTGATACCTCCAGTAGCAGTGACGTGCTGTTCTTGGATTTTTGCCGTATCTTTTTAGTCGGTAATCATTTACCTAAATAGTAAACGTGGTCTCCGGAATTAAGCGTTAGTACTTCTCCCTACCGAGCCCCCACTGACTGATACCTCCAGTAGCAGTGACGTGCTGCTATTGTATTTTTATCTTTCTAATTCAATTATCATTCAATCTAGAACGTTTCTTCAAAATTCTCCCATCTTGATTCATTATTATATAACTACTTTTAAACAATACGATATGACAATATTTCTTCAGTATCTAGATTTTGATGTAGGCTTGTGGAAATTTGTGTGTTTACTCTCATATTCGTCCTGCTTCCATCTACACACACAATTGAAAAATTTATTGCTTAATAAATAAACAATGCTTTGTCAAATCACTATTAAACAATAAAAAATATTTCCAAAATAATACAAATAATGCATAATATTTGAAACGGCTTTTATCTCCTACGGCTTATGATCTGTTAATTATGCCATATTCATTCAATAAATTGTAATCTTTATTTACCGTGTATCAAGATTAAAGGAATATCAGTGGATAACATAAAGAGCCGCTGGAAAGTTATTACCAAATTGCCAATGTGAGAATTAGCAAGCTGATTGAAATGTTTTTGCGAATACTCCTACTTCTGTTAGTCGTAAGTAATTTTTTTCCACTAATATTTCATTTGTTTGCTTATAATCCTTTCGATTTTGGTCCTCTTTTAAACATTTTTTGTTTAAATTTTGTTATAAAATGTCAGAAAAAGTATTGCTTTTAGCAGCTTTTGGGCTGTAAGCATCTTGAACAAAGCCAACTTTCCCAGGAATTTTTGTATATCCCTAGGCTTCAGTTTAGGACCCTCGTCCTTTTAGAGAACGGGGAAGTTGACGTACCCAATCAATTTAAAAGTAGTGTTGTTTCTAGCAACGTCTCCTTTCACTTGAGCTCACTTGAGCTCCATGGAAGTAAGATAACCACTACTACCTTTGCAGATCTACTGTGTGTGCCCTCCTGTTTTGTTTGAGTTACCGTCCTTATTACTAGACTTCGAATGTCAAACTTCAGGGATACAGCTATTTGTTTTTGGCAGCGCTTTCGCTATGCCACAAAAAGGCTCTGTGCCAATGGAAGCAAATCGTGCCCGTTCTTGTGCTAGTTAGTTTGCCTCTTCATCTGAGTGGCCAGGGACCATCTATTATTACTGCCTTGCTCTTGTAGCGTCTCCGAGCAGTTTCAAACGAGTTTGGAATTTATCTTCATGGAACTGACTGCTTGTATAGCCGTTTGGCTGTCGGAGTATATAGCAATGGTATTTCCCTCTTCCCTTAATAGCTCTACTACACACTGCTGTATTGCTGAAACTGCACATGTTTGTCTAAGCACCGTTAGACTCTTGTCTTTGGCTTGGATATATTATATATTCCTGTCTAGCATTAACTGGAGGTCCTCCCATCCATGCCTCTCTACCTTCTAAAACTGTTTTTCGCGAAGCTATACTTGGGAATCATCTCGTCCCATTATGGGATCAATTTCCAACTCTTTATATAGCTCGTTATACACCTTACCTTGTAGCCTACTAATGAGTGCTTGCCCTCTAGTCAATCTATTAGTGATTGATCTAGCTTAGCCTTGTTTGTAGACATGAAGTAGGGGTAGGTATTGTAGGTAACCGTAATACAACTTTTTTCTCTAGCCATTCCGTCAGCTATGTTTTTTGTACCATGTTTTTATTTTTGTTTTTGTTTTTTTGCTCTAATTGTTTAAATAATAAATATACAGGAAAACTTCCAAATCGAAATTTGTAGCTGATGCATTTTTCTACAAATTTTGTTTAAAAAGTTTTTCTGTAAATTAAAAAGTTTACGAGATAAAATTAGTTTCAGTGGTATTCAATTCGTGGTTACGCGCGAACGGCCCGTGAGCCAAATTTATTAACCGCTCGACATAAAAATTAATAATTTTGGGCTTATAATATTCTGAAAAAATAAATAAACTCATGTAAAATGTGAAGAAATATCTCAACTTTTGGATAGAAATACTTTCAAATTTGAAAAAGAAGATTTTTTGACTGTAATATCAGTTTATTATAATTCCTATTTAATTAATACTTATCCGAGCAAAAATTCCTCTTAGATTTAGCATTGCAAATGAGCATAAAACATTATTATTATAAAAGCAAAGCCATCAATATTTAGAATTTTAAACGAATGCTTCTTAAAAATGTTTTAAAAGTTTTTTTTGCATGCTTAATTTTACTTGTTTTTTTTTAGACTTAATTCAATTATTTCTTTTTTCGAAATTAATATAATTCAATGAAACTTTACTACTAAACTCTTTGAAGCTTCTACTTTCGAAACTACTATACTATTTTTCTATAAATTTTAAGTTTTTTAAATAATAGACAATTATTTACCATAAATACTTAAATCAGAGGTCTTTCAGCAAACCTTCTATAACTTTTTATATCGTTTATGATATTATCTAAAAACTTGTGAACTTTATAATGAACCTATTTAGAAGTGATCGCGATACAAAAGAACACTTCTATGGCTCAGGTAAGAAACAGAACGGAGGACAAATATAGGTGAAAAAGCAGGTGAGAGAGCGTGGAAAATCGATTATAATACATTAAAAAATTCAAAAAAAGATTTATTTTTCTCAATGTATTTGTAGATACCCAATTTAAGAACACATTTCATATGAAAATTTTTTTCTAAATGTCATTGTTTATTTACTATCGTAAAATAAAAAACATGAAAATTGATGATGTTCAAAGATACTACTATGGAAATTTCGTATATATTTTAAAAACTAATGCAGATACAAAAAAAATGTTCAGACAAATTTTGTAGATAAATGTATTAGCTACAATTTTTGATTTGAACATTTTTCTGTGTTTTCATTATTTAAACAATTAGAGCGAAAAAACAAAAACAAAAATTTTCACTTGAAGATTTTCCGGAAAATCGCATGTCTAGCATCGCAAAGTTTTTCTCACGTTAATCACAATCCTTTTAAATACTTAATTTTTAATTTTCAAGTTTTTTGTGATTTTTGCGGCATTTTACGGATACTTTGTGTACTTTGACTACGCTATATTGCGTCTTTATTGAAACTACTTAGTACGTAAATACATTTTCTATTACTTTGCAAATATCATCACCAATAACTGGAAAAGACAATAAAGATTAAAATCAATTGAAAATATACTTAATTATGATTTGCATAAGATTATTGTGCATTTACTAAAGTCATAATCATCTGTAATAAAAATCGCGGCAGTCTTACAAGTAATTCCATGGAAATATTAGTGCAAAAATTGTAATGGTCCAATTATAAATTACATCACCATTTGTTGAATCCCATTGCCAATATTTATTTTATTATATTGTATACATTCAAAATCTGCAAGTTGTAATTAATGCAACTTACTGATAAAACAAATGATTAAATTTATATATTTTTATTTTCAGGCATTCAACAAATTATCTAGCAGCGAAAACTGTGAAACAATAGATTGGCTTCAACCCTTTAACAACTCCAGCAACTTCCACTGCTCTTTCAATGGATGGTACCCAGATGAAACTGACGAAAATTGCCGTCGATATTTTGTATGCGTAAGAAACTCTGAAAATTTCTTACAACTTTATTTAACCTGTCCAAACGGAACATACTTCAATGAGTATACCATTAGCTGCACCGAGGATTACATTTGTCCTTACAAGATAACGACTACAACAGAAAAAGCAGTGTCAAATAGCTGTTTATATGAATCAGATTCGAATTATTTCGAGTGCAACAAAAATGGTAGCTTTCCAAATTACAACGATCTTACTTGTACGTCTTATTTTTACTGTATCAATATTATTTCTCCTATTTTGACGCTTAAAACGAAATATTTTTGTAGCAACAATACTTATTTCAATCCTGAAACAGGGGTGTGTGAAGCAGAGTATAAATGTCCTTGTGGTAGTAATTCAACTTCATTATCTTCAGAAAATACCTACACTACAGTTTTATCAACTTCTGCTATAACTGAACATTCGCGGCTGACTACTGAAACTGAAACTACACAAATAACTAATTCTGGAGAAACAAAAATAACTACAAAAGAAGTTACTTCTAAGGATGGAGAAACTACTACACAAGAACGTCCTACTGAAGAAGATAAGTCTACTAAAGGAGGTGATACAACTGAATCAGTTACAACAACAAGTACTTCTACCACAATTACTCAAACTACAACTATCGATGAATGTTTTTACAATTCTAATCCAAATTATTTCACATGTACCGTGAAAGGGAGATTCAGAAATGCAAATGACAGGACTTGTCAAACGTATTTCTTGTGTAGTATTCTGAGTAGTGGTCGCGTTATACAAACCAAATATTCATGTCCAACTAATTCAAATTTCAATCCCAAATTACAACTATGTGATGTAGACTATGAATGCCCTTGTCAGACTTCAGAAGTGACATCTACAACTGAAGAGGTAACGACTCAAGATGTAACAGTTACCACCACAGAAAGTATTAATACAGAAGAAATAACAAAAGTAAGCACAGAAGAAAGTACTTCTACGAATGGAGAAACTTCTACAGAAAAACGTACTACTGAAGAAGATGAGACTACTAAAGAAGATGGTACTAGTGAGTCAGTTACAACAACAAGTACTTCTACCACAATAACTCAAACTACAACTATCGATGAATGTTCTTATAATTCTAATCCAAATTATTTCACATGTACCGTGAAAGGGAGATTCAGAAATGCAAATGACAGGACTTGTCAAACGTATTTCTTGTGTAGTATTCTGAGTAGTGGTCGCGTTATACAAACCAAATATTCATGTCCAACTAATTCAAATTTCAATCCCAAATTACAACTATGTGATGTAGACTATGAATGCCCTTGCCAGACTTCAGAAGTGACATCTACAACTCAAGAGGTGACTACTCAAGATGTAACAGTTACTACCACAGAAAGTATTAATACAGAAGAAACAAAAGTAACCACTGAAGAAAGTACTTCTACGAATGGAGAAATTACTACACAAGAACGTACTACTGAAGAAGATGAGTCTACTAAAGGAAGTGATACAACTGAATCAGTTACAACAACAAGTACTTCTACCACAATTACTCAAACTACAACTAACGATGAATGTTTTTACAATTCTAATCCAAATTATTTCACATGTACCGTGAAAGGGAGATTCAGAAATGCAAACGACAGGACTTGTCAAACATATTTCTTGTGTAGTATTCTGAGTAGTGGTCGCGTTATACAAACCAAATATTCATGTCCAGCTAATTCAAATTTCAATCCCAAATTACAACTATGTGATGTAGACTATGAATGCCCTTGTCAGACTTCAGAAGTGACATCTACAACTGAAGAGGTGACTACTCAAGATGTAACAGTTACCACCACAGAAAGTATTAATACAGAAGAAACAAAAGTAACCACTGAAGAAAGTACTTCTACGAATGGAGAAATTACTACACAAGAACGTACTACTGAAGAAGATGAGTCTACTAAAGGAGGTGATACAACTGAATCAGTTACAACAACAAGTACTTCTACCACAATTACTCAAACTACAACTAACGATGAATGTTTTTACAATTCTAATCCAAATTATTTCACATGTACCGTGAAAGGGAGATTCAGAAATGCAAACGACAGGACTTGTCAAACATATTTCTTGTGTAGTATTCTGAGTAGTGGTCGCGTTATACAAACCAAATATTCATGTCCAACTAATTCAAATTTCAATCCCAAATTACAACTATGTGATGTAGACTATGAATGCCCTTGTCAGACTTCAGAACTGACATCTACAACTGAAGAGGTGACGACTCAAGATGTAACAGTTACCACCACAGAAAGTATTGATACAGAAGAAACAAAAGTAACGACAGAAGAAAGTACTTCTATGAATGGAGAAACTACCACAGAAGAAGATGTGTCTACTAAAGGAGATGGTACTAGTGAATCAGTTACAACAACAAGTACTTCTACCACAATAACTCAAACTACAACTAACGATGAATGTTTTTACAATTCTAATCCAAATTATTTCACATGTACCGTGAAAGGGAGATTCAGAAATGCAAACGACAGGACTTGTCAAACATATTTCTTGTGTAGTATTCTGAGTAGTGGTCGCGTTATACAAACCAAATATTCATGTCCAACTAATTCAAATTTCAATCCCAAATTACAACTATGTGATGTAGACTATGAATGCCCTTGTCAGACCTCAGAAGTGACATCTACAACTGAAAAGGTTACTGCATAAAATATATCAGTTGTCAGTGGTTGCACAAAGAGCTAGTAGAAATGTTACATACAAAATATTCTTGTCAGTTTCTTATAAATGTATGTATTTATTGTATATTTCACTTCGGTCCAGTTGACATATTCTTAAACAACAAGTATAATTAAATGTTGTAGATTTAATAAAAGTTTTCTTATAGTTATATTTTTTTTCTTTTTCGACTATATGCCAATTCTTATCTGAGTAAATCATGAATTTTTGGAAAATTTATAGCATGTTTAAAGCTCGAAATATCATGAGACACTCTGCATTTGCATTCATATCGATTAGTTTGTAGAAATTATAATCTTGACTACTTTTTTTTCTTTAAACAATTGCTGGTAGCACTATAAAATGTTTTGTAATATCATTGAGCAATCAAATAAAATCATTATTTTGAAACCAATCCAGTGAAATTTTTGTCTACCTACTTTTCAGCAATTGATCAATTGTTGGTATCACATATTAAAACGATTTCCATACAACTGTCGTTGCCCCTTGAAAAAAAATGTTTATTGCATTAGAAACGTGATTTCAAACCATTGGCGTACTTGTACTTTATTTCTTTGTCCTAAAAAAACAGTTATTTTAAGAAAATTTCAATTTACTAATGCCCACAAAGTGTCATCAGACTGTTTCTATCAATTTTATCAGAATTGTGTTCAAGATTTTTAATTTATTTGACTTAAATAGCTGAAATATCTACAACAAATGGTGGAATTAAAAATATAATACGCACGCCTATGGTGTTACTTCAATACATTCGCACAATTGTCAGGTTATTCATTGACTTTGGACGTGAAGTGAATATAAAATTCTTCCTTTCCAGAAACATTTCTCTTATTTCGTACTTAGATTAGACAATAAATATATACAGAGTGTCTTAACTATGAATTATTCAATAAAGAATATACTTACTCTCTATTCAGGTATATATTATTCTAAAAAAAGATGTTCATAATAGAAAATCACCATATTATTTCATAAAATATTTTCTAAAACAATGTCTATCGTTGTTTATAGCCAGAGAAGTAGTTGTTGCTGACAATTTTTTACAGGAAACCATTATTAAGTAAATATCCTTCAATAATTTCGAGTGTGGACTCAGAGAGCTGAGACGTATTAAACACTACAAGCAGCGTTTATTAAAAGCTGTGCAATGGCTTGAGTTATCGTCCATCCTAAAAATGAAGATATGTTTACGTTATCTTAGTGACCTTGGGTATCAAAAAGAGATTGGTCAAGAACTGGATATAAGCGAAGCTACAGTATCTCGTACAGTGAATGCCGTAATTGACAGCATAGTGGCGAAATCAAATTAGGTTGAAGTTTCCGTCTACCAACGACCGTCATCGTCATCGTCATCTACTCCGATAGCCAAGCAGCACTAAAGGCGATAAGCTCATATAGGTAGTCATAATAGAGTGACCCTAGCCTGAGTGCCAGGTCACCAAGGAATAAAAGGCAATGAAAAGGCCGATGAATTAGCCAAGCAGGGAGCGTCTGAGGTCATGATAGGGCCAGAACATTCCTGTGGAATTGCAAAAACCTCACTAATGGATAAACAACCAGGCGTTGCGCTGGTGGCATAAAACCCCAGGACAAAGGCACACTAAACTATTCCCTAAAAGCCCTTCGGTCAAACTGTTACGCGACTTACTATGTCAAAGTCGAGAAACGACGAGGATGATGACCAGAAATTGTAGGCTGAGGAAGCATATGCACACAATTGGCCTAGCAGATGACAGCCTATGTAGGTTTTGCCAGGAAGAAGACGAAACCGCGGAGCACATACTTTGTGAGTGCGATTGCCTAGTAAGGGTGCGGTTTCACCTATTCGGAGAAGAAAAACCGAGGGCAGAGACCTACGCAAGGGAGGCTGTGTCCAGGCTAATAGATCTAACAAAAAGAATAAAGCTAGATATCGAGCTCTAAAAATAGGGTGGACCACAATAGATCTGCTAAGGTCGCAGTGGGATAGGAGAAAGAGCTACTCCATTTCCAATCTAATCTACCAACGATGAACTTGTTATGGCAAAGCACCCAAGTGAAAATACTGAATCCAAATTGCCATGGTGCGCCATGGTGATGAGTATGTCAAACGAAAAGGTCATCCTGTGTAAGTAAGTGAAATGTTCACTAGTATGGACATTAGCTGGCCTGGATCAGTACACGATCCAAGAATATGGAGAAATTCGCAAAAAAGGGTTCGTTTACAAAATAAAAACATCGTCGTGTTACTTGTTGATGATGGATGGCTTGTGACTCCATTCAGAAATCCCTGCTAAAGTAAATTATAATAAACTTTTGAAAAAAGAGAGACTGACCGTTGTTTTCATCAACTGAAATGTCGATTTCCAATTTTGCAGCATGTGTGCCGAGTGGAATTGGAGAATGTGCCAAAAATAATTATTGCCTGTATTGTGCTTCATAACGTGACAAAAACTTTGAAGGAATGGATTTTGAAGCACCTGAAGAAGAAGTGCCAGAAGAAGATGACAATGATAATAATGACGAAGCTGATCTACCTCTTCGCCAGCAATGACAAGAAGTGAGAAGAAACGTGAGCATTGTAATTAACAGCTTTGAAAATTAAATGTAACGAATTTAATTTAGTTTTATTATTTACGCTATCAGATCATTTTGGTTTTCGAAATTATTAAGTATATTCACCAACGGAAACTGTTTTATTTTTATGTTATTATTTATATTAATAATTAATCAAATATACCTACTGGATTTGTTAAAAAAAATTAGATAAACTGTATTGATGTTAAATTATTCAATATTTTTAGTAGTATGTGAGATGGTTCTTATTGTTTAAATAAAATTAATGAGAACAATTATTAAAATTGAATTATGTTGTTACATTTCAGAAACTATATTACGCGGTCTTAATATGAAAAAAAATATCTATTTAAATTTTAATATTAATAATTAGTAGGTATTTTTTTATAATTGTTTATAAATCCAACTGTGCTTCTAGCATCTTCTGTTCTGCATCAATTAACCCCATCTCATTATTTCTAATTTCAGTTAATTTTATTTTATTTATACTTTTATTTTAAATTTTTCTGACATAATTTCCAAAAATTCGCATCGCTCGTAATTTTTTTTTATAAAACTTGTTTTTCAAATTTAAATTTTTCAATTGGCTTATCCAAAATTTTAACATCTTATCTAACAGATCAATTGTATACAGGTATTAATTTTTTTATAGTGACTTGATTGATTCAGTCTCTTCTCCCTTAGTAGAAGCTTCACTCACTCTATGCTGAGTAGTGCAGTGCGATTCTACCAAATGTCCTTCTACTTCCTGGTAACATTTCTAATAGCCTCATTCTTTCTAGCTAATATTTTTGGTTTTTGGGAGTTTCCCATTGGCAATTTCATCTGCTACGAACTGCAGTTCGATTTTAGTATTATCTTTTTTTTTACTTTCACTAAAGCTGCTTGACATCTTCTCTGATCGATCTACGGTACTCACATAATACCGGTAAGAAAGAAAACTCATAAATAAACAAACAGTCGAAAACAGGCAGCAGGCAACAGTAAATATAGACTCCTAGGACTATAACAACCAAGGAGGATTTCTCCAAGAAGGATCTAGTCAAAAAACTGTTCAGCCTCATGAGGACAACTAGTCTGTAACAGAAAAAGTCCTTGGGTTCTATTTTTTTACTTTCAAAACCACTTCAGAAGAGTAATTCATTATAGGTATGTTCTCTGAGGGAGGATTGAAGTCTCAGCATAACCTGAAATTCGATAAAGGAATAACCCTGCCAGTCACTGAGACTTTCCTGATGAAATATAAACTCCTAGGACTATAGAACCCAAGGGAGGATTTCTCCAAGGAGGATCTAGTCAAGAAACTGTTGAGCCTGATGAGGACAACTATTCTATAACTGCCTAAGTGCTTGTGTTCTATTTTTTACGTTAAAAATCACTCCAGCAGAGAAAAAGGTATGTTCTCTGAGGGAGGAATTGAAGTCTCAGAATAACCTGAAACTCGATCAAGGAATAACCCTGCCAGTCACTGAAACTTTCCTAAAGAAGTAAGTAGAAGAAAGGGAATAGAATAAATTTAGCAGGTCTCAGTGAATGAGCATGTTATATAAGGTTAAGAAACTTTTGATTCTTTTAATGAGTTTTTTTTCATCCTTACCACATTGGAGAGAGAAAAGTAATCTTCAGAGTCATATTCACAAGATTTAAAATACTTAAATTTTAGAACTAGTAGATATGTTCTTGAGCCATCTACTTGACATACAGGATATTTATTAAAAGTCATTATTAACAAATATATTAAATACATTGCGACTATATATACTTAACAGTTATTCATTTATAATGTAATTTTAATAACAAAAAATATATCTAACTATACAGTAGAAAAATTATAATATAGTAAATGAGATACTTTTTAAAACAGAAATGTTCAAGACTGGAAAATATGGAAAGCAAAATGTATAGAACTACATCCATTATAAGAAATATCACGTAACTGGATGAACAAGTTATACAGAGTATTTAAATATACTATACTTGATTTAATTAATAAAAAAGTAAAAAAAAACTTAAATATATAAAATTCGATCATTTTCGTTGTACATACTAAAGTATACATATTACTTTAAGTATCCATGAATATAAATATTGATTGTCCATTATAGATATTTATTAGATTTACTTTAGGTTGATCTAATTTTCTTATAGTTTTCATTATTTGTTGCTATTTTTACGTCTGCTTCTAATCCTGGTATGTTTGCTTGACTACCTTTGCCTTCTTTGAATCTGAAACAAAAAAAATTCACTTATCAAATATATTTTAAAATTCTGATTCGTTTGAAAAGGAAATAGTCCAAACAGATGTTGGTTTTAAACAAAGTGTATGGCAATAAACATAAATAAATTGTATTGAAAAAAAAAAAAACAAGATTGACTTTTCGTTTTTTTATTATAATAAATTAATTCTCTAAAACCGGATCCATTCCAATTATATTTTGGACGCCAGATGCCGATTCACCTCGAGATATCATTAAAATTATATCAATAAATTAAATTAATCTTAAAAACAACGTATATTAAAAAAATTGGATTGACATTTTTATAAACGGTCAGCTTAAGAAGAAAGTATATCAGGAAATATAAATCTATTCGATACAGAATTTTAAATAATATACTAGCGGTTTTGAAAATATATAAATTTACATTTAAACTCATTGTTTTGATAAAAATAGATTTAAATCAGCTGTAGCTAGTTGCACTTTAATAAATTTTCCAACATAATTTGTAAATTAATGAATGTTTTTCATTATTTACAAATTCTGCATTTTAAAAAATAGAAAAATGACAACAATTAATTGTAGTAAAAATATGTTCAATGATTGTCTAGTTGCCGAATTTTTTGTCACTTGGAGAAGAGGAATTCAAAAATTGAATATATTATATACTATTTATTTGAAATTTGACGTAACAGTTTAACTATTAGAAATTTTTTAAATATAATTTCGGTCGTACACTCTGGACATAAGGGTACATCTTTTTGCAAATATTTTATGTTTTTAACTCAACCAGAAGTCGTCAAAAAATTCAATTATATAAAATTTAAATCTGAAACTTAAACACGCGCGCTCTCTATAATTAAAATTCAAAACGATTTCCACAATTAAGACCACAGAACAATTTCTATAAAATTATTAATAATAACTTACCCATAAGAAGCTTTATCGGATCCTTTAAATAACTTTAATCCACACATAATTAACCTGCCACGGTTACCAACAATGAGAAAATATTCTTGAATAGAACAAAGCTTTTATTTTCTACACACACCCGTCTGAGCGAGAGATAACAATGTTTGAAGAAATAATTGGAATTTTAAGAGTATGTACCTACGTGTAGTGTATCTCGCCTTGTGTGTATATCTGCTCACCTACTTATCGTAAAATCCATTTAAATAATTTGAAGCTTATGCATTTGTAATATTTATTTTCATGCCTTGATTCATCGCTACGTATTCACGTTAACCATGTGTTTATTTTGATTTTATTTTTAGATAATTGTTCATTTTTTTCGGTGGAAGGTTAAGAATTATTATTATTGCTTTCGTGAATAATGAACAATGTTAAAAAACTAATTGAAGTGACATTTATTGGTTGAGTGTAAATCTTGTTAAAATTTACCCAAGGCTACGCCAACGTTACTTTGAAAATAGCCAGGCTCTCTTTATACTCTGAGATATTCAGGCAGCACTGAAATCTTTAGTATGTGCCCAGATCAGATCAAGACCGTTCTGAGACTGCCTACAAAAACTCTTAGCAACCCTGGCAAACCATAATAGAGTTCCCGGGGACCAAATTGATAGTGGGCAATGAAAGAGCAGGGTCTGAAACTGTCTTCACTGTATTTAGAACATCAAAAACATAGGCTGAGGTGACGATGTCTCTAAGCCTATGACTTTTGTGCCGAACAAATCAATCAATCAAACTCCTGAAATTCTGTGGAAGCAGACTAAAACTCAAACTTCCTCGAAAATCTACGTACTCAATTTGGATATGTGACCTATGACTTCACGCATGGTTTTTTGCAGAAGACACGTTCCCAAATCGAAAAAAAGATCTGTAAATTCAAACACCTTTCCCATGTACCTGAGCCTTACCAAACTGCGACCTATAAGTTCTTCTGTGTAAACCCAACATATTTATTTTAGTACAAGAGATCTTCTAAGCTTTTGAGGAAGGTCATAAATCCCAACGAAGAAAAAGAATACTATGTGAGAATCAGAATTACAAATTCACAGTGAGTCACACATATGACTACAAATTCCGGTTATCAATAAGTTATTATTACGACTATGCAAAGAAATACAATAAATTTATTATTGTTTTATTGGACTATTGGGTTGTTGGAGATGATCTATATTTGGGAATTTTCGTTATTGATAAAGCAGTTTTTACTATACTTTCAACGGCAGACAAATGATTTTCGGTCGGCAAGATTTTTTCTTAATGAATATACGGGGTTGGGATAAAGTATGGAACCAAGTAAATATCTTTTAAACGAAAAGAACGATATTTATGAAAATTTGCAGGTAAGTGCAATGGAACAAAATGCATCTGATGTACATTTTTTTTGTTAATAATATACTTCCGGTTTAACCGGAAATACCATCAACTTCTTTAATTTAAATGGGACACCCTATATCTTTTTACAGATTTTGAAAAAGCTTGTTATTTTGAATCCATACATATTGAGTTTAGTTTAAAAAAATTTGTAAAAACGAGGAATATAGTACTTTAATCAACCTCCTTTGAGTTTTTTGCGTTAGAGCAAAAAACTATTTAGATAAACTGATTGATCTTGTTTGTTTGCATAATAATGAATAAACGAGTATTGTTTAGTACGTCTTTTGTTCTCCAAGTGTTAAATTCTAATTGACGGAACTAATTTTACAATTTAGAATGGTTCAATTAAGTGAAAAAGAGCGTATTGAAATTTTAATGATGATCGGGTATGGTGATCGTGCTAGAACTCATGAAGAAGTGTGTCATATTTTTAATAATTTGCATCCAGAGAAAAATCCCATATCACGCTCAACAGTAACTAAAACATTACAACGTTTTAATACAACTGGGATGGTGAAAAATTTGCTAAAACCTGGAAGACCGCGGACTGCAACGAACGAAACAGCTGTTAAACAAAATATTGCAATCGATTTAGAAGAATCACCTCAAACTTCTACCACAAATTTGGCACTAAACCATGGTATCAGTCGACGTTCTGTAGGAAAGATATTAAAATGTGAAAAGTATCATCCGTATAAGGTACAGTTGGTTCAAGAATTGTCAGACGATGATTTTGACCGACGTCTGGAATTTTGCGAACGGCTAATGGACATCTGTAATGTCGACGAGTTTTTTCCGATGAGGCAACTTTTAGTTTAAATGGAACAGTTAATCGCCATAACTCAAGGTATTGGTCAAATGAGAATCCTCATTGGATTCATGAAGCACATACCCAGCATCCACAGAAGTTAAATATTTGGATGGGAATTGTCGAAAATAGGCTTATAGGCCCATTTTTTATTGACGGAAACTTGAATGGTGACAAGTATTTGGATCTACTAAATAACGAAATTATTCCTGTACTTCAACAGAATGGGCAATTACCACAAAATGTTTGGTATCAACAAGATGGAGCACCTCCCCACTATGATAGACGGGTTAGGGATTTTCTGGATGCGAATTTTCCAAATCGATGGATTGGACGTAGAGGATTCATATAGTGGCCTGCTCGTTCTCTGGATCTTAGCCCGTTAAATTTTTTTCTTTGGGATTATCTAAAATTACGTGTTTACGTTAGACGACCAACAAACTTACAGGAATTGAGACAAAGAATTATTGATGAATGTGAACTAACACGTGGAGAAGTCTTGGAAAGAGTGACTCAAGAATTTGTGAATAGGACGGCATATTGTCAGCAAGTAAACGGCGAGCGTTTTGAACATTTGAAGTAATTTTGTTTCTCATTATTCTAAAATAATGAAATGTACACCTATTGTACAACTAACAGTGAGTTATTCCTCGTTTTTACAAATTTTTTTACACTAAACTCAGTATGTATGAATTCAAAATAACAAGCGCTTTCAAAATCTGTAAAAATATATAGGGTGTCCCATTTAAATTAAAGAAGTTGATGGCATTTCCGGTTAAACCGGAAGTATATTATTAACAAAAAAATGTACATCAGATGCATTTTGTTCCATTGCACTTACCAGCAAATTTTCATAAATATCGTTCTTTTTGTTTAAAAGATATTTACTTGGTTCCATACTTTATCCCAACCCTGTATAATTTCGAACAAAAGTATCTATCAGATTGATCAACATCCGCTGATGTCACGCGGCATTTTGCAGCTGAAGTCATTTATAAAATTAAAGATGAATTTTCTCTTATAAATCAACGAATGTTTCTAATTTTTGTGATAATATGGTCTATAAAGACTACTCTAAAAATTCCTAATTCTGTTAAAAAGCAAATAATCAGTAGGATCACTTAATAAGTCTGTTGGAATTTTAAGTGGCTCTGAAAGCTACAGTTAACCATTTTTTCCAACTTTCTCTAGCTCCACGTGTCTGGGTGGTCACTTTTAAATCACATTTCGTTATAAACGTTAGAAAAAATAACGACTTTAAATCAAAGTTTTAAAAGGATGAAATATAATTCGAATCACCCTCTAAAATAAAAACTTAAACATATTGTCGAGTTAAACCATTTTTCATGATACACTTTTTCTTTCATGCATATTTTGCATGCCTATCATCAAAATTACAGAAATTTGCATTTGTTTTACATAAGGGAAAGTATCAAATAGTAAATGCGACACCGTACTCGCAAGTAGCATAGATTTTATTGCATTCAGACACAAATGAATGACAAACTTGCTCTTCATACTAATCGACAATTCTGCAGTGGGACAAAAGAGTTTTCAGCATATTCTCATTGTTATTTTAAAGTACTGAAACTTTTTTTTTTAAACAGGATTGGATTTATCTATTAGTTTCCAAGTTAATAACAAATAACAAAGTGTAATTTTTTACTATATTTCATTAAAAACCTTATTGGCGATACAGAAAATTTCAATATCCTAGACTGGATCAAGAAGAAGAAAAGCCTACTTGACTTCTTTTTGTTGTAATTACAGCATTAATAATAATTTGAAATGGTTGCTATTTGATTCTATAAGTAACATAAAAACGACTACTTCTTGATATTGCAGCAGCACAAGTCTCCAAAGTATGTTTATGTTATGATATATAATTTTTATGTGACTGTCAATAATTGTCAATAAAGTTTTATAGTAAAAATTCGAATCTATCGAGTATTAATAGTATATTATTCAACAAGTATATAATAATAATAATAATATATAATAATAATAATATAATAAAGTGCATTTATGTGTTTATTATCATTTATATTCGAGTAGAATACTACATATTGCCCACTACTATTAATTAACTGTTTATAAAGGAATTGAATGATTGCGTGAAATGAAGAATTGTAAGCCTAGGTCATGTGACCTGTTTATTATCCATACCTATTATTCACTGGTGAATAATGTCCGTCATTATACTTGAAGAAGCCCACGTAAAATGTAAACATTATCAAATAGTGGGCAAAAGTGTTTTGTGTATAGAGTCCGGTTCTGATAGAGTAATTGACAATAATTCTAATTTCGTTCGAATTCACAGCAGATGCTTAGGAAAGTCAAGTATGAGTGAAAATTTAGAAATGAACGGTATTAATAAGAAAAATTTGAAATAAACGTGTGCAGCTAATACGCATTGACCATATTTGTAAAAAGTGGATTTGCGGTCAGACAATTTGTTTAGATATAATTGAGTTATCATGAATTTTACTTTCTATTGTTTACTTCACTTTCGGCTTTTTTTTTGAATATTTTGTTTATTAGGAAATATTCGTTATTTCAGTTTTTTTATATCAATGATAGGGAGAGTGGAGAATTTTTTTTTTAAATGTAAATAGTTAGAGCGGAGAAGTTATTGATTTTTGTTTTATTCAAATAAAATGTTAGGGAATGTGGAAATGTTTTTTTTTCAATTTTTTTCGAAAAATTATCGTAAGATGATAAAATTTGTGATTTTCTCTTTATTCTCAATTAAAAAGTTGCAAAGTGTGAAATTTATTATTCTTCCATTTTCATTAAATAATATGTGTAGAAAATATGGAAAACTTCTTCCCTTTTCTCTCAAACAAGAGCTTGGGAAAAGTGAGAATTTTATTTTTCCCATTTATTTCCAATAAAAGCTTAGAAAGAGTAGAGAAATTTTTGTTTTTCAAATAAAAAGTTTGAGAATTTTGTTTTTCACAATAAAAGTTTGGAGACATTTTTGTTTTTCAATTGATTTTCAAATAAAAAGTTTGGAAAAGTGAGAATTTTGTTTTTCACGAAGAGATTTTTGTTTTTCAATTGTTTTCTAAATAAAAAATTTCGAAAATGAGAATTTTGTTTTTCACAATAAAAGTTTGAAGAAATGTTTGTTCTGTTTAGGTTTGTTTGGAAAAGTGAGAGTTTTGTTTTTCACAATAAAAGTTTGGAGAAATTTTGGTTTTTCATTTGTTTTCTAAATAAAATGTTTGGGAAAGTGAGAATTTTGTATTTCGTTATAAAAGTTTGGAGAAATTTTTGTTTTTCAATTGATTTCTAAATAAAAATTTCTAAATAAAAAATTTGGGAAAGTGAGAATTTTGTTTTTTATAATAAAAGTTAGAAGAAATTTTTGTTTTTCAATTGTTTTTTAAATAAAAACTTTGGGAAACTGTGAATTTTGTTTTTAACTATAAAAATTTGAAGAAATTTTTGTTTTTCAACTGTTTTCTGAATAAAAAATTTGGGAAAGTGAAAATTTGGTTTTTCACCATGAAATTTTGAAGAAATTTTTGATTTTTCAAATGTTCTTCAAAAAAAAAGTTTTGGGAAAGTGAGAATTTTGTTTTTCATAATAAAAAATTAAATCTGTTAAGAACTTAACAATTTTGTTTTAAGCAACCAATTTAAATGATTATATTAATACTAACTAATCTGCACGTTGGGAAATAATAGTAAATCATACTATATTGTAATCCCTATCAGCAGCACGCAATATTAGCAATCATATATAATTCTATTAGGAACAATTCAATTTTCATATTGAAGAACTTTTTGTGTCACTTTTATTATTTATTTCAAAACGAGACGCAACATCCACAATTTAACTGAAAAGTGTGTTGATACTACAATATTTCATCAACCAAAAGATATAAAAACAAATGAAATGGTTTCATTCGATTTTAATTGAAATTATCGAATTAAAAGAAAAGGTATAATCGAAATACATAGACACATTTCCAAATATTGACAACCTCCTTTTTTAAAATGGCTAGAAAGTATAGTACGGGAGATTAGTGCATACATGAATTTATAGAGTGAAAAATATGGCGATTTAAATTGCTCTCTACTATCTCCCTTAATTCTTGGAGATAGTGACTCACAATTCATAGTTATATGGAAAATGTTCCCCTGTATTTCAATTAGTCGAGTTATGAATACATGAAGTTTCAGAAAGTGAATTTTCGAATATTTTCACTGATTTCACAAGACGGAAACCCTTCAGGTTATGCTCTTGAAAATTTTTTTCCCGGTTGATAGTTTCTTTGGAAATCCTCTCCTGCAATTTCAGTTCAAAATTCATTGTTTTATGGTATTTACAAGACTTCTTATGTTGAAAATGCGTTTTCTTGTAAATTTCATCACACTATTTGTATGCGAAAGAATGATTTTATCAAAAAACGGACTGTTCCATTTATTTTCCCCTATCAAAAAACCCCCAATTACCAATTTCATTTTGCAAAAATTTTTTTTTGTAGAAAATTTTGAAGCAAGGGGTATGGAAATATTTCGCGATTTAAATAGCTCTCTATCTCCCTTAATTTTTGGAAATATCGACTCAAAATGTATGGCTCTATGGAAAATGATCCGCTGAATCCAATGGAGGAGACTAGAACGTTCAATCTCCCCAATTATTCGAGTTGTAAATACATGAAATTTCAGAAAGTGGATTTTCGAATATTTTCACTACTTTCACTTTTATTATTCACAAGACGGAAATCCATCAAGTTATGCTCTTAAAAATTTTTTTCCCGGTTGATATTTTCTTTGGAAATCCTCTCCTGCAATTTCAGTTCAAAATTCATTGTTTTGTGGTATTTACAAGA
Source organism: Lochmaea capreae (assembly GCA_949126875.1). NCBI lineage: Eukaryota > Metazoa > Arthropoda > Insecta > Coleoptera > Chrysomelidae > Lochmaea > Lochmaea capreae. The sequence goes on along the minus strand of OX421406.1, from coordinate 5,046,071 downwards.
CTTCTTATGTTGAAAATGCGTTTTTCCGTAAATTTCATCACATTATTTGTATGCGAAAGAATGATTTTATCAAAAAACAGACTGTGGCATTTATTTTCCCCTATCAAAAAACCCCTAGGTACCAATTTTGAGCAAATTTCATGTTGCAAAATTTTTTTTTGTAGAAAATTTTGAAGCAAGTGGTAGGTATGGAAATATTTCGTGATTTAAATAGCTCTCTGCTATCTCCCTTCATTATTAGAAATATCGACTCAAAATGCATGGCTCTATGAAAAATGATTCCCCGAATCCAATGGAGGAGACTGGAACGTTCTATCTCCCCAATTAGTCGAGTTATGGATACGTGAAATTTCAGAAAGTGGATTTTCGAATATTTTCACTACTTTCACATTTATTATTCACAAGACGGAAATTCTTCAAGTTATGCCCTTAAAAATTTTTTCCCCGGTTGATATTTTCTTTGGAAATCCTCTCCTGCAATGCGAAAGAATGATTTTATAAAAAAACAGACTGTGCCATTTATTTTCCCGTATCAAAAAACCCCCAATTACCAATTTTAAGCCAATTTCATTTTGCAAATTTTTTTTTGTAGAAAATTCTGAAGCAAGGGTTAGGTATGGAAATATTTCGCGATTTAAATAGCTCTCTGCTATCTCCCAGTTAGCAATTTTAAGCCAATTTCATTTTGCAAAATTTTGTTACTTATGTTTCACGAATATTTTATATATTAAATTAAATATTACTACTTTTTCTTTATTATTGCATAAATTGCAAAAATGTAGTTAGTAATATGAGCTTTAAAATATCTGTTTTTATACAAAATTTCAATGAATAAATTATTTTGTAAAATAAAAATAAAAATTCTCTACGTTAAATTTTATTGTTCGTACAAACTATTTCCTAATATCGCATTCCTCGGCCGTCTAGAATAATTAAATACCAGACCGAAAGTGAATCTATCGCCCCACGAATGTCTTCCGCTAGCAGGTAGTTACCTCAAGTACTCAAATGTGATGGTACCCCTATATGGGTCACCGCTATAAAACATCTCTCTAACTCTTCTTCGTTTATTTGACGACTCGAACGTCGGTGATAACACGGTGAGATTCATTTCTCTGTTCTTCCGTTTTTCCCACAACGTTGAACATTTTGTGCTTTTTGAGCTTTCACTTGTGTCGTTTCGTATAAAGAAAATTTGCAGTATTTTGCAGTGTACTGTGATATTTATCAGCTGTTGGATGCTGCGCTTGGTATTAGTGTTGGATTTTAAAAGTTTTTTATTATCTTTAATGGATAGTCAAGTGAGTATTTTTTATTTTGCTCTGATAGATTCATTAAAAATATTAAGTTTTCACTCACTTGAAGACTATACTTGGGAGATAGATAGATTGAAAATAATTATAGTAATTTTTTTCCTTGTGCCCTTTGTTAACAAACTATAGGGCTCTAAAGTTGGAAATTAAAAATGGTTTTTTATTCATAATTATTAAATAACTTTGGAAATTAGTGAAATTTTCACCATTTATACTCACTTTTTAGCGTTATAAATGCAACAAATTAACTATTTTAAATATTTTTAAAGGAGAAAAGTACGGGCAATTTTATATCGCACTGCACACCAATTGGTCAATATATTGAACATTGGTTGTAGCTACTCGTTTAGGTTATGTGTGGTTATTCGTTTTTCAGGGTTTCGTTGTTTTGCAGTGTCCGTATCTCTTTCCCCGTTAATAGTTAATGACAAACATTCAAAAATTATATTACAGGGGAATTACTTTACTCAACACAGTTTATAAGATAACATCAACAAATATACAAAGAAAATTATACGAACAGGAGAATACCAATGTAGATTTACGAAAGGAAGATCTACGAATACATACACTAAAACTTATCATAGAAAAGGCCAATCAATACAATATTGATTTTGAAATGCTATTTATAGACTTCCAGCAAGCTTTCGATTCAATCCGGAGAAATCAATTTGTAAAGTCATCAAAAGAACTGATGAAGTGACAGTTTTATTTTTTCAAAAAAAGTAGGTTACACTGCTCACGTCATCATGGATCTTTGACATAAGTTACATTAACCCATAACATATTCATCCACGCTAAAATCTCACTTTTTAAAAAATGTAACTTGGTACGTTCTTCCACTTGCCCCTTCAATTATTAAAATGTAAAGAGCGAAGATATAGGTAACTCATATTTTTATATGAAACATTTTGATTTTTAAATGAAATTATCACATTATTAGGAATAATAATAGAGATAACATAAATATACGTAATTAAACATATTAAATCTTCACCTACTGTTGTCCATTTTGTTTTCTATATATACGTAAAATTATGATTATGTGATTATTTTATCATATTATAATGAATTCATAGAATTTACTTTAAAAATTATTTTAAAAGTGAATTATTTTCTTTTATTTTTCTGTTACTTTAATTTTAGTTTACAATTTCACTTACAACCTTGAACAAAGGATATAGAAGGCAAAGGATTATCATAATGTCTGATAGTCAAGCAGCCATTAAAGCGCTGAGTTCTTGTGTAATCAGTTCCAAAATGGTGTGGGAATGCCTAGGCAAACTTAATGAACTAAGCGAGAACAATATAGTCACCTTACTGTGGATTCCAGGACACTCTGGAATAGAAGGAAACGAAATAGCAGATGAACTAGCAAAGAGGGGGACTGAACCCTTTTGCGGAATCAGCTCCAATGTAATATTGGAAGAAATAGGTAAAGCCGAAGAAAAGAGATCTGACAATTGGAAAGATCTAGTAGGGCTTAGGCAATCTAAGATTCTTCTGGGTGACTACAACCTGTTGAGATCAAATGAATGCATAAGTCAAAGCAAAACTGCACTAAGTGTTTTAACAGGAATCCTAACGGGACATTGTCGCCTGGATGGGCACCTTAAAAAGCTCAAAATAGTGGAGGAAGAAGGTTGTAGATTTTGTGGAATGGAAAAAGAAACCTCCATCCACATACTTGCGGACTGCACAGTAATTCAGAATCCTAGGACACAGTACCTGGGAGACTACTGGATAGAAGAGGGACAGTTACCTAAGTTGAGGCCTGCAGATATCCTAAAATTCCTCCGGGAAATAGGACTAAAGGAGCTACTAGTCTCTGAGACTCTCCTCAGAAAATAAGTAGAAGTAAGAGGGCACAATAGATCTTTTAGGTCTCAGTGAATGTTACCCCAAAATACATACATACATATATACATACAACCTTGAAAATGGAAGCAAAGTTTTCCGAAAGCTTGGGAATGTATAAAAAGCGTCACTTTAGTAAGAAATAGTTAGTTTTGTGTTTTTGTCTGCCTCTGGCAATCGTATATTATAAAAAATTGTGAATGCGTCAATAGGTATCTCTTTAGCCATTAATTTTATCGAGATGTCTCGAGAATAATTTTTTCTTTAAAAATGTTTAAAAAAGTTAAGTGTTGCATTTATAACTAAAAAAAGTGGAACGTAAAAGGTTTTTCCAAATTAATTCTAGTACGAAACTGTCAATTAAAAGTAATCAAAAATAAATACAGGGAAATGCAGAATAATTATCAATAATATAATTAATTAGCATACATTTCTAATATTTAATAAGATTGAACCCGCACAGGTACTTTTAAATACCAGGTTTCAATATCTGCATATTTAGTAGAGTACATAACGTATGACTCTCTCTTATGGATAAAGAGAGTCACATTACGTAAAAAAAACATTAAGTGTCATTATCACCATTACCTGCACAGACTATTTTTATACGTAATTGGTTAAGCTTTTCCGGTACCACCTTAACTAGAGCAAGTCAACGTTAAATCGAAAGAAAAAGTCCAAGAATTAAATTTAAAATGACCTCAACAATAAGATGAAGTACCAAAATCAAAATTACACTATTTTTCACAAGCTTGAAGGAAAAAATTTATCATTAATACCTATAAATCTTGCTTTTTTAATATCTTCTGTCTTTAAACTCAAATCCCATCATCTCCAATGAGAAAAAACCTACCTTTAAAATTAAAAAATAAAATTTTTTATTTAAGTACAGCCATTTTTTCCACGCGAATTCTTTAGATATTCTTTTATCACTTTTCTATTTTTATTTTCTTGATTTCATTGATTTTTTACTATTTTACTTGTTGATAGCTTCGTTTATAAATTTTTTATAAAGTTTCGATTACAAAAAAAGATTATTATTATCTATTATTAATTTAAATAATATTTCTTAGTTTCAGACGCTGTTACTTTGTTAAATGGTTGTTGGGAATACGAGAAGAATGATCCTATACCGGAGAAGTTATTAGAAATAGGAATATGGTTAGATATAATGTGAGTAAATTTATTTAAACTTCAATCCAACGACGCAAGCTTGGTTCTAGAAATTAAAAGTTAGTAGCTTTCAGTCAGGTCTTGGAACTACATAACTACAATATATCATTTAACTTACTAGGGCTGTCATTAAGGCTAAGATAAGAATAAGCTATAAGTAAGGATCTTTATAAACTCACCTTAAGGAAGAGGAAGTAAAAATACCACCCGTATGGTATATTTTCACTTTCCTTTCAAGATTGTAAATTTTCCAGCGATTTTTAATCACGCAATGTTTGTTTTTTAATATTACGCGTAATTAACTGATATATTTTACAGAATAAAAAAGTTATTTACTTCTAATCAACTTCTTTTAATATTATAATATATTATCGATACTTTCACAGTTAAATAGTTGCTGAAAAGAAAAACCATCATGATACGTGATTACTTTCAGTAGAAATTATTTTACAAACCACCTGAAGGTAAAAGTAAGAGTAACTGAGTATCAAAAAAAAAATTATTTTCACTTCAAAACGAATAATAAATGTCGTTATCGAAATGATATTTAGTTTTTTTTAATTTATTGGCTAATTAAGCTGATGCAGAAAATACTTTACTACGTTCTGATGCGGTCAAGTGCATCCAGTGTTGCCTAGCTGGGAAATAAAACAGTGTTTTACAAGAGTTTATTAACAACGTGTAAACAGGGTACGAAAATGTTTTTATTCTTATTTCTTTTGCTATAAGCATTCCTAAAAGCAGCTTCTTGCATTTTTTATATTAAATCATGAAATGAAATGAAATACAAAAAAAAATAAGTAAAATCCTGTTTTTATATTTAAAATGTTGAAATATGTCCTATAGTCGCAGTGGAATTGTCCAATTAGCCACTTCATCAAATATATCTGTCAATCCTTTGGAGGGTGCTTTTTAAATGATCAATTTATGCATGGGAAAACCTTTATAAAAGAACCATGCCTGAAACGTACTGCTAACACTGTGCAGGAATCAGCTGAGAATCATAACAGGTTTCATGACTGGTCATGCACCAGTAAAGGAACACCTGTACAAATTAAAACTATACAACTGAGACCTTACATGCAGATTATGCGGTAGGGAAACGGAGACATTGAAACATACTGTTTACATGCGATACTCTTGATCGCAAAAGACAGTTATTACTTGGCCAACCGCAAGGAAACGCTGAGCTATTAGTGATGAGCAAAATTGGTCTTGGTCTTGGTCTTGCGAAAAAGCAAGACCAAGACCGAGACCAAAACCATTCTTCTACTCGCAAGACCAAGACCAAGACAGTATGAACAAGACTAATACCAAGACCGACTATGCAAGACCAAGACTAAATACGCAACAGCAAATCCAGGATATTCTCCCTACAAACCCATTATATTATATTACAAAGTCTCATAAGTTTTAAATTCTTAAATCGGGTGATCAATACCGTAAAAATATCCATTTAATACATTTACTGACAGCTCGTCAAATATGTTATACTAACTGTAGGTAGGTTACCCTGAAATACTTTTCTAGTGCGTGGTAGGAAGATCAATAATTTATTCCAAAAGCAGTACGCCTCACGCCATCTATGCTATTTGCTTTTAATGTTTACAAAATGTTTTGAAAGATGTTCGTTAAGAAATTATGGCAAGACCAAGACTAAAACCAAGACCAAACAAAATACAGCAAGACCAAGACCGAGACCAGACAGATTTGAGCAAGACCAAGACCAAGACTGAACAAGCAAGACCAATACCAAGACTGTTCGAGTCTTGGTCTTGGTCTTGGTCTTGGTGTTGCTTTGCTCATCACTATGAGCTATATAGCAAACACCCAGCTAAGAACTTGTACGAACTGGTGAAGGGGACAAGGGTGCTGGACTGGGTGCTATGAGAAAGCATGAGCAAAAATACATTAGGCTGCAATGTATCGGAGACTTGTCAGACGGGCTCGGGAAAAAAAATGATCAATTTCCCATGCGAAATGTTGAACATTAATACATAGATCTACAGAAACGTTTATCTTGTGGCAACATCTTTTCTTTCATGGTTGAATGATAAAATATGGTAATTTCGTTAGTCATTTTATGCTCACTGGTCTCCTAATCTGATTGTTGTTAAAACAATTATTTTAGTTATTGTTACAGATTATCACGTTAAATCGCACTTCTTTGTTTAGTTTCTTATTTGCAAAAAACTTTAACAACAAACTTATTTACTGTTATTTTTTAAATAGAATATATTTTTAAGCCTTCATGAATATCTAGCCTCACAACCAGGCCCCGATTAAAACTGCATGCTCTTATTAAATATTTTTCAAAGATAACTAGATTTCAAAAAGATGGTGCCCTCTAGCGTGCATGGTACTCATTAGGGTTTTAAGAAGACTAAGTTTCCAAAAAATATTTTCCAGGTTTTTTTCGCAGGTGCACTATAAACGGTTTCTGATGTATAACCTTATTAGGACACCCGGTATATGGTGGCCAAGTGAAAAATTATTCAATAAGCAATACTTTTTGTGATTTCAAACTTTTAAAAACTGATTGTTTTATCATTGTTATCTCAAATATTCAAGAACCTGGAACATTATCCAGTTTTTATGCTTGAATAACATTTTTATGAATAAAATACTTAGAACTTAATTTTCCCAATTTTTTTCACTAAGGAGTAGCTTTTACCTCTAAGGGCGCGTTGTATCGCACACCTAAACTCGGTTTAATTATAACTGATGTTTAGACTGTGACATATTGATTTATTTATTACCATAATTACATCAGTCTAAACATCAGTTATAATTAAACCGAGATTAGGTGTTCGATACAACGCGCCCTCAATAATAAAAAGCGAAAGTCAGACTTAAGTCACTTTTGAAGTTGAGGGATGAGCCTTATACCATATTTTTACATAAATCCATACAGTTTCAAAGAATTTGGAGGTATAGTTGACGTAAAAGGTATTGTGCGAACTTAACGTTGCCGGCTCTAGGACTAAGAGTATACCGTCATAGCCCAGTCAATATTATAATTATTTAAAATGCTTACTTAGTTGACGATAAATTCATTTAATGTTATAATTTCAACTAATAATCGTTAATAGTTATTTAATAAACTAGTTTGTTAATGAAGGCGATTAATAAAAGAAACTGTTTAAAGCACGAACGAGCGAGAGTGCCTTTAATAGTTTGACTGAACTATAACTATTTTTGAAGGATAGCTGCAGGTGTTCTCTTTAGTCGGAGGTCTGACATCAAGAAAGTGTGTGTGTATATAGAATTATGTTTGGTAAGTAGACGAAAATAATATAAATACCTTTCAGAGTTTAGTTCCGCAACATAACTTAAAGGGGATATACGATTAGATGGCTGGCACTATATATTTTACGTTAATTATAACAACTGGTTTTTGAGATTCAATGACTGTGCTATTATTTAGACTTTAGATCCTATGAAATTTTCCCTATTTGTTATTTATATTTTCTCAACCAGTTCATTTACCAAACTTTCTAAATATTCAAAACACATCAAATAATTGTTTACATATTATTAAAAGTATTTACAGCATATTTGATATTAATGATCTGTTTACCCATCTGCTCGACAGTAAAACAACCAATAAAATATTCATCAAGCAAATGTTTCTGTTCAGTTTAAATTTCACACAATTTTATCTTCAATTTCTCGTACAAACAAGAATTAATTCATAAAATTAATGAATTTGTTGTACAAATAAACGTGTTAAAAAAAGTAATGTTTGATTTACTGACAAATTTCGACTAGAAAGAGTATTTTTGATTTTTAGAAGAAAATTCAGTGGCGGATTTAAGGAACGAGACATTCATTTATATCTGAGCTCGTTTTTCGTTGTAGGAAAAAAATAATGTATTGACTAAAAAAATCATATAGACTATAATAATTGGAATTTTGAGTTGAAAATATATATACACACTCTCAAAGGATCAACCAATGTGGGAAAAAATCAATAATGTAGTATCTACAAAATTTTTGATACGAGGGCATGTGAAAATGAGTACTTCTAAAATCTACTCCAAAAATGGATAACTTAGAGAAAAGGTGTATAGAAAAATACACAAATTTAAAAAATGCGAAGGAAGCATTATTATATAAAATTTCATGCTAAATCGAATGGTATTAATAATAGTATGCTAAGATGAATGAACATATAGTTATATTCAAAAATATGTAGCGATAAAAAATACTAAATTTTGCACATTTAAACTTGTAATGACCCAAAAATTCATACCAACTATAATAGTTTAAATTTTTGGTTAAAATTCTCTTCACATACTCTTAAAAGATCAACCAATATGGAAACAAATTTACAATTTCGTATCTACAAAATTTTATATACGAGGGCATGAGAAAATGAGGTGTTTTAAAATCAACTTCAAAAATCAAAAGGTAATTTTGAGACAACGTATTATGGAAAAAACTTCTCTATTTATCATGCAAATATTGTAGTAATATAGAAAATTTCATGCTAAAGCGAATGGTGTTTGCTAGAATATATTAAGACGAAGTATTATACAGTTATAGCCAAAAGTATGGAGGGAAGTCAAAGCTATCGCTGGTACTATACCTTGTTTCAAAATTCCCAAAGAGTGGAAAGCTTAGGTATAATTTAAAAACAAATTAACTTTTTTGCATCTACTTTTACCGTTATTAAAAATTATTAATATTTTTATTTAAAAAAAAAACTTCTACTACAAAAACCACAACATTTATTTAAACAATAAAAGAACTAACAACAATTAACATTTCTATTCGTACTTCAACAACCGATTTACATATTGGGCAACATAATAACAAACAAAACAATTTGAAACCGCGACGTGATTCGCAATTTCTTTTCAATTTCACTTAATTTTGTTATCGAACATCATTTCTAGGCGATCGTGTCGTATTAGCTTAACCCAGAATGTTTCGTCGAAACGGATTTTTACCTACCTTACCTAGGTACGTGTTAAAAGTTTCAACTAAACAAACATTATTTTTATTGGAGTAAACAAAGTTTTCTCTGAAGTTCATTCTTATCTTTACGACGTTTTCCTGTTGTTATTGAAAGCGGTATCAGGTTAAACAATTAGCCGATGATGTCGACATTATTATAGGATCGAGATTCCTTTTAAAGAAAAAGTGAAATTTTAATTCAGTTAAATAACAAAGACTGTCCTTTTAAAGTTTTTCCTCTTCCTTTTTTAGAACATTATTTAATTGATTTCTTCATCGTTAACTGTTAAAAAACAACACATTTACACACATTTCATTGTTTCTTAACAACACCTTATCAGATTCTAACATGCCATGCTACGTTTTCCGACTCAAAACTTTTCTTCGATTCCCCATCCGCCTTTGGACAGTCGAAATTATTCACAAATTCTCGAATCGTTCTTATATCTGCCTGTCACAATAAATGCAACAATCTTTGATTGTTCGTAGTGCATGTTTTTCATCTTCAAAAATACCAGCCCAAGATAAGTTACGTATTTCCTCTTAATCTTTTCAAAGCCCAGAGACTGATAATACTTGAGACTCATTATTTCAATGTTTTCTTCGAAAGTACTCATCAATACTTGTCTTACAGTGATATTTGTGATGATAGTGGTTGGGATTCCTAGTTCTCTTCACAACCTCTACTCCATCTGTATCTTTTACCAATTAGAGATTTGGTTGAAGCTGTATGGGGTGTTTCAAGGTATTCGTACTGTCTCTGCTGGCTTGGTTATAGTCTGCAGGTACTTACGGCTGAATATATGGAACGGGAAAATATTCAACATTACCTTTATTGTCGGAATATAACTCGTTATAATGTTATGAAGAAGCAGTCTATCCAGTGGGCTGTCTTATGATCTGGACTTTCCCATGCCAGTGTTAAATCCGAATAGCTGCAGCTCTGGGAAGAATTTTGGTCAAGGAGTTGTTTCTGTGTGCTATAGCCTGTGCTTTATCTCTTTTACTGCTTCAACTCAAACGCCTGGTCGTCCTATGTATATTATTGTATATTAGAGCATTCATTGATGCCTAAAAGATCTGTTGTGCCACCTTTCTTCTAATTCTGTCCAGAAGAAATACTAGTAGTCCCATTAGACATAAAGATTGCGAAAGGGCTTTTCGAACCGTACGATTTATACATGCACGACAAGGAAAATATGAGAAAAACAGCTTTAAAGAGAGAGAAAGAACAACTGTGCGTGGCCAACGAGGGCGTGTATTCAGTTCCAGAGGCGGGCCGAATGTCCACTGCCCCTCCATTTCAACCGCTGTTGCCAGAAGCGCAGACTAATTTGTAAAAATGATATTTTTGTCTCGTCATCGTTGACTCCTTTTCGAGCTCATGCACTATTAGGCAAAACCAAACACCTCCATCCGGCAACAGTGTCCTCGTACTGTTCGAAAAGCCCTTTCGCAATCTGTATATCCCGTAAGAATATTAGGATATCCACCTCTTCTATCCAGTGTATTGTGCCCTAGGATTCTGTATTGTATGTAGATGGAGGCTTCTTATTCAATTCCATATAATCTACTTTGCTCTCGCTCCACCATTTTGAGCTTTTTAAGGTACCCATTCTGGTGATAGTGTCTCGTCGGGGCACCTGTCCTTATGATCCTTCTAGGTAACTATTTAAACGTATCTTCTTATCAGTGTGATTAAAAAGGATGATGCTATTATTTTAACAGTTTGTAATTTTGCTTTTTGGTTTTATGATAGTTCCAGTCAAGTTATTTTATATGTCTAACACTAATCTACATTTGTGGGTTAAATAAAATCGTTAATGGGAGCAAATTAATGGCTCTATGAGTTTCAAGTACAAAAAGTTAATCAATATATTATGTTTTAGTTAATTACAAGTTAGTAATTACCGTAGTTACAGCTAATGTAACGAATTTAGTAACAATTACTCGATTTTGTAGTAAGATTAAAAAACAATAGTGCGTAACAAAATAGTTATTTATCTTTTTTAAATGCTGTTGAAAAATAATTGGAGGTGTATAGCGATTGGAGCAATAAATGGGTTTCAAAATAAATCAGGACATTGAAAAATGTGTGGAATTTTGAAGAAAAAATGTACTAGCTTGTTACAAATAGAATTGAAATGTCTAGTAGAAAGTGCATACAAAGTTTCTGCAATGTTTGTGGATAGTTTATGTGATACCCAGGGGTCGACGACGATAAGCAGGGAGGTCCATGTCAGCGGTTAGAAATTGGGGATCCATCACATGTAAATGGAAGTCCACGACGATTAAAATAGTAGAATTTATATATACGAGTATATAACTTTAAAACACAGAACAAAAAACTATATGTACATAGAAACTATTCCATTCACTTTCAATTTGTCTGTAAATAAATCAAATGGCTGTATTCTTCAATCATTTGCAGTGGCGTAGGCTACAGGAGCTTTTTCTTTTCAATCTTCAATAGAGTTTTGTAGAAATTTTCTCCACAGTTTAAAAATTCATTTTACTTAGATTTGTTTATCTCTCTTACTTAATACCAACATTAAATAAAGTTAAAGATGTGTTTTCTTTCGAATGACCTTCGAGTTTCCACTCCCCACACATCAACCTTCAGTGTCCAGATCGTTTTCGAAGCAAGTACAGACGAGACAACCCTGAGACGCACAAATTAAATAAACCCATCTTTGTTCAATAGCACACAAGGTAGAGGTAGGTGGCGGTAGTAGCGATGTAATTACATTGTCTGTTCTGGCCATTATCATTCCGTGAATTTCGTGTATTGTGTATTTGCTGACATCTGACATTCGCTGTGTCACCATATTTGGTTTTAGTTTATGTTGTTCTATCTGATTAGAATATTAATAAATTGTTTTCTTTATTTTTCCCATTATTTGTTATATTTATTGTTTTGTTGGAGTGATTTGACTTAATTAGATTTCTAGCCAGTTTGAAGTGCATAGAAGTTAAGATGTAACGAAAACTTTGTTTGCTTTGTGGAAATAGTGAAGATGAGGTTCAGTGTACATTTTCAAGAAAATAATTTCTTCTAATTTAAAAATACTGTAGTTTATTTATGATAATATAACGGTAATATCTTTACGCACTTTCATGTTTGTTGTTAAATATGTCAATAAACAATTATTATTTATGTTGATTTGTCTAATTATTTTTTAAACAACCATGTAGTACGACCGCATTTTCTTTTTTAAACAGTTCCGAGATCTAGGAAGGAACCATCCCTATCTCTGTATCAACATGCGCGCCACCTACTCTTGGGCGTCTCAGAGTTGTCTCTGGTAGAGATAAAACACAACCCATTTCAGAGACCTAGAAATGGGCACCGCACCATTTCCACCCCTACAATTACAGAGTGTCCCAATAGTCAACCATGTTTTGGCAATAATTCAAGTACCTACACTTATTCATCACTCCGCTACTGAGTTTTCTACAGTAGCAAGTATAGAACTTACCTACCCATTTGCTACAAAGTTCTCACGTTGTTACCTACTTTTGATTTTAACAATGTACGACAGATGGATTCCAATAGATATGTACACGCCAGTTTCATTGTTTTGCTTTGTTATCAATACTACTACTACTACTACTACTATTTGAACGGTACTCTCTTTGGCCTTGATTTGAACTAACAAAAAAATATGCAGCAGTGATTTAAAACTTTCATTCAACATTGCATTCGTTTTGCTTTTGAGTATTCGTGATTTATGTACGGATTTTATGTTCCATTATTAGAAGACGTAGTTTGGACTAATGGCTTTTGAGGCGTTTGTTGTTTTAAGATTTACGATGGGAAGTTATTTTAAATTGGTTTTGGACTTTTTTAATGCTTATTTATGAAATTGATTAATAATTATTTTTTATTATCTGTTTACGGTTGAACATTATAGTACTGAATGAAAACATGTGAATTTTAATTTGATTTTCTTTTATATTAATTAATGTTTAAAATGTGTATTTTTTAAATAATTGGTAGTTTTGTTGAAAATTTAAATTATTTTTAACCAGCTCTTTCATATATTTTTTGGTTGTATCCTTCAATTTTTGGTATTTTTTGTACTTTTATTTCGAAATTTTTGTTCAAATTTGGCAATAATTTTATTGTTTAGGCGAAGACAGCATTTTTTGTAAATTCTTTTGAATAATTTGGTTTTTTTGGCATATTTTTGGTAATTTTTGAAATTTTTCGGTATCAATGGGCTGAAGAGTACTGTATAACTGACATTCTAGAAATTTTTTTGAAATTTATGTCATTTTTTTTTGGAAAGAGGTGTTCAAATCTAGCCAAAAATAAGCTGGATATTTCTTGGCTTTTTTGACAGTTTTTGAATAATTTGTTCAAATTTGTTCGAAAATTTTAGTGTTAAGCATTTTTTTAGATAAATTGGCTTTTTTGCCATATTTTGGCAATTTTTGGAATTTTTTGATCTCAGTGGATTGAAGAGTACTGCATTTAGTGGCATTTTTTTGGAATCTTTGCCATTTTTTTGGAATAATTTGTTCAAATTTGAGCATTTTTTTAAAAAAGCTAGCTTTTTTACCATATTTTATAAATTTTTGGAATTTTTTTATACAAGTGGATTGTTGAGTACTGCATTCGGTGGGATTTTAAACATTTTTTTGGAATTTTTGCCATTTTTTTAGTTTGTTGAATTACTTACATTTTGAGACACAAATTAGGAGCGTACTGCGTTTTTTGGAATATTATAGATTTTCCAAACAATTTCAAGTATTTTTTAGGAAATTTTGGATTTATTTAAATACTTTGTTGAAATTTGGTGATAATTTAACGTGTGTTAAAGAGAGCTGCATTATTTTGGCGTTTTCGAAATCTGGTCATCTTGAAATTCTCTTAATCTTTCAAAATCCAGTATGTACACTTTTGGACTCAGTTAAGAGTGTATATTTCAGTTTTTCCTATTTTCTCTACAAATTTGACCAGCTATTTTTTAGTATTTCTTTCATTTTTTGGTAATTTTCCATTCTAACCAATTAGAATTTGTTGTAATTCATAATTTGAAGTTTTTTTGGGAGTAAAATTGAACTTTTTGACATTTTTGGTATTCTATGATATTTATTGGTATTTTTCTTGTAATTTTCTATTCAATTTAGACCATAATTTACCATGTTTACTTGACATTTAGGTACATTTTCGGAATTTTCCGATTTTGGATATAACTGTGTGTGAGTATATTGAATTTTTAGATTGAATTATCATTTTCGCGTATTTTTTCTTATGTCCTTTTTAATATTCTAAACAGTCCCTATAAGTATGAACTTTTTTTTGGTGGAATTATTCATTTAAATTAAAAGTTTCTACGTTTAAATAGTTAAATGTATATATCGTGACCAAGGTCAACGCGATTAAAATCTTCGCACTTGTCCTACTAAATAACCTGAACGGTGGTAGAATATGAAAAGTTTTCACTTTATCTACGAACGATTAACTGACAATAAAAAAAGTTCCCAAAGAATATATGTGGAAGATGAGACGAAACTTACATTCAATTTACTCTCCAATACATGAAAGTGAAACTATTATTTTAATTAGTTAAAGAAGAAAAAGTATTACGTCCGTAGAATAATTGAAATTTAAATGTTTGTTTCAGCTTTTTCTTCACCTTCTGCTCTGGCTAGTGATCTCAACGAGATGCGAAAACGTACAAAAACAAGCAGAAGACAAACTCGATACGGTACCTGATAAGGTTATCCTGCAAAAATCAGAACCATACATCAGTAACAGAAGAGATAATAAATCCTTTTTGTCCAAAGTAGCAAGTTGGATTTTTCCAAACAAAAAAGATATAGTTCCTGCAGAGACAAAACATGAAGCGTACCACTATTTACATCCTCCTTATGGACAGGATGATAGGGATTGTAATTCTTGTAACTTTGAACCTTGGGTACCGATCGTAGGCCATAATAAAATTAATTATATACCCAACAAAGATTTTTCTAGTCCATTTTCCAATGTACATAGTATAGATAGTAGTAGTTTACCAAATAATGGATTTAATAATCCTTCAGGAATATACGAAACTCGAAATGTTCAATATGGTCCTCCAAAACCTAATTACGATCCTCCCAAGCTAGACTACGGTCCTCCTCCCAAACCAGACTATGGTCCACATCCAAAACAATATTATGGTCCACCATTACCAGAATTTAGTCCACCAAAACATTCGATAAGCAACCACTTCGGCTTTCCCAATACTGGAGGGGATATATTCATACCGGATTATATGATGCCACCTCCACTCAATTTTAAAATACCACCTGTATTATATGGACCATCAAAACATATATACAGACCTTCGGGGAGCTCGTTTGGTCCTCCACCTAAAGATAATTACGGTCCTCCACCTAAACCAAATTACGGTCCACCGGAACCAAATTATGGTCCACCTAAACCAAATTATGGTCCACCTAAACCAAATTATGGTCCACCTAAACCAAATTATGGCCCACCGAAACTAAACTATGGTCCTCCAAAACCTGAATATGGACCACCAAAACTAAATTACGGTCCTCCAACTCCTTCTTATGTCTTACATGGAGTACCACCTATATCCCAGAATAATCTTCAAGAGTTTTTGATTCCTCCAGGACATAACATTAAATCCACCATTCTACAGCCAGTTCCTAGTGGTTTTGGTAACGTGCCTTATTTACAAGATTCAATGAGTCCAGATTTTGTACCCCCACCTCCACCGGCTGTAAATAATTTCCATCCTGAACCGCAACAACCGAATGTTTTCAATGGTTTTCAAGATGGCGTTCCTCATCAAATAGATAACTCGCAATTATCACATATTCCTCTAGAGTCTAACTATATTCCACCACCAGTTCCTTCTGACAGCTATGGAAATCCAGTCACTGGTGATCATTTAGAATTTAATCCATCGTATGATTCTTTGCCTGCACCTAGTGGAGACAGTAATGGTTCTAATGATTACGTAGAGCAAAGATTTCCAATTTTAAATCCTCTACCAGTACCTCCCAGATACGAATACACAGATTTCCGTCAAAAGGATACGGATAGCGTTCAAATACAAAAAAGTGTAAAAGTAGCTGACTATCTAGCGAGTATAGAGCATCCTATAAACATTGTTCAGTCTCCGCTTGTTGAGGTTGAAGTAAATGAAAATCCTCAGTTAGTCAGTTACAATCGTATCGCCAAAACTCATAACGAAGATTTTAAAAAAGATGTTTATTCACCAAATAATATTGAAAACGCTAAACTAAGCGAAAATCCCATAGTAGTTGATGATATTCATACAGCTGCTAGTAGTATAAACACTACAGTTGCTAGCCCAAATAATATTCAAAATAAAAGAGATAACGATAAACATTTAGCATCTCCTACAAAGGGAAAGAGCAAGGAAGAGTTAATACAGAACTTTTTAATGCATCACGGATTGGTGGGTAATTCCGAATCAAAACCAATTAACAATGAAAATACAACATTCAGATCTCCTTCTTTGGATTACAACAATTGGATACCGAAGTATCAACAATCTGGTATGATACCTCCACCGTCGCAACTTACACCAACCCCGCACGATACTCAAAAACCAAAACAAATAATAATACCTTACACCAATAATAAATTTCCCAAGAGACACGATAATGTAAAGAGTATTCTTGAAAGCTATACTACACTAGTTCCTGTTTATACTCCACCAATGCCAACTCAACAATCTGATTGGTCGAAATATTTGAACGATATTGAAACAACCAGGTTAACTAAGGTAACTGGTAGACCATTTTCAACTTCAAGTACAGCTGTATACAACATCAACGATCTAATAGCTGCTAATACTAAAGGCCAAGCTTCTTCAGCGAACCTACCCTACGATATTATTACTTTACAGAAATCTATAGACAGCTGGACTCACCAATCGTTTTCGAAAGGAAAATTGGATGAATCTGTTCCTCCTAAGCAAATTCCTGGAGATTATTTTACAACAAAAACATCTGAGCAAGAAACTACTCCTTCCAATGATATTTTTGATCACCATTCAGCTGAATCTTCAAGGAAGGACACTATTTCTGAAGAAACAGATATTAATAGTAATTTGATAGTAGCTGCTGAAACTAGAACACCAAAATCCGCACCTTTGTCGATTACGACAAAACCAAATTCAGCCAAAGATTTTAGGTATGTAAATTTTAAAGCTTCTTTATGATTGGATCTCAAGGAAGGAAGAAAATATTATAAAATATTCGAAAATTTCAATCCAAGCGTGTTAACTTCTGGGAGCCTCTCCACTACGACCTTTGCAGAACCATTGTTTTGTTAGAGTTTTTTATCCAGACTCCTTATTACCTGACATAGGGCTTCCTTCCCTATAATCGAAAAACTTAGCCTAGTCAGATCTTCGCAGTAGTACAGTATTTGTACTATAGGTATATAGTTGTGTCTCCCAAACTGATGCTTCAAGTTTTTGCTGTGTCCACAGTGTCTTCGCTATATCACAAAAAAGGTTCTGGACCAAGAAGCAAATCATACCAGTTCTTGGGCTAAATAATATGTCTATAAGGCTTCGGTAAGAACCACATTAAACCAGTGGGTGCACAAACAACACCTCAAATACTGGTAAACAATTCCGAAGCTCAAACACAGTAAACTGATGGTTAAACAACCAATACCAAAACTTACTGAAGAAATCCTAAAGTTAAATAGGAGATATATCAGGCTGGTAACCGGCCTTATGACCGGACACTGCAGCTTGAGAAAGCACCTTCACACAATGGGGATCTTCCAAGAAGAACCTATATGTAGATTATGTGGTGAGAAGGACGAAACAGCCATCCATATAATTTTGGAATGTGGGGCTCTACGTTGGTAGAGGTATAGACAGATAGGGCCGGATGACCCTGTATCCAACCTCACCAAAATAGATACTGTGAAGAGACTTCTAGATCTCATCAAGTTCACAAATCTTCTCACGGACTAGCAGACAATAAGCAAACGGCTGCAGTGTTGGGGCCCACTAACCCGGCCTGTTTCGTCTGTTTAACAACCAACCAACCAATATGTCTGTTCCTTGCCTTTGTGGTCTGATTGGTCTTGTAACCAGGCTAAGGACAGTCTGTTTTGACTGTCCGGCTCTTGGATGGCTTCCAAGAAATCCCAGGCAAGTTTGGAATTAATCTTCTTGGAGGCGATTGCTTTTACAACCACTTGGCTGCCTGAGTTTCTGGCAATTGTCTTTTTCTTAAACCCTTACCTTCAATAACTCTCTCGCATAGTGCATTATTTTTCTGCGAGGGAAGGAAGCGAGCTCAAAGGAAGCCCCTTGAGCAAGAGATTTGTCATATTTTGAAACTCCTTTTGCTAGAGTCGACCCTGATATTATTTTAAGTAATCACCATCTTTGTTAATTGTTCGTTTTATCAACTTTTTAATTACATTTTAACGATCTCAATAATAAAATTTTGCTTGAGGCTCCATTTTCTTCTTCTACAAACGCCAACTTCCATCTAACTATTACTTATAATTGCTACTAACGATTTAACATATATTTTTATTAATACCATCATTTTCTACTATTTGCTCAGATCTTCTTGGAGATCGGCTCACGTAACAGTATCACCTTATACAAAAGAAAAAATCTACGTCGTAACTCCACAAGCTTATAGCTTTGTAACCGCTAGCCCGGCCATTTCATGGAGCATGGCACCAAAAGTACAGAATGGGTCTGAAAATGATGTTACCCGAGATTCCCGCAAGTTTTCCGTGAGGATAGAGCCGGAAAGTGAGGAATCTAAACAAAAAATCGAAGGGAATCAAACGAATCTGAAAGTGGTATACAGTGAGTGGCCCCATTTGAGTAAGTATAAGGCAAGGTGGGGGTAGGAGTGTGCGTATGCTAATTGTATGAAAGTATTTGGCAATTCCTAGGTATTTTGACGTTGATATTTTCAGAAATAAGACTCAGAGTCCAATTTTTAATTGAGTTTTTCTCGGGTTAGAAAAGATCAATTTTATTATCTTGTCCCTAATAAGTACCTATATCTATATATATCTAGAATTTTCTGAAGCTATGCTTACACCACGACAACTACCTTAAATTTGTTTGTCAGTTTTCTTATGCCCGTACCTATAGTCCCTACTCAATCTCCGACTTGAGACGTGCTTCGACAAGTCAGACTTCGTCTCAAGTTTAGCTGCTGTACTATAGTCTCGACTTCGTGAATTCTCGGGTAAGTTGAGATCCGGCTAGGGTGTTTTGGTAACTTTTGTGTTACTACCAAAATTCTAGGGATTTTAATAAATTCACGTTGCCAGCATTTTAATGACTGACCTTGCTTCGTTTCACAGCACACATAAACAGTTTGGCTTGTTGATAATTTGGTAGTAATACAGACAAGGAAATCGTCTTTTACATACTCCAAAAACTCTTGCGATGTACAATACGAAAAATAACGTCTCTAATAATATTTTTTGAGAATCTATACCGAATTCTAAAATCTTCCTCACCATAGAATTCCAAAGGATTTGCCGCATCTCGAATATACCGTTTTGGTAAGCGAATATCTGGCATTTCCTCAACAATGTCTATAAACTCTAAAATCTCTTCAATATCCATCCTATCCCTTTAAGAATATAAAAGTTTTATAAACCTAACCCCCTTTTATATGTTTATATTCTTTATAAAAGATGACAGTTGAGACAAATTTCTTAAACGAATGCTGTCGATCAAAAACCGAAGACATGCAAGTCGTGCTCAAGGTTGGTCTTTACCAGACTTGGGCCTATCTCAAGTCACGCAAGCGCAGTAATCTTACGTTCTGCCCGAGATTCGTTTATAGTATACAGACCCTGTCTCAAGTCGTACTCTAGCTCGAGACCAATCTTAAGTCCTGACTGTAGGTACGGGCATTAATTGTCTGTTCACTTTTATGTTTCAGTAAATAATCTCCAAACTACGAGTCCTCGGCCAACATCTGCCCATCCGTTATTTGGACTTATGGGAATCTCAGCCTACACCCCACCACCAAATTCCACAGTTGAAACGTTTTTCGGGCATTCCAAAGTACGTAGAATTAAATTAGTATTAGAATTAGTTGTAACTGATATAGTTGCAAAGGAACTAAAGTATTGAATATTTATAGCTTTTGGTACATGACTAATAACCTTTTTGTATTACTTTTTATCACTTGCTACTGTATCTATTTCGACAACTTTAATAGAAATAGAGTATATATATATCCACATCCATTTTCGATTTTGCATTCGTAGATGGCGACACTAATGCGTTAGTTGTTTCGCCTTGATCTTTGATCATTACAGTCGGGTTGGTTTTTGGTTCAATCGGTTCGATAGCCTGGCTGATGAGGCCTAAAGGCCGAAACAGCTGTCCCAGGATGCGAACCGATTGAATAAAAATTAATTCGACTCCATTTTTGATGTGTTTCTTTTTGTCTACTAGACATGAGTGGAGTTGGTGGTAGAAAGACCAACAAAGTTTGGTCGGCCATCTATGTACAACAAGACAAACCTCTTGCGTAGTGGCTGTAATACCTATACCTTCTCCACATCCATTTTCGACATTATATATATAATCAGAACCTTAATGTACCCTAAGGTGTTAAGGTGTTTTTATATATGTACAAATTTAGCCCATTCCCGTTTATTTCCAGCCTTTAACTTCGTCTCTTGCCAGTTTAGTCCCCGATCTCTCAGGATTTCCTCTACTGCATCATCCCAGGTTTTTCGTGGTCTCCAGATGTTTTTGTTTGCCATATCATTTTTGCTTGTTGCTCATTTTTCATGCGTACTTAGTGGCCACACCACCTCAACTGATTCCTTTCTATGCTTCTTTCTAGGGGTTCTACTTCTAGCTGTGATTCCCAACACTGCTCTCAGATACTCCATCTCAACCGTTCGTAATTTTCTTTTTGTCTCTCTCGTAAGAACCTTTCACTCCCATAAGTTAAAATGGGTTTAAAAACGGTATTATAGACTGTGTTTGTTCTCTTTGACACTTCTTTCTTGCGATTGAAAGTATTACTTATTGCATAATATAGATTGAGGGCACTTTCAATGCGTCCATTAATCTCAGCGTTATTTTTCCCTTCTTTATGAATTTTCACTCCCAAATATTCAAATGTATCCACTTGCTGTACTTGTTCTTCGTTTAGCTGTATTTCGAGATTCTTGTTTTCTTGCCCTATTACTATTACTTTTGTTTTCTCTGCATTTATTTTTAGATTTCTACCTTGAAGAGCTCTCACATTGAACAGAGTAGGACTTAAGACTCCCCCCTGCCTTAAACCCTCTTGTGTAGTAAACTCTTCAGATTGTAGGTTTCCGGTTCTTACATAATTCCTCGTATTTTTGTATATACTTTTTATACCCTCGATTAAACTCTGGTTTACTCCTCTCTTCTTTAGACTAGCCCATATTTGCAGTCTGGGGACACTGTCAAACGCTTTCTCTATATCCAAAAAAGCAACATATATATTGTTTCTAGCATTTTTTTCAATAAACTGTCTCACTGTAAACATGTGATCCTGAACACCGGAGAAACAGAGTAGAGAAGTTAAATTAGAAGAAATAATGACAGAAAAAAGTGTCTAGACAATAAAAATCAAAGTAAGAAGAAATGTTTGATCTGAAGGTTAAGTTTAACTATAGATATGTTAGAAATCTCACTACTAATGTTCGTGTTCACTAAAAAAGCTGATGTAATTTCGGATGGACATTTTTTATAAAACGGAACCCCTCATAAAGTAATTCATAGTGAAACAAAGAAAATCTTTTTAGTTTAACATAGGTACAAACATTTTTAGAAAATAGCAGCAAATAATTTGCATGGAAAGTTGAATACGCACTCGTTATATTTACTCTGCCACCGATAAAAGTGAAATGTTTGTTTTTCAATTAATCCTGGGAATATTTTCTTGAGAATCAAACAATCCATCAGTCCGTGGGATATAGTTAATCAATTCTACATAAAAAAACAATTTTCATTATCACATGATCTACTATTTCATTTTATTTATACTTGCGAGTTTTGATAAATTAATTAAGTAGAAATTTCAACATAAAAATTGAATTAGAGCTGATATTATTCAGATTAGCACACCAGATATAACTATTCCCTGACCGACTACCCCTGCAATTTTTTCCTTCGACATCCCTTTAATTACCCTTTAAGTAAGGGACGGTTTCATAATAATTTTTAAAGGAGAGTTTAAACGGAAAAGCAATGTACCTAACCTCAAACAACTTGCAACAAAACAAATTGACTTGTCACAATCGAAACGAAATTATTTCGAAATAAATCTACTGTGGGACTTGAGTAACTCTTCTGATAATGAAATAATAAAATATATTATAATGCACGTAACCGATATTTTGAAAAGTAGTAGTTTATGTTACTCTCTGGCATTTAACACAACACATCTGGTAAAAAAAGTAATCCCGAAGTTTCAGGGATACCATATAATAAAAAACAATACACAAAATAATAAAGAGAACTTTGAATGAAGAATATTTTTGAAACTAAACTCATTTTACCACAGTTGGAAAAGACCCTAAAAGTCATATTTTTATAAAGTCGACTATACTAACATAAATATTATGGAACCGGTCCTAATCTTCAAGTCTTTTAGTTGATAGATTAGTTGAGAGTTATAAAGGCTCTGCTTAAAGCTATCAGTAATCCAACGACTAAATCTAGGCTGATAAGAAAACTGTAGAGTTTCCCTTAATAGGCTGGCAAGAGGCAACATAATGCCTCTAGTAGGGGTGCCGGGACATGAAGGGAATGGAGGTAATGATTTGGCGAACCAGTTAGCTCTAAAGGAGACTTCATAGGCCCGGAACCGTTCTGTGGTTCTATCACAAACGATTGCATAAGATAGGAAATTCAGAACTGGCTAGAGGACACCAATTTAAATGGAAGTTGGCATATAAAGAGTTTACTGAAAAAGGTAGACAAGAAACTTTCCGCCAGGTTATTAAAACAAGAGACATTTGAAGACAGTTACCGACCTTCAGCGCACACTGTATTCTGAGGAAACATGTACACAAAATGGGAAAAGTCAGTGAACTTTGTGCAGAAGATGTGAACCAAGAGATGAAACACCTACTCACTTAAATGGCCCACAGAAGATCAAGATCTCTCTAATCCTAGGGAAACATGCCACTGTCTTTCAGGCAGAGGTAATGGCAGTGCAATGCTGTGCAGAAGAGTTGATGAGACGGAAGGTGGATAACCAAAGAATCGTCATCTACTCCGACAGCCAGGCGGCACTAAAGGCGATAAGCTCATATCAGGTCACCAAGGAATAAAAGGCAATGAAAAGGCTGATGAATTAGCCAAGCAGGGAGCTACTGAGGTCATGATAGGGCTCGCACCTTCCTGTGGAATTGCGAAAAACCTCACTAAGGAGAGTATCCACCAATAGATAAACAATCAGGCGCTGTGCTGGTGGCATGAAACCCCAGGACAAAGGCACGCTAAACTATTCCTTAAAAGCCCTTCGGCCAAACTGTCACGCGACCTACTATGTCAAAGTCGATGAGGATGATGGTGGGAATGCTGACCGGACATTGTAGGCTGAGGAAGCATATGCATGCAATTGGCCTAGCAGAAGACAGCCTATGTAGGTTTTGCCAGGAAGAAGACGAAACCGCGGAGCACATACTTTGTGAGTGCGAAGGCCTAGTGAGGGTGCGGTTTCACCTATTCGGAGAAGAAAAACCGAGGGCCGAAAGCTATGCACGGTAGGCGGTATCCAGGCTAATAAGTCTAACAAAAAGAATAAAGCTAGATATCGAGCTCTAAGGATAGGGGGGACCACAATAGATCTGCAAAGGTCGCAGTGGGATAGGACAGAGAGCCACTCCATTTCTAATCTAATCTAATCTAAATGGCCCACAGACGTTGATCCAACCGTTTGACCGTACGACGACGTGGAATCGTACGGCAGTTCAGCATGTTTAAAATTCTACGATCTGTCTGTACGATTTAAAGTGCAACGGCAACCCATTGTACGATCGGTAGTACAACAAATTACAGCGTCTGTGGACCGTTTTATTACTCAGCGAGAAGTTACAAGGACTCAGACAGAAGCACTTTGGTGAGGTGAAAATATTCGAAACAAAATTTCTCACCTCTTTTACACACTTTTTAAAAAATAAATGGTGCGCATATGGTTTATAACTGATAGACAGTTGACGATTTGTGCTATCAATGCCAAACAACAGATTTTAACCGTCCATATTACGAAAAACAAAGAATACACTCGAAATTTGGAAAGTTCAAGGTCATTGATAATTTACATTTGTATTTTAAAACATATTTCCCAAAAAAGGTGAATAAGAAATACAATTTTAATGCTTAATTATAGTACCTATAACTTTATCTTATATTATACGTATTTGTTTCAGGTAATAACAGTAGTTACACCCGTTCTAAGAGAAACTTCAACAAAATCATCAATTCCAAAGAGTTCTAATTAGAAAAAAACAATCAACAAATTAAATTTAAAACAAACTACAGTGAGAAGAACATTCTACCAACAATGTTTACATGATTAAATGAAGTTTTTAAAATGCTAGAGAGCATTTCAACCTACTGTGAGATACAAAAACATTCATTGATATTGTTACAATTTTCAGTAGATATAGAATAGGGTACAAGCATAAATTTTGCTATTGGTGGGAATTGACGCTTTATCAGGTCTTCTAACACCTTGCATGCCTATTTTTTCAAAAAAATATAAACTTTACTTTTAAAACGACTTTAAAAATCATAAAATTTGAAAGTCCGCCAAAACGTGCTTTACGTCATAAAGATGGCTGCCCCATGGAGTGACGTCATTTGTTTACGTTCTTATTCGTGTATTACGCTCTGAGTTCTTGTGACCTAATTTGTTTCTGAAAGCTTTAAAAATGGATAAAGCCGAAAAAAAAACTTTGTATTACAAGTATTGCATTGTTACAGAGTGTAAATCAACGACTATTAAAACTCCAGACAAAATATTTGTGGCGCAAGCAAACATACACTTAAGAGAAGGGCATTGTGGTTGCAAGCTATGCGTCACTGAACACTGAACTAGTAAATAAAATATTTTCTTCTAAAAGTTTTAAAATATCCTTGGAAATATCAAATATTTATGTCCACTTTCTACTTTACGTTGACTTTTAGAAATAAAAAAAGCACACTCAAACACGTAATGGTCTCAAACAAACATATAAATGATATTTTTATGTCGATGAAGCAATTAATAGTTAATTAAAATACAATATAAACACAAAACTACTCAGAACCTAATGCAATACCGGCCATATTGACAAAAGTAATCACATGGTATGACATCACACGTATCATCCGTAGCGTTCGGATATCCTCGGGTGGTGGTCGGAAACTGCAATGAAATTTTAATTTTATTTGAAAATATGGAAGTAATTTCCAATGGAAACTGGTTTATTTCCTATTATTAGTTATTTTTGATATCAACATAAATTAATATATAAGCAAAATATGAAATATGCGTGTACCCTATTAAACGTTTTAATACCTAAACAAGTATGCTGCTATATATACAGGTAGTTACTAGAGAAATGAGAAACATGAAGGATTTGGGTAAATTTGATACTAAAGACTAAAAATATTTGAATAGGACCACACAGGAATCTTAAAAGGGGAATAAGCTAAATAATTTTGGGAAAATAGGCGATTAATATCGAAAAGGGTTTAAAATACACCAGCAACTATGAGTTGAGATGAAATATAGAGTATCTGATCATGTAGAAACAGTTGCAATTGCCATATAAATGTTTAGATTTTCCATGTAATTTGAGTAGTTTGTATAAAATGGCGAATATCAGTTGACATTTATTTGGTAAAGCTGTGGTCAACGTTGGCATAACACATACGTTGAAATTTCTGGCTAATAGAAGGAATTATCATAAAATAAAATAGTTGGTACAAAAATGACATTGTATATAGTTTTGTTCACTTTGGATTGCAAGAAAAAGTAATAAATTAGATTTAAAAAAAATTATATTGGAATATCGGCAATTTAGTTTGTTTTCTTGCAAACCAACGTATAGTTATTCTTTGACATTATACACATTGTGGACAATGTGTCAAACTAGGATTATATTTTTTATTATTTTTAATTCGACTTTGTACAATATATTTATTTTTTTTTAGCATTAAAAATATTTGTTTTACGTGGAATATTAAAGTATTAATTTTGAATTTTTGTTTTTTTTTACGAAGAAAAATCCTTCTGAATATCTAATTAAGAACTGTATACTCTGCGAGATATTCTTTTTATTAAAAATTCCAGCTGAACAGCACCCATAACAAAAACAAATTTCTCAACTTGGTTGTTTTTAAAATATTTATCACTCAACGATTCTACTATATACAGTATTAATAAAATTATTTATTCTATAAGTTGTTTTTATCGCTACAAAAATACATTTAAATTTTAACTGCTCACATTCATTTTGATAATATATTTAAATATTGAAGGTTGTTTTCTATAATCGTTCTTCAGGTTCTAGTTTCACGATGTTCTCGGTAATTTCCCAGAGATTCTTACAGAATTTTTTATCATAAGAACATCTTGGTCGAGCATTCGGAAAAATGTTGCCATAAAATAATCCGGATATATTTTCGAATTTTTTAGATACACTCAATAATAATGCTGGCTGGCAAGCTACTCTCGGATGCTGAAAATTTAAAAACGTAAAAACTATAAATTTAACTAAAATTCAATAATTCTGTGAAACTTTTAAGGTATAATAATTAGAGTACTTACAACGGAAAACAGGGGTACCAATATACGTATCAACATAAACAAAATCCAATCGAATATAGTTTTTAAATTCTTCTTGGCGTCGGAAAATATAGGTGTGTTCACCATACTTGGATGGAAAGTGTTACAAGTTATATTCCACTGTTTAAGCTTTTCTGCGAAAATATCGGAAACAACAACGGCTGCAAATTTCGTGTTAGCATAAGTTAAAACACCGATTTTACTTGACAATGTTTCTAAATCTTCTGGCGTTGATAACGAAGGATATAATACATGTATGAATGATAATAACGAACTGGTGAAAACAATTCTTCCTTTTTTTGATTTTTTCAATAAATCTACAAATTTATAAATAAAATATAAACAGGGGGATATTAAAGAAGGAAATAAACTTGTTAAAATTTAACGTATTATTATAAATCTACTTTTACAACTTCCTAGAACCTTTCAGAGTTTAAAATATGATCGCCTGGTATGCCTTAACCTCTATTATTGTAGACATTAAAAAGGTATAGTACAAGTCATAGATATAGTGATCCTAAACGGTGTCAACAAAATCGATCTGTTATTAACACATGCTGTAAAGCGAGAACGAATTCAGCTGAGCGTACAACAAATAGGTGCAAATTGTGAAAAATTGAATGAAAAAATGTATTTTGTGATATTACCTGTACTAGTTATATAATCTTTGCCTGAGGAATATTTTTTTGTTGTTATATTTTTTTCCAAATGCTTCTCTTTCGCTTTATTGCGTTGTTATAACAGGTTAGGTTAGGTTTATGGTGAGTGGGTCTATATGGCCCTCCACTGCGACTCGCAAGAGTCTATTGTGGCTCACTTCTATTCAGATCTCACCAAAAAAATTCAGCTTCTTAACAAAGCCGATTAGTTTATTTGGTGAATGATATTTCAGGTCCGAGGGCGGGAGAGAATCCCTGCCAAACATCAGATACCTGATTCGAACCACGGCGGGGCAGGCACAAATTATATGCTCTGCTGTTTCATCATCTTCCAGACAAAGACGGCAGGTTGGATCTTCCGACAGTCTTAGTTTTAGCATATAATAATTCAGATGACAGTGGCCTGTTAAAAGGCCTGTTAGACAACGTAGGTTAGGCCTGCTATAGTCTAACATTTGTTTGGAGACATTCTTCGAAGGATGTGGAAGCCTTTGAATGAACCAATCTTGCCGTCCAGGTATTCAGTGTTTGTTTGGCAAAACTGTAGGTTCTGGTCCGATAGAAACACGTGCAAGAGAGTCTGCCTTCTCGTTTCATTCCATGCCAGGATGGCAAAGGTTCCAGACCAGCAATACTTTATCGAGTTCTCCTATTGAGGAGAGACTTTTTTGGCAGTCTAAAACCAATTTCGACGTTACACGGTGAGAGCTAAAGTGCTTTCAAAGCCGCTTGGCTGTCCGAAATTTTTTTTATTATTCTATGTATGAGATTGACTTGCCCCTATCTCTCCACACATGAAACAATGGCGTAAATTTCCGACTGAAATACGGTTGCATAGGATCCTAGAGAGATTGAGATTTCTGTCCTAGGTCTGCGCCTGTATACACCTGCACCTGTTATAACAGACGGAAGATGTTGTCGACATCGCTTTGCATTATTATATCTCTTATTCGTGCTATACCCATACTTAGTGAAATTTTCCTTGAAGGAGCTGCAAACAACGTTGAAAGAATGCTCTACTCACCGACAAGTAAGTGCGTTAGAAGAAAATGACTGTAATAATTGATTTGCATGGTAGAATTCAATCCATCTTCCGTTAATTTCACTTCAGATACTCCTACTCCGGCATTGTTGATTAAAATATCCAATTTTTCTTCACTTCTATGTAATCTCTGAGCAACTTCACGTACAGATTTAAACGAACCTAAATCTGCGTATTCTAAACTGATATTTGTATTGTCAGTTTCTTCTATGATTGCATTTTTAATATTTTCATTAACTACTTTATCTATTATAATTACTCTGCATCCTCTTGACGCTAAGGAAAGCACAATTTGATAACCAATTCCTGCAAAGGACCAACTAAATTTGAATCCGTATGAAACAAAAACAAAAAGTAAAGGCGAATTATAATTACATTTTCATTATATTATAACTACACTTAAATTACATTTTCACTACCTAATGAAACCAGTTCATGGAACGAGTTCATTATGGATTTGCAAATGCGCATGAACTACCAAGAGTGACAAGACTGGCAATTGATAAATGTCATATTTGAATCGTTTGGTGTTGTGTTGGGAAGTCGGTTATTTGCAATTATTTGGAAATTATGAGTTTCTCACGGCAAAAACGTGATGGAATATTATAAGCGTCACTATTTTTAAAACTATTAGTGGTTGGTCGAAATAGAAGGTATTAATAATGAGAAATAATAGATTATTTTCATTACTTGATCAGTCCATTACGCTTGCAATTGTTGACCAAGTATTTTTGCTTTGCTTGCTTGTTCTTGAACTGTCAGTGTCATAAAGATGAGTATGTTGACCTTCCAAGTGAATTAATGTTCCTTGGTTCAATATGATTTTGGAAAATTATCAACAAAAATGCCTTCAAGGCGATTTTATTATTGTTGTTCAAAATTATAACACTGAAAGCTGACAAAACATAAATCAAAACAAACCTGCTTTTGGCGCACGGATTTCATGATTCTCACTAAAAATATAATGTAAGTATAGTTTAAATCAGAAAGGTATAGGGTAATAAAACCTCATTAGGTATGTAAAGGGAGCACAGAGTGACCCAACGAATATTTAAGCTTTAAGACTTTCATAGTTTGGCATTGATTTCATTGTAAAATTCTTTCTTTTTATCAAGTACAGGTAGTACCACCCGGGTTGTGGTCAATATATGGGTTTAGCCTATTGTTATCCATTCACAAACACTGAAAATAGTGTGCCGAAGGCGTGCCGGTAGGATACTCGTAAAAAGGAAAGAATTTTATTTTAACAGAATACAAATTAGGCATTATGTATATAGTATTAAGTACACTTATTTTTTATTGAACATTATACAAAAAATACATTATACAGAAATTAAATTATAAAAAATCATAATATTCTTCGTCATCTGAGGAACTGTCATCTCCTCTTGACGTTATAATTAATGGGTCGACGGTCCCATCGATCAAGTAGTCAAGATCCCACATTTTCTCCTCTTCTCTAATGACATGCCGAACTGCTTTTCGCCAGTTCTCTGGTGTCACCTCCCTAATGGTTTGATGAAACAGTAACTTAACGTCTTTCATTTTGAATGTCGTGTTGTGTCCTGCCACAAATCCTTTCACTTGCGCCCATATAAGCAAAACCTAACTGTATAATCTACTACCTAAATAATCCCTACACAATATTTCGATATTCAGACAGAAAACATACTTTTCCTAATTCTCTTACGCAATTACTTGAAATTTTAATATTACAAACAATACTATTTCAAGACCTACGCCTATGGCCGACACCGAAATTGAGCCGAAATGGACAGAATTCCCCATTTTATTACCCTATAACTTTCCGAAATAGACTATAATTAAAATTTAAAGTTGAAAGTAAACCAACTTCTTTATGCAATAGTGTAATTGAAATTCAATAATGTCAACTTTTTCTAATGTAAATGTTATTATTATAATGTAATAATAATGAACGATGCATGAATTTGCCTTAAAATGGATTTAATAAACAGGTTTTACAGTAAATTGAGTTTAAACAACATTACAACATTGACATTGACAATAAAGTGGTTTTCATTGACGTCAAGGAATTTTTAACAAAATATGGACTCACAAAATTGCTTATTTTTTCTGAATTTCCGACTTGCTGTAGAGTTTGGTCTTCTAAACCAAAGTGTCCAAATTTTAGTCCTATTTCTAGTCTTGCCTTATGTGTAAGCACTAACATTTTTACCTCTACTTTCCAACTTTAACGTCTCTTTTTAACGGAACATCTTTATTAATTTTGTGAATACATTTTTGAATGAATTGAAAAAATCTAACAAACCTGAACTTCCTCCTGTTACTACGGCCGTTTTACCACTGAGGCACTCATAACTGTCACATTTACTATGACCCCATAGTAAAGTTATATATAGTAACACTAAAATACCAAAAACAGCCAAACCAATTGCGTATAATACTAGCATACCCATCATTTCTATACTAGTTTTTAAACCAAATTAATATTAACCACGGAACTCGTTGAAATTTAATCACAAAATTTATTCCGTGGGCGTACCCAGCGAAGGGCGGGGGGAGGGCAAAGTTTATTAAATTTTTTAGAAGTAATTTATTACAATTCCTGAAAAAACTATTTTAATAATAAAAAAATACGTACACTATTGAAAATTATGAAATTATAAATTTTTTTCAAGCAAATAATTGTAATACTTTAGTTGATAAAGCACTGCCATAATTATAGATAATTTTCTTGAAATTTTGGTTTCATTCACCTTTCCCGTGATAAAATGTTACAACCTGAACGACCATGGTTTGCCCCCCCCTAGTTTTGATGCTGGGTATGCCCCCTTGATTTATGCTGTGTTTCGAATACAGGGTCGGATTTTCTTTTATTGACGTTCGTTGGCGCACCACAATCAATAGATAAGCAAACTCGTTATCAGGACGAAAGAGCGCACCATACGATTTACACAAGTATGACAAGGAAAGTATGAGCAAAACTACTTGAAAGAGAGAGAAGAATAATTGTGCTCTCAGCGATGGGCGTATGAAAGTTTAAATGTGAATTCTCTGTGTAAAGGACACTGTTGCCGGATGAAAGTGTTTAGTTTTACCTAATAGTGCATGAGCTCGAAAAAAAGTTCTGCTTCTGGCAACAGCGGTTAAAATAGGGGGGCACAGAACACACCCCCTACTGTTTTTGGTAGCTGGAACTGAACACACGCCCATCGCTGAAGGCACAATTATTCTTCTCTCCATTTCAAGTGGTTTTGCTCATATTTTCCTTGTCGTACTTGTGTAAATCGTATGGCGTGAATAGACTTTTCTCAATCTGTATATTATTGAATATACAGGTTATGTTTGAGGTCGATTGAATGTACAGTTTCGAAGTAATTTGAATTTTTAGATCGGAATGTGTGTAGATAGGCCCCAAAAAGTCGCTTAGAAAACGAAAAAGTAACCAGATCACTTCTAATCGCTAAAAATCATGTTACTTTATGTTTTCGAGGGTGCTGATTACGAATATGACGTTTGTTTTTTTCGAAAATTAGGGGAACATTGTTAAAATGTATAATTACCAACTTATAGAATTAAAAATTTTATTAAAACGACGATAACAATACTCTCAGATATTACCTTATATAAAAATAATGGCATTGACCCAAAACTAATATAATAACAGATAATAACGTTATACAAAAAATAATCGTTCTTCCTGTAACAGGTATGTAAAATAACTTTGCATTTATTTTTAAACTAGTTGTATATAGTAGAATGGAATCTAATTCCAGTATTGGTGTATCCTGATGGACATACGGACGAGCTCTGACTTCTTGACCAACAGTTTTCAACATTTCACATGAATTCGATAATCTAGCGGCCTAAAAAAAATCTTTTTTCAAACAACTTTCACCAGCAAACTTTCCCACAGCAATCCCATTTATATTTATAACACCTGCAGAAATTTACACCCCCAAAAGTGTTGGCTGGGAGCCACTGGGGGCTGCAATGAGGTAGAGTCCGTTTCAATAAGGAAGAAGCCACCTGAAGTTGGCGTACCGACCTGCGCATAAGTCAAAATCTGTCGAGCGATCGTTCTATGCCATTGGCGTTACAAGCGATGTTTCATGCCGACAGCAATTAAATTGTTGACATTTGAGGTTGTGTTTGAAACAATCATTTAGGTACTGTCGAATATTTTTCATTTTTGAATATTTTAAGACGTGCTGCTAGTCTATTTGTGAGTGCTGTGTGTTTTATTTGATCTAAAACCATGCCTCCTACAAAACTGGTTGGTGTTAAAAGAAAAGTTATCCACAGTGAAGGCCGACAGAAACGTTGCAACTTTTATGGAGTCTGAAGTAGAACATGGAATCCAAATTCCTTTAAAAAATCATCCGTAAGTCAAATAAGAAAGTATAATAATCCAATATATTACTCAAAGCATTCAGATTGTTATAAAATATATGGAAGAGTATACATTACTTAAAAAATAATTGAATTCTGCTAATAATTCATATAGTCTGCTGCACTTAGCAGTTATTTATATGGTTCTAATACTTCTAATTTTGTGTTACCCTACAAAATGTGAAAACGTTACGCTACTGATTTAGATTAAAATATCAATTTTTAAATATGGCGCTAGTTTTGCAACTTCAGGTGGCTTCTTCCTTATTGAAACGGACTCTACTAGGGAATTTTCAAGATAATAAATTATCCAAAGAAGTCAACTTGGTTATGGAAACGAAAGTAAAATAGTGTAAAGTGTTAACGTGGGTGTAGGTGGTAGTGTAATCTCTGTTCAGAGGAAAATTTATGTTGAATAATGTATTTATTTTTATTATAAACACTGGAAATACCATTAGTTATAAGTGGGACAGATCATAATTAAAATAAGTATTGAATTTAATATAAATGTATTCAGGTATGCTTGTTTGATGCGGTTTAGATCAGTTTGGGAAGTACTGCTCTAAACCATCGATCTCTTTTATCCCCGCCACAGAAATGTATACCCTCAACCATTTGGTTCTGGTTACCTGTAGAAATGGCGCTATTGCAATGACAGCCCAAAAGAAAACATTTAAAATGTTTATTGTACTAAGTCCATACGAAGGTAATGATATTTGTTTAATATGCAATTTTAACAACCATAATGTCCCGGATAAAGCAAACGCAACATCCATGACTATCAGTAAGCATACTGAGGGCGAAATTTTCTTGTTAAAATGATTTAATAGTTTCTTAAAGTCTTCTATGTCCTAAAAAATAATTTTAGTAGTTTTTAATCACTCAATTTTTTTATCGCCAGTCAGTAAAAGATTTGGCAGACTTTTCTTATAGTATTTAAACAATATTTAATAGTTTAATTTTATTTTCACTCCTGCTAACTTCCAGAACTTGAAAAACCTACCCTCATCCATTCTAGAGGCTGTACGGGAAATTGTAATAGTTTGTCTCTCATAAATCTTACATAAGAAGCTAAAAGTTGTGCTTGAAGACAGTAATTTGATATTATTGCGGATTGTACTAAATCTTGCCATAGCGTACATAAAATAAATAAAATTTTAAGTAACAGTTCGTAGAACCAACTGAAAATAATGATATAAGTCACAACTCGTTATTCAATTTGGTAAAAATATTATAGGATTAAAAAAATCTTTACTCCGTTCCACGTCTTTCGCATGAAAAAAGTTGAGGTTAAGTATAGATGAAGAGAAATAGGCGGTAAGCGCTGTAGAAACGTACTCTGAACTATCTCTCTGTAACAAAATAGCGTTAAAGATTCACTTCTTTTCGCTATTTCATACTCTGTAACTGAGTTCGGTTGTTTCCGAGCCTAGCTGAATAACACGACCGAATAGATGCGATAGCGAAGCGAATGATAGAGACAACTTCAAGGGTCTTATAGGGCATGTCCACGTGACGTTATGCCCTAAGGAATCTGACATGGAAAATACAACATCTGATAATAAATAAGCGTTCTTTGCTCAACACGTGGTTCTTAATAGTTATTTGATTTTGATTTAGTGCGTTTTTCGACGTTGTTTTAGTTGCTTAGTTATTTTAAAAGTAATATATAACTGTTTATAATAAAAAGGATGATTGAATCAATACAAAACAACCAAATTACAAATCTGAAATCTAACCAAATAATTGTTTTTCCTCAGGGGTATTGTCAACTGTCAGTTGATGGACATGCCCTATTCTCTGTTTGATGAAAAATTGAAAGAGGTTATGTTGTTGTTTTCAATTTTCTAACGGCCGTTTTCATAACAAGTGCTTAAAGTTCACTTTAGCTAAAGTAACTTTATAACTTTAACTTCACTTAAAGTTGAATGATTTTCATAACATTTCTGTTCTGTTCCTTTAAGTAAAGTGTGATTTTACGTTTATCAAGAGAAGTTGGTATCAGTGACTATGACAGTTTCGAGATTTTTTCAATTGAAGTAGGGTTATGTTTATGTTCGTATTATATTTTTATATTAGTGTTTAAGCTTTCTTCGGATTTTCAACTTGAAATAAGTGTTATGGTTGAAGTAAATAGAAAAAGAGTTAGGGGTACAAATTTTACAACAGAAGAAGAATTGAATTTGGTGAAAACAGCTGAAAAATATAAATCGATTATTGAGTAGGACACAAACTCTCAATGTGTTGTCCTATATGATGTAACAATTGCTGAACAGCAGGTAAGCTTAACCTGAATCTTTGGTAAAATTCTTCATCTGACCAATTATCAAAATCTGTTATTCTCTGTTTATATATTTTTGGTTTCCTAATGATGAATATTTCCTTAACACTGTCGCTCTCGTTGCTGCTATCCTCAAAGCCTGATGACTCGGTATCTATTTCCATCTCAAGAGAGTTTGTCCAAAATAGGTAGGTACTGACACAACGAACTTAAATTTTGAGGTTAAAGTCGTCTAAAGTCGCGACTCTGTCCACTTTAACTTAAAGTCGACTTGAAGTTATAAAGACTGTTATGAAATCGATTTTTATTTAAAGTTTTCTTTAAAACTTAAAGTAGCGTTAAAGTTTGTTATGAAAACGGCCGTAAGGTTAATTGTGTTTTTACTATTATACTGAAAAAACTATAAAAAGGTAAGCATTTAATTTAAGGAATCTTTAGAGCTAAACGTTTTGGGAGTTGGGTTGCTATCAAAATGTTTTAGATTAATTGCAAAGTGAACTATGCGGCCTATCTACCCTCTACCGCTTTCAATTAAAAAGTTATAGTACAATAAATATCAATGATAAATGTCCAATTTATTCTTCGTTTTTATTTTTATAACAAAATAGTCAAATACGGTTGATCTTTTCTGAAATATTAGTAGATTATTCTCTATCCGATTGACGATCACGAATTTTGTCGAACTATAGCGGAGGCGATAGAGCTTCGCTTATAGAGTACCTACAGTAGAGTACCGTATAACAGAGTGCCAGTCCTGCGATCTTTACTCGACGATATATCTCTATCATCTGCTGATTTCAGTCGCTGACCAGTGCGGACCACAGACTTCTTGTGTTGCGCACTGTAGGATGGCGTGGCCATATTTAAAAACTATCATATTATCCTCCTACGTTTGACAAGTTGTGTTTTAATATACAGATCTGTTGTGCCACCTTTCTTCTAATTCTGTCCAGAAGAAAGACTAGTAGTCCCATTAGACATACAGATTGCGAAAGGGCTGTTCGAACCGTACGATTTATACAAGGACGACAAGGAAAATATGAGAAAAACGGCTTTAAAGAGAGAGAAAGAACAACTGTGCGTGGCCAGCGAGGGCGTGTATAGTTCCAGAGGCCGGCCGAATGTCCCCTGCCCCTCCATTTCAACCGCTGTTGCCAGAAGCGCAGACTAATTTGTACAAATGATATTTTTGTCTCGTCATCGTTGACTCCTTTTCGAGTTCATGCACTATTAGGCAAAACCAAACACCTCCATCCGGCAACAGTGTCCTTTACAGAGAGAATTCACATTTAAATTGCTATTCCTAGGTCTTTTCGCGCATACCATTGCTCGAGTCCTTATCCATATTATAGGAGTTGGGAGTCGTCTGAATCAGATTCTCTTTATAATAACTCTGCACTCCAGAGAGTGGTTCGACAAAAATTTGTCTAATGTACATTTTGAGAAAACCTTGCTCGATAAGTACTTAACTCGATTCTTATCAGACGTAACTCAATAGAACCTCAGCATATTTAACTTGATAAAACTAATCCACATGCTGTACTGAGATGCAAAAAGGAGTGAATTGTATTTTACAGACATTTGCGCAACATAAAATTACACATTCGAAAATAGAGATGGGCTGTAGCTATTGTAAAATAACCACCAGGATTTAATTTTGTCGCGAATGAAATTTGACAGTATTATTTGTGATGAAAATTCTCATAGCTTAGCGTCTTTCTTTTGAGTTTATAAGGGAACAAGAAAATAAGGTTGATTAGTTAATGGGAATGTTAATACTTACCCACTTTCCACCCATCTAAAAGTGACTTCTCCGTTAACTAACATAAGAATAGAAATTGTAAACGATATACTTATCCAAATAACACTGCACGCTACGAACAACCAAAGTATTTTTACTAATTTTCTCTGACTTATAAAACCATCAGAAAGATGCGTAGATGCAAGAAAAACCTGCAATAATTCATCAAATTTAATGAAATATTAATGTGCAAACTGTACATTTACGTACTCGTTCCATTAGAACTGGAAGCTGTTCATCATCCGTACTTCTAAAAACACTAAACATATGTAGATATGCTAAAAAATGTAACAAACTTGGTAAAACAAAACTGAACGTGATTGGTCCATCACAGGTTTCAATGAAAATAGCATTGTATGTTGCATTTAAAGTTCGATTGGAACTCGAGAAAACGTAATAGAATCCTCTTTCTCTCCTAAAAAATATAAATTAGTTAAAATAATGATTATATTTAAGTACATATAAAATAAACCAATCACCTGAAACATGACATGTAGTGCAAAATATATCCAACAATCATCACACCTAGTACTAAAAATGTATATAGTAGATTCACAAGTTTACCCCAAATACATGAACCTTGCTGTTCGCTTAAAAGTGGACGAAATCCTATGAAGCTTAAATACCTTAGATACGGTATTAATATTTTACTCTTGCAGTAATTAAGGACAACTGTGACGGTGAGGTGAGTAGAACTATCAGGAACAACAATGTTAACAATTTCGGTGTCCTAAAAAAATGTATTATGAAGATTGGAATAATAATGTGATTTAGTGATTTTCTTAAATGGCGTCCCATCTCTATTTTTGTCGTGAGTGACGTTACGTTTGGCAATTATCTGTGACAACTGACAGCGATACGCAATGACATATACATACATATGTAACGTAGACTCAATTTCACACAAGAAGTCACAACCTGTTATGTCAACAATAAAATTGCTGTCGGTATGAAACGGTCGATATAAACAAGACCGATTTTGGTTTCTGCGCAAGTCCGTTGGCAAACTTCACGTGGCTTCTTCTTATGTGAAACGGAGTCTCTCAAAATTACAACATGCTACATTTAATTATCGAATAGGATTGAATGCTGAAACAATTTTTGCATTTATAAGAAATAAACGGATAAATAAAATTCACTTTAAACTTTTCGTTTACCCTGTATAAACAATTAGATAAACATACATACCTCCATACTAGAGGACCAATTTGTAATTTCTTCTCCTGAAGCCATGATAAGTTACAAAATCTCTTATTATTCCCACTCTTAGAAAACTTCCATGTTATATTTTACAGTAAAATAATAAACAATCAGCTGATTACTAATATGTCAATAAACTCACCTATAATGCCTAAATCAACAAAACAACTAAAAACATGTACTTAAATCCATGCTGTTTTTATAAAATGTCAATTTGTAATGAAAGAAATTATTTTAATGTGAAATTTTGAACGCGTACTAATTAATGATAACCTTCATTTATCGGACATTAATAAATCTCTATATATAAATCGTGTAATATTATCCCACTACGTTGGTTTCCACATTATTTTATTGTTAAATTTTGGATGCAATATTTCAAGTAATGGCCCTATTAGTCAATCAAATATACAGGTTACTTCATATTAAGAATATTGTACATTTAGTAACTGAAGAAAATATGAAGATTTAACCTAAAATATTTTTATTTTTACACAATTTTGTTAGTTCCTGCTTGGCAAAAAATGTACATATAATATATTAGATAGTTTTCTCTTTTATACCACGGGCGAGCGGGGAAAATTTATGTGTCTTTCCCTTTCTATAATCTACACTCCACTGGTGTGATAATAATTTTAGAGTTTTTATTCTTTATCCTCCGTTATTATATACGTAAACATCAACATCTTGTCTCTATGCGATAGAGTAAAGAGGTTTTAATGTTATTTGCAGTTAAATCGAATCTTTACAATATTTTAATTTATTGCTGGTATCCCACGAGACAACACTATTTCACTAATGCGGTTATTAAATTTATTAGTTGAAATTTAGTAGATGAAAATTCAAATTTATGATTTTAATTATAACCCTGTTATAATAGTCAAAAGATTATTTTTCCACTATACTAGCTGTGAAGCGTCTTCTAGCCAGCTGAGCAGTTGAATTTCTCTATTAGTGGTTAATAATTTTTTCCTGGCCTCATTGTAGGGAGCAAAGTCGTACTTTTCCGCCCTAGTGTGAGGAAAAGTACTTTTACTCCCTAGGGAGGGAGTAGGTCGTTCCGCTTATGCCAAAGGAAAAAAAAATAAAAATACGCAGCGTCAGGACATAGAAGTCTACAAGAAAATGTCTGACAATTTCCGACTAATGTCTGTCACGGGAGATGGCTCTTTTGACAAATATCTATCCCAGTATCTATCCGAACTACTGGATTTTTCATGAAGTATCAAGATCGTGGGATCAAGAAAATGTTAAAAAGTCTTTTGGGGCCCACTCGTGAGGAATTTGGGAGATAGATGGATCCAATTAACCTAACCTAACGGGATTGTTGATGATTTTGTTTGGTTTCACTGCTTCCGCTTGCTGTTAAAACATCGGCCTAACAAATTGACCATTGCGGAGGCACCCTCTGGAGTAATTGCGATTTTGATGGCACAGAAGTGTGGCAGACCTCCTCATGAGCCTCCGACATACAAGACATTTGCTATTATTGCGAGATTTATAGTGCTAGGAGGCAAAATGTTAGGCTCTTTTGACAAATATCTATCCCAGTATCTATCCGAACTACTGGATTTTTCATGAAGTATCAAGATCGTGGGATCAAGGAAATGTTAAAAAGTCTTTTGGGGCCCACTCGTGAGGAATTTGGGAGTTAGATGGATCCAAATTAACCTACCTAACGTGATTGTTGATGATTTTGTTTGGTTTCATTGCTTCCGCTTGCTGTTAAAACATCGGCCTAACAAATTGACCATTGCGGAGGCACCGTCTGGAGTAATTGCGATTTTGATGGCACAGAAGTGTGGCAGACCTCCTCATGAGCCTCCGACATACAAGACATTTGCTATTATTGCGAGATTTATAGTGCTAGGAGGCAAAATGTTAGGCTCTTTTGACAAATATCTATCCCAGTATCTATCCGAACTACTGGATTTTTCATGAAGTATCAAGATCGTGGGATCAAGGAAATGTTAAAAAGTCTTTTGGGGCCCACTCGTGAGGAATCTGGGAGTTAGATGTATCCAATTAACCTACCTAACGTGATTGTTGATGATTTTGTTTGGTTTCATTGCTTCCGCTTGCTGTTAAAATATCGGCCTAACAAATTGACCATTGCGGAGGCACCCTCTGGAGTAATTGCGATTTTGATGGCACAGAAGTGTGGTAGACCTCCTCATGAGCCTCCGACATACAAGACATTTGCTATTATTGCGAGATTTATAGTGCTAGGAGGCAAAATGTTAGGCTCTTTTGACAAATATCTATCCCAGTATCTATCCGAACTACTGGATTTTTCATGAAGTATCAAGATCGTGGGATCAAGGAAATGTTAAAAAGTCTTTTGGGGCCCACTCGTGAGGAATCTGGGAGTTAGATGGATCCAATTAACCTACCTAACGTGATTGTTGATGATTTTGTTTGGTTTCATTGCTTCCGCTTGCTGTTAAAACATCGGCCTAACAAATTGACCATTGCGGAGGCACCGTCTGGAGTAATTGCGATTTTGATGGCACAGAAGTGTGGCAGACCTCCTCATGAGCCTCCGACATACAAGACATTTGCTATTATTGCGAGATTTATAGTGCTAGGAGGCAAAATGTTATGCTCAGGACGCAACTTCAAGACGCCAACACCGCCAAGCCGGAGGGCCTGCACAGTTTTAACCCACCACGATCTCTTAGTTACCATTAAGACTACAACGTATCAAAAAAAATCGAAAAACGTACGAGAACTAGGATTACCTATAAAATAGTGCAGGGTCCTTTGGCTGGTAGTGGAAAAAATTGTATATACACCACGGTGGTGAAGACATTTATAAGCCTCGCACCTTATTCCGCTATGTTCAGACGTCGTATTTTAATGCTATTCTGTAGGGGGTTATTTTACTTGATCTTACTGTTATCATTTAATAATCACGTGCCCGAAAATTAAACAAAGAAGTGCGCCAAAAGTGTATTGTAACAAACGTGTATCAAAAATCGTACATTCTAGAACATTGGTTAAGTAATGTCAAAAGTCATTTATGTCACTATTCTTCTTCTTTTTTTTGGTCTTTTTATATATGCGTTACAATTCTTTAATAAACACATTTTTTTCTCAAGAAAAGGAAACAAACATCTCCAACATATTTATCCAGTTTATTGAAAAATACACTATTTACATACAATACTTTAATCTTAACAAAACTAGAATATAAAAACAATTTATAATAAAAATATTACCGCCGTTTTCTACTGGAGAACTTTGAATTATATTTCGATTTAATACCAAACGCCGGTCGTACCAAACGTTTTCTTTCTTCACGGTGCCTCCTATTCTTCTCTTCCAATGAAAAATTCTTCTTTTTCCTAGTAGAGAACGTCATTTCACGATTACCCACGGAACCCAAAAGTTTAACTGACGTGTCTTCTTCTTTTAACCTTTCGCTTAGAGTAGCCCTAAAACATTTTATAACAAATCAGTTGAAGTTTAACTGAAAAGTTTACACCAACGAACCTGTTAACCTTCTTTTTAATAGTACTGAGCCCTTTGAATTCATCTCCTTGTCTCAATTCATATAAAGTTGGTTGTTTTTTCATCTCTTCTTCCAGATTTCTCATTTCCTCTTCGGCTTTTCTTAATTCTTTCTGTCTGTGTTCTTGATTAATTATTTTATGCTGTTTTTTAAGTTCTTTTGACCAGGTATGTTCATCATCTGAACTTTCTTCATCTCCATCTGATTCGTCCTCTGTTTCTTCGTCTGAACTATTTTTACCTTCCATTTCCTCCTAGAATAAAATATTTATAAAAAATGAGAAGTCAAAATTTGTTATTGAATATATTTACCTCAACTGGTTCAAAGACTTGTGATACCAACGTTTTCTTCAATTTCTTTGCCTTTTCATTATCCAATCGGGATAATACAGGATTCAACAATCGATATTCGTCTGTGTTTTTGTCCACCTCAAAATCAGGATTTTCAAACAATGCTTTAAATCTATCATCCCCAAGTAGATTTGCCGCATTAACTTTGTTCTTCTTGCTGTTTTGTTCATCATTCATTAATTTTAGAGCCAAGTCTTTGTTAACTGCTGGAAGTTTTTTAACTTGAACTCTATTTTCTCTATCTTTTTCGATAGTTTCTCTTATCTTCTTCTTTCTATACTCTTCAAATTCGAATGGATTTGCTACTGATCTGGCTTTTTTGTAAAGGCGAATGTCCATAAAGTAACTGGAATAATTTCAATTTGAACAAAGTCATTGATCTCTCTTAAACAAACACTTACCCATGCATATAAGCTCTTAACAATTTAGTTCCTACGAGATGATCAAGTCCCAAATTTTCTAGCTCTGCTTTAGTAACAAATTTATAATCATCATATACATTTTCAGTGTTGCTTTCTTCTAATTCTTCAGTAAGGGAATCTAAAAAGCTAGCCCATTTTGGAGCAGGACCCATGCTAGGAATGTAGTATGTTTGAATTTTTGGATTTTCATTAGCAAGAAAAAATAATCCTGTATTTGGAACTGTACAAAGGTTATTGAACTCAGTTGAAGCATCTATTGATGTATATAACTGTCCCTAATTAAAACACAAAGTAGGAAATGAAATAAAAGTATTAACATAAATTAATGGAACAACTAGTACTTACATTATTCTTCTCCCAAATTTTAAGTACTGAACTATCCAGTGAAAAAATCAAATCCTGCTGGTAATGGAATTCTACATCCTTTATGGGTAAATCATTCATATGATCCTTAGTATAAAATGGTTTATTTGACCTAAGATCATACAACAGAACTTGTCCACTAGCAGTTCCAACTCCTAATTGTAAAGAACCATTAAATTTTAAAGCTGTTACTGAGGGAAAATTTTCCAATCTAAAAACCGAATAATATTAGATAAAATAAATTTCAAAAAAAAGACTTCTTACTGTTTATTTTCATTAAAGCATGTAAAAGCACAATCCAAAGTACCAACTGTCAATTTACTTCTTTGATCCCAAGCTTCTACTTTACCCTCTTGCGTGCCACAAATAAATAACTGATGTTCTGGGTTAATTGAACACTTATTTATAGATGAAGCAGTGCTAGTATAGGGTGTCATGAACTGTCCCCTTTCTAAATTTAGTCGGTAAATATCAGAAGAAGCTCCAACAACAAACAAATCACAGCTAGGATAATCATACTGCATATCCCTACCAAATTTTGGTATTCGAAGTCTGTAATATCGACCAAAACCTGCATGGAATTCTATATATCTATCACATTGAAGAAAAACTAGCTGAAACAAAGTTTACTTTTAACAAAATTAATTATTAATTTAGTCGTAAAGTACCTTGCTATAATCGTCGCTAACTATTTGAAAAGTTACAGCTTCTGAATCAAAGCACCGCTCAAACTTTAATGATAAATTGTTTACATCAAAACATTTTATTCTAGGTTTGTAAATACCAGTTGCAAGTATGTATTGCCCATCTTTAGAGACTTTAACTGCTGAGCTAAGCCCGGGCATATCAAAATCTTGAATGAGTTCGATCCGTCTTCGAATATCAACATTTTTCTTTAGTAATGCCCTCCTTTTTCTTTCAGACAGCCACTAGAATATGTTTGTTAACGATATTTATGTTAGAAGGAATAAAATAAAATAAGTTACCTCTGGTAAGGACTTTCCAGCACTTAAGTTATAAATTTTAACATTATTGGGATCAGAAACCTGCATTTTAGAGTGTTTTATAAATTCAATCCCATTCCTACTCAAATATAAGGTTACTTTATAGAAAGTTAGGTTAGTTGTCAAAAGTATAGCACGAGGAAGATGTTAAAAAGCGCAAGCCGAAACTTATCACCATAGACTACCTGCTCCGTAGGAGTAGTGCAGTGTAGCCTTAGATTACACTGTATTCTTTGGTGCAGCCTTTTGAATAATTCACTCGACCAGTTCAACGTTCAACTACGAGGAACAAACCTTATTGTTATTCTGTCACTGTAAAGTGTCGGCAAAGAAGTTTGGTGATGGTTTGGTGCATGGAGACTATATAAGGAGATCGAACTCCATGTAATTCATTTTTTGGTAATGGTAGAGGGCGCCAGTCTTAAACGAGCACCAGAAACATCTGACTGCAGAACAATAACAGCCAATCATGAGTCTTGCACACACTTTCAGTTCATGGTTTTTTATTGGTTGCTAGCTCATTTGACAGTATGTTAGGTAAGTGAGGTTAGGGATGAAACATTTTTTGACTAAGAAATCCGTTTTGGAA
Organism: Lochmaea capreae; assembly: GCA_949126875.1. Lineage (NCBI taxonomy): Eukaryota > Metazoa > Arthropoda > Insecta > Coleoptera > Chrysomelidae > Lochmaea > Lochmaea capreae. The sequence goes on along the minus strand of OX421406.1, from coordinate 5,001,329 downwards.
AATATCTTAAATTGTGGTCGTTTGGTAGTAAAATATGATACATCTTGCCAATAACATTTATCTTCGCATGGAATTTTAGAGGACTTGAAGGTTTGGCACAGTCATAATTAGTATAAAAAGTATTTGAACGAAAAATGTGAAAAAGACACCCTTTAGTGCAAGTAAGTATATTCTAGAACTAACTTGTTCATTATATATGAATAATGTGTTTAAGTTTTTCAGAATTTGGTTTTCTACACAGTAAAATATGGAATATGAAAACCAATTTAAATGCCATCGAATAATTTAGATTTGAAGAATTATATCTTGCAAGTAAAAAAAATACAGTTTGATGAAACAATAGAAGGTATGTATAGATAAATAGACAGTATAGTCAATGCTCTAATAACAGGATCGATTAATTACAAATTTGTTAATAAGTAATATCTAATATTTTAGGTTATTTTCTATAAAATGAATGAAAGCCAATTGCTCCTGAACTGGCAAAGCCTTTACAAGAAGAAATTATGAAAATGATAAATATACAGAAATGCTGGAGACTTGTAATTTACTACACATTTTGTAACTTTCACCTAAATATAAAGTGTACAATCAGTACCTATATTGTCTCTAACTTTATACCTACCTACCCTATGGTCTGCCATATGTTTCTAGCTTACTATGGGTTATCAGTTTACTGTTGAAGTTGAAATGAGATAATTAGGATATTTAATATTCTCTACTCAAGGCTTTATAGCATTATGATTGAATTCTGTCTGTACTGGCAAATAATTTTTAAAACAAAAAAATATTACAAAATATCGATAAATACATAGATATCTTCAAATGAGATTGGTTTTGAGGAAAATGGTCCATTATACATGCCACTATCGAACCCAAAATTGTATATACAAATATCTAGGCTACCAAGCAAATATGTGCTACTTTTTTTCTAGGAATTACTAGAGCCTTTGATGGTGTTAAACACTGTGGTATTTTCTATAAATTATATTAAATGATGTGTCCAGAATACTTGCTATTAAGCCTGAAAGCTACCTTAGTTATAAAAAACTGCAAGTGAAAGTGAATTACAGTTTTTCTCCAAAAATGTATACCTCAACATGAAGTCCTCCAGATTTGATTTCACACGAACAAATTTGCAAATATACATATTGCAGTATGTAGATGTATTTGATCAGCCATAATAATCTCAAAATAACAGTGAATGAGCTACAATAACTTGCAACAGAATAGTGAAATGGATTTAAAGGTGTAGGATGAATCCCAATGCTTCAAATTTATCTATGCACAATCTTCAATCTGTTTAATTACAATAAAAAATAGGTAGGTACAATATATTATGTTTAATCATCACTGTCAACAGGTACAACTTACTAATGTTATTAGTTCATGCAAAGGTTTTCCATATAGGTAAAGTACATATTATATGTAAATAGTACATAGGTATCATGCAAGAAAATTATTACTTTATTCTAATACAAAAACGTACAAAAAATTACTATTCACAGTTTCCTAATAACACAAACACAGTGCAAAGTACACAGAATATAGATATATTCATACTCTGACCAATTTCAACATACAATTTTATTTTTATATTTGCAACAGATTGTTAGTACCATGGCAGACTGTTGAATGACTTTATACATATTATGTTCACTGGGCTGTTCAGAGCTACATGTATATGAAGTGTTTTGTCTTCTGGTATGAGAATGTACATTATTCACCATCCCTTATTGCCAGATTTCAAGTTATTATTTGATCATTTTGTATAAAAATTCTTCTGGGGAGGTATTGGCCACTTTAATTGGTTCTTTGGACCACTCACTATTCAGATACACCTACTCAAGGATATACTAAAACTACAATTTCCAATATTTTTGTCATCTGAAGACCAGTTTCTTTGAAAATTACATCTGTTGACATTCTATAACCTTCACTACACTATTTTAAATTCACTGCGTTTTATCTGTAGATGTTATCCCACAAGTGCCACAGACTGAAATTAGGTACTTAGCTGAAGATTGGTAAGAAAGAAGTGTTAAAAATCACTTTCAATGTCGAATGGTTTTAGTAACCCCTGTAGAGGTAGAGTGTACCAATATTTTTTTCCATTTGTTGTATATTTTTACTCCAAAATTAATAATTTGATTTCCTATTTCTATCACTGAATTCAATTTATATTTTTCTGTATACAAAGTATACCTATTAGTAGTTTTTCCAAATTACTTTCACAGCTTATTCCTTATATCAACTATCATATCATTGTTCACCTTTTTTCTTCCAGTTCTCTTGAATTTTAATTGTATATATCAGCAAAAGTAAAGTATTTTGTGTGCCATTGTGCTTTTTCTAGACTTCTCACGAGTAATGTATATAATTTGAATCCTAACATAATAAATATTCTTTAGTACTTTATTTATCTTTGAATATTTTCAATCACCTTGGGTAACTGAAAACACTCTGGCTTTCTTAACTTCAATTCACGTCTCATCGTTTTAAATCACTATTGCAATAATTTTTAACAACGCACACACTTTGTCTTTTTTTAATTTTTAACAATAATTTTAATCTTTCTAGCTCCTACTTTTAGTTTTTATTATTGTCATAACTAATGTTTACAATTTGGCTACTGTCACTTATAAAAACTAAGGTTACTTATTTGGATGGTGCCCGTGTTGCAATGCGCAGCGTAGCGGTGAAAATACAAACTGCTTAGATAGTCGATTTTGAGGTCAGGTTTTGTCAATTTCTCCGTATGAGTTAGTTCTCCTTATATAGTCTCCATGGTTTGGTGTATTCTTTGGTATCAGTGTCAGAAGTTGAATTGAAAATTAATTAAAAACAATGCCTCAAGAATATGATTCAAAAATTAGTTTGCACTTGGATATAAATCATGGTTTAGATAGGTTTGTTAAATATTCAATACCTAGAGTAAGTTGAATTTAATTAAGAAAAAACATTATTTTAGAGTTACAGAATTGGTTCAGACTCGTCTTATTGAAAGTGGTTGGAGAGATCAAGTTAAATTAGCATGTCGTAAAGCAATTCTAGAAAATGGAGAAAATCATATTCCATCAGTTGATGAACTAATTGCTCAAATTACACCTAAAGCAAGGTCTATGGTACCAGATGCTGTTAAAAGAGAACTCCTTCATGAATTAGAACTAATCTTAACCAACGTTGATAAAACGGGATATACTAAAGGTTTTTAAATAAACTTGAAATATTTTCAACAACTTTATTTGTAAATGTATTTTAATTATATTAAATAATAATCGATTAGATGTTGAGTAGAGATTCCATGAAATAGAAAAATAAAATATCACAATAGCTTATAATTCATCCTTATTGTTGATGCAATCACACTTTTCAACCTTCTTTTGGTCAACACTCTCCATATCTTCCAAAATTTCAATCTCACTAGTAATAATTTTACTAAATTCATTAAATAGATGAAAATAGTAACAAAAAATGTTCTTTGGTAACAAATTTTCATTAGAGAAGTTTTGTGCATTTAATGCTATATCTTTAGCCTTTTCATCATTATCAATAGCCCACTTTACTTTTTCTATGAGATCATCAATATCATTTTTAACAGGTATATAGTGCACATTAGGTTGTAAATCTTGGTAGTAATGTTCAAAATACTTGGATTCGGGCTTGAAAACTAAGGAACCTCCTGCCAACAAATATGGCATTCTATATGAGGCTACTGTTCCATCAATCGCTAACTGATATTTATACTGAAAAAGTTAATGTTAATCATGAAGAAATTAAATGTTTTCTAACTTACATCAAAGAATTTGAAAAAAGAAATATGTTCAGTCTTTGGCCCATAAATATGTTCTTGATCTCTATAAAAGAAGAAATTAGTTAAAGATGCATTCAATAAATCCGGATAGTCCTTTGAGAGTTTTATCAATTTTAATCTGTATTGATTCGAGTCTCTACCTCTCCAAAATAGTTTGGGAATTCGACTCTCCCAAGGGCCATCAGTGTTTCCTTGTACTGAAAGGATATCTAGTGTTACCCTGAAAAAAGTTTAGTAATTACAAATTGAATGCAATATTAAAGATATCACTCAGATTTACACAGCTAGATGTATATTTAAATTGTGAAATTACCTTCCTAAATTTTCTAAAGTGGATTCAGTTATATCATAAGTAGGCATTATAATATCGTAACTTTCTGTACTGCCACACCAAGAAAATATCGGGTATTTTTTATTAATATTATAAGTGGATAGAGGCCAATCACCTAGGTTTGAAAAAAATTCTACATCTGGTAAAACAACCTTTCTAGTTAGTGACAACAATATGTTATCTACAAACATATTAAAACCAACATATTTTCCATAACATTTTCTGTAGATTTTATTATTCTTTACGATGTAATGGCAGAGGCTTACAGAATGAGGTTTATCAAATCTCTCTATAATCTAAAAATAAAATTACAAATTATCAACTTTGAAAAGTTCCTAAAACTTCCAGTATTTTATTATATTTGTTATTATTTACTTCTTTCCTCTGCATGGTCCAATCTATCTTCTCAAATACACTTAATTTATTGTGTATAAACTTTGGTACTGGTCCACACTCCCACACATTCATTAGATCTCTAATGTTATGTGTGGGACACACACATTCATCTGATTTAACTGGAGTGTTTATTATATAGGGAGATTTTCCTAAATGTTCATCATTAAAAGTTACTGTAATTTTCAAATATGAACATGTTTCATACAACTTATATCTAGCAATGTAACTACCATATTTTGTATTAAGGACGTTTGTCCATATTCGACATGGTTTTTTAGTTTTTGTAGCACCATCAACGACCACCTGTAGATGTTTACTATCATCCACCACAGTCCTAAAAATTACTTGTATTCATAAATAAGTCCGTGTTTGAAACATGGAAATATAGATGTTCATTAATATTTACCCATTGTTGTTTAAAATATTTATAAAAAAATATCTCGCTGGCATTACGATTTTTTCTGGAGTTAGACCGGGGCCCCATACTTTACTTAATTTGTAATTACGTTCACTGTTAGTAAAACAAATATTAAAAAGCATACAAATAAATAACGGGATATAAACTTTCATTTTAATATATAATTTAAATTATAAAAAAACATGGAATAGCGAACAGCACAAAGATAATCTTCAGTTTAAAAACAACTGTTCTTTTTGTTTTTATCTGTTTGACTACTTAACACTGAGTAGTGAATAAAATTACTTTAAACTGCGTTCGTCTGCTGCAGTGCATCCAATTAATAGGAAACACAGATTTATTTATTTAAGTAGCAGGGTCTAAGAAAAACTGATGAACAAGTTACATTTTTATTATTTAAAACACATTATTTGGTGGAAAATGGGTTTTATTCAGTGATGGGTAATGTTAATAACCACCTATGTTGTTAACCAGTTTTTAGCGTTAATTAACGCTAAGTTAAAAATTGTTTGAAATTAACCACGGTTAACAATTTAGGCGGCCACTTAAAAAAGAAGAATTTTTATAAAAATATATTCCGCGAACATCAGGAGTTTGCGCAGTAATTTTTTCATGTCTATTAAATAGCATTACGCACACTCCTGACGTCCGCGACTGTCGATGAATTCTGAGTTCTGGAGCTTTTATTTACATCTCAAATAAGCTTAAATTATGTCAAAATGTTTGTAATAGTGGGTAGAACACAAATATCTAATAAAAAATTTTTTTTGGTTAAAAATTGGTAGTTAATAACTAGTTATTAACCAGTGACCGGTTAACAAAATTATTAACCGGTTAATACCCATCACTGGTTTTATTTGTTTAGAATCAAGATTTGTTCGGTGAGTTGTATGTATTATAGTTCTATGATTCAAAACAGAACTGGAAAATCAAACATAGCAAACCATTTTGACAGTGTTTGAATTTTGACACTTGACAATCAATCATATGATTTTATTTGGCTTTGGTGCTTCAGTGGTCAACAAAAATTTTATAATAATTAATCTAAAGTTTGATATGAAATATACATGTCATGTATTCGGAGATGGGGTGGTTTGAGTATTATGTGCAAAAGGTTGTAGACTACACTTCAAGATATAATTATTCCAATAGTTGTTACTATTCTCCTAATAATGTAATCGGCAAATATGAACAATATCCTGCTTATGGAGATTTTCCCGAAGCATATTGCTTAGTGAGTAATAAATAATACCGTATAGATACTTAAAACAAAACCTCAGAAACTTTTCTCACTCTATTAGATTTCCCATAATTCAATTAAATAAAGCTATTTTTAGAGACATTATGGTAATTGGTTAAAAAATAGTCAGATGCGTCAACCAAATTATAGACCCCAAGACTTTGATCCATTAGGTGCTGAAGATTATATTATTGTTCAGTAAGATATTTTTGTTTGATTGTCTTATTCCTAAATGTATTCAACCTGTGACATTTATTTCAGATTTGAAAATGCGGTTCTTCCAAAAGATATATGTGTATACGAAGTATATAATCCAGGAGCTGTAATCAGAATTTGGGGAAAATTATTATTTCAAACAAAGATACCATGGATATTATTATGGGAAGGAACACCAGAAAAACTTCCTCATATTGCTAGGAAATTTCATCCAAAAATTCAAGATGTTAATTATTTAATCAAGTATATTTTTACTGATTAATTATTTCTAGCATAACTCATGTAGAAAAACTATTTATTTTAGTACAATCCGTTTAGAATTCAACCAAAGTCACCTGGACTATAATTATTCTATAGAAGCTATTCTATTGGGAGGTTATAAACCTGCTTCACAAATTGAAAGAGCTATATTGTCTAGAGGTATAAGTAGTGTTCAAATAACAGAAGCTGATGAAAAAATAAATAATATATATAGGGATGAACAGGAACATAAAGTGGATTGTTTTTTATTTTTACCTGTAAGTAAGAAAGTACTAAATTTGCCTCTCTACTATTATATAAAAGTATCTTATTAAAATTGTAGAATGAAGTTATTTTACATATTTTTCAATACTTGGATTTGAAGTCATTAAGTAGGTGTGCAAGAGTTAATAAACAATGGAATTTAGTAAGTTCTGATGGTATACTTTACCAAAATTTAAACCTCAAGGTAAGAATAATTTTGTACCTGATATTTTGTACCTTTAGAGAAACATGTACTAATAATTGTTCAGCAAACTCATTTACAGTTTTTTTTTCTATTTTTTGTTTGTGGCAGTAGATAAAGAAACAGTTGCAAAAAATACAAATTGTTAGTTGATATGTATACTATATGAAAAATTGATATTTTTGTTATTCTTGTGAAATAACCTTTCTTAAATCCATGAAATTTTGAAAAAACTTACAAATGTGTCATTGTTTCTCTAACATTTGTCTGAATTATGATAAAAAGAGAAAGGTGAAAATCCTTATAGCTTATATAAAGAGAAAGGGCTTTGAAATACAAATTTATGGTTGAATTTGTACTTCATGGAAAATAAACTCAAAACTAATCCATAATTATCCAAAATATTAAAACTAAGTGTTACAAAAGGGTTCATCATATATTGTAATTCAAGTAGATCTCCATTTTTCTCCCAGAAATAGGAAATTTGGAAGCTTAAACATGTTGTGGGGTTTTTTTCCGAGGGGTAAACCGCTGCTAAAATTTTGTACACTAATTCCACTTTCATGGAGTAATACACAGTAATACCTGTGTAATACAGGTAATTCCTTAGTAATACCCATAATACCTAATAATTCCCCTGTAATACTACTAATTCCCCTGTAATACCACTAATTCCATAGAAATACCTAGTAATTCACAATAATAAATAGTAATTCCTTGCCTATTTGTGGTAATATGTGCTGAACTCTTCAATCACTTGATCTCTGATTTTTATCCTATTTATAAATGTTAAGAATATTGATATCATTCAGTGATATATTAATTATCAACCCACCTGCTTGCATTTCTTCACTATATTTTAATAATATATTTAATTTAAATCCAGCTGAAATAAGTGTCTATTGAAGTATAGGATATTTTGGAAATGTCAACGTTTTGTGCTTTTCTTATTAAAAAATCCTTTTTATCCTACACTATGAGAAAGTTGAATTTTACCAACTATACGAAGGCGAGAAAGTTACCTTCTCTACGGCTAGCCTAAATAAATTTTACGTTTCCTCGCTAGCTGGCGCCCCAATTGACAAATAAACACCACCATTAAACGTCAGTATGAAAATAAATTGTTATCAGTTGTCAATGTCAATGCAGTTGTCAAATTCAATCATAAGTTGTCGTATTTTGATGTTTGTTTGAAGTTAACTTGTCAGTTATGGAGCCTGAATCAGATGAAATAATTTATCTGACTCCGCCTGAAATAACAGATAAAGCTAACCAGGTCACGCTTTACTTATTTCCGGAAAAATCGAAAGCGAAATATTATTATAGAAAAATATTACCAACAATTATTGTGTAGGATAAAAAATTATGTGTAAACCACGGCAGTAAAGTGCTTTATTCAGGCTTCAGGAAGTGGTCATATCCATAGTTTCTTTCGGCATGAAAAATGCCACTTTACCGCCTAGGTATACAATATACTATTTCTTGTAGAAAACAGATGTTTATTTTTTAAATACTACACAATATAAAAATCGTATAATCTATAAACAACAAAGAAGTTGGGATAATACAAAAGTAAACTTTAAATGAACCTATTAAAAATAAACACAAATAAAATTCTACATTTCTTATAAGTATTTGAAAAGAATAACGTAAGTAAGTGAAACTCGTTTACAACTTTACTATTGCTAACTAGTGACTAGTTAAAAATGCTTTTTTTCGCAAGTTTGTACTTTTTTTATATATTTAAAATATCATATCTCTTCAGTTCAAATGGGCCACTGACAACTAGTGGCCCGAAGAATATAAATTATTTTTTAATATTAGCGGTATTAGGATTTCTGGGCCAAATAAAATTACTAAGCTCCTGTTTAAGAAATTTCATATTAAATTCATTGGCACTGATGTTCTGAATTACACTCCCTATATACCACTTGACATCATAAAATACTGCATAGTATTTTTCTAAATGTACCTCTCTCTGTTATGTTCGTCAGGTTCATTATTAGAACTCACTCGAATCATCCCAATGGTTTTCTATATTATAATATAGTCCTAACTGAGAGTGGTGTTCATTAACACTACTATTTTTCTTAGTGTAGTTATTGTTTTACTTCGAATCAATACTCGTGTTACATTTCTCAGTGTATCAGGTAGTTTATGTTTCATTGGTCGCGTTCATCTCAACGTAGCGCTACCGGAGCGATAATCAATTTCCTGCTGAACGCGTGTTTTGCCAACTGATTGATGTGAGCGCTGTGGTAGCAGTATCTATTTTTCTCATATGAATTGAAATACGCTACGCTACCGATCAGTGATGCATTAACTGTCATTTATGACAAATATTATGTGAATAAACATATAAAATGACGTAGCATATTTTTGTTTGAAGATATTTTAGACTTTTGTATCCTGAAAATGAATGAACATCACTGGGAGCTATTAAACTAAATTGAAATCGCAGATGAATGAATAATTATTGTAGTCATATGTCAAATAAAATTAGGTAATGGTGTTATATCAAGATTGGAACGTTCAGCAGTATTAAAAAATGATGGGTTACTCTGAAAATCGCTACCTGATCAACTCTGTTGATATGAACGCGATCAAAGCCTCGACGTATTTCCGCTCAATATCGTGTAAGTCCGACTTCAAAGGAACCGACAAAGCTTTCGTCTCTTGTTAGATGGTGTACTCTGTGGTTGAGATCTTGAGATTCTTGCGCTTAGAGTGTATGGCGCATGTGATATTTATGTATTTGCGCAATGCGCAGCAACTAGTATACAAGTAATACCTGTATTATACAGTAGTAATACCACATAATACCCATAAAATTCCCACTAATTCCTAGTAATACACGGTAATTCCTAGTAATACACAGTAATACCTGTGTAATACACGGTAATTCCCTGTAATACCCACTAATTCCTGCTAATACCGCAAGCTTGTACACCAAAATTCACCAGCGGTTTACCCCTCGTTTTTTTCTTATTGAATGAGCGAGCAAATTTTATTTTTAATGACAGTTATTCGCCACTATAACTAGTTTTGTAACAGTAAGTATCAGCTGTTCAACCATGCCATAAGATATATTATCTGTCATCTAGCGCTTATGGGACGAGCTACAAGTATGTCTTTGTTGTATGAGATATAGTTGAGCTTTAAGAATAATTTGACATCATCAACTCATTTTTGAAAATATTTGTAAGTTTGTCACTGTTTCTCCAAACCTGTGATTTATAAACAAATGTTTTTTAATTAGTTCTATGACTTTGGCATAGACCAATTATATAGCCAGACCCATTTCTTCACAGTATGTAAACAAGTTTAACAATTTCAAATTGTTTTCAGCCATATTGGCATCTTGTTAACTGTGATACAATAAAATGTTTTATGGATAAATCAAAGACTTTGAAAAAATTGGATTTATCATGGTGTGGTAATGATAGTGAGGGTTTTGATCAACTAATTGCAATGTAAGTATTTTTATTTAACATAATTCCATTATAATATTCACTAGAAAAAACAACATTCTCCACCTGTTTTGTTTTATTTTTAGATTTATAGGAACAAACAAGAAATACCTAACCCACTTGTCATTAGCAAACTGTAATTTTTTACATTTTAAAATTATGTTGGAAATCTCAACATGTCAAGAACTAGTAGGTAACACACATTCATATTTAGCATTTATTCGGATATCATATTCTTATAACTCACAAAAAAATACATAAATATTTAAATATATAATATTATTTTGTATACTAAATCTTCACCTTCACGTTTATTTTTGCCATCTAGTATATTTGTACCCGTGCTCCTGACTGTAGAATAAAAATGTTACTATTGTGTGAACTATGGATATGTCTTCCTTCATCACACTCATTACATTGTTTTCAAATAATATTGGATCTGATTTTGTCTCTTGAGTTTATTAGTCTAAGACTTGTTGAAAGAATATACTTTATATAAATTTCAAACTTGTAATTGCAGACTTGAGATTAAAAAACGTTAAATCCAACTTTACTATAAAATACCCATTGTTAAGCAGCTTAAATAAATTGGTTTGTTTGGATCTTACTTCCACTGATATTCAAGATTGCGACGTTATATCTATACTCAAGTCAAATCCGCATTTATCAGTCATAATTTTAGGTAAGTTTAACTTAAAAGTATTGTATGGACCAATAGTAGGAATCAACCTATTTTGATTAGAGGAAACTCGAGTTTGTAACTAGTTTAACCACAGAGAATTGATAATTTTTAGCATTTTAATTTATTTCAAACTTTTGGATACACAGTAATTTTATTCATAGATTTATGTGAAAATCTTCAACGACTAGATCAGGTCATAGATACGGTGGTAGAATACAATAAAAAATTATCAACATGGAGCTCATGGAAAAGTTTTTCTTTAACCGCCGATGGTGTAAAGCAATTAAGCAACTGTCATAATTTAAAAGAATTAGATCTTGGTTGGTGTTTCGTTAATAAAGATCCTGGAAATTCTTTGAATTATATCGCCGAAGGATGTCCGAAATTAAAAAGGTACCTACCGATTACATTTCCAATTATTAAAACATGAAACAAAGATTTTTTGTAGATTAATTTTATCCGAATGGAGGGGATTAACTGACAGTTTAGTAGCGCCGGTTATAATGTCGTGTAAGGAACTGACTCAATTAGATTTATTCGGTATTAAAAATATTTCTAGTCAAACTTGCGAGAGGGCGTTGATGCTTTTACCAAAACTTCAGTTGTTAGATTTATATTATTGTGACTCTATAACAGAGGAAGAGGTATGTATAGTCATACACTCATAGGGTGTATATTATTGTATACATTTCATATTTTTTCTAGGTTAACCTCTGGCGACAGTTGTATCCTCATGTTACTATAAAAACTGGTTATTTGTCTTTGGATTAACTTGATATTAATAAAGATTTGTTTGTTTGATTAATACTCTTGTGGTCATTGATTGGTTCGGCACCACCAGTCAGAGCCTTCGAGACCTCAGCCTTTAGGCTTTTTGTGCTCTTGGTTGTGCCGTTTATCAGGCTCAAGTGTTTTCACTAGGTCCTTCTTGGAGAAATCCTCCTCTGGGAACTCTTGTCATGGAGTCAATATCTACAATGACAATGCCTCTTTATATATGCCGATAGTATGTATGTGATTCCATACTATACAGTGACTGGTGAGTACTTTACTTTGTGGTAGTACTGCAGTCTATAGTATTAACCTTTCCATTATGCATATTTTCAAATTGTACAGACATTGAAAGTCACAGTAATCATAATGTCACCAACAGTAAAATATACGACTTGTTTAATACCGCCCTAATACCAAATAAAGGTCCTTTGAAAGATGGAACTACTATGAGCGGACAGCCCAAAACACCTTCAAGCTCTGGAGCAGTTATAAACGGTTGTAAACCTAGTTTCCTATGTAACTGGATTCCAGTCGGAAATTTAGGCCAATCATTTATGTAGGTATGGGGAAATAAAACAATATACATCTTCTCGAGCAGCAAGCGACTTTAGAAATTCTTAACGGTGAAGTTGCTATCAAACTGTCAAGAAATATTTCCACAATAGTAAAGCTTGTCTCTAGTCTGGATCTGGCACTGTGTAACAAAATAGCGATAAATATATTCCCTTTTCTCCGATATTTCGTACTCTGTAACTGAGTTTGGTAGTTTCTGAGCCTACCTGAACGTGACCGAAGATGCGACAGCGAAACGAATGATAGCGACAACTTTCTTTCTGTTTAAGAGACGTATTGCTCTGTCTTATGTTACTGAATGTCTAAGATTATATTTAATTTGATGCTTTGTGTATTTTGTTCAGTGTCGGCTCTTCAGAGGAGGCAAGGGAAGCTTTTAAAGATTTATTCTAGAGTTATTACAGGAGGTGGATGGAAAACTTTTGGTAGAAAAGAAGATGATGACACAGCAGAGCATTATAGTTTTTGTGCCTGCTTCGAATCAGATCAGGGTCTCTTTCCCTCAGTTCTGAAAAATCATCCATCATATTCAGACAATCTACTAAGAAGCTGATACTGATACTCAAGATCGTATGGTGAGTTGCATAACTTTACTTTATAAATTACCCAATAAAATTCTCTTATCTATTTCAATACGGAAAAAATACAAATATTTTTATAAATCTATTAAATTATCCCTTTTGACAAAAATTCTTTTTACATTTATCAATTTTCAAAATAAAATATTTACACAGAAATACGTTCACAATGTAGTATTACTGAGTGTCGGCATTCTACAATCTTTTAGAATATCTTGAGTCTTTGAAAAGTCCGTTACCGAAGTTTGTAACGCAATCGGAACTGTATCCGTTTGAACCAACTGACATATGTCAAGTGTTGAGGTACTACCTGAAAAAAACATTCATTTTATTGAAAAATAAAATAAAGACATTGGTAGGTACTTACTTCCTTCCGATCCAGTTTTAGTATCTCTGGGCATCAGATAATCTGGTAAATGAGAAAAAGCTACATAATTCCTCATATCTGTATCCAAACTGTATAACCCTTTTCTAAACTTCGTCATCGAAAATGTAGAAGTTGTCGGTTTTAAATTGTAGTCTTCTTTATAATTAGTATCGTCGAGAAGAAGCGATGGTAAGATACTGTTAAATTCAGGTCGATCTGTTGACGTGAAATGATCTGGAATACCGTCTAAAGTTACTTCGCCACTCATTATTATATCGATTGGGTATTTGGGTGATTCGTAATAAGTTGGAACGTTTTCGATGGCTCTTAATACTTCTTCTCCGTGAAGGAGCTGCCTATATAATATGCAGCTGTAAAGTTAAACCCGATATAAAGATTAATTATTTACCCAAACGCGACATATTTGGAGTCCATCCAAGGCGTTGGAGATAAAGTGATGAAGAATTGCGTGGAATTTTCTTTGTGCCTGCCAGTGTTTGTTGTACATAAAACGCCTCTTCTATCGTGTGGAATTACATAATTCTCACATGGCATTATTTTGTTAGTTAATTTCCAGCCCCCACATTGTATCCAACAGCCTTTTACTATTCTAGAATTCAGAAATAAGAATGTTTCATTCTTTTTTATTTGATTTATCAATTTTCCATTTTTGCTGTTTAGTCTTAACCACAGATAACCTGTTTTGAGTTTTGACGTATGTCATATTTATAGTTGATCTCTATGAAACTTAATTCTATGGCGTGGTGCGGTCAAGTATGTTATCTATGGTGCGGACTCAATAAACGACTCACGTACTTGGCAAATTCATCGAAATCGGTAGGGAAAGAATTATATTTCATTACCTATGAATAGGTGTTCCTGTGTAACCATCTTCGGGATCTTTACACCTTTCGAGAAAATTTTCACAAGCTAAAGGAACTAAATCGTTGTATAACTGAAATATATATATTGTGTCACACAAATTGTTGTTACATGGATCCTGAATCTTATTTTAGCCGTTTCAGGAGTGGACAAAATAGTCAAAGGTGTAGAAAAGGAATAAAAAAAAGCGTTTATAAAAAAAATAATCAACTTACCTCAAACATCATCGATCCTAAAGCTTGGTTATTAATTGCTATTGTTAAATATGCAATTTGTCTCTGAAATAGTAAAAGTGCTTAAAAAATATCTTGCAAGTAACACAGACTACAGCGGCTGTTAATATTTGTTTCGACGAAGAGGGTGATATCTATTGATATACTTTAGAAAGTGAAAAACAAAAATATGATGCGCCATTCGGATCACAGCAACGGTAAAACCTCGCTAAACATGTTCGTTGTTCACAGCACTATCATGTTAATTCATTTAGCTCCCTCTAGTGACGACCTGTGTTTACCAATAACAGATAAATTCAGTATCATACATACTTACATATTTACCCATGATATTTCTTAACATTTCCACTAGATGGCATCTTCCTATTTTGTGTAGATCCAAATTCAGGGAAAAATGATATTTCTGTAGGAGATGGTTAACGAAATCTACATCGTCTCCTAAATAAACGTCATTTGCGAAAACCATAACTGGTTTTCTTAACGCCCAGATTCCGTCTCCGTATGTACGTTTCATCTAGAAAATAGCTTTGCAACGATACATGTACAAAATAAATGAAAATAATTTGAAGTACCATCGGTACAAGTGCTGGTACCTACCTTTGTTAAATATTCTTCCCATTCCACATTCAACATTGCTTTAATGTCTGGTTGTTCGTAAAATCTCGGGAAACTTCTGAAAAGTTTTATGGCTAAGAATCTACATCGCTGAAACGAAGAACTTGTTATAATACCCGAAATTGAAAAGGCTTCTTTTATTATTGGCAATTCTTCGTCTTCTTTATCCATTTTACTGCAATTTTTTACTGAGTATATATTCTATTGATATAATTGAGAATAGTGTTTGACATATATGTCAATGAAAACAACTTTTTGTTCTATCTTCTTCCTCCAATGATTTAATTTTATTTGTGTCTTGGGATATTGTGAATTTAACTATTATTATTAGCTATTAATAACAGATTAATAGCTTCAGCCCTTATTATGTGGTATCTTTTTATAATTCTAAAACTAAATCAATTCTATACAGCTAAGCAGGCATGTTTGGTTGCATACCTATTAGAGAAGTACTAATAGATGACAGCATCAAACAATATTTGTATTCTATGATCTACAATTCTAGAAATTGTTAATAAACATATTTGAAAAATTTACAGCACAGAAGAAAAAAAAGGGAAGATGGGAGCCACTTCCAGACGCTCGAAAGAGCATTCCCGACATTATATAAACCTGCGCTGGCCATATGTCGTAACGGCAGAGGCCAAAAATCAAAACAAGAAGAAGACATATCGAAAATATTTGTATTGATTGACCTCTCTATCTCATCGTAGTATTCTATGATCTACAATTCTGGAAATCGTTATTATCATACCCTTTATTATACATATTTGAAAAATTTACAGCATAGAAGAAAAAAAGGGAAGATGGGAGTTACTTCCAGACGCTCGTAAGAACGTTCTCGACAGATTATATAAATCTGCGGCGCTGGCCATATGTCGTAACGGCAGAGGCCAAAAAACAAAACAAGAAGACATTTGAAAAAATGTCTTGACGTCCTGTGGTGACGTCTTCAAATATAAAAAAGCCTTATCTTTTATAAGAGTTAGTAGAAAAACAGATACGTATGTTGAAATAGACTTTAATATATTATTATGTTGATACCTTTTTATTAATGTATAAAAACTACAATGTATACTGTTACTATACCAGTTAACAATCATTCATATCCTTTAATCTATCTTGGGAAATTGTTAATTTTGAGTTCATGATAGATAGCATTGACGGAAGAAATAAGGTCTGCTAATTTGGTGAGCTCTGTAAGTTTTATTTATAAGTTCAAGTACCTTTTTCAGATGAACACAACACTTGGTAATAGTCAATTTAAAATTTGTATGTTTTTCTGGGAAGTGAAGGAAAAACAACAACAGAGCATGTCAATCCAAGTTTATTGTGTTGGAATATGAAAATATTGGGACAATGCAATAGAGGAACTGTGAGTTTTAATAAAATTCAACTGTAAGTATACATAATTTTCATTGATATTCAAACATTACCTGGAAGTAGAAATAACAATGAACCTGAGCAAATAGAATTTGTTTAATGGAAAATACGTCCCACATTATAATATAATTTTGTACTTTAACTTTGTCAGTTGAATTTTTCCAAGATCTATATTGGCTGAATCTAAAATAGAAGGTATTTTTGTTTTATCTGCCTCCAATGATCGAGTTTTATTTGTGTCTTGAATTCATGAAATATTTTGAATTTGACTGTTATAACACATTAATAGTTTCAACCCTTACCATGTGGAATCTTTCTATAATTCTAAAATAAAATCAATCATTGTAAAACCTATTATAATTTTATTTGGGCGTTGTGTATTAGTACCAGTATATGTATCAGGGAGGTATGCAACTATACGCATGAACCAAGTATGTTTGGTTGCATACCTACTTCCTAGTAGATGACAGCATCGAACAATGTTTGTATTGATTGACCTCACTGTCTCATCGTATATGATCCTTCACTAGCCATATGTCGTAACGGCAGAGGCCAAAAATCAAAACAAGAAGAAGACATATCAAACAATATTTGTATTGATTGACCGCTCTATCTCATCGTAGTATTCTATGATCTACAATTCTGGAAATCGTTATTACCAAACCCTTCATTATACATTTTAGGAAAATTTACAGCATACAAGACAAAAAGGTAAGATGGGAGTTACTTCCAGACGCTCGTAAGAACATTCTCGACAGATTATATAAATCTGCGCTGGCCATATGTCGTAACGGCAGAGGCCAAAAAACAAAACAAGAAGACATATTTGAAAAAATGTGACGTCTTCAGATATAAAAAGCCTTATCTTTTGTAATTTTTTATTTATTTTAAAGAATTTCTCCGTTTTTATAACACTATTGTATTTATAATATCGTTCGGGAACTACTCTTGATCCAGAGGTAGAAGAAAAGCAGATACGTATGTTGAAATAGACGTTAATATATAATTATATTGATACACCTTTTTATTAATTTATAAAAACTACAATGTATAATATTACTATACCAGTTAACAATCATTCACATCGTTTAATCTATCTTGGAAAATTTTTGATTTCATGATAGATAGCATTGAAGGAAGAAATAAGGTCTGCTTAACTATATTTACTATTAAAATTATAAGCTTTAAGAAAAACCAAATGGCTATTTAGTTTTTCCAACATGTCTTTTTGTAATAATTGTGAAAATTTCTTTTCTATTTTAGATATTGTCTTCAAGTTGTCGTCGATAGAGTTGCGTCAATAACTAGACCACTTTTATTTGGCCAGTGGGGTATTTTAGAGTAGATGGAGTTCATCTGTTCATAATTCATATGCAGTTGTATGTTGTACAATAATAACTTTGAAGCTCCTCCAGATTTAACTATTATCTGATTCAGCCCCATTGCTTGATAAGTCTTATTTATAAATTCAAGTAGTTCTAGTTGGAATAATTTTAATATATGTTAGTTTTTCTGGAACCGAAAACAACATTTTTCAAAGTTTATTATTGGGATATGAAAATTTCAAAACAACACTGGAGGAACTGTGTGCTTTATAAATGCTTGATTGTAAGTATTATTTATATTCTAATATTATCACATACTAACTTGAGAGAATATAGGTTGTTTATTAAAAATTCATTTCATATTGACATAATATATAACTTTGTCACTTGAATATTTCTTACATCTTTTTCAATTCAATGTAAAATCGAAGGTCGTCTCATTTTTTGTTATACTACATAGTCAATCAAGGTTTTTTTGTTCTTAAGGTTTTTTTTTTCAAAATGGTCCACTGCCATTACGGGTAAGGTTCTACATATGCAATAATTTCTGCTTGACGCATCTCTAAATTACACAAAAATGGGCAATAACATAATTAGTTGCGACCATTAGAATTTCGAAGCTTCTGATTATGTTAATTTACATTTTTTTGTAAATTGTATGCACAATTAGGTACATTGTGTTTGGAAAAGAGCATAATTGATGGTGAAAACTGTACATTGCCAATTATGTTGTTTTCTTCTAATTCTCTATAATACCAGTACAAACATTGGCAATACTAGTTATGTTCTTTATATGTAAAATATTTGAAATTTTTGTTTTATCAAACGGGAATTGTTTTTCTGATGACAAAATCTCTTGATTGGATTGATTTGGTGAGCTCAGTTAGTTTTATTTATAAGTTCAAGTACCTATTTCAGATGAACGCAACACTTGGTAATAGTCATTTTAAAATTTGTATGTTTTTCAGGAAAGTGAAGGAAAAACAACAACAGCATGTCAATCCAAGTTTATTGTGTTGGAATATGAAAATATTAGGACAATGCAATGGAGGAACTGTGAGTTTCAATTAGATTCAACTGTAAGTATGCATAATTTTCATTGATATTCAAACATTACCTGGAAGTAGAAATAACAATGAACCTAACCTTCCCATATTATAATATAATTTTGTACTTTAACTTTGTCAGTTGAATTTTTCCAATATCTATCTTTTCTTTTTGTTTTATCTTCCTCCAATGATTGAATTTTATTTGTGTTGAAATATTTTGAACTTGACTGTTATAACAAATTAATAGTTTCAACCCTTACTATGTGGAATCTTTCTATAATTCTAAAATAAAATCAATCATTGTATAATCTAGTATAATTTTATTTGGACTCTGTGTATTACCATTATACGCTACAGGGAAGTATGCAACTAAACACTTGAACCAAGTATGTTTGGTTGCATACCTACTTCCTAGTAGATGACAGCATCGAACAATATTTTGTATTGATTGACCTCTCTATCTCATCGTAGTATTCTATGATCTTGCACTGTCCATTTGTCGTAACGATAGAGGCCAAAAAACGAAACAAGAAGAAGACATATTTGATAAAATGGCGTGACGTCTTCAAAGATAAAAAAGCCTTTTTTATTTATTTTAAAGAATCGGTTTTGGTAACACTTTTGTATTCATAATATCGTTCGGGAATTACTTTGGATCCAGAGGTAGTAGAAAAACAGATACGTTAATATATTATTTTGTTGATACCTTTTTATTAACCTATAAAAACTGCAATGTATAATATTACTATACCAGTTAACATTCACATAGTTTAACCAATCTTGGAAAATAGATAGTTTTTCCAACAGTCTTTTTGTAGTAATTGTGAATATTTTTTTTCTATTTTAGATATTGTCTGCACGTTTTCATCGATAGAGTTGCGTCAATAACTAGACTATAGTATCACTCTTATGTTTTGGCCAGTGGGGTGTTTTAGAGTAGATGGAGTACATATGCAGTTATATGTTGTACAATAATCAATTATTCAAGCTCCTCCAGATTTACCTATTATCTGATTCAGCCCTATTACTTGATAAGTCTTATTTATAAATTCAAGTAGTTCTAGTTGGAATAGTGTTTCGGGAAGAAGAAATAAGGTAAAATTATTAGCTGTATAAAAGACAATTGATTATTTCTCCTCAAAACATGATTTCTTTGTTTTAATTTTAAATATTTTTTTCTATTTTAGATATAAGAGTGTCTGCAAGTTGTCACCGATTCAGTTGCTTCAATAACTAGAGTACCATTTTTATTGGTCCAGTAGGGTATTGTAGAGTAGATGGAGTTTATATGCAGATGTACAATAAGTAATTGAAGCTCCTCCATTACTTTCCTCTAATGGCTGTAGCGCAATGGTTAAACATTGAGTTTGTGGTTAACCAGAAACCGATTTTCAACCGCTACAATACAAAACTTCCTTAATCGCTATTTTCCTTAAAATACAAAAATGATAACCCTTTTAATTTTTTCAACAGACGTCAATGTCCCAGTAGCAAAATTAGGTCTATACGGACGCTCCTGTCAATCAAAGGCAACTTCCAGATTACGGAGGATTGTATTGTGGTGCGTGTCGAAAGTAGTTTGTGTGGCGCCATCTACATTTTATTCAATAATAATAACACTTTCTTCACCACTTGACGCTATGTAAAACCATTAATTTGATAAAAATATAATCTTTGTGTATCTATATTTTCAATAAAAGTTTCCCCATTTTTTTGTTTTTTTATTCACATTTCCGCTTGTACACGATAGATGGAAAAATCTGTGCATACATCATCCGCATCTATCAAAAACCTGCCCAGTTCGAAGACATTCCGATAGATGGTGCTAGTTTTTCTGGGATTCACAGAAAAAGTAGCGCCATCTATCAAAATACATACGAACTAACAAAAATTAGTTCACAGGTATTCCGGTAGATGGCGCTGATTTTCTGGGATTCACAGAAAATGTGGCGCCATCTATCAAAAAACCTGCGAACTAACAAAAATTAGTTCACGGGTATTCCGGTAGATGGCGCTGATTTTCTGGGATTCACAGAATATGTGGCGCCATCTATCAAAAAACCTGCGAACTAACAAAAATTAGTTCACGGGTATTCCGATAGATGGCGCTGGTTTTATGTGAATCCCAGAGAATGTGGCGCCATCTATCGGAACTCCTTCGAACTATCAAAAATTAGTTCACTGGTATTCGGATAGATGGCGCCACATTTTCTGTGAATCCCAGAAAAACTAGCGCCATCTATCGGAATACCACTGAACTAACAGAAGATTTGTGATTTTATTTTCATCAAACTCAACGAGTCTCGTTCATTGAAGAGTGGAGAAGGAGGTAAGGGAATAATAAACAAGCCAGTTTTCCTATTTAATTATATTTAATTAAAAAGAAACAAAGAAATTTATAAATGCAGTTTTGAGATATCATCCGCGACTTCCTTTATAGCAAAGTTTTCATTCCTGCATACATGAGTGGGTTCATTTTCAGAGCAGCATCTGTTGGTGAAAAAAATGTGTTAAAACTATGAAAACTACATTTATCGATATAAATATTTTATTTCTTCATACTAATAAATAAATAAAAAATCTTACTAGCCTATTAAAATCAAATTAAAAAATGTTCCGCATATATAAATACATTCAAGTACCGATAACAACTCCTAAAATGGTAACATTTTTACAGATTGCGAAAGGGCTTTTCGAACCGTACGATTTACATAAGCACAAGGAAAATATGAGAAAAACAGCTTGAAAGAGAGAGAGAAAAAACAACTGTGCGTGGCCAGTGAAGGCGTGTATTTAGTTCCAGAGGCAGGCTAAATGTCCACAGCCCCCCATTTCAACCGCTGTTGCCAGAAGCGCAGACCAATTTGTGCTAATGATATTTTTGTCTCGTCATCGTTGACTTTTTTTTCGAACACATGCACTATTAGGCAAAACCAAACACCTCCATTTGGCAACAGTGTCCTTTACAGAGAGAATTCACATTTAAATTGCTATTCCTAGGTCTTTTCGCTACAAACGTTGATCGCGTTGGAAGCGCATGCCATTGTATTTGAAAATAACACTGTTGCCGGATGGAGGCGTTTGGTTTTGCCTAATAGTGCATGTGTTCGAAAAAAAAGTCAACGATGACGAGACAAAAATATCATTTGTACAAATTAGTCTGCCCTTATTGCAGCAGCGGTTGAAATGGGGGGGGGGCAGTGGCCACGCACAGTTGTTCTTTCTCTCTCTTTCAAGCTGTTTTTCTCAGCTTGTCGTGCTTGTGTAAATCGTACGGTTCGAAAAGCCCTTTCGCAATCTGTATACATATTTTCGTCTTGCAACATGAATGACTGATACAGGACGACCCAAAAAAATTACTTATAAGGGATTATTAACATGAAAAATTGACGAAAAAAAGAAAATATCGTGTGAAGTGTGGTCCTGACAATTGGTTATACTGAAAAGCCCCTTTCGAGCCGACCGGCTTTGGGGCCCCCAGCGTGCGGATGTCTCCGCGCTGGTGTGATACTAACCAAAGGGTTGTATCTTTCACAAAATGTGTGAAAAAAACCCTTCTACATGAAACTTATATAGCGCGTCTGGAAAAGAGGTTTTCGTGAACTGAACCTATCCAACCGATCCGA
Source organism: Lochmaea capreae (assembly GCA_949126875.1). Lineage (NCBI taxonomy): Eukaryota > Metazoa > Arthropoda > Insecta > Coleoptera > Chrysomelidae > Lochmaea > Lochmaea capreae. The sequence continues at coordinate 4,978,651 of OX421406.1, read as the reverse complement.
AGGGGGACGTATGTGGACATCTGGGAAAGTCCATTGAAAGGCAACAGCGTTCAAAATTTACTTATATTTACATCCAAATACACAGAAAAATTGATATTTTGTTTGTATATTCCAGTTACAATTCAGGAAGTTGATGAATTTAGACCAAAGGCATCGTGGGGAAATACAGTGGCCGAATGGTAACGAGGGGGAAAAACCATCACACCACTCACTCCAGCTCCGATCATAAGCGAGAAAACCCTGTAAGGAATTTCCACGCCAGCCCGATGAGAAAAATTAAACTGACAAAGGTCCTTCGGTTTCATGGTAATATTCAGAATATGCATAATTGTGTATACTTACAGTAGAACTTTATAAAAACACGCAATAATAATCTTTGAAAAATGAGTTTTCTTTTCCTGACAAACAAACAATTTTGAAATGATTTCAACTTTCAGCAGTATGTTTGAATTACTTGAATTAATAAATAAGACTTACCAAGGACTATGAGTGAATCAGATAATAGTTAAGCCTGGAGTGGCTTCAATTGCTTATTGTATATCTACATATAAACTCCATCTACTCTACAACACCCTACTGGTCCAATAAAAATGGTACTCTAGTTATTGAAGCAACTGTATCGACGACAACTTGCAGACAATCATATATCTAAAATAGAAAAAAATGTTTACAATTAAAACAAAGAAATCTTGTTCTAAGGAGAAATAGCCAATTGCCTTTTTTACAGCTAATAATTGTACCTTATTTCTTTCTTCGATCCCCCTGAACCTGGCATCTTTTTTTACAGAACCTTCAACTATTTTTTGGAGCTCTGGTGTCTTTACGAAGAGTTCTAGAGTTCCCGCAGGGGTGCGGAAAGAGTTCTGCAATTTTCCGCCTTCTTTTTTAAATCAAATTTTGGTTTGCCAATTTCATGCCGCACCCCTTATATGGAAATGAGTACTGATGCTAGCTTGCGCTATGGGATCATCTGCTTCAAAATCGAAGGATGTGAATTTCGATTGTACTTTTTTTCAAATGCTTATAACTCAACAATCATATTAGAACTCTTTCTGAAAACCATCTAGAACTCTTTTTTCACTTGTGAATCCCATGATCAGAACTCCTCATTTCCATAAAAGGGGTACGGCATGAAATTGGCACCTCTAAATTTGTTTTAAAAAAGAAGGCGGAAAAATGGCAGAACTTTCTCTGCACCAATGCGGGAACTCTAGAACTATTCGTAAAGATCCCAGAACTCCAAAAAAATTGAGGGTTCTGTCAAAAGGGGTGCCAGGTTCAGAGGGATCATCTTTTGATGAGGTATATACTGGTTGGAACGTTAGAATTAAAGCTTCTATAAAGGATTGTGGTTCTATTCACATTCCAAACGAGTTTAAATTGTAATATCGTTGTTGTAAAGTGAAAATTGCAGAATATTTTCAATAATAATTCACTCATTGACATTATTTTTAATACATTCAGTTATTTTTGTAATTAAAAACAGCCGTATTAGAGAGATGTGAATGTTCTAATCTTTCAGTTTGAATTAGAAATTTCAAATAGGAAACTGGAAAAAGTTTTACATATGACAGAATACCCGTCTGTTTAATGCTTAGGTATCTACATCTCAAGAATCTACTGAAGATCGGAGGAGAAATTGACTTAACGACTTATGACTATGCGAGGCTGATTTCTTGGAGAACAAAAAGACATTTTCTTCCTATCATGACATCAAAATGAACAATTTTCCAAGATTGATTCAACGATGTGACTGATTGTTAACTGGTATAGTAGTATTATATAATGTAGTTTTTATGGATTAATAAATAAAAAAGTATCAACATAATAACGTCTATTTCAACATACCTATCTGTTATCCTACTTTCTATGGATCGACCAATAATATTAAGAAATTATTTGATATAAATACTGCACAAAAATAGTAAAAGATAACCGACCTTTTTTGTTTGTGCAGACGCCACGCCATTCCAAACCAAAAATGTAATAATGACAATCATATGACAGTTTCCATAAAAGTAAAAGTCATAAGATAAGGCGAGTTCGGTTTGGTCACTCTTTGAACACTATGATCGTTCGAGTACGTAACAGATCTATGGATTCGATCGCGTGACACTACTCCGTACTCTGTTCTATCTCTACTCTCAATCACACTCAGTGACGCATGTAGCCACAGAATACGATAAGATAGAGATCTATTAGAAAGTTGCCTAATAGGTATGCAACTAAACATGCTTGGTTCATGTCTGTTTTGTTGCATACCTACTTATTGCTTAGAGCGTCCAAATAAAATTATCTGATAATTCAAGAATGTTTGTAGACAATTTAATCAATTCTAAATTTAAACAGTCGTCCCAATTTAAATTCGATAACCAAAGCTTCTGCTTATTTAAATAAGTTGCTAACCTTCACTCATCAAGTTCATCATTATAATACTAGAACTAAAAACCACTTATGGCTTTTAATATTAAACAACAAAACTTTAAGGGTTTTATTGGTTATAATAAGCTGCCGGATTATGTAAAATCTTGTAAAACATTACAACAATTTGAAATGGTATTGCAAAATAATTTATTTGCTAATTAAATTGAAACCATTTAACCTACCAATGTTCATTTGTGTTTTGTAAAGACTAATATGTTAAGTAAAAATGCTTTTTGATTCATGTATGTGCAGGTGATATTTTACTATGTATTTATTTGTAAGTTAATATATAATTTTATTGTGTTATTAATATTGTAAATGAGGATTTTCCTATTTAAATATAGATATTCTATAAAAATTTTGGATGTTATGACAATAGGCATGATGACGGTCACTACGAATAACCGAAATGATAATTTGAAAAAATTGTATAGATTACAAATATTCTGAAGCAATAAATTATTTTTACATTACAATTGTGATTTTATTTATTTCAGTAAAAATCAAAATACAAAATATGACACTTCTCCATCCTAGCCAAAACACAGACCACAAACGTGTGACATCAACCTTTTTTATATCGTTCAAACTTATATGGTATTTTCAGGTTTTGCATCATTTAAATGATATTTACTCACTATAGAATTCATGACATGTTAATAAATATCTGCTCCAAATAATAAATCTACATGATCTGGAACATCATAGTTTGATTCAGCTAAGACAATGCTACCAGGGTTTTCTAATCGATTTGTTTGTAAAGGAAATTGAGGCAATTTGGAGGAAATAAAATATGTTACTGAAAAATTTACTTGACTTGATACACCACAAGTAGAAACATTTTTATTATAGGTAGGGTATTGTCTTCTAGCTAATTTATGAATGATTAGTAAGTTAGTTACACTTGAGACCCAATGAGATATATTTTTCAATAAACAACCTCCAGTTAGGTTAAGGTAATATTAGAATATTCATAATAATTGCATATAAGTAGGTGCTTACAGTCCTGCATTTTTAAAAACATGCAGTAACCTCATTGATGTTTTAAAATGTGTTGTTTTCTTTTCCATAAATATTAACAAATTTTAAAATGATTTCAACTAGAAGCAGTATGTTCATTGGAACTACTTGAATTTATAAATAAGACTTACCAAGGACTATGAATGAATCAAATAATAGTTTTGCCTGTAGGAGCTTCAAATGCTTATTGTACATCTGCTATCCACCTACTCTACCCATAAAAATGGTACTCTAGATATTGAAGCAACTGTAACTTGCAGACAATTACATATCTAAAATAGAAAAAAATTATATACAAGTAAAACCTTATTTCTTCCTTCGATACTATCTATCATAACATCATGAGGATCAATTTTCACAAAATTTATGAAGGGTGAGGATGATTATTAACTGATCTAGTAATGTTATATATTGTAGTTTTTATGGATTAATAAATAAAAAAAGTATCAACATAATAACGTCTATTTCAACATACCTATCTGTTTTTCTACCGCCTCTGGATAGACTGTAATTCCCGAACGATAATATTAATAGTGTTACCAAAAGTTTCATTCACGTAGAAATTATTTAATATAAATACTTAATGCACAAACTTAGTAAAATATAAACGACTTTTTTCTTTGTGAAGACGCCACGCCATTCCAAATCAAATATATGACAGATGTAAAAATCATAAGGTGAGTTCGTCCTAGTCACTCCTTTGGCTCGTTGGCACTCTATGATCGTTCGGGTAAATAACGGATCTATGGATTACTCTTCGATCACGAAACACCACTCCATACTCTGTTCTATCTCTGCTCTCATCACACTGTGATGAACTTAGCCACAGAATACTACCATGAGATAGAGAGGTCAATCAATACAAATATTGTTCACAGAACTCTATTACACTACGTAGTATAGAGTTTTGTGACAAATATTGTTCGATGATACTAGAAAGTTACCTCTCTAATAGGTATGCAACCAAACATGGATTAATGCCGTTTCGGTTGCACACCAACTTTTTGCTTATAGTTGTAATACAGAGTGTCCAAATCAAATTATACTAGGTTATACCGTGACCGATTTTATTTTAGAATTATAGAAAGACTCCACAGGGCAGGGGCTGAAGCTATTAATTTGTTATAACAATTAAATTCACAATATTTCAAGACACAAATAAAATTAAATCATTGGAGGAAGAAAATAGTACAAAAAGACCTATTTTAGATTTAGCCAAGATAGATTTAATGTACAAAAGCTTATTGTAATATGAGATGTAATTTTCAATAAAAAAACTCTATTTAATTATGTTATTGTTATTTCTACTTCCGAGTAATGTTAGAACAATAATTATGTATACTTACAGTCGAGTCTTATTAAAACACATAGTTCCTTCATTTCATTGTCCTAATATTTTCATATTCCAACAAAATTAACATAGACTGACACGCTGTTGTTGTTTTTCCTTCACTTTCCTGAAAAACACAAAAATTTTAAAACGACAGTTACATTTTTGAGATGGAAGAGCACAAAGGCAAATAAAAAACAATAAAAATCTTAAACGTATATTACAATAATAAATAAACTTAAGACGTATCAGTACGGCCTCCACACTGAAGGATCATTTTGAGATTGTGCGGTTCGTTCCGAGTCCTCGATCCTTAAAGGATCCACGTGTGCGAGCACTACATCACTATTTTGCACAGTTTCAACCCTTTGAGGGTTCGTAAGATTATTACTGTCCGTCAAATACTGCTCGCCCTTAATATAGGGCTCGTTTTTGTAAGGATCGAATTTATCACTGGGTGCGTGGAGGTGAAAGTGTATTTGGCTTTGATTCACAGTCGAATATAAAGAGGGATAGACTACCATCGTCGGTGGGTTCAAATACTGTTGTTGGTTGTAGGAATGGTTGTAGTAATTATTGTTGTATGTCGAAGGATTCGCCGGCCAGTTGTTGGGACAGTAGGAATTGTTGTCGGGATACCTCGTGCTGATCATGTCTAATTCTGATTTGGCACTGTTAAATATCGGAGGTGGTGACGTCAAGGAAGTTGTGATGTATTCGTTTGAACTCGAATCTGGAAGAACTTGAAAACATAATACTGTTAATGAAACACTGCTACTAACATGACAAGAATGACAAATACATTGTAGTTTGAACATTTGCTACCGATCAATGTTGGGTTCTTTTTACAGGATTTGCTGGAGCCATAGAGAAAATAAAAGTTGTTAAAATTGTCTATGGCTGGAGCAAATCAGTTGCTCTGTTCACTTAAATGATTTTGTGTATTCTTTTTAAAAGCGCTCGCTTTAAACAGAGCTGTACTATCGCTTTCCCCCTTGCCACTAACTGCACTACCTCTACAGTGGGCCCAGTTCCGAATAGGTACTTACTCCGTTTAGTCGATCATATAATAACCTCAAACCATAATAATACACCAACAGACAAGAGGTGAAACTTCGGGAAAAAAATGAATCTGTGGAAGCCATCTTTTAAATTAGTCGTCATATGTCATACGATCTCATGTAGGCCTCTACCTTATGGTCTTTGCAGGCACAAATTAGATTAAAGTTGTCTTGTAGGTTGAAATTATTTTTTAAAATGATCTATTTCACGTGTATATAGTTAACGAATTTTGCAGAAATAGCTACTGATGGAAAAATACCTATATAAGCTGTCACCTTCAAGGTTATTTGTTTTTGCCCCTTCAACATCAAAGGACTTTCGCAGGGCTTCACTTCTTGTTGTTGTGTATTCTCTGGTGAGGACTTATATATGCCAATACCAATAATTTAATTACAATCACGATAAAGAATAATGAAAGATAAAAAAAAAGCTGAAACGGGTAAACTGAACATAATGATATCCTCCAAATTATCTTCTATCTGCTTATTTTTTAATATTCTTATTATAAACTAAATAATAAACAATACGCTAACCTTAAATTTTATTTTGCACTTTCCTCCACTTATTATTTTTACGTATTCTTTTTAGGATGTCCAGCTCACTTTGGTCACCCGTTCAGGGTTGAAAATTATCTCAACAGAACTGATCAGAATGATGTAAAAAGAACACAACAAATGATGGATTAACTGTCATTTATGCTAAATGTCACATTAATAAAAATATAAAATAACCTATTTTTTTTATTAACAAATTTTACATAAAAATATACATTTTTTCACAATAATGTGACATTCGCCATGGCCTGTGGCCAATGATGATCTGCTATTTAGATATGTCAGTACAAAACTCAAAAAAATCTGAACACGGCCTTTTCGGAACACACTCAAAATCTAGTTACTTTTAGTGGTGTGTTTGAAGTTTCCTCTAAAATGCTCCTCCTAGTTTACAAACAACCTAGCTATACCTCATTTATAAACCAGGAGGAGTAATTTGAATTTAAGTTGGCAATTCTGTAGACCTCTGATTGGTCAGATTACGCCCAGTTTCACACAACACTTCGTAGCATTGACATCAGCTGATAATTTATTAATTTCCATTTTTGTCAATTCTGACAGATGAATATGCTTATTGTTGTCATTGCATCCGCTGTTGTTATTTTATTATTTTTCCTTAGTTTCCACTCTATTTCGTTAAAATTGTTCCTTTAAAACCTTCAGTAAGCAATTGTATTGAATATCTGCAATTATGGATCCTTCTACTTCGAGTACAGCTCTTCGCTTTTTAGGCCGGCAAAACAATGTAAACGCTGAACATAGGTTATTTAGGACTCTCATAAAAATAATGTACAATAAATGTATGTAAACAAATATAATATATATTGGATGAAAAACCAAAAATCCAAAATGTCTCAAACAGTTGGTGGCGTGGCTGATTTCTTCGTCCATCAAGGCATATTTAATAGATTTGGAACACGACTGTTGACTACTTTCTCGGAACACACCCTTTAGTAACTAATTTGGTAACTTTTAGTGGTGTGAGTAAGGCTTTTCAAATTACTCCTTCTGGTTTTTAAATGAACTATAGACCACAGCACACCTATAGACTCCATTTCCCGTAAGAAGAGCCCACTTGATGTTGCAGTCGTATGCGCGAACTTGTAAAATGACATTCAACTTCAAATCAGTAGCGTAACGTTAAAATAAAACAAATTTGGGAATTCTTTGAAGCTTTTCGAGATATTTTCACAAACAATTGATACTGGTATACGAAAATACTTGGTATCGTTAAAATACTTTCAATTCACGATTGGCGATGTTCGTTTGTAACGCCAATAGCATGAAACGGTAGTTACGAGGCGACAAACAAGATTGATTTTGATTTCTGAGCAAGACAGTTGGCAAACTTCACGTGGCTTCTTCTTATGTGAAACGGAGTCTATGTAAGTCGATGTTTTAAATGGAAACAAAATGTTTATAACCGACGTAAAATGTTTAAATAACAAACGAATGCAATTATTTGGAGTGTAATTAAAAATAAATGGAATAATCAACATGATTCGAGTTTATTTACCTGTCGGGAGGTGTATGGGAGTGCCGTGTGTTGAATCTTGATGCGGGTCATAATAATTTGTTTGTGGACTATACGGGGCATACGAATTTGTATATTCAGGCCAAGAACTTGAAGGACAATGAGTCGTACTACTCGGATTGTCATCTGAAACAAATAAAAATATACATTAATATTAATGGGTGAATAATTTAGTTTGTTCAATATAACTTTGTCTTAAACACGAATTTGTTATTATGTGTGAACATTATAAAGATATATTTAATGTAATTACAGTTGTATTTTTATAGCTCCTCATCCCCGAACTCGTTAATTTATTTCAATTGACCTTGGCTCGGTGATCTTACAAAAATATTAGAAATATTTTTAAAAAATCTTGAAATTGGAACAACTATTTAAAAGGTGTGCAATTGTCGCAGTTACGTAAATAGAAAGCCTTCAATAAGATCTGTTGAAAATAAGTTCTAATTCAATTCATTTTGTTATAATATATAAAAGCAAAATGTTTTCAAATTATTTCATCTACTTAAATAAATATTTATTTCAAAATTATGAGATCCTCCTCGCAAGAAGCATTTGATGGTATTTTTATTTTCTAATTTACTGACCCCCCTCACTCAATGGGATCCTCAGGTCCAACGGAGCCGTACTCATAATGACTTTTCCTTTTCACCTATTGGTGGGATATTAATTACAACTCAGCTCTTCACAAAATTTTCTATCTTGTGTTGTGCCTTTGGCTCCAGTCCATGATTTACTTTTATTTTCTTAAAACCTATTTCACTTGATTTGGTCTTTTTTTTCCTTTTAGTTTCCCGTGCTCTTTTCACTTGAGTCTTACTATCCACTCTTTAAATACGTCATTGATGTGCCCAGACTAATTTTCTTTGTTCTATTTGCATCTATTTCTAATAATTTTCCTATTTCTCCATTTCTAACTATATCTAAAGAAATGAAATGAATTTTTTTTAAAGATTCAGTTTTATCGTCCTATAACGAATGAAATTGTCTATCACGACATCCTCCATAAAAAAATTACCTTGCCACTGGCCTTGTTTCATCAGCCACCCAACCAGTTCAGGACTCAGTCACCTTAGAAATTGAAGTGAATCATTATTCACAAAAAACAAGTTTATTTGCTGAAAATTGACAACGCTGCCTTAATTTTAAATAACATAATGTTGGGTTTTAAAGAAGATTGTATAGGTATTGTCCTTTTCAGTACAAGCTGAACAAATCACTGTATTTCACTATTATTTATTAATTTGTTTGTTGCTGTATCTTTTCTTGATGTTTTGCCCAGTCCCAGATAGAATCTGGGGCGCTACTGAATGTTTCTTCAAACAATTTTAAATTATTTTCTTTCCAAATGTAAGTTAGGGTCAATATTTTTTATTCCTATGAACAAATTGACGTCTTCAACTCTTTCAAAGTCGTTTCCGATTCCACTGACAAAATATGACAAATACATCAGAGCCGGAATGACACGTCGTCCATATTGTACTGGTGGGCATACATTCTATTTGGCTTTCATTGTTTATAGGATAATAGACTTTAATTAACAATTAGTTCTCAAAGTTATCAAAAATTCAACATAAAACTCGACGTTTTATCGAAGATTAGTTAGGTTCAACAATAACTAATCGATTTGATTGTCTTACACAATATGGCCGATCTGTCAAAGTCACGTGTCTTCTAATAATCTATTTATAGACCATTCACTGACAGCTCGGCGATATTGCTGTGAGCCCTCATGTCATATTCTATTAGTTTTCATTGTTTACTGGTAAACATCGGACGATAGTTAGACTTTAATTGGTAAAAAGATCTTGAAATTATGTAAAATGCCATCGTTTTTAGTGTTGTTACATGTGGAGTGCGGAGAGCAAGAGATTAGATAGCTTTTTTTTTAATTTCCGGCTGTTTTAACCAAGCGAGTGGTCTATTTAATTTCATCTTTTTGTGCATGACATTTTACCTTTTAATTATCATTTAATTCAATTCAGAGACAGTTTACTGTCTGTCTGACAACCAACCGATTTACATCACATGTCAAAACACACAAACTTCAACACCAGCTGATCGGGGGACCTATCCCAATATAGCTGACTTGTCAAAATCAGGTGTTCTGATCGTTTATAAAGAAACTTATACAACCTCAAAATCATATTAATTGGAGCAGAATCTGTTCCAGCATCTAATAGAGAATAAAGAAAGGGTTAAGTGACTTTTTCTTGGTAAAATTCGGCTCTGAATAAGATAGGTCTTTCGATTGAGTCAATTTAACCTTAATAGTTACCTACAACTCGAATTACATGTTCACTACATCGGGTGTATTATTATCTGTTTAATTCTCTTTCGGATTTGAATTTCTTCGTTTCATTCAGAAGTTCTACGTGCTTATAATCTTCTAATAGCAGCATAATTAGATTTTTTTTCTCTTAAAAATTAGTAGCTGTAAAAAGTATTTTTTTTTTAATTTAAATTATTATAATGTAGCTTGTGAATTTGTAAAAAGGCATTAACTCGTTTGGTAGTCGAATATTGTGGAAAATTAATTGGTAATAATTGTAAATAACCATTTATTTCTAGCAATAGGAATTTTTAAAACGTCTGCAATCGGCATGCTTCATTATATTCTTTAATTCGGAAATTACCAGGTTTAAGTTTGTCTTGATGATAGAAATTTGAACAACACAAATTTACCCAATATCAATACAAACCTCGAGTGTAATTCGGCAGGACAATTTAATGAATGAGAAATTTGGAAACATATCAATGCAAACTTTATTTATGAAACATTAAAAATAAACACTTTTTTATTTTAATGTACAATTATTAAAAACGCAATTATTGAAATTCATACTAGGAACAGTGATATCGCTGTGGGTGCCACAGCTAATCGTATCTGTAGTAGATGTTGAAGTTTTTTCATTTTTCAAACGAATTGATTGAATAATGCTTGAATGATACTCTTTGTCAACTTGTAAGTATGGTTTTATTGATGATGAATTGTGGTGTCCTGTTATTTTTATTAGAGCTTGTTCTTCAATTCCGCTTTTACTTAATTCGCTAACTGCTGCCGCTCGATTTGAGTGATTTGTAATTTTGACACGTTTGACATCTAAACCAATGCGTTGTGCTGAGCGTTTAGTCCATTTGGAAATTTCATTAATTCCAATCGGCAAATTCTTGTACCAACCTTGGGAATTTTTCTTTTTCCAAAAGGGATTTGGTGTAAGAAATACTTTGTCCGAAGTTATAAAAGTGTTTCGTTTTTCCATTAACTTTTTGAATAAACGTATTGGGCAAATATCTTCGTCGAAAATATTAGGCGTGATCCATTTGCTGTCACATAATTTATTGTTGCCGCCTTGTCTCGTTTTCGAAAATAGAGGATTATACTCGATACGTCCAGTTTCTTTTCCATTATTTTCTTGAAGATCGTTCTAGAGTTTATCGTTCATTATAAATAATCAAATGTTAATTGAGATACTTTTTTTTTATATTTTATCCACATCTTTCACAAAAATATATACTCGTATTAAATAAATTTGAGAATACTATACAAGCCTTTTATTTATAAATAAACATCTTCAATTTATGCCTTAAGAGGTACAGGCGAATAAAAAAGAACTGTCACATTGACTATTTCAGATTCCTTTGAATAAAGAAAAAATGTGCATGCTGGCAACATCACAAAATTTTGTTTTGCAGCGTCATCGTCTTTTTATCGAAAATAAACCATTATACATAATCATGTGTGTTGAGTTGAGTGATTTTGCAGTGAAACTATATTAGTTGAAAAATATGTTGGAATTTAGTACTTATTTTGATGTCAATAATTTTAACAATAACAATGCTGAGAATTGAGTATAAACATACTAAGAATACAGGGACTCTATGGAAATCACTTATTTTTACATTATATGTGTAATTAAATTCATTTTTAGTAAAAATTTAAATAAAAAATAGCAATCTCTCATCTCAGCTCCAACAACGAGCAGAAGCACGTGACGTCATACTTTTGTAAACATCATTTGACATTCTAGCTTTGATATTTTGTACATCACTAGAACTTCCAATGTATTTGCGTTATTAATTTAAGCAGTGGTGGATCTAGGGCATTTTGGTCTCGCGTAAAATATTCTGTAACTTTTTTCAGGCATTTTTCTTGTAATGCAGGTAGAATTTTGAGAACCTACTTATATTTTCCATTGTAAGAAAAATTAAAAATATTAATATTTATTCATAATATGTTTTTTTATAGCTAAATGTAATACATTGTCCTTAAGAAAATTGCAGTAAATATTTAAAATTAGTTTCTTTATTACCTAATATATGTTTTGTTGCACATTATTACATCAACCTATAAAAATAATTCTATTATTTTCCAATCTGTAAATTGTTAATTGCTTATTCTAAGCTATAAAGTTATTATTTAACTGTTTAAATTTACAATTTGTACTGAAATTGCTTTTAAATTTTTGGAATAACAGCAAATAGAAGCTGATTTCAGTGGTGAGTATTTCAAAATGTTCCTTTCCACTGTCTTCAGGCTTCGAAAAACGTTGATAGAGCTGGAAATGGAAATAGATTAAGTCATACGTAAATGGAATGAGTATATCGACTAGCAACCTTCAATTCAACCAGAAGAAAAAAAGTTGATATTTATTTAACAATGCCCACCTCACCTTTAGAATTGAAAATAAATATATTTTCAAAATTCCAAAGATTGACAAAGAAAGACATTTCTGCTTCAAAGAACTTTTTATTCAGTGACAGAATTTAGAATTCTAGAATCTACCCGAGACTTTTGGTGTAAGATATTATAATACCTATATTAAATTTGTATATCTAAACATCCCCTCACTATTTTATAATTCACCTTATTCTAATAATAATAAAAACATTTCCTTAACAAAGAACCTACTGTAATTCAATTATTTCCATAGTTTTGAATAAATTATCACAATAATGATAATAATATAAATGTCATACTTCTTAATCGCAACAATTGAAACATCGATTTGAGATTTACACCGAAACAATTTTGTAATTATTGTTATTAAACAAAAAAAAATCAACAGAAATCTTTGTGTAATGTTCCGCACGAACACCCGGTATTCTGATTCAGGTCAGTATCGCGTACTTTGTGCTCTGCTACGGAAGTTGTATTTTAAGCAGCGTTATGCTGAAATGGATACCAATTTTCCATTGATTAAGAAAGTGCTTAATCTATAATACTTTCAATTATATTAAACATATTTAGAACTTCTCAGGTTACCTGTATCCCATGAAGTCAGTTGATTTATTCCGTATAGAGCATTATAACCAAAAATTGTTACTTAATTAAGTATCTAAGCAGAATTATTTTTAGCCTTGGCCGATATACGATTGTGTTTCAAGCAGAGACGATTGCCGCTATTGATAAAAACATCAAAAGAGGATATACTGGACAAAAAATAAAAATATTCACTGTAAAAACTGTAAAGAATCCCTCAACAGGCTGGCAAAAGACTACCCAATGAATGAATCAAAGTCGTAAGACAACTTGTATATAAATATCGTTTACTTATCCAATAACGACGAAAAATGGTCTCGCAATAGCTGGTAAGTATGCAAATACAAATTTTTTTTAAATAATTTTGCGTATAAAATAATATTAACCACAAGTAAATAGGTTTTCTAGCCGGGATTCTATTAAGATCACGGTATAGATAATTATTAGAAATAATAAATAAATCAAATTGTTCAAACCGCAAATCCTTCCTTTTGGCTCAAATTTTCCAGTGAAATGGTTAAACTGAACTCGCCTTTCTCTTCGTTACATATATACGTAATGCTTCTAATGAGAAAGAAACTTCATTATATAAAACAAATAAATTATATCGGTTAAACTGTCTCGAATGAAAAATAGTAAATAGAAATTTTTTAGGTTAGGTACTGCTAATATTTATAAAAAAGATGAATAAATTCCCTAAATAATTTCACTTTGTTATAAAAAAATTCACTAAACAATGAGAAGGTTGAAAGGTGAAGCTCCATACCACCATGGAGACTATATCTCCATACGCTGGGATTGTTAGGATGTCTAGCTCAGTACGCTGAGTATGCAGTGACAATCAGAACTTTGGAGTTTGTAGCATCTCTATTGTCACGTTCAGCTTTTCCTTAAAATGTATATACCTCTAATCCTTCGTCAATTCCCGTTAGACGTCTCATTAGTCACTTTCAGTTCAATAGATTTTGACATGTCGACCATATTGGGATGGGTCCCCGACAAATGCTAGTGTCAGTGGTATCAAAAGAGCTGTGTGAAACTGGAATGGTCTATCCTCACCACAGCACAATTGTCAACTGTCAATGACCTTTTCAGTTTCGCCACGCTAACGCCAAACGTTCTGTTTTTATCCACCATCCCTCTCAGAACCATATATCTATACCGATAATTATCTTGATTTTTAATTAATTGCAGTGGAAAGCAAGTTTTGCGAAGCATATGATATCAATCAAACCTATCCAATTCATTAATACGGTTTTTTCTACTCGGCAAGTACTTTATGTCTAAAAAACAGTACAAATATTCCTACTTCCTTGAAAACACAATTTCCAAACAGTTTGTTCACTTTCCCTTCATCCTTTTTCTCCTAAATTTCATTACCTTGTTGTGCCTTACACATTTTGCTTGTTAGATTCTTTAATATACTCGTATGTATAAACAAGATTGAGCATGACCTTGGGAATTCGTTTTTGACACATTCTACATAGAAGAAGTGACAAAAACGAATGTTTAAGTTCTTGCTCAGCCTTGAGTCTTGTTTATGAACACGAATATTTGTTCTCTCTTTATGAAAAACGCTGATGTGAAAATTGGGTTCTTAATATTCGTAAATTGCCATAGATTGGTCATGAAACGAATGACGATGTGTTAAGGGTGGCTAGAAGGAAAGTACAAAAGGAAGGAAGGTAGACTCCGTTTCACATGCCAAAGAAGAAGCCACATGAAGTTTGCCAACTGTCTTGCGCAGAAATCAAAATCGGTCTTGTTTATACCAAGTATTTTCATATACCAGTGTCTATTGTATCTCGAATAACTTCAAATAATTCCCAAATATGTTTTATTTAAGTCCAGTAAATAAAGGCACCAACCTGTTCATCTCATTATTGTCGGACTTTTTTTTTGCAGCTTGTAGGTATTCATGTGTAGATTACTCTCTGAAAATATGTCCTCCGCGGGATTTGCGGAAGGGGCTGGAAAATGGCCCATGATTCCGAAAATTCAGTTTTTGGCCGATATCTCCCGAAATATGCTACTTAGAGAAGTGGGGTTTTGCTAGAAATGAAGTACAGTTCATTACCTACAAAAATGGTCCCTATCATTTTTGTTCCTGGATCAATATTTCTTGCAAAAAAAGGCTTGCAAAAATTTTCCGGAAAACTAAAAAACTTAGCCAAAAATTTTAAAAACCATCGAGAAGAGGACATTTTCAGCTTTCCAATGGGGTGCATTAAAGACCGATATTGCCTATCATTGTTTATTAATTTGCGGTAGACCCGAGAATTTTCAGAAAACTTCGGAAATCAGAAAAAAACATCCCAAGAAAAACATGTTGTTTATAAAAGTACACAAAAATTATTTATTCATTTTTTCGGAATACATTCACCACCTATCAAAGTCCCATTATCCAAAAGGTTTCGGTAAAGCTACGCTTAATTTAAAAAATATGAACGGATTGATAAGGGCGGTCAAATATTCAGGAAAAATAAAGTTTGGCCAGTTTTTTCAATATTCCTGGAAAATAAAAAGAACGAAAAAGTTACACGATGTTATAGGTACAGGTCCCTCCTTTCATATGCACTTTGAATCATGAAAAAAGATTCATTTTTACTCAAGTGATGGGCCAATTTGCCCACCCTCCCATGCCTACATTCACGAAGCGTGCTCCCGGAGACGCCACGCAGCAGCTCGAAATCCAAGGTACGCTTGGGCCCGTTTATCTCGAAAACGGTTAAACTTTTGACAAAAATTATAAGGATCATTTTTGTAGATAATAAACTGCTCTCCATTCCTAGCAAAACCCCACTTCTCTAAGTGTCATATTTCCGGAGATATCGGCGGAAAACTCAATTTTTGGGATTATTGGCCATTTTTCAGCCCCTTCCGCAATTTTCGCGGAGAACATATTTTCAGAGAGTAATCTACCCGTGAATACCTACAAGTTGCAAAAAAAAAGTCCGACAATAATGAGATGAACAGGTTGGGGGGTTTCTCGGTCTTTATTTACTGGACTACATACGATAAATACATTTTTTAAATTGTTATTATGTGTTAACCTACAAAATGTGAAAACGTTACGCAACTGATTTGAAGTCGAATGTCAATTTTACAATATGGCGCTGGTTTTGACAACAAGTTCGCGCATACGATTGCAACTTCAAGTGAGCAAAAGAGACAACACTGCGCATTTGAAGAAGAAAAAGATTTCCAATAAAAATAACGATGTAGTTGGTTCTAAATATTAGTAGAACGCTTTAAATTGATCATGTAACGGATGAGGATGTGTTAATAAGGGTAGCTGGAAAGCAGTTACAAAAGGAAGGAAGGTACGTTAGACCTAACCTTTAACTACAAGAAAATAAGATCAGAGGCGCAAAAAAGAAACATGTAGCTACATTTATATACTAAGGATGAAAAACTGTCTACTATAGTCGAGTCTGCAAATTGCTAGTAGAGACTAGCAAGCAGGCAAGACAATAGACAGTTATTCGCCGATGTGAAGGAAAGTCTTTCATCCGGAAATTAGTACCCAAAACGTCATTTTTTGCAAATTCTAATAAAGATATCGTGGATGATTGGTTTCAAACTAAACACTTTGTATATGTATAAATATGAATTTATTGATAATTCTATTGTAAACATGATATCAATTTCCACATTAGTTATTTATATTCCGTAAAAGTACTCGAAGGAATGCGAACTGTCGCTCGATCGTTGATATTATTTTCTTACTCGATTTGCGAGCTAGTATAAAATATATTTTATATAATCAGAATGCCGAGTTCATCTTATTTAACGAGTCGCTGATGTGTAAAGTTGCAACCGAAATTCAATCCATACTCTACTGCTATCCGTTACTGTGTAATGTAAGATAAATTTACTGCTTCACTGACTTTCAATCAGTTGCAAGTAGAAAACCACCATTTTTCTCAATAAACGACATTCGAATGCCCATTGTGAATGAATCTTGTATCTGTAGTATTTCTCGATAATGGAACGCTATGTTTATATTTCTTAGTTTTTTTCTACTTATTTTACTTTTTTGGTTATTTATATTATTATTTCTACGCAGAAAAATCCTGCGCAAACCACCGAGAGCTATTAGCAGATAATGGTTAGGTTAGGTTCTATGTGAGTGGGACCTTCTCGCCACCTCCACTGCGACCCCCGTTGGGTCTATTGTCTATTTAGTCCAGTAAATAAATACCGAAAAACCCCCCAACCTGTTCATCTCATTATTGTCGGACTTTTTTTTTGCAACTTGTAGGTATTCACGGGTAGATTACTGAAAATTTGTTCTCCGCGAAATTTGCGAAAGGAGCTGAAAAATGGCCAATAATCCCAAAAATTGAGTTTTCCGCCGATATCTCCGGAAATATGGCACTTAGAGAAGTGGGGTTTTGCTGGGAATGGAGAGCAGTTTATTATCTACAAAAATGATCCTTATAATTTTTGTCAAAAGTTTACCCGTTTTCGAGATAAACGGGCCCAAGCATACCTTGGATTTCGAGATGCTGCGCGGCGTCTCCGGGAGCACGCTCCGTGAATGTAGGCATGAGAGGGCGGGCAAATTGGCCCATAACTTGAGTAAAAATGAATCTTTTTTCATGATTCAAAATGCATATGAAAGGAGGGACCTGTACCTATAACATCGTGTAACTTTTTCGTTTTTTTTATTTTCCAGAAATATTGAAAAAACTGGCCAAACTTTATTTTTCCTGAATATTTGACCGCCCTTATCAACCCGTTTATATTTTTTAAATTAAGCGTAGTTTTACCGAAACCTTTTGGATAATGGGACTTTGATAGGTGGTGAATGTATTCCGAAAGAATGAATAAATAATTTTTGTGTATTTTTATAAACAACAAGTTTTTCTTGGGACGTTTTTTTTTTGATTTCCGGAGTTTTCTGAAAATTCTCGGGTCTACCGCAAATTGATAAACAATGATTGACAATATCTGTCTTTAATGCACACCATTGGAAAGCTGAAAATGTCCTCTTTTCGATGGTTTTTAAAATTTTAGGCTAAGTTTTTTAGTTTTCCGGAAAATTTTTGCAAGCCTTTTTTTGCATGAAATATTGATCCAGGGACAAAAATGGTTGGGACCATTTTTGTAGGTAATGAACTGTACTTCATTTCTAGCAAAATCCCACTTCTCTAAGTAGCATATTTCGGGAGATATCGGCCAAAAACTGAATTTTCGGGATCATGGGCCATTTTCCAGCCCCTTCCGCAAATCCCGCGGAGGACATATTTTCAGAGAGTAATCTACACATGAATGCACGCATGTTGCCACTTTGTTTGCAAAATATTGAATGTGCAGAAAAATATACAATACATTTTTTGCTAGAAAATATGTGAAAATTTTAGCAAAACTTTGTGTGTAAATAGTATACAATTGACTACACCTTGTAGCTTTCAAAAAAATATATAAAAATAATAAACAATAATAAATTTCTTTTATGTGGGTTGTTTATTATTTTCGTCTTTGTTTAATATTCAGATTTTCAAAGAATTATATGTGAGCCACGCTTAACATACAATGTCATATCGTGGAAACGCTTTTTGAATATTAAATTGATGGTAAATCCGCCACGATTATTATATCGAAATTATGCGTCATGACTTTCAATTTTGTTTAATGAAGGTTGGTCAATTTCTTTATTTTCACCTTTTACCTCAATGAACCTAATAAGAACGAGAAAAACAAACTGTAAGTAACTTTTGGTTAACAGAGAAATTGCAAGAGACAAAATTATAATTAAACTGTGATTAATCAAAATCTGAATTGCCACACTACTTTTTATTTTAGTAGTTTATGCTTAGTTCTACTTTCGGTATTCACTGTCATGTAAGAGAAGTTGGGCTGGGGTCTTCTTTTTTCCTTTATTGTAACATACCAGGAGATAATTTGCCCAGTATAGGCATGATGACAGTCACTAAGAATCACTACAATATTGATTTGATATAATTATATATGATGAGAGATTCTAAAAAAGATACCTATTTATATTTTACATGTGTGATGACCAATGTTTTAGTAAAAATATAAGCACAAAATTTTACAATCCGCCATCTTAGCTCAAACGCCAATCAGAAGAGAGTAACGTCGTACTTTCGCAAAACTTTGACATTTACTGATGTTTAATCAAAAAATGTACATGAAACGTCAAAGTACCCAAGTGAAACTTAATAAAAACCATCAAAAACCGTAGCGTTAAGAATTTTCCACCTTATTTTTAGTGATAATATGATTGATTTTCCTTGGCCTCATTGGTGGAAAAATCATATGTATAACATGGGGGTAAAGTGCCCTTGGGCCCTGCTAAGGTTTAGTATTTCATTGGTCAGCGTCTCCTAGGGTTTTTTGACCAGGAGTTTGCTGTGTTCCTGTTTTGGCACGTGTCTCCAGTATGACTGGTGTTTAGTTTGAGTCCACCGAGATATACAACTACGTGCAGCAGTTTTGGATATCCCAAATACTGGTTCAGGACCAGTGAACGCTGTCTCAGACCCCAGCATTGCTAGGATGTCTGCCGTTTCGTTTCCTACAATGCCCTTATGCCCCGGGACCCACTTAAGATTAACTCTATTATGGTTAGCCAGGGTTAATAGTTTTTGTAGACAGTCCCAGATCAATCTAGATCCGATCAGATCGGAGATAATAAAGATCTTTTGCCATCTATACCCCCTTTCGATATTTAGTTGCAAACACATGTCGATAGCGTAGATTTCTGCCTGGAATACAGAAGCAAGATAGCACCATGGACTTCAGCACCTGTTCCAGTGTGTACTCGGTAGAGAAAGTCTAACATTTCCAGACGATTGTGAAAGTGAGACACAGCGAAAAGCTGGTGAACTTTATTATAATAGTAATAGAAAAAATATTGTATATATCACGTGAAAAAAGTAATTTTTTACTTATTTATTAAACAAATAACAATTTTTTGTTGGTTTCGAATTTGTGAAAAAAATTCACCAAGACGCAAAAATTGATTAAATAACATGTTTCGCATAAATCGAATGAAACAAGCAAAAAAAAACAAACAACCGTGAGACGATTTCAACAAAATAAATTTGCTCGATCGAATCGAAATCCAAAAGATAAACGTTACTGGGCAAATAATATCAGTAATACTGCACAATATCAATTTGCTTTTTACCAAGACAGGAAGGTGCAATAAAAAGTATCAGATCCGTTAAAGAATTTGTGAATGAATGAGATAGCCTTTATTTTCTCACAGTCAGTGGCGCATCTACGTACTATAGTTACTTACCTGTCGGTTACTAACAGTAATTTCATTTATTTTTTTTTCAATTTTAGTTCATTCATCGATTGTTAAACTTTTTGTTTTTGTTATTTTACAATAAATTAGGATCTCACAGCCGCAAACCAAAAATCTATTAGACTTTTTATACGCTTACACTATATTTATCCGATTATGGATTCATAACAGACGCAGGAGTACCGAACCAACTGTAGTTTTATTGTAAAAACATATTTTTAGATTATCACCCGGACATCAATTAAACAATGTACTAGTAAAAATAATAATAATAATGGTTTAATTGCTTCTAGAAATTGCTTATTTGGTCTGAGTGATCTTAATTTTTAATACGAGGGTATAGCAAAAAGTAACAAACACAAACTGTTCATGTCAGTCCACGGGCAGAGGATGGTTAGACAACCGAGAGCATAATTAAAAATTACATTATTTTACAAAAATCAGGTAAATCCAGGATATACTTAGCGTCAATTTCACCAAAGAACTATAGATAAATGGCCATTTTCAAAAAATATTATCGGTAAGTCGAAAAAGGGACAACCCGATTCGTCACACGATACAATCGAATAGGCTTATCAGTTACAGTTAAAAAAGAGTAACGATTACTCTTTTGTTATTTCTCTAGAGATTAATAAGACAAATACAGGACCGTAATAGCCCTTTCAGTCAAACATTACAAAAAGTTCAATCCACAAATTCAAGCAATAACACTCGACCAAAACAATTTTTTTTATAGTATTTTATTAAAAAAATTGGAAAATTTCTTTGATAAAAAGATGACGTTGAACTATGACCTTGAAAATTACAGACCGGTTAGGTTAGGTTAGGTTTATGGTGAGTGGGTCTATAAGGCCCTCCACTGCGACTCGCAAGAGTCTATTGTGGCTCACACCTATTCAGATTTCACCAAACAAATTCAGCTTCTTAACAAAGCCGATTAGCTTATTTGGTGAATGATTTTTCAGGTCCGAGGGCGAGAGAGCATCCCTGCCAAACATCAGATACCTGATTCGAGCCGCGGCGGGGCAGGCACAAATTATATGCTCTGCTGTTTCATCATCTTCCAGACAAAGACGACAGGTCGGATCTTCCGACAGTCCAAGTTTTAGCATATGATGATTCAGATGACAGTGGCCTGTTAAAAGGCCTGTTAGACAGCGTAGGTCATGCCTGCTATAGTCTAACATTTGTTTGGAGACATTCTTCGAAGGATGTATGAAAGCCTTTGAATGAACCAATCCTGGTAAATTATGCCAGAAGTCTAATGCTCTTCTTGCCGTCCAGGTATTCAGTGTTTGTTTGGCAAAACTTATTGCGATGCCAATTGTAGGTTCTGGTCCGATAGAAACACGTGCGGCACCCTCCCTTGCAAGAGAGTCTGCCTTCTCGTTTCCTTCCATGCCAGAATGGCCAGGGATCCAGACCAGCAATACTTTATTGAGTTCTCCTATTGAGGAGAGTGTTTTTTGGCAGTCTAGTACCAATTTCGACGTTACACGGTTAGAGCTAAGTGCTTTCAAAGCCGCTTGGCTGTCCGAGAAAATTTTTATTGTTCTATGTATGAGATTGGCCTGCTCCAATATCTCCACACATGAAACAATGGCGTAAATTTCCGCCTGAAATACGGTTGCATAGGATCCTAGAGCGGTTGAGATTTCTGTCCTAGGTCTGCACCCGTATACACCTGCACCAGAGCCTGAGGGTGTTTTTGAACCGTCTGTATACCAACAGCTGTCTGCTCTCAATAGTTCATCCTTACGGAGAACCCATTCATCTCTATTTGGAATTAGGACGGTATAAGGCAGGTCGTAGTTTACTGTTGGAGGCATTATGTCAGAGGTCATTCCCAGAATACTGTGACTTTCAGTGTCCACTAGCATTCTGCTTCGTTCTGTATAAGCCTGATTTGTGCATTTAGAAATATGCGCAATTCTGTATGTTGTCCATCTAGCCTCTCTCTCCAAAAATATATGGAGAGGAGGTAGGTCCAGAAGGATTTCCATGGCTGCTGACGGTGTGGAGCTGAAAGCACCAGTAATTGCCAGGCAAGCCTGTCTCTGTAAACCAGAGAGCTTTGCTTGGGCCGTTCGCTGTAAAGCTTTTGGCCACCAGGCAATAGCTCCATATGTGATCATTGGTCTAACGATCATCACATATATCCAATAGATTTGTTTGGGTCCCATGCCCCAAGATTTACCACAGATCCTACGACATGTCCACAAGGATAGTCTGGCCTTATGGATAACTTTTTCCAAGTGAGCGTTCCAAGTAAGTTTCATATCTAGGATAATCCCCAAATATTTTACTTCCGCTGCAAATGGAATAACCTCACCATTGTAGGAAAGTAGTGGAAGATCCTCCAACTTTCTTTTCCTAGTGAAGGGAACTATTACAGTTTTACCAGGGTTAACAGACATCTGTTCCCTCTGACACCAACTGTGGACATCGTCCAACGTCTTTTGGAGGATATTATAAGCTACCCTTCCTGACTTGGTCCTTGCCAAAATGACAAGGTCGTCTGCATACGCTTGCAGTTCTACCCCTCTTCTTTCGAGAGCGCTAAGCAAGTTATCCATCAAGAGTGACCATAGTAGGGGAGATAGTACTCCGCCTTGTGGGCAGCCCCTGGAAACCCTGGAAACCTTAAAGCTACAGACCGGTGCTTTAGCAAGGCTGCTTCCTGGTTTTTACAGCTAACCTCTTTTCTATTATGGAGAGGGTGGTGTAAAAAATACTATGTGATTTAGTAGTAGTAGGTAGACTAGCCAACCAAGTCAGTGATGGAACACAAGAAAATTTCGATTATTTATTAGTAGCGTTGATGATGTTTTTTTGTTCTGGATGTTGAACAAATGATAAATCTATTTGGTAATTGAAATATTTGAGTTAATGACGGTCCTGTGTTGGGACGGAAACGAGAAAAAAACATTAAATGCTTCACAGATTTGAACTTTCGATATTCATGGTCCGTAATTTGTTTCATTCAGTTCGAGAAATCGTTGTGAGTTCGATTATCATTTTCTGTAATGGATTTTTGGTTCATTTTAGAGTTACTGAAACACAGAAATTCAATTAAAATACAAAACAGGTGATCGTTTACGTTTCAATACGTCAAGTGGTTTCTCTAAAATGATAGAAGATAAAAAATCTAATACATTTGTGCGTTGGTTCCCGAAGAAAGGGTATGAAATCGATTTGTGTTCCAATATTTAAAAACGAAATTTACAAAGTAAATGATTTTTTCTAGATCAATTCAACTTTCTATCACGTCTTTTAATAAAAATTAATAAACTACCTCACTTGCTACAATTTAGATTTACTAAATAGGTTTTCCTTTTATGTTGCTTGGCTTGTAACGCCATCTACAGAGATATTTTTCATTAATTGACAGTAGAAACTTACAACTTCTCGTTGAGCATCAACATTCAAAAGTTAAAACATCTGAAATGTTACTGTCCTTTTTTTAGAATTTCTTATAACGAAAGATTTATGGGACTACCTCTGCCAGATGACTAATTTTTTTAATGCCATGGTATTATGTGATAAACTATTAGATTGGTTAGTCAAGCCACACACATACACACTCTGTCACTAGGAACACACAAAACGCACAATAAAAATAACGATTTGGCGAAATTCAGATACCTCACAAGATTAAAAAGAAATATTGCTTGGAATCGGAAGATGAACAAAACATTCTTAGAAGATTTGAATTATTTTTTATTACTAAGATCATAAAAATAAATTTGTCTAGTTGTTATTAGTAAAAATAAATAATTTTCTATACGGGGTTTCGAGAAACCATCCTGTCAAAGGCAAACTGTAGATACTAGATATGATTTTATGTCCATCTTATTTTTCAAATGGGATATTGTGGAAAAATGTGGAAATCGTTCAATTTTCTACCTCGACTGGACATGGTATGAGAGCCATGATACTCCAACGGAGGGTTTTGTGGATGTATGTATGTATTTTGGGGTAACATTCACTGAGACCTAAAATATCTATTGTGCCCCCTTACTTCTACTTAGTTCCTGAGGAAAGTCTCAGAGACTAGTAGCTCCTTTAGTCCAATTTCCCTGAGGAATTTTAGGATATCTGCTGGCTTCAACTTAGGTAACTGTCCCTCTTCTATCCAGTAGTCTCCCAGGTGCTGTGCCCTAGGATTCTGAATTGCTGTGCAGTTCGCAAGTATGTGGATGGATGGAGGGTTTTGTGGATTCATAGGGATAATGTAGAAGAAAGGCTCCGTCAAATAGGAATAGGATAAGCAGTGGTTCCCAAAGTGGTCCATATCGACCCCAAGTGGTCTATGACAACCTTCAAGGGATCTACGTCAGCGAAAAAAAATTTGGGGGTCCATGAAATGAAAATGAGGGTCCACGATAGTGGATCCCAGCATACAGTGATAGTACCTATTTACTTACATTATACTTTCTTATAATATAAATACATATACATTATTTATAAAAGTACCTGTGAAGACGACGTTTCAAACTACGTTCAACATTTAAATGTCGTCTATTCAGCAAAGGATATTAAAGATTCAAGCTTAGATTATCACCAAGATACAACAGCAGAACTCTTCGAAGGTTGGTTTAAAAATTGTGATGGTCGATTCAGCTTATAAATGAAGGACCAAATATCAACAGCAGTAAACGAGAAATTCAAAATTATTTGTTAAAAATTACCTGAATTTTGGGGAATTGTACAAAAAACCAGATCTTTAACGAGCTTCGCCAGCTTTCAATATCGAAAAAAAATAAGTTTTTGATATTATCTATAAAAATATGGACCACACAGTATTACGGTCTTTCCCGAATTATTGCATATTTAACTTTGATACCTTCCACTGTTTTACAGATACCCTGCAAAGTACAAAATATTTTTGAAATGTGGCCATTGTTAAACTAGATATTTTTTATTTGAAACATTATTTGATAACATATATATACGACAGAGTTTCAAGCAGAGACGATTGCCTGTATTGATGAAAACATCAGAAGAGGATACACCGGACAAAAAATAACATTCACTGACAGCCAGGCTCTGCTTAAAGCTATCAGTAACCCAACAACTAGAT
This sequence comes from Lochmaea capreae, assembly GCA_949126875.1. Classification (NCBI taxonomy): domain Eukaryota; kingdom Metazoa; phylum Arthropoda; class Insecta; order Coleoptera; family Chrysomelidae; genus Lochmaea; species Lochmaea capreae. The sequence goes on along the minus strand of OX421406.1, from coordinate 4,953,096 downwards.
TAGTAAAAAACTGTAAAGAATCTCTCAACAGGCTGGCAAGAGACAACAAAGTGTATCTAATATGGGTGCCAGCGCATGAGGGGATTGCAGGTAGAATAGCTTATGCGGATGATTTTGCATACTGGTGGAGGCTGATGACCGAGTAGATCTTGTCAACAAAGTAGACCGGGCCCTACAGACAGTTAATATGTGGATGTACCAAAATAGGCTTGAGCTAGCATATCCAAAACGGAAGCTATCCTTCTCAAAGGTACTAAGCAGGCGAGAGTAAGGGACAGGATAATGTTCACAATTGAAGGTCAGAGGATAAGTCCAACAACCACATTAAAATACTTGGGCATATATCTGGATCACCAAGGACTCTTCGGGAAAGATGTGGGAGATTAAGCAGGCTAATGCCAAACATAGGAGGCACTAGCAGAAACAAAAGGGAAGTGCTTTATAGAGTGGTTCAATCCATTGTACTATACGGAGCCCCATTGTGGTGTGGAGGAATGCAGGTGGCAAGTTATAGATCATTGATCATCAGATCTCAAAGGAGAGCTTTGCTTATGGTAGCCAGCGCGTATACCGCACAGTTTCGGCCGAAGCAATCCAGGTGATTACTGGTGTGCCACCAATCGACCTGTTGGCAAAAGAACGTAAGACCTTGCATGAAATGGGAACGATCACGGACCGATAAAAGAGGGAACAGCGAGAAAGAACCTTACAGGAATGGCAGGGGAAATGGGAAAATAATGTGACAAAGGCACAGTGGACGAAGGTGTTGATCCCTTCAGTAAATGAATGGGTGAAGTGTAGACACAGACACCTAAACTACTGGTTTACGCAATTTCTAACGGCACGGGTCATTTAATTCATATTTGCAAAGAATAGGGAAAAAGGAGAGTGCACGTGATCTTTTCTTGTGATAGATTCCACCAGAAGAGACTATATCTGGAAATAGATATTGGGCATAATCTTACAGAGGGAAATGTTATCAGAAACATGATGGAGAGCGAGGAAAAGGTAGTGAAATGGCTGACCAGTTAGCTAAAGAAGGCTCTAAAGGAGACTTCATAGGTCCGGAACCGTTTTGCCTACATAGAAGACACAAAACTTCTGGAATGGAAGTAGATAACATGGAAAATGGTACAAAGATTCAGTTCAAGTACCTAAGCTTTTAAGCACAACCCGATCGAATGAATGAGGGATTTATAAACTTTTATTACTAAATCCTTAGTCAAACGAAATATTGTGAAACTTTCTTTACAGTATAATCGGATCAAAAGACAATATTTTCGTTCATCCTCGTAGTTAAAACGTGTATATATATAAACGTTAGTGCCGTACAAATAAATTTTCAATTTAGGATTGTTGTGAGAAATAATATAATAGCAAAACATTACTTGAAACGAATTTCAATCTGTTACGGGCTCTTCGCGCTGTTCACCTTTGATAAACACAAAAACTCTCGACATAAAGAATGTGAGACGGTTCATCATTTTTTTACAAAATCAACTTTAATTTTACACAGATTACTGATTTTCTCGCATCAGTGTTATCGTCGTATTATACAAAACACTCTCTATCTATTGTGTGTATTTTTATTTGAGACTTTGAGGATTTGAAAATTGTATATCGGCACCTTTCAAAAGGTTTGATTGATACCGGAAGTTCAGTATTGGCCCTGTCATTATAAGAGACCTGTTATTATAACGATACAAGCGACTCAAGGGCTTCAGTTCTTGGTAGAGAAACAATATGATGGTTACGTGTGGCGTACTCAAGAGGGATAGCGAAATTTGGACAAAATTATTAACTTACACTGCAGATTGTAAAGCAATAAGGTTTTCTTGACGTGAGACTTGCGAATTATATGTGAAAATTTATTTTTTTTGCACATTTTCTTAATCAATTTTCGTTGTATGCGTTGCTAAAACGTTTCACGTCTAATCCGTGACTCTAGGAACAACGAAATAAGTCAAAATGGTAAAATATGTGTGCCTGCTAAAGCCGGGGGCACACGCCACGGCACGGTACGGTTATGTGTGACCCGGCCTTAATATGTTTGGACTCGATCATTGATCCGGCGATAATTTTCAACTTTTTGCGATGGGAAAGAATATAAATTTAAACTAAACACTTTTATCGAGAAATTTGATATAATATTTGGGATTTATTATGCGAAAATATAGGAGTAAAAGGATTAGGAAAGAGATGGTTAGATTGGAAAGTTCGAAACATTATATCCATTCCTCTTGCTTTTTTATATCCTTCACATCGAATTACTTTATTTAAACTAACATCTTTCACATTCTCCTCTGCCAACTTTATCTTTTACACCACTTTTTTTTCTTTATTTATTATCTTTATCAACAAATCTCCTTCGTTGCATATTTTTTGTTTTCTATACTTCATTTTTACCAGATTACCATACCACAATAGTAGTTTCCATTTTAATCTTGGTTTTTATTGAATCCTGTTCAATATTAACAAATAGTTTTTACCAAAATGACCAATGGATTTAAAAACAAACTTATCTCAGTCCATGGCTTCTTTTAGGATTTATCAGCAGCCTATCTATCAAATCAAAATAATCAAACACCGCAGAGTGCCAAATAAAAAAACGCAAACAACTTTCAACTGAAGCGTTATCGATAAATATCTCGGAAATAATTCAAGATATCGTCTCGTGGTTGACACCAATTAGGTGTAGGGTACCAAATTAGTTTCATAATTGATAAATTTTTATCTGCCCCACTTATAATTGATAAGAAATGTCCACGAAACTTTTATAGGCATATTTTAAGAGTACGAATATCTTTACTGGCATAATAATAAAAATTATCTCGTCCAATGATGACTTTTAAAAGTTTTACAATGTGTGAGACATGTCTTGGTTCAAACTCGATTTAATGCCAGATGTTTTCCACTAAAAATTGTCAGACGTATTAAAAACTCACGATTCTTCAGTTTGTTTTGTAAATTTTAATTTTATTCGTTTTGAAAATACAATTTTTGGCTTGTAACAAGTAGAACTCGACTTGAACTAAATTCAGTAATTTACTCCTAAGAAGGTTTTGCCTTATAAATCAACAAAACTTTCTGTGTAAATCCTCTTAAAGTTCCTTCCGAAATACAATAAGTTTTCGTTATGTGATCTTTGACAAGGACAGAAGGCTTATTAATTGCAATGTTAAGTTCGAGCTAAAGTTGCACGGGCGAGGCGTAGGAGAGACATTTTGACCACAGTCTCTGAGGGAGTGCTGCTGACACTACCGTAATTACCCCATAAATGGGGGAGAGATGTGACAAGTCCTCTTTTCCCTGCCAAAACTCCTTGTTAATTCCATGATCACGGATCTGATCCTATTTATGTTCAACAAAAACTGTTTTTTAAATATAATTCAAAAAAATTTCTGATTGACGTTGGTTATGGGGTTGTTGTTCATGTTTATGTAATATCAAAATGGGAAATAAATAACTACCAGAAGGGGACCGACAACATAGAACACAAAATAAGGGAAGATATACGAAAAATATAATCGGGTAGATAAAGACACAGAGGACTTAATGGGTAGGTGAAAGCTGAAAAAAACGATTGGAAAGTTAACCCAACATGGTCTAGAAAAAGAGAAAGATCGGGAAAACGATGGAAACTTGTCATAGAGGAAGACGAAAGACAATTCAAATAGAGGATGAGAAGAAGTGGAAAAATATAACAAGACTAGCCAGGGCTGACAATACAAAAGTAGAACTACAAATAATGGATCTTCTTGGATTTAACGACTTGATGATGATGAATACAGATTAACGCAATCTATTTTTGATGTTCTCAAAGAAGAAAAACGCGCACAGAACTAAATAAGACGTTTTATGGCCCAGTAATTTGACGTTTTGGACTGTCATTTAACGGATTTATGGAAAAATTCAAGCCAGAAAAAGATGTAGTTATTGAAAGAAAAGCAGTACTGGATAAATTTCATTTTGGTGCGTAGGAAATTTGTTTTAGCAAGTGGTGTAACGGAAGGACGAAAAGTTTTCCTGGTTTTTGGATCATTTGAAATTGTCTTATCCTAGCAAAAATGCGATTATCACTCAGACTTGTTTGCCCTCTTAGTCTAAGGAAAGCTGGTAACCACCTATTTGCTGCAAGAAACTGCTACTACTAACATTAATGACAGAAGAGAAGTACAGAAAGTAAGAAGATTGCCAAGTCTTCCCAACAACAGCTCACTATATTATACACTCTCCCGTTTTTATTTATTAGCCAGCAGTGTTGTTTAACTCTGAACTCCAATTTTATCAGATCGTGTACTAAAAATGAAAACTGTTTAATAAACTGTCAACGATGTCTTATTAAAACAACACCTAAGTGTTCAAGTATTGAACTGTTGGAATGATTGAGATTATTTTAAAGGCGAAAGGTTTTTTAAATATTAATTAAGAACATAATTATTGTGTTATGTTGAAACTAAATTGAAAAATGCGGTACAAATTTTTCGATTATGCATTTGTTAATAATTTGTAGGTTATATGACGACTTCTACTTCTTCTTTCCCTGTACGTAACGAGATATTAAAAGCAGTACCCATCAATAGGAATAAAAATATCAATCTTCACACTGACTTTAGAAAGAAGCTGTTGCTGTTCTACTGGAAGGTTGGCCATGGGCGTATCACATTTCATTTTATACAGGATTCATTTGAAATCCCTCTAATGACAATGGTATTATACTGGCTGTCTCTTTTTAAGTTGCATTTGAGTGTATAACATTCGGACTGTCTAAATATTGCATCAATAATATCGTTTTCATTATTCGAACAGCTGATTAAGCTGATAAGGTTGTTTTCCGTTCTAGTTAATATTATCATTTTATCAAGCTAGTCACCAGCAAGGTGAAACTGTAATTATTCTTACGATAAGTTGGAATAAAATTTTTATGTTTAGTTATAAATTAATGTAAGAAAATCATTACAATTAGGTACACGCATATTTCATATTTTGCTTAGATATTAACTTATAATAGTAAAGTTGATATCAAAAATAACTAATAATAGGAAATAAACCAGTTTCCATTGGAAATTACTTCCAAATTTTAAAATAAAATTCAAATTTTATTGCAGTTTCCGACCACCACCCGAGGATTTCCGAACGCTACGGATGATACGTGTGATGTCATACCATCTGATTACTTTTGTCAATATGGCCGGTATTGCATTAGGTTCTGTGTAGTTTTGTGGTTATATTGTATTTTGATTAACTATTAATTGCTTCATCGACGTAAAAATATCATTTATATGTTTGTTTGAGACCATTACGTGGTTGTGTGTGCTTTTTTTTATTTCTAAAAATCAACATAAAGAAGAAAGTGGACATAAATATTCTATATTTCCAAGTATATTTTATAACTTTTAGAAAAAAATATTTTATTTACTAGTTCAGTGACGCATAGCTTGCAACCACAATGCCCTTCTCTTAAGTGCCTTTTTGCTTGAGCCTCCAGGTAAAGTAAAAAATATTTTGTCTGGAGTTTTAATATTCGTTGATTTACACTCTGGAACAATGCAATACTTGTAATACAAAGTTTTTATTTCGGCTTTATCCATTTTTAAAGCTTTCAGAAACAAATTAGGGCACAAGAACTCAGAGCGTGATACACGAATAAGAACGTAAACAAATGACGTCACTCCATGGGCAGCCATCTTTATGACGTAAAGCGCGTTTTGGCGGACTTTCAAATTAAAAGTAAAGTTTATATTTTTTTGAAAAAATAGGCATGCAAGGTGTTAGGAGACCTGATAAAGCGTCAATTCCCACCAATAGCAAAATTTATGCTTGTACTCTATTCTAGTATGGTATTTGTAACGGGTGTCCGATTAAGAGAGGTAACTCGCTGTATCTCAGAAACCATTTGTCGTACAGCTTAGAGAACAGAATCTGTATTGCAATATCGCATACGAGAGACTGCTGGAAATGCGATGCTATATTTTTCATTGCGGTGGAGTAAAGAACTTGAAAATAGCACATGTGCTGGAAAGTCCCGAGCCTGACACATAGATGGCAATCGCCCGTTTTTCAGTTAGTGGTTGCGTTCCGAATGAAGGTTCCTTTAAAATTTAGGCTGTAAGGTTGGCTAAAGTTGGTCGAAATTGCATAGCGACCAAGTAAACAACGGCTTCGAGTTGCGAGACTGATCACCCTTGCTTGTCTCTCTGTTGAATTTGTGTGCCTTACCTAAACAACAATACAACGACCATTATCATTATCATCGGAATCTGATTCACTAGAGCTACTCGAAGATGACACAAACTCTTCCAGTACTACATCAATTATTTCATTCTGTGGATCCATTATCTTTTTTTATAAAAATCAATTAAATTAAGAAACTGCTCACTAAGTACTGTTTCAACAGTTTTGTAACAGTCAGTAACTGTTGTTTATATGGCCATATGCAATTTTGACCAACTGTAGCCAACCTTACGGCATAAATTTTAAAGGGACCTTCATTCGGAACGCAACCCGTACTAACCTTAAAGAGACAGGTGTCAAAATTTCATTACATTCTATTCATTAGTTCGTGAGTTATTGTGCTAAGAGTAACGACAATATTTTGACGCTACTTTCAATATTTTAAAAACAATGGATAAAAACAATTTGGTGTTTTAATTTTACACCGCTTCTTGGTGGGAAAAAATACCGTTCAAGTGAAGCAATGGCTTGAAAAAATGTTATGGGGACTCCGCTTCATCAGAAACAACAATAAAACGATGGTTTATTGAGGCAAAAAATAAATCGTTCTACAAAAGTGGTATTGAAATGTTAGAGCGGTAATGGAATGATTGCGTTGCTCTTGATGGAAATTACGTTGATGATCAAAACTAATTTCGGACAAAGAAAAACGTGTTTTCTTTGTTAGGTCCAAGATTTTTCACCATGTGTTAACTTCCAGCAGTTTCTCGTATTCCAGTTTATAGTATTTTCTCTAAGCCGTACAATACATAGTTTCTGAGATACAGACACCTGGTAAAATTAATTTCGTATTCTCTTGTGTAATTCAGGAGATACGTATCGTATTTTTGTGCCCGTATTTTTACGAAGTATCATATCAATATTAATATATGTCTTGTATTTCGGCCTGACATTTCACACGTATACACTACATTGTATACCAAAACTAATGTGACTCATCTTCCACTTTTTATTCATACAGAGTCTAGGTTAATTACCGTTAGTCATACGTACTTCATCGAAATGAAAAGACACTTTTATTTCAACTCAACACAAACATTTCCCTTCTCCTCACAGAAGTTAATTGTTAGCTTAACTGACCCACACTATTTCTTTAGGCTTAATTTAAAAAAAAATTTGGTTTATTATTTGACATCTGCTTCAACAAACTGTCAAAGATTAATCATTCCAACGACCTGTCAAAATGTATTCAATATGGCGTCCGTGTGGCAAACAAAGTTATTATCTCGTTTGACAGTGTAGGATTTAAAGCTTTTTAAAGTGCATTTTGTGATTGTTTTGTGACTAAACTCTACTTATTTTTTATTTTATTGACTTTATAAGTGTTATTTTGAATTGAAAATGCCACATACGTGTCTTGTAGTTGATTGTGGAAGTGGTTCCAACAGGGATGATGTGAGGTTTTTTTCAGTGACCACAATAAAATTTTAAACTTTAAATTTCTTACTGAAAAAAATGAATTATCCAGAGATCGAAGAGCACTCTGGTTAGCAGCAATTAAGCGAGACGATCTCACGGAGTCTAAACTAAAGAACCAGAAGGTCTGCAGCAGGCATTTTATTGCAGGTAAGCCTTCAAATAAGCTTCATTCTTGAGAAGAATTTTTCATGGTTTATTAAAAGAAGTTGTATCATGTGGCCATTAAATTATAGGTGATATCCTTGCTGTAAAAACTGTGGGTCAAAACTATATATGCAGCTATATCCATGTATATGTGACTGGCGGAGAGTTTCTATCATGCACATTTTTTGTAAAAGGATCAACGTTATTTATAAGCTTCAATTTTAAAAGATATCTGTTGAAGAAATAAAGATGAGAAATGTAAACAAATAATAATAACTGAACATTTTTAAACACACCGTTCACCCACATCTCGATTTTCCTGCATTAATGTCTTAAAATATTCACTCTGCATCTCGAAAAGTCTTTGATAATGAATTAAAGTGAAACGAACACGGAATATTTTAAATAAACTTAAAATAAACACAAAAACTTCCACAAACTTAATGCACACCTTCAACTTGTTTGCCCCAGGACGCCATATTGGATCACGTGGTTTGGAGAGCCTAATTTTCTACAAACTATTATAGGTAACCATAAACACTCTGACCAATCTGTATTTGATTTGTCACTGATGACAGGTGATTTGACACTAATGACAGATTGTTGAAATAAACAAATTGAATCAATTCTTAATAGAAGAGTTCCGTCTTAGGTCAGTGTGGCCAACAAAAAGTGGTTTTTCTGACAATAATGACAGTTAATGTCTACCTTTCGAAACATACGATTTTTGCAGGTTTTTTTTATCATTATGAACATCTAAATTGCTGTATTAAGACAATGAATACACTGAAATAGCGTAACTGATGTCTTCTGTTTTCAGTGTTAACAATTGGACTGTAGACGCGAAGGGTTGAATTTCATGAGAATTTCACGAAGGGAGAAAATGATTTTGAAAGACGATATTATAATATACAAGAAACCTTAAAGTTCGACCTTCCTTTCTGTTCAGCTCAATATAAAATAGAGAGGAAGTTGGCCAAATCAGTTTTTTTTAAATTTCTTTTTAGAAGTTTATAATACGTTACGTCTCAGGTGTTTCAATTCGATAAAAATTGCACCTGTGAGTAATCAAGCGAAAAGATGGACATGTATCTGATGCATTATTAGCCTTTATTAGTACCCAAAGAAACAGTACCGGACGAGAGGTTCCAAGTTCGAGAGTCAATTTAAATATAATACAAAGAATAATTTTTCTATTTTTGTATTTTATAAACAGGAATTTGGATATTGTTAAAAAAGTATCTTACAAGAAAAACTTACACCTGGTTTGACATTAATGACAGAAGGTTTGACACTAATGACAGAACTTTTGACACTAGTGACAGATGGTTTGATACTAATGACAAATGGTTTGATACTAATGACAGATGGTTTGACACTAACGACAGAAGTTTTGACACTAGTGACAGATGGTTTGATACTAATGACAAATGGTTTGATACTAATGACAGATGGTTTGACACTAACGACAGAAGTTTTGACACTAGTGACAGATGGTTTGATACTAATGACAAATGGTTTGATACTAATGACAGATGGTTTGACACTAATGACAGATGGATTGTTGGAATAAAGAATTGTATGTTTTTCAAAAAGGAAAAAGAAAAAAAATTTGAACAGAAGTTTTGTTTGCCATTGCTATTTGCTAAATTATAAAATTGAAAAAAATTGATTCTAACCTGATGATTCCTGTTTATACGAATTCAATGGTCCATCAGCAGTTTGTGACAGTCGAACACTTTTGTTTTTGTACATTTCCAAATCTCTCAAATGGGAAAATGACGTCGATTCCAAAAACGGTCTTTGTCCTAAGCCAACAGTCCTATAAGATTGATGTTGTATACCTGAAATAAAAGAAAAATAACAATCAATGTGTATTTTTCTCTTAATTGGGTAGAAAACGATGATCAAAAAATGTACTGAAAGTATGAAGATGATTCTCTTTGGTTATGTTCAATATAATTTCCTGTTGTGATGCATTTTAATTTTCTCCTTTCTTCAACTTCTGCTCTTTCAATATTTGAAAAAAATTCCTTCTTCCTTTTCACTGTTCTTAAGTTGTCCTGAACTGAATCAGTCGTACAAAACTGTTTTAAGAGCTACAGATTTTTTGACTTCTTGGTACAGGATCCAAAAACCAAGCAAATAACAGTACAAAGAAAGCTTTAGAAAATCCGAAGCGAAGCATTCCATTGAAGACAATAACCAAACCAGAAAAAAATGCAAAACCAACCTAGAAACACCCTTTGACGGGGTCGTTAATGATCAACAAATGAATATAAAAGATCAAAAATCACAGGAGCTGAACTGGGGATGAAATAGTATATCACAGTAGAGAGGCTTGTAATTTACGTTTCCTTAGGCTATCTGTATCTGTAGAGAAGGCAGGGTGAGCTAGGCCCACAACACTTAGGCCACATGTGACCCATTGTACATCCTCCCGAGGAGTTGTCTTCCTAGGTCATTGTCCATCCTGTCCTTCTCAGGAAGGTGGACAGGTCACTAGGAGACATCTCCTTTATATCGGCAGGTGTAGGCCAAGACTCACCGAACACACACTCTCTTATTGACGATAACTCCGGACACTCGCATAAGACATGCCTGACAGTTTCATCTTCCTGTTCACACATCCTGCATAGAGGTGTGTCCACTAGCCCCATGGTATGGAGGTGTTTCCCTAGTTGACAGTGACCAGTCAGAAATCCTACTGTTAAACGTAGGTTTCTCCTGGTCATCGCCAAATATTTTTTCGGCTCCAGCTTCCCAGGGTCGCCCAGGGTGATCCTGGCAAGACTGCATCCTTTGATTCCATCCCATCTCTTAAGGGATTGAGTATGGGTGTAGCGTTTGGCTAGTTCCTCAATTGTCGAAGTCGTTAGGCCGTAGGTGTCACTGGGTCCTAGAATTTTTAGTCCAGCGGCTTCCCTGGCTAAAGAATCAGCAATGCGATTTCCTTTACTCCTGTCGTGCCCTTTAACCCACCTCAGGATAATATTGTTATCTGCCGAGGCGTCAGCTAAATCTTGGTGGCACTCTAGTACTAGCCTCGATATAACACGTTGTCTGTTTAAGGCTAATAGGGCTTGTCTACTATCAGTGCAGATTATTATGTTTTTGCCAGAAATTCCTCTTCTGGTTAGTTCTTTTGTGGCAATTGAGATACCAGCCAGTTCTGTTTGAACTACGCTGGTATTGTTTCCCATTCCCCACTTCATCTTTAGGCTTAGTGCTCTTGAGTAAACTCCACATCCTTTCCTTAGGCTAGTATCTACTCTCGTAGAAATCTCGGACAAACAAAAAAATGTATAGTATTTAACAGGAAAGAGGCCTTCAGTGATGTACAATGTTTTATATACTCTGTATATTTTTGAGATGTGGTAATAATTGTGTCACAAATTCTTTTTCACATTTAACTCGATGGTGATAAAGGCATCCATATGAAATAATGACGCTCACAAGTGTAATGGGGTCTATTCACTATATTTTTTAATAAAATTGAAAAAGCACACAACCTAAACAAAACCTTGTTTTAAATTATTAAGGGCCATTTGCACCGACTCACTGTTTAAGTGTAGGTACTTAACTAAGTAGAGCTTAAAATATAAGGCTCCCTAAAAAATATAACCCTTGCACCACATCAACTAAAGGTCAGCTTCAAAACATTGCAAGAATTATAGTTTTTTTTCAGGTAGGTATAATAATATTCCACAAACACAACCTTTGACACAACTAACCCTACAAAATTGAAATTAATAACAACAACATAACCTCTTTTCTTTTTTCATCGAACAGAGATAAAAAATCTTACACATTGAGTAGAATAAGACAGAACGATATGTTTCTTAAATAGAAAGACCCTTGGAGTTGTCGCTATCATTCGCTTCGCTATCGCATCTTCGGTCATGTTCAGCTAGGCAGTTACAGAGTACGAAATAGCAAAGAGAAGAGAATCTTTATCGGTGTTTTGTTACAGAGTGCCAATCCAGAACACCCGGAAATAATAAGGAACATGAATGAGACGTTATTCTATTTGTGTCCCTAACGCGGACAAGTTCTGGACGAGAATGGTCGCCCGTGTACAATACTTCTTTAAGCTCCGACAATGAAAACATTGATTACAGCAAATGCATTAGGACATTGGGCTCCTCCGTTATCAAATATTAGTTAATGCAATGGAAAGTTGTGGAAACGACTGGTAATGTGTGAAAAGAAAGGATGAAATTTGGTATGGTGAAGTTGAAATTTTGAAGAAAAATCAACCTCCCGAAAAAAAAATTCAAAAGGTTACTTTTTCGTCATCGAGATCCATAAATATCGGGCTTTTAAATAAAAATTGTTCATTCTATTATGAATGAAATAATAAAAATTACCTCGTTATATGTACTTTTGAGCTGCCTTTAATTTTCGAAATCATTAGTGGCCAAAAACAGGTCCTTGAAAGACCACATTAGGACCAATGTGACCACAAATCGTACAAGAGGATTATTTTCACAGGTTCACTTTTATCGGCAAATCACAAAAATATTCTTATAATTAAGGTTGGGAAATCTAAAGTATTTAAAAAAATACTCCAACCCTTAGTTCTGTACAATCTTCACCGCAATTTATCTATTCAGCGTTTTTGTATGATTTTCTAATTTTTAATCATGCCTTAAACTGGCCACAAATGGTGCTTCTACCCTAAGTATGTTTCTTAAGCATTTGCTTTCAACCCCACCAAAACCATCTTGATAGCCTTCACTAAGAAAAGAAAACTCAACCTCTTGATGGGAACGACGTTGAATGGAGACAAGAAGTCAAGTATCTAGGTTTGACTCTAGACAGCAAACTCCTGTGGAACAAACACGAGAAGGAGATTACATACAAAGCAAAAATGGCTCTAATGGTGTGCAGGAATCTGGCAGGGCGAAACTGGGGTTGTAACCCAAAAATCCTGAGCTGGATGTACACTGCCATAGTGAGACCAATCATCACTTATGGAGCCATTGCGTGAAGTAGTAGAACTAGCCTCTTGACGACGAGAGAAAACCTCTCCAAAATTCAAAGACTAGCCTGTATATGCATAACAGGAGCAATGAGTACATGCCCAACGGCAGCAATGGAAGTGATTCTCAACCTCACACCATTACATATGGTGGTGGAGAGTGTTGCAGAAAGAACAAGATACAGACTAAGTAGAGAGGGAATCATTAAAACAAAAAACCACCTCTTCACTTCTTAGAAATCGGACAACCTGGGACATGCCACAAGATGGTATGATGAAAAAGTATAATTTTTCAAAGAAATTCGTTACGGAATTAAGCAACAAGAAGGAATGGGATCCAAATACCATTTCCAGACTTGGAAAGAATGCCATTCAATGGTACACAGACGGCTCAAAAGCCATAGAAGGAACTGGGATAGGAGTGTACGGGCCAGGAACCAAACACTCTGAAAGCTTGGGAAAAACCCCAAGTATCTTTCAAGCGGAAATTCACGCAATAAGAAAGTGTGCCCAGTTCAATATTGACAAAGGATATAGAAGGCAAAGGATTATCATAATGTCTGATAGTCAAGCAGCCATTAAAGCGCTGAGTTCTTGTGTAATCAGTTCCAAAATGGTGTGGGAATGCCTAGGCAAACTTAATGAACTAGGCGAGAACAATATAGTCACCTTACTGTGGATTCCAGGACACACTGGAATAGAAGGAAACGAAATAGCAGATGAACTAGCGAAAAGGGGGACTGAAATACCCTTTTGGGGGCCGGAACCCTTTTGCGGAATCAGCTCCAATATAATATTGGAAGAAATAGGTAAAGATTCTTTTGGGTGACTACAACCTGTTGAGATCAAATGAATGCATAAGTCAAAGCAAAACTGCACTAAGAGTTTTAACAGGAATCCTAACGGGACATTGTCGCCTGAATGGACACCTTAAAAAGCTCAAAATAGTGGAGGAAGAAGATTGTAGATTCTGTGGAATGGAAGAAGAAACCTCCATCCACATACTTGCGAACTGCACAGTATTTCAGAATCCTAGGGCACAGCACCTGGGAGACTACTGGATAGAAGAGGGACAGTTACCTAAGTTGAGGCCTGCAGATATCCTAAAATTCCTCCGGGAAATAGGACTAAAGGAGCTACTAGTATCTGAGACTCTCCTCAGAAACTAAGTAGAAGTAAGGGGGCACAATAGATCTTTTAGGTCTCAGTGAATGTTACCCCAAAATACATACATACATAAGCATTTGCTTAGACTGTTTAACGATTTAAATTGTTGTATAACAAACATCTGTATATCAAATTTAATAAAATCAATTTTATAAATAATCGCGTTTAACAACATCACTGGAATAATAAATCTTCATTATATTTACCCGATATGTGTATCAATATTTAATTTTTAATCCGCCGTTATAGTATTTTGTGGAAAAAGATCAGTAACGAATTGTTGTGGAAACAAAACAATACAAATTTTGCAGATTTAATAGTATTTCGAATTAAAAATTTAATTATTTATGATGAAACAACGTTTGGTCGATTTTCAAATATTCTACCGGGTTTAACATACCGAATTATTGTCAACGCGATGAATTTGGTAGTTTTGTAAACATTTTTAACCAACTTTTCTACAATCGCTAAATTTTCCACACTTGGGTGACATTTTAACCAGGAGAAAATTGAAAATTTGTTAAATTGGGTATCTTGGAATGACTATTTCACTAGAGCAAATTGATAACTGACAAAATTTGAAGGTTTTGAACTGGCAATTTTTTGTCTTGTAGCGGCATTTTTTTACGTTTAATATATCAAATCTATGTGTATAAAATTCTATCACTCTGTGATAAAATTAAATATAAAATCTTTGTTAGTGGTTTCTAAGGAAACTAAGTTGTTTATTTATTTAACTGTCTAAAAATTATTAAAACTGTTTCAAAAATTTAAATAAGTATTATTAACATGAATAATAAAAGATTTAGAAATAATTCAATAAATGAAATAGAGAGTACAATTAAGCAAAGTATACCGCGAAATACAATAAAGACAAAAAAGTCTGCGTGGGAACAGTATAGAATGTTTCTGGATACTTCTGAACAAGTTATAGCAAAAATTCTTGAAGATTATGGTTTTAACATGAAAAAATGAGATGGAACTGATTATACTGAAGCTAGTGTGAAAACACTTTGGAATACGACTGCTCAAATGGTTCAGGAAAAATATTTTCTAGAATTTAACATCAAAATTGATCCATTTAAAGATATTACCTATAAATTTGCTAGATTGGTCAGGGATACAAAACGTAAAAAGCTTCAGGCTGAACCTGAAACCAGAAAAAGAAGTTCTAACGCGTTTACCAAAGAAGAATTAATGGAAATGGTAGAAAGCTATTCTGAAGATAATCCTGATGGGTTACAAAAAAAGTTTTTTCATTTATGTTCGTTCGAATTAGCATGGCGTGGAAATGAAGCTACTAATTGTGATATTAATTACTTTAAAAAAGAATATGATAATAAAGGTAATTTTACTGGCAGGGTAGAATATAATCCAATCTTTTCCAAAACGACACAAGGAGGATCAAAAGCTTTATCTGGCAGTAAGTGGCTGGTAAGAAATAATGCTAACAACAATTTGTGTCCCGTTCGTTTATTTTTAAAAATTATTGAAAAAAGAGAATCCAATCCTTATCTAACAACAACAAGATTATTTTTAACAGTACATCCAAATTGGGAGAAAGGAATATGGTACAAAAATTCACCATTGGGAATTAATACAATTTCAAAGTGGACGAAAATATCGGCAGAATCAATTGGTATAGACACAAAAAAAATAAAAATAACCAATCATTCACATAGAGCTTCTGCAATATCTGCATTAGCAAAAGAAGGAGTTGGTGAACAAGAAGTAATTAAGCTTACAGGACATTCTTCTGCCCATTCTTTGAAACCATATTTACAATTAAATGAAGAACACCATTTCCAACTTATAGAGAACCTTCGAGAAAATAAAAATAAAGAAAAGGAATCCTCAGTTTCTAACTTAAATTCATCCAGGTTATGATGCAAAACAATCCCCAAAATAATGCTACAACGTACAATTATAATAATAATTGTACTTTTTACATAAATAAGTAATTTTTTTTTCATAATGTTATTATTTTTTTGGCTTTGTATAATTGAAGTTTGCAATAAATAAAACGTTTAAACATATGATTTTTTAGTTTTTCTCTCGTGAAATAGTCATGTCGAATACCACTCAATTAAAAATTTTGTAAGGTAAAATTTTTCTCTTGTCGTATTCAAGTTTGTTGCTTTTAGGTAATTTTGCTCATGACATTTACTCCAAAACCACTCGCCTGCCGGCTCGTTATTTTTTAACCTGAAAAACTTGACTCCTTCATTAGTTTGCAACGAACCTATCGGGAAATACCCGATAATTTTGAAGCTCTTGTGGTATTATATATGAAAATTCGACTGGAGGAACAAACAAATTAAAATTTTGCCTGGAAATATAGTAATAAAATTCACAAAAAGCTCACTATTAACTTAAAAAATCATACAGCGTGTCCCACATAATATTGCAACACCAAATTACAGCTTTTAAATGACATTTGATGAACTTCAAATTCTAGTTGTTTGAAAATGTCCCACTTTATGCACTCGTTGCATAAATTACTTTTATCTAATTTTGACATATAAAGTGACATTTTTCAAAACTGACTTCCGTTAGCAAACGTCACATTTTTCGTAACCAGTTACATAATGAAAAATATTATGTAACTGGTGATGAAAAATTAATTTTATCACCAGTTAATAAAAACAAGAGAGAACACAAGAAAGTTTAATGTCATATTATAGAAAAATAACAACAACTAGAACTACTAACAATAAGAACAACTAGACCAATTTACTTTTTATTTTATGCATTATTAGCTATTTTCGATTTTAATTTAATATTAGTGGTAAAATAATAAAGAAAAGTCTGAAATTAATGTATAAAATAAAAGTATTGTCTTGTGTAATATTGGTTGCATAACTTGTAGGAATCAAAAAGTGCTCTTTTCAAATCAGAAAAATTAATTAAAAATTGTTAAAAATCACATAAAATCAATTAAATTTTCTTTTTGTCAAAATTAGATGAAATCTTGTATTAAACGTATGAAATGCTTTATTGATAGGTAAATGAAATTTTCTTTTTGTCAAAATTAGATAAAGTCTTGTATGAAACACGTTATGAAATGCTTTTTTGTGTCATTTTACGGGACCTCGCTCGTCCCGCAAAAATTTCACTCGTTACACAAAATGATGCATTTCATAACTGGTTACATAAATAGCTATTATGCATTTTAGTCAATAATAATTATTAATAAAGTTCCTTATTGTTTTTTTTACACCAGATGTTTTGACGTATATCGTAAAAATATGTCTCCTTTCGATTAAAAATGGAGTTGGATTATTTTCAGCGGCACACTCTGTATTATAAACTACAACAACAAAAAATTATTTTTATTTCCTAGCACTACTAACTGTCGATTTACCGTATTGTTTTTTATTAACAAAGTACCATGGCAATCGTCAAACATAAACAAGAAAATGAAAATAAAGCTTGCGTTAGATCAGTCCCCAGGGTTTTGGGTTTTCCCTCTTTAGATGTTTCTTGGTACTTTCATTGTCTGGTACTATTATTAGATAACTTCCACATAAATAGAATGAATTAAAGATGAGCTGGAAAAATTTCGATTTAATATGTAAATTGAAATATCATTATTGATAAAAAGTATTGCTTGTTCTGAAACCCCATAAAATTAAATAAAATTCAAGTTTTTCAAAATCCGTAAAAATTTCACGAAAAATATCCAGATGTGCCCATTACGCGGTGTGGATTCAAAAAATTAATAAAGAAGTTTGATGAGACAGGATCTGTTCAAGACAAAAAGAAATTGAAAATTGAAATATTGAAGACTTGAAACGAGCTATCATTGATGCCGTTAACGAAATTACCCCAGAAATGCTGCGAAATACTTACAAAGAATTTAGAAAGAGAATTGAGGGATGTTTTGAAGCTGGGGGAGGATATATTGAGTATTCTGTATTGTTATTTTTGATAGTGATTATAATTCTTGAATGGTTAACATTATTGTCAAATATTTATTAAAGAATGACAATTTGAAATTATTTATTTCATAAAACTGGCTATAAAATGAGACGGGTTTTGAAAAATTTGAATTTTATTCCATTATATGGGGTTACAGAACAAGCAAAACTTTTGATCAAGAATGATATTTTCCACTAAAACTAATATTTCAACATTTTTCACCTATAGGATACCCCCATCCGTGGACATGCTGTATAGAAAGTTAAAATCGCTCCATCAACAAAACCATGCTTTACACCTGGATCTTTAATAATATGTCGAAGTTTTTTGTGGATTTTAAATTCTTTTTGTGTTACTCTTACCAAAAATCCAGGTCCAAGATTAAAATAACATAATTGCTAGAATTCAACTTTGCGCTTTCCAAAATTTGAATTAATAACGTTGGAAACATTTTACTAATCGAAGTAAATTCGTATAGAATGTAACGAAGTTTCCATCAGCTTTGGAGCACTCTTGCATCAGGATATAATAATGAGCTCCGGTCAAGCACCAGAGCCAATGCTACACTAGTTCTATCCAGGCAAATGGGGTAATTACTTACAGAATAATGAGCCAGTAATTGCAGCAATAGCAGATTTGTAAATTGCTAATCTGACGCATTTGTCAGTGATTGGTTTCTATATGCGTGTCTGTGTGTGCAGCTGAATTTCTCCCGTATTTCAGTTACATTTCAAATGTAATCCTAGAATAAGGACATTAGGGAAACGTCACGGGTTCATTTCGATGTTTCATCGATTTATTTCATATCTACATATAAACATAAATTGTTTGTTTGTGCCACTTAAATTGGAGGTTGTTGAAGTCGATGTAGACAGTTCACATTGCTATAAAATATTTACTGACAACCATCAGGTTTTGTTCAAAACTATCAGCAAATCAACCACTAGTTTTAGACGTAAAAAACTGCAAAGAATCCCGCAGGAGATTATATAGTATCTCTAGTTTTGGAAGATGGCTCTTAAGGAATGGAGGCTAGATAAATAATACAAATTTAAGTGGAGGTTGACCTTCTTGCACAGAGTTTACTGAACAAGGACCTAATTACTGGACCTGCACCCCGACGAAGCATCTACCTAAAATGGGAAAAGTCAGTATCAGCTTCTGTGAGAACTCACAAGGACTCAGTCAGAAGCGTTTAGGATTGGAAATAATACAACCAATATAGCAATTCACAAAATCCTCTCAGTCTGACTGGCCACTGTCAATTAAGGAAACACCTCCATACAATGGCATCTATGCAGGATGTGTGAACAGGAAGATGAATCTGTAAGGCATGTCTTATGCCAGTGGCCGGAGTTATCGTCAATAAGAGAGTGTGTGTTCGGTGAGTCTTGGCCTACACCTGCCTATATAAAAGAGATGTCTCCTGGTGACCTGTCCACCTTCCTGGAAAGGACAGGATGGACGATGACCTAGGAAGACAACTCGTCGGGAGGATGCACAAAGTGCTGTGGGCCTAGCTCACCCTCCCTTCTCCACAGATACAGAATTCCCTCATTAAAACTAGCGGCCTCCTATACAGAAAACACGAAGCTTTTGGAAAAGTAGAAAATATGGGAAATGATACAAATATTTATTTATTCTTGGCACTCTTCGCGTTTGTATGAATGCGCATGGTTATGGATTGTCAATAGGAGACTTCGGTCCAAGTTCTTAACCCAAAAAAATTTCATATTTTTCTACCAATGGGGAAGGGAATTTTCAGAACGAATTTTTCACGTGAATATGTGAGAAATGATGCAGTTAAAAATAAATTATAGGTCATAAACAGTATAAAACGTCAAAAATTAAAGAAGTTTGGAGTTATGGTAAGAATGGACAACTGGAGACATGTCAAATCGATATGGCAAACCAAATGAATAAATAAAAGATCTAGAGGCAGGCCTAGAAGAAAATGGGATGATGTAATAGCTGGTATCCTGGAAAAAGTATCAAGAGGTGGAAGCAAAAGAAAGAGCTCACACAAAATAGGAGAAGCTGATGGGCTCTATTTGTGTCTAGAATAAACTGAACCGTTTATGTATAAACCTTATTATGTATCAACAAAACACCTTATCCCTTTCGGGTATATTAAGGTTTATGATTATTATATATCTTGTATTGTGACCTGTAACGTATTGTAGATGGCTTCAGGGAATTTTGTCATTCAGTAGTAGAGTATTCGCCAATATATGATGAGTTTTGTAAAGCTAACACTTGTTTTAGTCAGTACACGGGTTAATAATGTATGAGAATACTAATTGAACCAATTGATGTTTTATAGATTTGTAATTTGTGTCCTACGTGTTTCCTCTAACAAATTACCCGACAAATATAAATAAATTATCTAAAATGGTGATTTATGGTTATAAAACGGTTTTTGAATGAATTTCGATTTTGATTGAAGGCTTTAATTTTAAATTCCGATTTAGAAATTGTATATTATTTATATATTTTCCAAAAAAAAACATTGTCTGATTAAAAGAGGTACAGTATTCGCCAACTAACTTGTCCCAGAAATTACCAACTAAGAGAGACAGAGTAATAGTGCCTTGCCGTCTGCTATTGGTGGTAAAACTTTGACAAGCGCCAATTGCATCAAACCTTATCAGGTATTAAGATTTTCAGTAGCGTAGCGTGACACAGTTATTGTTTCTGCTTTGTACAATAAAGTGTTTGTAAAAATGTCAGCCGTTAATGAAGAAAAACGTAAATGTACTGAAGGAGAAACTCGTCAAGTGATATATAGAGTGTTTAATTATTTTAAGACATTAAAAAGTGATGAAGATCTCAATAAACGTGAAAATTAAAACATCCCAGGCAACAGGTAAGCCATCACAATCAAGTTAGCTCAGATTATTTTATTTATCTGCAAATTTAATAATCCTACGATTAAAATGTTAGTATCGATACTTTTCATAACGATATTTTCTAATATTGATATTTTTAAAACACTATATTTATAACGGTAGGGTGTATCGATACTTTACAGAGTATCGCCCATCTCTATATGTCACATTATTTGACGTACTCCAGAAATTTATTAATTTTGACGTTAGAATTGTCAATAATACAAATTACCAAATTATTACTTTTATTTAATAAAGAAATCAAGGGTCGTGAACAAAGTATAGTATTCTACTCGCAGTTTATGGCCATTATACACTCGGGTGACTTGCGCCCCTCGCCTACGGCGCAAACGCCAACTTGCGTGAATAATGGCTATCATAAATTGCTAGTTTAATAATATACTAATTATAAGTGTTGAAGAATTAAAACTTTTTCGATAGTGATAGTCGATAAAACTTTTTTAACTCCCCTTTATATTGCTGAAATGTTTTCTCGTGTAGTATAGTAATGTCGTTTCATATTATATGCATTGGGGAACAGATAATACTTGCATACTAACAATGTACTGAAACTGAAGAAGGATAATAGCAAGTAACCAAGAAGTCAATACGACAAATAAGATGCTAAAAATATATTGGGTGTTAATAATAATTACTTCCTGTGATAACAAAACTGTGATTACCTACGGTAATTAATAGTCCATTGTAAACAAACATAGGTTAACGGTCTTATTTGTAAAAGTATTCCCGTAAATTAATTAAAAGGCAACTGTTTACCCATTTACCCAAAAAAAAGGTGTAAAAACCTAACGGTGAATTGACAATTCTTCATCTTTCTAATAGTTTTTTTTTATTATTAAATAAATTAATTTGAATAGCACAATGTACAAGAGGTTATTGCCTGGAGAATTCAATACAATACGGCTTGGAAATACTTGGTTATTAATTATACGGGTTGACCGAAAAGTAGGTATCTTTAAGCTGTTAAGGAATTAAAATATTGAAGATATTTACGAGCTATTTATTGGAATTCATTTGAGACGATTATTTCATTCTTAAACAAGTTTAGCAACAGCAAGTACCACCAGAAGCTCGTCGTGCTGTTTTTGAATTCATATTCCTCCGTATTTGATGCTTGTTGCTAAAGCGCGGATCACACTAAGCTGTCAGCAACGATTTGAATACAGTAAAAGTCAC
The DNA here is from genome assembly GCA_949126875.1 of Lochmaea capreae. Lineage (NCBI taxonomy): Eukaryota > Metazoa > Arthropoda > Insecta > Coleoptera > Chrysomelidae > Lochmaea > Lochmaea capreae. The sequence goes on along the minus strand of OX421406.1, from coordinate 4,931,142 downwards.
GAATGTTTCTCGCTACGTCATAACTAGTAAACATTCGAATCAAATCAATAAGACAGTTTTCAACAGCGGCGCATCATTATTAGAGGGTTCTGGTGATCTAACTATGAGAGGAAATAAAAAAAAACCAAATTTAACATACAGTATTCGCCAACTAACTTGATGTCCCAGAAATTGCCAACTAAGAGAGACAGAGTAATAGTGCCCTGCCGACTTGTCTGCTATTGGTGGTAAAACTTTGACAAACGCCAATTGCATCGAACCTTATCAGGCGTTAAGATTTTCAGTAGCGTAGCGTGTCACAGTTATTGTTTCTGCTTTGTACAATAAAGTGTTTGTAAAAATGTCAGCCGTTAATGAAGAAAATCGTAAACGTATTGAAGGACAAACTCGTCGAGTGATATATAGAGTGTTTAATTATTTTAAGACATTAAAAAGTGATGAAGATACCTTCAATAAACGTGAAAATTAAAACATCTCAGGCAACAGGTAAGCCAGCTAGCTAGCAAGCCATCACAAGCAAGTTAGCACAGCTTATTATTTTATTTATCTGCGAATTTAATGATCCTACGATTAAAATGTTACGTGACAAATTAAACCTTAATTTTTTGGAATAGGTAGTTGGTTTTTAGTTAAACTTTACTTTATTAATTGTACAAGCTGTGTTAATTTGTAACAGAAAGCTTATCCTCAGAACTTGCACGGCACTGTTTACAGTTATCGGATGGGCGGCGTCAATAGCTCCCTAGAAAGCATTTAGGACATCGTTAGTTGGAAAATACTGTATTCTTGTAAGACTACAGTTTGAAATTGTCACAAAACTTACCTCTTGAATGGCATTTAACGGCAGAAGTGGTCCGCCTTTAGCCAATTCCGTTTGGAAGTATTCATGTAATTTTCTAATACACTCACGTTTACTAAAATATCACAATAAATGTAAATGAACCGATAAAGACCGATAAAGACGTAACGGCGTAGCTTAATTCAAGTACAAAAGATGTACTTTCAATTTGTTTGAATTGGACATAAAATTAGAGTGTCTTTGATACATTCAGGGAAGTATGACGTAACGAGAAACATTCGTGACTTTTACTGCATCTACCACTACCATCTAAACACGAAAACATCAGCATAGAATACGTGTATGGCATCAGAGTGTCCGCATATAGATTGTGTCGTGTTAATATTGTTTCCTAAAGCTTAAGTATGGTATCACACAATTGTAGACCAAATTAATCAATACCAACAAAACTGTTTAGCCTTTTTTTTTGTAATTTAAAATACTGATTAACATTAATATATACTTTTAATGCTCGAGCGATTCCATCTGAGTTTAAATTTAATTATTGTCAAACATAAATTTATCATCAACGTATAATTTAACGAAATCCATTGCTTATACGATTTCCTTTCTTTAATAAGATTTTCAAATATGGTAAAAAAAATCATCATCAACAAATAAATAATAGAAGAAACCAAAATATACGGTAGCAACAAGGTAGGTTAGTAAATTAGCCATAAAAGCCGCTAGGCAATCACTACCGGATGGATTCTCTCCAAAAGATTGTCTGCTCTTTAACTTATTTTTCCAGTGGCGTTACTACCAGAAATATTTATTAATATTTAAAATTCACTAGTTGCAGTCAGCTGTTCACGTGTCAGTTATATTGTTATCTCTTTTTACGATAGCTGAAATGCAATTTTAACACAAGACAAACACTACTGCATTTTGTTTCGTGTATCTTCTATTGATAGAAGAAGAAAGTCCATATAATACATTGGATAATATCAAGGATTTAGTTACGTGACCGTGAAAATTCAGGACCCCAATTCTTGACCGTTCGCAACTCTCAAGGTTATTCGATGTCTACCGAATTCTTAAAAATACTATCCTTGAGCGCTTGATATAATCATAGAGATAATATACATAGAGTAGGCATGTCATAGGGGCTCGTGTAAGCGTATTCGTCCACCCATTAGAAAGAGATGGACAACCAGTTTGGTATTGCTTTCTCTAATAGCGCATACATTCTTAAAAGAGTAGTAGTGTTACAGTCTTCGCGCACGCGCATCACGCGATGTTAAAGAGAGACAGCATCACCAATTTCATTCGCCATCTCTTTTTATTACGTGGACGCTTCCGACTACAGGTCGCCTACTCTATGTTTATTATCTCTATGGATATAATACGTACGTGATAAATGACAGCGCTCTTGTTAAATCTATTTTGGAGAAAAACTTTGGAATTGTAATTGTGATTGGTGTAACTGCGATTTCGCAGTATAACGAGCCTTAAAGCCTTAACTAACCTAATAACACGTAATTCCATTTTTAAACATACACCAATAAATGTCCCTTTTGAAAATTAACATTTATTAAAATATCCAGTACAGTAAACAAGTTGTCCCATTTAAAAATAAACATTTATTCGAGGGTTTGTCGCCATATTTCCATTATTTAGGATAAATTAGACATAAAATTTGAGATATTAAAATCTGTAGTACCGCTACTGTTGCAATACCTTCTTTTACGTATTCGTAAATAATCAGTAATAGAATACGTACCGCTCCTGATCTTGATCTGTTATAATCAAAGTCCAATTCGGATCACGAACGCTGAAATCCAATTTACAAGTGTTCACAAATTATCTGTGATATCAATTTGTTCGAACCTTCTATGCTTTTTTTTTCTTTAACAATCAGGACCGGTGTTAATGCGTAGGTGAATATCAGTCTTCGAAGAATTATGCAGCAATCATATGATTACAATCGTAAAAATTAAGTTCACCAAATTGAAGCTGAATATTTACAATTACTTCAAAATATACAGCTGTATTTTACGAATAATCGAAAATAGTCAACAAAAAAAGCTTCATTAAGCCAACAGATTTGAAAGTAGAGTTTCTGTCAACTTTTGTTAATAATAGCTGTCAAGTGTCACCAGTTGTGTTTGTTTCTATATAAACCATAGAAGTAAACACTAGTAGTTCTGTGGCAGATACCACAGAAATATAAAATAAACATTAACAACAAAAAACTTCATTAAGCCAACAGATTTGAAAGTAGAGTTTCTGTCAACTTTTGTTAATCATAGCTGTCAAGTGTCACCAGTTGTGTTTGTTTCTATATAAACCATAGAAGTAAACACTAGTAGTTCTGTGGCAGATACCACAGAAATATAAAATAAACATTAATTCAGCACTCACACGATCTAGATTGCTCCCTTGGTTCAGTATTGAAGAAAAAAATTAGAACATTCATCAATGATTAGCTATCCAAAGTATATCTACATAAATAATTAATAGTGTGGGATTAATTATGGGAATTCACATGTAAATTTTATGTCATTATTGCTAGTAATACCTTTTATTAACCAGGTATGTTTAGGAGCATAATATGTATTTTAAATTTACTATGTAACCGACTCCTTGTTCATATACTCTGTGTTTATATAAAATAAACAGTTAGATTTAACTTAAAACTGAAGTAAAATGGCGACCACATACAATGTAGCTGACAGATGACAGCGACTATTAGTGATATAAAAGACGAAATAAAAGAAACATTGATCAGGGGCCGTATTTAACCAGTAAATATTAATGCGTATGCGTTTCGATGCTCTTGACACGAAATATTGAAGCGAAGATGATTTTAGTTTCGTAAGACGGGTACTCAATATGGCAGTCATTCAACGTCAAAATTTACTATCAAGCCGGTCCTGTGAATGTTTCTTTCGAGTTGGCCTTAATTATTTTTTTCTTCGGACTAATAGATATTTTTTTTTATTGATTCGGATGGGAAGAAGCACCAGACATCGGGTAATGGAAACGAAAAACTTGAATTACATGGATTATGAATGGAAATTCCATGAAAGCATAGTGAATTTGAGATTATTATCTTTCTTAGATATTTCCATAATATAAGAAGCGATAATATGGCATAGTGTACGTGACGATATCGATATATAGAAGTGTTTTTAAGAACATACAAAAGAAATGAGTTCGTTATAAGAGATAGTTATTGAAAAATCTGGACGTTTTTAATAATAGTTTCATTTTTTTTTTAACGAGCGAACATAAAAGAAGTTAATTTCACGATAATAACAAAAAGTCCATATCAATATTAATCATTATAAAAGGACTGCACACTAAAAATCAATGGGGCGTTGAGTATTTTCTTGAAATATATTATAGTAATTGTTTGCAAACATTAATTTAAGAATTCAAAAATGTTTGCAACCTTCACGACAGAAACGTCACAAACCTAAAGATGAAGTTAGCCACTTTCTGATTATACGTTTTATGAACTAATAGCCAAGTACAAAACGATTGCGCACGGCTGGTGTAAACCCCGAACTAGTAATGGGTCAACTGAGACTGCGAATGTGGCAGGAAGTGCTTACTGCGCAATGGATGCAGTCTTGCAGGATCACCCTGGGCAACCCAGGGAAGCTGGAGTCGAAAAAATATTTGGCGATGACCAGGAAAAACCTACGTTTACCGGTAGGATTTCCGACCGGTCACTGTCAATTAAGGAAACATCTCCATACAATGGGGCTAGTGGTCACAACTTTATGCAGGATGTGTGAACAGGAAGATGAATCTATCAGGTGTGTGAGTACCCGGAGTTATCGTCAATAAGAGAGTGTGTGTTCGGTGAGTCTTGACTTACACCTGCTGATATAAAGGAGATGTCTCCTAGTGACCTGTCCACCTTCGTGGAAAGGACAGGATGGACGATGACTCCTCGGGAGTATGTACAATGGGTTACATGTGGCCTAACTCATCCTCCCTACTCTACAGACCAGACAGCCAGTTACAAAGAGGCCATTCGAATTTTAAGTTTGAAGAACTGACAAAGTCTATAATACATATGAATGTTTTGTTTGTTTTTGTTCACAGTTTACACGAGTTTGACGTTTCAATATTATAACGAAGAATGGTCCTTCACCAAGACAATTCAAGCTTCCGCACACTTCGGAGTTTTTAAAGCAAGATAATATCGAATTGTTGGACCATCCTCCATACAGTCCCTACCTAAGTTTGGTTCCAAACGATGCTAAAATGCAGTTATATTCGTGGAGAATACTGTTTTTTCTAGCTCGTCCTCGTATATATTCAAAAAATTCCAAATCAGCTACAAATTCATGTGTCCCTTTCAACCTGATTATTCGTCAATTACCCGCATAAATTCCATTGAGACAACGTCATTTTCCATAACTAACATTATCATCCTGTGTACCTATTTACGGAAGTTATTAAGCCCTCCATGCATCATTTCCTCCCTCCGATCGTCCCTTCCACTCCACTGTACCCAAGCCATTAATACTAAATTATTTGTAGAATTTTCCGTTTACTGATGGCCCGACATCTGTTAATGATTTGTCCTAATTAACTCATGCCACAACACCTAGTGCGGAGGCACTGTTCTGCCACTATTCAACGACACAATGTCCCTTTATAATATGGTATTTAGCCCTTCGGTGGCGTCATTATATTACGCATCATTCTTGAAATATTATTATGTGATAATACTTTAATGATTATGTGTCAATGAAATTTGTTGTCAAATCGTATACGAGGTTTTGGTTTTATTAAAATTATTCCCGTATTTATGAATAAATTAATATTATTTGCTTTCGATTTTTGGAAAAATAGTATAGAAGTTGAAGGTCAAACTGTTTCTTTGATCACAAGGGCAATGAAGAGGCAAACTCATTAGCCCGTGAAGGGGCACGTTGTGCAGGCCAAAGAGTTCATCAAGGAACTACTGAGCCAGAATAGGAAAACAACCAGAATTCTGGTTGGACTCCTGACAGGGTATTGTAGACTTAACAAATACGAGAATAGCATTGGATTGACACAACCATATGCAGGTTCTGTCAAAAAGATGAGGAATCCTTAGTACACATACTGCGAAGGCCTGACTAGGCTGATGTTTTCAATGATGGGGTTGAAAAACCACAACCCTCCCAGTATATGGAGGACCTGAAGGTTGCTATTCGAAGTATAGTAATAAGGGCGGGCCTAGAGAATGAACTTTAGAATAACAAGAGGGTACACACAATATGTCTGCCAAGGTCATAGTGGAGAGGCTCCTGCCAAACTGTTTTTTTGATCACAAAGGCAATTAAGAGGCAAACTCATTAGCCCGTGAAGGGACACGTTGTGCAGGCCAAAGAGTTCATCAAGGAACTACTGAGCCAGAATAGGAAAACAATCAGAATTCTGGTTGGACTCCTGACAGGGTATTGTAGGCTTAACAAATACAAGAATAGCATTGGATTGGCAGACACAACCATATGCAGGTTTTGTCAAAAAGATGAGGAATCCTTAGTACACATACTGCGAATGCCTGACTAGGCTGATGTTTTCAATGATTGGGTTGAAATACCACAACCCTCCCAGTATATGGAGGACCTGAAGGTTGCCATTCGAAGTCTAGTAATAAGGACGGGCCTAGAATAACAAGAGGGTACACACAATATGTCTGCCAAGGTCATAGTGGAGAGGCTCCTAGAAGCATATAAGCCCCTTATTTATCTCATTGTATCTTATCTACTGTGGGATATAAATTAAACTTATATTATTAATAAGAAAAACAAGTAAATGATAAAAATAGCAATTAATTTGGTTGAAATAAAATACTTTTTTAAAAATAAAACAGCAAACGCAAAAAAATGGTAATAAAGTTTGATGTAATAAATATTTTCATATAAATAAACACAAAACTGACAAATGTCATTGTCAGTTGTATTAAAAGAGCTGTGTGAAACGGGCGGCAATCTGACCAATCACTAGGCATCAGAAATGTCAACTTAAATTCAAAATGTTTCCCTTAGTTTAAAAACAAGGTATAGCAAGAAACGTGAAAATGTATTTAAGAGACTAGTAATTTATTTAAGAGGAGTGGACAAGTGTGATAAAAGGACGTACGTCAAACTTCTATTTAAACAACAATTTGATGTTATCCTTTCAACCCTTGATAAAAAATATTTCGTGCGCCAATGGTAGATGGAAATTTTCAGTAAAAAATAAATCCCTCTTCAAAATTCTATAGTCCACCCATTATATAATATTTTTCAAAAATTAATTGATGCCTTAAATAAATCTGTACGCCCATGATGGAAATATTTGGAAATTGACCCTTTTTTAGTAATTTATTGAACGCTTATAGTAAATGGAAATTTTTACCAATAAATTAACCCTTGACAAAAATATTTCGTGCGCCAATCGCAGATGGAAATTTTCACTAAAAAATGAATCCCTCTTAAAAATTCTTTTCCACCCATTATATAAAATGTTTCAGAAATTAATTGATCTCTTAAATAAAACTGAATTATGATGGAAATATTTTGAAAATTACCCTTTTTTAGTAATTTATTGTACGCCTATAGTGAATGGAAATTTTTACAAACAAATTAACTCTTGACAAAAAATATTTCGTACGCCAATGTTAAATGGAAATTTTCAGAAGATTTTCAAGATCATGGTTAGGGAATCTAAGGTAAAACCTGGGTATGGTGAGGAAGAAATGGACCCCGCACAACATATACGGGAAAATTCTGGGAAAATGTTTCAATGGGCGCAACACGATCCTATGACTAGTTTTCGAAATACAGGGTGTTAAATACGAGAAATATTCACTTTTCATCACTCCGTATCTCCCAAGTTAAGATTTTCTCTTTATAAAACAACAAAATTATGAAAGTCTCAAAATAGCATTATAATCAAGTGAAATCGCCCTGTAATACGAAAAGATTTGGAAATGAATTTGCCATGAATTTGTCCTACAAGGATGTAATGATAATACCACCAAAAATAAATCAGAACTAAATCTTAACTTGGGAGATACGGAATGATGAAAAGTGAATATTTCTCATATTTAACAACCTGTATCTCGAAAACTAGTCATATGATCGTGTTGCGCCCATTGAAACATTTCACCAGACTGATCAATTCTACAACATATCAAAAATTCAAGAAATTTGACGGAGAGCCATTATAAGATGCGTGCTCAATAATATATGGAAAATATGAGTATTTGAATTTTTGCAGTGTATACGAAGTCGATTTTCCAACAGCGTATTTTGTCACTGGATGAGTTTTCAATATTTGACATGAAAATAGAGCACCGACCGCAAAATAAATTTGATTCGTTGCGGTGTGTCCTGATGCTGATCAAAGTAAAAATATTCGCATTTTGCGTTATTAATGTTATGAATATCTCAATTAAATTAAATTTAATAAATCCGAATACATATATTGTCATTCGATTTATAGAGTTGACCGCAAACGTTAATTAAAATTGTAAAGTGGCTAATTCCGCGAAATTATTCATGTTTTAGGATTTAGTGTCACGTCGGTCACATAACATAAATTTTGTCCGAAAAAATATTATTTTTAATTATTTATTATGTATTGTTTATATCTATATAAATATAAATGTAATTGAAAATATTTATTATGGTCTATTAAATAGTTTTTGTTTTAAAAAAAAATTTTTGCCTTCATTTTTGTGCGTAAATGAAGTTTTTATTTTCACTGGGGAATACGACCTAAGGTGGTTCACTGGCTTTACACAACTGTAATGAGGCCAACGATTACCTATGATGGGTCAATAGTCTGGTGGAGGAGGACAGAATTTTTCTTTTTCCAAAAGGGATTTGGTGTAAGCGTTGAGTGAAAAATCACTCAACGGTGTAAGAAATACTCTGTCCGATGTTATAAAAGTGTTTCGTTTTTCCATTAACTTTTTGAATAAACGTATTGGGCAAATAACTTCGTCGAAAATATTAGGCGTAATCCATTTGCTGTCACATAATTTATTGTTGCCGCCTTGTCTCGTTTTCGAAAATGGAGGATTATACCCGATACGTCCAGTTTCTTTTCCATTATTTTCAATTTCAGATACGAAATAAGTGGTTTTGCAGTAAGCTGCTTCTCCGCGCCAAGCTAGTTCAAACGCCAAAATGTGATATAATTTCTTTTGAAATCCTTCACGTTCATTTTCGTTATATAATCTGGCCATTGCAAATACTTCAGATTTATTAAGAGCTGATGCACTACATTTTCTCTTTTCGGGTTATGCTTGTAGGATTTTACGTTTAGCATTACGTGCAGCTCGTGATGAATTAAACTGAACATGGGTGAAAGGGTTGAATACAATATTAAATACGTTATAATATTTACTTTGTAGCATTTTAGCGGTGGTGTTCCAAATTGTTTTAACTACCGCTTCTTTGGAGTCTTCTCCGTTACTTTTTCGCATATTAAATGCCCAATCTTGCAATATTACATTCAATTTCTCGATGGAAGTATCTGGCTCAAATGTGTATCTTTTTGCATCGCAAAACGTAGAAAATTGTCGCCAGATTGATGATTGCGTCGCAACTGTATTAGTAGGCACACAGGTATTAACAATTTGACTAATTTCGGCGTTTGTAGACACACCGAATCGACTCATTGTTAGTTCTTGAAAATTCAATAAGTTGTTGACAAACATGCCAAACTATTTATTCTGGTAACCAACACCGCGATAATTGATGAATGTGTTGATGAATAAGTGAAAAAACCACTAGTGTATTTGTCGCTGTCAAAGTGACAATTGCACTGTGGCATATGCGATTTTTTATACATGAATTAAATTGTCAACAAAAACTTTAACAAGTGTTTCGCAAGCTGATGTTACACATCATTTTGACGTCTCTCGGGGCTTGATTTCGCGATTATGGCATCGATATGAACAATTTGGTGATGTCTCTGAAAGACATGGAGGTCGTCAACGTGCAACTACCACTCGATAGGATCGATATGTGGTAGGATTAGCTCGCCGAAATGTCAATGCCACTGCAAGCGAACTTTGTGGGGCCTTAGCAAATGCCAACAACATTAATGTGTGTGGCCAAACTTTGAGGAATAGACTAAATTATGTTGGCCTACACGCCAGACGTCCATTGAGTGTTCCCATGTTCCGTCATGGAAATCGTGGATTAAGGTTAATGTGGGCACAAAAACATGTTCATTGGGGCTTACAAGAATGGAGTTCTGTGTTATTCACGGACGAATCTAGGTTTTGTCTCTATCCTGACTCAAGAAGAGTGAGAGTCTAGAGAGGACCTGGTCGACAAGAAAGACTCAGACATGTACAGGGTGTTCGTTCGTATGGTGATCAACAAGTTATGATGTGGGCTGGAATAATTTTTCATCTCGAACTGTTCCCGTTTTTGCGAAAGGCACTTTGAATCAGTTTCAATATATTGACCGTATCTTAGAATCTGTTGTCCACTGCTGCAGGCCCTGATTTGCTTTACATGCAGGACAATGCAAGGCCACATACTGTAGTAACAGTAAGAGATTGGTTTGATATTGAGGAAATCACCCTTCTACCGTAGCCAGCACAGTCACCAGACCTTAATCCCATCGAGTATGTATGGTATAAACTCCAGAGACGGATCGCTCCTCATTTGCAAAATGTTAATACTCGTCAAGGTCTCCAAGATCTTCTTACACAAGAATGGACATTATTTACCACAAAACGAAATTGATAATTTAATTTTAAGTATGCCAAGACGGTGTCAAGCTGTAATTAATGCTTTTGGAGGAAATACAGATTATTAAAAACATTTTTTGTTTAGATTTTTATGTTTTATATCCATGGATGTGTTAAGAATTACAATTTAATTAGTGCACTTTTTAACTTTTGTTAAATTATTTCATCAAAAATTCACTGAAATTAGATAAATTCATTACTGATTAATCTGTCATCATAACGATATGTCACTTTTAAAAATCCGATTAAAATTCATGTATATACGAGGAAAAAGCTTTGTGTTCCTTAGACATTTTTGATGTGCGTATAAGCGAAAGGTGTCACTCTGTATCACATATTCCGACGAATCGGAAAAAAAAATCGAACTTATACATAACGTACTCCATTGCGTGCAGAAAATTATAGCGATTGAAAAAAATATGTTTTACTTCGGGGTGTAAATACAATAGAAGGCCTAAATAAACCATACGATAAGGTAGAATTTAATTCATCAGTTATTCACCAGCTACATTCAGTATTTATCTAAAAAATCGGTCAAAAGAAACGATAAAGGAGAAAAAAAAACATGTGGGGCTAATTATATCGACATATGCAATCGAATATTTTCCTTTTATTTTCAGAAAATCGGTGGGAATCGTATTTTTATTTAGTCTAGATACAAAGACAGGAAAATTTCGGTTTCATAAAATATTTACGAAAGGATAAGTTGTGTGTGAACTTAAATTATAGAACATTTTTGGAGAACACGAGAGGTTCTTCGGAATTGTAGAAGTTTTCAATAATTTTACTTTGATTCAGAAAACTCGTGACTAAAGTGACGTTTTTGACACTCGGTACTTAATATACTATTTGTTCTGTTCTGTGCCTTGAAAAGCAACTGCAATGTTGATGTTTTCCGCGAGCTGTCATAATTTGACATTATTGGCGCTCTTATAAGCAGAAAGTAACTTTGAAGCACGCCTAATTTTCCGCGAGCTGTCATAATTTGACATTATTGGCGCTCTTAAGCAGAAAGTAACTATAGGTGCGTTCGAGTTGACGGTCAAGATGCTCCGAGCGCGCTCCGCGTCTACTTTTGCGTTTTTTTGTATGCATGGAGCGTGCTCGATAGCATTCGTTTTGAAACAAAGAGAGTAGTTCGAGCTCGCTCGATGTGCCCCTAGTTTGAAGGTGGTACACGGCGAGTTTTGTCCCAACTGTCACCTGTCATAACTACATTTTGGTTGTTTTTATTTTCAAAATTACCGAAACCGAACCGAATATGGCAAACAAATTTACGGGGGCGGAACTAGCGACCTGTGGTGAGTGTGGCATCGAAGGAACTCTGGATTGGGTTCAAAAGCATTTTTTGCAGCACTATGCGACAGCGGAAGAAGATACTGGAAATGAATGTATGTGAAATATTATGTTTCTAATACTTGCTTTCAGATTCCCTTTTTTAGCCATTAACTGACCATTTCATTTGCCTTACCTGCCATATTATTCACCCCTAATCACTTTTCAGGTTCAACAGATGTTCTAGATGGCTCCTTATCATCCTGCTTGGGGAATGATTCAGGGATGACGGATGCAAAATTGTGGTCAGAAAGTTCTACAATTTTACTAATTCGGTTGGTTGAGAAAAATCATGCATTATTCGAAGGTACTATGAAAAAAAACGTTTGGAAAAGGATTGCCACAGAACTGTCAAACATGGCAAATAAAAAGTTCATGGCAGAGCAGGTAGACACCAAATGGAAAGGACTGAAGCGAACATACAAAAAGATCATAATGCAAAAACTGGAAAAAACAGGAAAAGTTGGCAGTTTTTCGATATAATGGATGATTTTTTAAACAGTCGACCAGAAATGGTACCACCCGCTACCTGCAGCTCAGAATCTGGTTTGATTGTAAATAAAGAGAATGGTATTAAATCACAGACTATTTTTGCTATACCTTATATTGTATCTTTTCCAATCTTTGTATTCTCTCTTTATTTTTATCTTCATCATCGGAATTAAATAAAAATAATTCGGCTATAAGACGAATTTCCAAATTGTTCATATTTTATAGTAAGAATTATATGGGGTTTAATGGTAATTATTATTAAATTATGATGTTATGTTACTCATATACTCAAAAACAAATTCAAATCACGAATACAAAACAATTCTTAGGTTAGGTTAGCAAGCTGGTGATGTCGTCTGGATTCAAACTCCATCACGTTCGATTTCACAAATGTGCTCGGAGCTCCTCTTTCACACTCGGTTCACTACTCTACTAGCTCCGCCGATCGTCAACTAGAACGCACCTTTAGAATCAAGCCTAATTTTACGCGAGCTGTCATAATTTGACATTATTGGCGCTCTTAAGCAGAAAGTAACTTTGGCGCATGCCTAATCTTATTTATAGATAAAAGAGAGCTAGTGGTTAATTTTGGTGTGATCATAGAAAAAATCTTGTGTGTATTTAGAGCAGAAAATCTTTTGGTAGTTGCGACAGATTTCCGCGCTCTGCTGACGCGTCGCTCGGCAACTTTCTGTCTGGACTACCAAAGTACTACTTTCTGCTCTTGATACACAAATAGCTATTTTTCTACTTCCGTGTGGAAAAGTTAACTTTTCCGCACTCAATTTAGTTTAGAAAGTGCCACTTTTCCTCACTAGTGCGGAAAAGTAAATATATCAAAAAAAGTATACACATTTGTCATACAGTAACTTCTATATTGATAATACCAAATTAAAGGGAACGCGTCATGTTCATTATAACTCTTCGGCTACCATATTGACAGATAGTGGAGAAGGTATTACCAGTATAAAAAGATTGCGAGGTTGGAAATCGACAGCCGAGGCTGAAGGGTATTTAGAAGAATCAACGGAAATGCGGAGAAAAATAAAATGTCTAGCAAAATATTATCCACCAACAAAGAACATGCTTATGGGGCTACTTCTTCCAACAACAATTTTGTCACAACCAGTCTCTCGACACAAGAAATCGAAGCAGCAATAGATTCACCAACCGATCTTATTGAACCAAAAAAACTAATAGCATCAGCGATTAATTTACAGAATGCATCAAATTGCCAATTTATTATTAATATTAATCATAAGTAGTAGAATAGATTGTAGTTTCTCTTCATGCTTTAATAAAAATTAATAAAATTCTTTATTTTCACATGTTCCGCACGCTCGTAGAAAAAACAGCGTTCCCAACTCGTGCGGAAAGTGCATTTTCCTCAGTTTATTGCTGCAATCGCGTGCGGAAAAGTGGAACTTTCCGCATTAGTTAGGAAATATACTACAAGATAGTTCAATTGAAACCCATCTTTGGTCCAGGAAAAATTTATTGACAAGTACAGTTACAAATAACTACCACTACAATTGAGGCACATATCCCACTGTTTCACCAACCGATATATACCCTGCTTATAGAATTCTTGTGGCTGCTGCTGGAAGAATTCTTTCACAGCGTTTTGTACTTCTGCGTCCGACTGAAAACGGTTACCTTTTAACGCCTTTTTTAGTGGCCCAAAGATGTGAAAATCGCAAGGTGATAAATCGGGACAATAGGGTGGATGCTCTAATATCCTCCATTTCTTTCGTTGCAGATTTTCTTTCACTACGTTGGCAACATGAGGACGAGCATTATCGTGAAGCGGAATAACACCACGTGAAAGCTTCCCTGGACGTTTTCTTCTTATTGCTTGATGGAGCTTGTTCAAAGTTTCATTATACAGGTTTGCGTTGATATGCACTCTAGGTTCTGTAAACTCTATCAGCAAGAGTCCTTCATGGTCGAAATGTCAACATCACCTTGCCTGCAGAAGGTTGAACTTTAAACTTCTTTGGTGGCGGAGAATTTGCGAGAATTTGCTTACTGGATGGTTCAAAATAATGACACCAAGATTCATCGCCAGCAACTATTGACGAGAGAAAGTCATTACCATTTTGACTGTATTCCGTGAGGTGTTGCAAAGACAAGCCCATTCGCAAGCTTTTTTGGTCCTCAGACCAAAGACGAGGAACCCATTGCGCACAAACTTTGCTGTAACCTAGTTTGTGTACGATACTATGGACAGATCCTATACTCACACCAACATTTTCTGAAATTGCTCTGATTGAAATTCGACGATTTTCTCTAATCAGGCCTTCCACACATGCCACATTCCTCTCTGTTGATGCAGTAATCAATGCACCTGGTCGTGGCTTATCATTCGTCCTCTCTTCTCCATTCTTAAATTTTCGACACCATTCCTTCACAGTTGGATATGCAAAACATGCGTTTCCATACACTGCTTGCATTCGCGTATAAATTTGCAACGGTTGCACACCTTCAGCACACAAAAATTGAATGACCGCACGCTTATCACATTTGGACGGATTGTTAACAACAAACGCCATTTCAAAGTCACAATACTTAAAATCGCTGTCAAATATAAACCAAATAAACAGATCAGTGTGACGTTTGCATACACTACTAATGTTGGAAAACGTCAGTTGAATGATTACAATTGTTTCCAAGGCTAACCTGACCAAAGATGGGTTTCAGTTGAACAAGCCTATATTTTGGTATTTTCAATCATTTTATTTTATTTCAAACGTCATAAGAAGTGAACAGATTACCATAAAACGAATTTTTGTAAACTGTAAAAATTAGTTATCTAAAAATACGTGAGGAATTACACAAATAGTGAAATTCATGACATTTGATTTATATAATTACAACAATCCAATCAATTTTCTTCATTTAAAATAATGATATACATGACTTGTTACAATTTTGATTAACTAATTAAAATAACCATGTCTATCTAATTTTTTAAATGTTAATTTGCTAAATAATGACGAAGTAGTGAAATAAATGTTACAAGACACAAACAAAAAAAGATTGAAACTTTTCAAAAAACTGAAAATAAGGTACTTACTGGTTTTTGAACGAGGCTCACGAGGTCCATCTACGGTAACTTTTATGGCTTTATTGTAAGTCGCAACTTGAGGGGGGCTTGATGAAATCGTGATCGTTATCGAAAACGATTTACCTGCAATTAAAAACCATAATAAGAATAAAATTAGTAAGGAAACTTTTAAGTTAAAGGGTTCCATTGAAAATGAAGTGGATGATATATAGTTGTGAGTAAAATTATAGTTTGGCAAGTTCATCTGAAGCCGTGAAAGGAATGCAGTCGAAAACATTCGATATTGCCACGTTTAACTATGAAAAAGATAAAGTGCTAAGTATGTAGTGATAATAATTAGAAAATGGACTTTTTATTATTAACAATATGATTAAACGTTAATTCTTTAATGTGCCAAGAAATAGATATTATATTAAATATTTCTTTAAAACAAAATTCACACCCGACCCTGAATGATACTAATGGATTATAAGCCGAACCACAACACAACCCCCCCGAACACCCTCAAGACCGTAGAATTTTTTCTGCGAAAATCGTCCAACGGATTATACTTCGGTTATTTCGTTATATTACGATGAATACTGCAGTTGATGACTGGTTGTTTCGAAGTCTTTACTGCACGTGCAACTACGTTGCCATCTCTTCAAAATGTTCTTAAATATAATAACATATAAAAAGTGGTTTTAATTAATTTTCCTTTTTTCAGTAATTTCAAGCGACTTATTTTAATGTTTACTAATAAAATTACATTATGTATTTTTTTAAAAACATTTCCAAACTAGGTTTCTTATAACATCACGAACTAACAGTTTACTGAAGTAAGAGGAACATTTGTGTAGCGAGCCTAACAATTTAAGAAAATATATCTGACAACATTGCTTTATTTTATGGTCCTCACACTGGCAATAGTTGGAGTATAACATTATTTTTTCAATTTATGAATATTAAAAGATGAACACTTTTCCAAATTTGTTATGGGCTTCTTCAAGCTCTGGCAGCGTTGAGCGAAAACCATAATTTTCACGCCCTCCGAACTAACTCAATTGGTGAAATTTATCGAAAGGCATTCGTTGCTTAGCGACCAGCTGACAGCGCGTGCTTGTGTTCTTCCCTCTCACTTTGTCAATTGACTGACATTGATTATCCAGTGGCGTTGGTATTGTCAGTGTCAGATTTTGAACTATTTCGTATCCATATTGAATTCAAATGCGATTCTTAACATTATTTGTTTTTAACAAATACCGTGTTTTGAAAAATACCTTACCTTTAAAGCAAAGCATAAATCAGTTTCTATATATAATTATTATGTAATAATAATTATTATTTTTAATACTTTTATAAAAATAGGTACCGTACGCCATTGGTACGTTTATGACAGATATCCTCCATGTTTCCTCGCCCCTTACCGTTGCCGCGTAGCTTCAGATAAACTTGCCAAACTATAGTTTGCACCGTTTCACAATTTGTCGGCAAGATAAAGAAATCTGTAAGCAGAAGCAGAACCGGTTTCAGACACATTTTTCATTTTTGCAGAATCTCGACGCACTAGCGATTTCAGTACTCTCTTTTACCTTTTACTTTGCCGCATTCATTATTTTATTGTAAAACAGTGCAAACTAATTCTACTCACAACTATACTAAAAATAATTCCCAGTTAACACACCACTCTCCTAATCAATCTAGGGCATTAATCAGTCAAAAAAATAAAAACGGAGGACGCGTGAAATTTTTATCAAAATTCAAATACCTTTTCCGTTTTCAATAACCCAAAATTTCATTTAAATGAAATGAAAAGTATCACTTTTATATTGATCTGTCTATAACGAGTTTAAAATTAATACACCGCTGTTTGTAGAATAATTAAAGCCTCCCAGTCATACCTTTGTAGTTCAATATATCAAAATTCGACTTGTAAAACGCTACATAATATTTAATTTCTCGATTGTTCGACATAAAAGCTGTCATATGAGCCAGCAAATCTTCCATCTCTATACCGATAAATCTTTTCCGTCAGAATCAATTTTGTTTGGAAAATAATTGCTATCGCAAAAAATGACATGTGTTGAAAGGTACTAAAATATAAAGGTTTATATGACATTTACTGCTTTCTAATATTTTAATAAAACATTGTTCGGTGTTCGAAATACGACAAATGCTTTTTTTTTAAACAACCGCAAAAATCTTTAGAGTGCGCCGACAATCAGTTCTTTGTCGTCGGTATTAAAAAGTGTTTGATTATATCAATGACAGGTTGAGAAAAATTGACGACATACACTATTTTGAAGAGCCTGATTTAATCCGGCTCTTAGGACCATGACAACAAATGCGATGAGTTTACTGAAGAAGTAAGAAGTATGGTAACGAAACTTTACCAAATCTTGTAGGTTATTTGCTTGATCAAAGAAGTTTTCACATCACCCTGAATCTGGCACCCTTTTTGACAGAACCTTCATCTTTTTTTGGAGTTCAGGGATCTTTACGAAGAGTTATAAAGTTCCAGAAGGGGTGCGGAAAGAGTTCTGCCATTTTCCACCTTTATTTTTAAAAATAAATTTTGGGATACCAATTTCATACCGCACCAATTTTATGGAAATGAAGAGTTCTTATCACAGGATTTGCAAGGGAACAAAGAGTTCTAGAAGGTTTTCAGAAAGAGTTAATATAATTTTTTTGTTTAGTTAAAAAAAAAAAGTCGAAAAAATTACAGAACTCTTTCCACAACCATGCAGGAACTCTAGAGCTCTTCGTAAAGATCCCAAAACTCCAAAAAAGTTAAGAGTTCTGTCAAAAAGGGTGCCAGGTTCAGGGAGACAGTTTTCACCTTTTTGACTTTATGAACTGTATCACTTATAAAGACGCGTCTGGTATAGTTTTAGTACAGGACTACAAATGAAACTCTCGCAGTGTATATACCCATTTCTTTGTCACATATTTGTATAATGGACAGCTCGAGAAGCTGGAATCTTGGTACTTGGGGGAGCGGTGAATTAAGAATTTCTCTCTTCACATTGACTTTAGAAAGATTATTATTCGATGTTCCAGAAACATTTCAAATACGTCAATTGGAATAACAAAGGGTATTCACGGTGAAATGTTGATATTGTCGACCACTGCACGTTTTATTAAAGCCATTCGTTTCATCGAATCTCGTTGTTTTCAACCCCGGACGTAGATTAGAACAATCGCGTTTCTAAATGTCAACGATGACTGTGCCAATTTCTATAGACACGGTAAACTGATTCACTATATTTCTCTTATGGATATTCTAATTAGAATAAAACTTGCAAAATTTAAATTACCATCGTCTTATTAAGATTCTTTGAAATAAATAGTAATAAGCATAGGCGTGCCGGTTAAAATTTCGGCAGGTACGAATAAATTTTGTTTCAGATTAGTGAGAATATTAAGTTTTAAACATTATTTTGATGAAAATCTTTTTCTTCATTGTAATGCGTTTTGATAACGAGAAAAATCCACTCATATATGTAAAATTATCCCTTGAATCGATTGATGAACACTGGAACGTTTTAACTTTCCAATTGGTCGAGTTATGAGTAACTTAGTGGATTTTCGAAAATTTCACACCATTTGGAGGAGGAAGAATGATTTTATCGAAAAACTTAGTGGACCATTAAATTTTTCGTTCCGAAAAACCACATTTTATTTTTTGCTGGAAATTTTGTACCAACTTTCAACGCAGCAGATATAACCTCTTTGTTTGTATATTTTCATTTTAGGCACGTACTATTTTAGATATTTACGCTTTTTGTAACAAATTGTATAAGAATTACGAGCCCTTTCAAACTGTAAAGATCTAGTCGAGTTTATAGTTTCAAAAAGTGGATTTTCGAATATTTTCATTTATTATTTATAAAACAGAAACCCTTTGAATTATGCTTTAGTAATTTTTTTGCCAAGTAGACTACTGTTTTGAGAACTATCTCCTAAAATTTTAGTTTAAAATTCATAGTTTTTATTATAAATGGCAATCTTTTAAACTGGTCGGGTGCTTATTACTAAAACCACTTGTCATAAAAATTACAATAAAACCAAAATAACTCTTTCCAAATATTAATGAATTTACGTTTGAGTATGTATCACGCAAGGGGGTAAAAAAAAAACTACTCGTTGCCAAGAAAACACTAATTTAGCGAATGCCACATGTGAGTATCCCAATTATTGTAATTCCTTTTCATGAATGCGGTAAAATAATATTCTCAAAATATTAACCATGTATTGTGCCATGTGCGACTTGTAGCGACGGCAGCTAATTTTTAATGACTGGAGATCTATTTCTTTTTATTGTTAAGCTGGGTTTATAAACTCCGTTCGTTGTTCGAGATTCCCACCGCTCGAAATTTAAACATTGATATCACATACATGCGTTTCTAAACCATTATTGTCGTGGTGTTCGTCGTTGCTCTCAAAGAACCAAATTTTATATCTTGTTAAGGTTTCTCCACACTGACACTGAATTTTTCTGCCGCGTAAAGCAAAACGCCAGTTAATTAAGGCAATAAAGACCATAGACCAAAGACCTTAGCTTGCAAAATTTCTGGTAGGTCTGGAAATAAGCTTATATTATGTTTGTGGGCCACTGAATCCAAATTTTTAACTTCCCACCAAAAATTACTCCCGCAACCCCCCCACATGTTGAATAGAAGAAAAAAATTTCGTTTTTTTGGAATTCTTTAAACATTTTGACGTAAGATAGACTTCCACTTATCCAGATTTCCTTTCTTATGATATAAAATCACACGTTCTAAAATACTTAGACTATTGGAAGTATCAAACTCTGCATCGCGGAAAAAATCATCAGAAGGAGGATTTTCTTGTTTCTCATAAACTTTACTCCTGATATCTTCTAAAATTATGCTAGCTGCTACTTGCACGACTCGATTTAACTCTTCTTGCTCATCGGCACATTTCTTCTGGTAAAACACATCATTAAGAATTTTATCTCCTGAGCTACGAAAAGAAACGACAGCAGGTTTTTTGTGGGAATCTGAAATAATAATGCCATCACCGTACTTAGCGATTAATTGAGACTTTATTGTTCGGTTTACAGTCACTTTTAATTTGACCCATAAGTTCTTTAAACGAAAATTTACATTCTTGCTTATTTTCTTGAAGAAAGGAAAATACGTACTCCATGGAAGCTTGTACTTCCATTCCGAAAGCACCATGCTTTGCAGGTTCTTCAGATTTGAGTTTTGGAGTTAAAGTAAGCTTTTTCATCCTACAGCGAAAGGAGCTTGAGGAAGAAGACGCACCACCACTCAGCAGAGCGAATGAACTGATCTGGTATTCAGACGGATCAAGGAATGAGCTCGGCACCGGAGCGGGTATATACTGCAAGTCGAGCTAATATGAAGGAATCGTCTCGCTTGGTAAATATTCCTCGGTATTTCAAGCAGAGGTTTATGCAATACAACAACAGGCAGATTAGGATCTACAGTGACAGTCAAGCTGTCCTTAAAGCACTTCAGAGCTCTAAGGTTATATCTCGGCTGGTATGGGAATGCGACGAAGAACTTAGAAGACTGGCGACTCGGAACAGTGTAACACTGGAGTGGGTCCCAGGTCACAAAGGAATCGCTGGTAATGAAAAAGCTGACGATCTTGCAAGATCAGGATCGTCAACACTGATGAACGGACCCAAACCATCTGTGGGCATCCCCAGCTGCTGCAGTAGCAGTCTTTGTTTGGCACTACTTCTTGTAGTATTAATACGGTGCTTCCTTGATTTTTCTCGCAGCAGCGACAGACAAGCGATATTTACCAATCAATTACTCCAAATTTTTGATAATAAACTGTCAGCTTGACGCTGTTGTTGGGTGTTCTTGTATGGACTCGTTCCTTAATGCACAGAAACCATTTTTTTTCATTTCTTTTTATAACTTTTGGTACCCATGGAAACAAAAATAAATATTTTCCAATAATATTGTTAACTTTAATTATTTTTCATTTCTCAGTTATTTTTGTAAACATTAGAATTGTTATTTCGATATTAACAATCATGAAACTTGTAGAATTTTTATGTCAACTCCGGCCACATCCGCAGGTTGTTGGTAAACTACGTTTACACGAACCACCGCAAAATATTGATAAATTTTAAATTTACGACAGATAGGATTATCACTTTTAGATAATATAATTCAGATGCAAAAATGTCTTATATTTTAAGAATATTAATTCGTTTAACGGGAAGTTGGCAAATTAAAATGGAAGATTACGAAATATAAAAAAACCAAACTAAGATATTATTTAAAATATAAAAATAGAATCCATTTTCGTCAATGTGGGGAAATACTCAAGTTTGAATAATTTCCTAAAGAAGGTCCCTTTCCAAACGGAATAAAATTTGTAAGATAGCTCGGAATGTCCTTCTAACACCCAACATCTTGTGAGTCACCACCATAACAATTAAAAACACAAATACAGATTGCGTAAAGTACATCCGAACCGTCCGGATTACACAAGTACGACAGAAAAACAGCTGAAAGAGAGAGAAAGAATAATTATGCGTGGTCATTAAGGCGTGTACTTTGTTTCACCTTAGGGGTGTATACTTATTTCCCGAGACTGGCCGAATGCTCATTGCCCCCCTATTTTAACCGCTGTTGCCAGAAGCGCAGATTAATTTGTACAAATGATATTTTTGTCTCGTTATCGTTGTAATTCCTGTAGCTCTCCTTATACCCGATGTTGATCTCAACAGAATTTGGTTCCAACAAGATGGTTGTCCAGTCCATAATTCAAGGATAGTAATGGATTTTTTAAATTTTACATTCCCCGAAAAAATCATTAGTACTAATGGTACAATTAAATGGCCTCCAAGATCACCTGAACTAGCTCCAAATGATTTTTTCATTGGGGATTTTTAAAAAGTAGCATTCACCAACATGCATTTGAAAGAGCTAATAATTTAAATGAATTGAGGGTGAAAATACAGCACGTTTGTGCCAGCATTACGCCAAATAATCTTAGAGATATGAGATCAAATCTTTATCACAGATTTGGTTATTGTCTGGCACAGGAAGGTGGTTTATTTGAGCACTTAATTCATTAAAATTATGTTTACCTTTAGAATGGATTTTTATTTTTATTTTTTCAGGAAGTTTATATTTTATGTTTAGAATAGGTGTAGGTTATTTTATTTTTTCAATTTAATTTATTAATGGAAGGGATTTTTAGTTTATTAATTATGGTTCTCTCAAGAAATGCTGTTTTATTTTCAAGTTACAATGGCTAAAATAATATCCTATTGTAGTTAGAAATTGTCAACTTGGTCTGAAATGATCATGTTGACAAAAATGAATTTTAAAATTTACAGGTTACGTAATAACGATTGTATTTTTTATTTCTTTAACACCCTCACTCCTTCCAAGTTGGGAGAATACTGAATATCACCAACTTGTGAATCCTCTCTGTAAAGGACCATTCGGCCAGTCTCGAGAAATAAGTATACACCCCTAAGATGAAACAAAGTGATGACCGCGCACAATTATTCTTTCTCTCTCTTTCATATATCATATATATTTGTCGAATGGTCTCTTTTTTACACAAACCTTTGCTCGCTTATGGCTAAATATAGCGAATTCATATGCTCTATCCAATTACTAAAACCTGATATAATCCTTATAGGTGAAACTTGGTTAAAACCTTCAATTCCCGACTCTCTTATTAACATCTCTGGTTATACTATTTACAGATCTGATAGGAAAAACCGCGCAGGCGGAGGTGTTTGCATATATTTATCACAAAATATAACACGCAATTTTTCAGTAACTAGTCGAACTATTATAGCAGCGCCGCATATTGACATTCTTCTTGTAAAAATTTCCAAACGCTCTACCTCATTTCATTTTATTTGCGTTTACCGTCCAGGCGACACACAGCTTGTCGATGATATTATCTTATTGGAAAATCTCGAAGAACTTTCTATTCTGAAAAACGTCATAATTATTGGAGATTTTAATTTTCCAGATATTGTTTGGCCAGTAGTAAATGTTCCTGAAGGTATAAACTCGAGAAACGCTTTTATGAATTTTGTTCTAAACAGCAATTTAACGCAACTTATACACGAACCCACCCGCTTTCGAATCAATAACGTTCCATCGACTCTTGATCTCGTATTTACAAATGATGACCAGTTAATATCATCTCTGGAAGTATGTTCTCCGGTAGGAAAATCCGATCATGCTGTCCTAACTGCAAAAATTCAACTAAACATACCCCTTCCCGGAAATGAACTTAACTATTCGATATTTAAGTCAACAGATTATGCCAAAGTCAATCATTCTCTGTCTCAAATCGAGTGGGATGAAGTATTATGTGACTTAAATAATTGTACATCAATATGGAACAAATTTCACTCTATCACAACTCAATGTCTCGAGGAGAATACTACCGAACGAAGAGCATACCATAACAAACTAAAACCGTGGATTAACTGGGAACTTCTACAAATGCTGAAACACAAGCGGAACTTGTGGAAGAAATATAAACAATCTTCTAATCTCTCTGACTTCCTAACACATAGAAGATTCTCTAACCGATTGAAACAGCAACTATCTGGCTCTAGACAAAGCTATGAAAAAAACATTGTCAACAGTGGTAGCAGCAAAAAGTTTTATAAATACATTCGCACATCGCTTTCCTCAAAAGTTGCCATCCCATCTTTACAACAAGAAGATGGAAGTCTATGCTCTGATTACGAAGCAGCTGAAATTCTTGCTTTGTCTTTCGCTAATGTTTTTACAAATGAACCACCTGATAATGCACTACCAGCCTTCCAAACCAAACTTCCAACATGGTTTCTTGAAAGGTCGATCAACTTTAACCAATTTACTACACTGTACCAACGATTGGTCCAAAGAACTTGATGACAGACATCCTTTAGACATAATTTACCTTGATTTTTCTAAAGCCTTTGACAGAGTGCCAAAACGTAGACTTCTACTAAAGCTCGATCATATTGGCATAAGAGGTACTCTCAACAAATGGTTTTCAGACTTCCTAACAAACCGGTTATTCAAAGTCAGAGTTGGACAAAAATTCTCCGAGGAAAGACCCGTAACTAGCGGTATTCCACAAGGTTCCGTTCTTGGACCCTTACTTTTCATAGCATATTCCAGTGATCTTCGATACTGTCTGTCAAGCTCAATTTCGGCTTATGCTGACGACATGAAACTTTACGGAAATCCCAACATCAGTAATTTAAGTTTGCAGAATGATCTTAATAAACTACAAGAATGGTGTTCCAATTGGTTGATGCCTCTGAACATTGATAAATGTGTCGTGTTACACGTCGGAAACAATAACCCGCAAAATCCGTATTTCATCAGTGGACAGACATTAAGCAACGTATCTTCACAAAACGACCTTGGTTTACTAGTAAACTCGAAACTTACGTGGAGTGATCATATTTCTCATATTTGTAAACGCGCGAACTCTAAACTATTCCTAATACAAAAAACTTTCTCTAAAGCTTCTTTCGAAACATATTGCAAACTTTACAAGTGCTATGTCCGACCCATACTTGAATACGGCGGGCCTTCGTGGAATCCAGATCTGTCTCGAGATCGTGAAATGCTGGAAAAAGTGCAAAGACGCGCAACCAGATTGTCTTTTGGCCGTGTTAGACCTACGTACGAAGAGAGATTAACCATGGCAAATCTCACAACATTCGATGAAAGACGTCTACGAGGTGACCTTATTCTTTCCTTTCGAATTTTGAAATTCAACTTCAGCGACCTTCAAGCAATTTTCTCCCTTCATTCAGACGACCGTCTCCGTGGGCACTCCTTAAAGTTGAAGAAAGAGCCTTTTAGAACTCGTTATAGACAAAACTTTATGAGTAATAGAATTTTCGATATTTGGAATAGTCTTCCTCAGCAAATAATTGATTCAGAAAATGTTAATAGTTTCAAAAATCAAATAGACTCCTACATTTTCAATCTGTAGTTTTTTAGGCTTAGTGTCAGTTATCATTTAATTTATACACTGTAAATTATTATGGGCAAAATAGGACTTGATCCTCTGCCCTTATCATGTAATAATAATAATAATAATAATCCTTGTTGTACTTGTGTAATCCGAGGCCAGGGTTCCAAAGTAATTTACGCAATCTGTATATATTTTTACCATAACCATCACTTTTATCGAAAGTATTTCTTTAACTTCCCAAAACAAGAACCAGCAGTGACGTAACAATCATAGGCGTAACGAGGGGGAGTTATTGGGGATGTAACCCCCCCCCATTGATTAGAAGAAATTTAAAAAAATTGTAAGTAGCATTTTGGAGACCATTTGAAACAACAGTCCAAGATGATGCGCGGGATTATTGAATTGTGGATTTAAATATAAGAAGTTAGATAATCGAATGGTGATAATGAAATCTCGGCGTATCGCTGAACTTAGACAGGAGTATTTGCGCAAAATAAAAGGGTACCGTGATTCAAATAGAACTATAATTTATTTAGACGAAACTTGGTTTGATACGCATGATGTTGTCAAGTGTTTATTCATTTATTTGTTATTCAAACAATCCTTACGGTTTTATTACATGAATAAATATATAAAATAAAATACATTGTAACTTAATATGTAAGAAAATAGTAGTAATGGTAATTATATTATAATTAAAACTGTATGAGGATATACACCCTCCTTTAAAATATGGTTGGGTTGACGATACAAAAAACTGTTCTCTAGATACTACGTGTTCTAGAGGAAAGCGCTTTATTATTGTATTACAAATTTTATGAATTTTGTAAGCAGGTTAATTTTTTTCATTCAAATTGATATTGTAGATTAACATTATTTCACAATATTTGAATTTAAAAAAATTTATATGCACGCCATTGGGCGGCTTTTTCCTTCAAAGGGATTAAAAATATGGGTCATCACATTAACTTTGGAAGAACTATACGTTGAAGTTGAAAACATCTTCTTCGTATTTGGTTGAAATTAATGGCAAAAACAACACAGTTTACTTATTCTGTCATAATTATGTACGTTTTGATTGGTAGTACGATTTTGATAAATTAGACAACACTGTTTCATTTTTCCCTCACTCATTTCTATCCCTTGATTTCAAGAATACTGCTTTTTGAAATCGAGAGAAATTTTGTGGGAATAGAAATGTCAATATTTCCCTGGGGAGTAAACATTTTAGGGAATTTCAAGAAGGGAAGACAAGCCTTCATACCTTATTGGCCACAACAACTGCGAGCTGTCTCAAACATACTTCACGTAATTGTCAATTAGTTCAAAATGTAGAAGTTTATAAAAAATGTCCGTTCTACAATAGAGATGGTATTGTTAATAGCAGTTAGTTACAAAGATACTCACCTCTTCCGCTTCTTCCAACGAACCTCAAATCATTAAACTTAGCCACTTGATTTTTCATGACAGCAGTACAATTCCTAAGTTCGGCACAACAATTTTCATCGTTGCCAGCCCTCACCGTAACAACAGTACCGTCTCCGATATCTCCAACCGCCACCACTTTAAACGCTATTGGTAGAGTTTTATTTGAACGCCAATGGGTTGGCAACTGTGTGCATAGAATATAAGGACTGCCAGTTCTAACCAGTTCACCTGGGTGTTCGGATTGAACTTCGTGTACTCGGTGTTCGAACCAGTAGAAATCCGGGTTTTGGTACACTGAAGGTGGTTCAGCCATGGTCGATTTCGGCCACGCTTCTTCGGAAACGTTGCAAGTTTGTACCGAGACTGGTAGATGCATCACCTAGTCGAGTTTTCGGAGACGTATTCAGAAAAGAAAGAACATAGGATCTGTAACAAACGAAATAATGCTGAAAAACAGAAAACATGTTTACCGTTATTGAAATAAAAGTACGCAAAATGTCTATGCTAAATCAAAAGAAAAACTAAAGTGAGAGTAATTAATAAGTCAGTCTCTTCACATTCACATGTGGTCATTTGTATTATTGCTAAAAATGACTCAGTAAAAATCTTGGGCAGCCCTTTTTTTACGAGCACACCTTATTATCTATAAATATTTAAATATAATAATTAAAATATATGATTAATAGAATGTTTTTTTAAATTATAAAATTACCAAAGAATTATAATATGCATTTCACAACGAAGAATAAATATGCCAACATGGCTACTTAATCAAAACAAGAACTAAAGTGACCCGATTATAGTACGAGGGTTGCTATTTATATTTTGAGCCTTGGCTTACCAAGTGTTTACAGGCGCCATCTGATGTTTCCAATTGAAAGTTTGATCTTTTTAACCATAACCTTCTTCAGAACTTTTTGTCATTTAAGTATAACTTGTGTTATCTACAGCGACTTGAAAATTTTGTCTCAGCGAAAAAATGGAATTAACTCGTGAACATTTTCGTGCGTTGATTTTTTACTTTCGACGTGGCTTATCAAGACAAGAGTTCATCGATCAACTCACTTCGACTTTTGGCGATGAAGCCTCATCCTCGGCCACTGTTAAAAGCTGGTATAACGAATTTAATCGTGGCCGCAGTTCGCTCGGGGACCAAAGTCGTAAAGGTCGTCCAAAATCAGTTGTTCTGCCACAAAACATCGATGCTGTGCACGAACTGATAAAGCAAGATCGACATGTGACATATCGCGAGATAGAGGCATCTTTGGGCATTAGTATGACAAGCATCAATAAGATATTGCATGAACATTTAGCTGTTAAAAAGATTTGTTCGCGTTGGATCCCGCATAATTTGACAAAAGCTCAAAAGGATGCCCGTGTCAATTGGTGCAAAGAAATGCTCAAGAAATACAATCGCGGTGCATCAAAAGCTGTGTAAAACATCTACACAGGTGACGAATCTTGGATCTATGCATATGAGCCCTAAACAAAACAGCAATCCACTGTATGGGTCTTCCAAGACGAACCCAATCCGACAAAAGTGGTTCGTGCGCGAAGCACTTCGAAGCAAATGATTGCCTGTTTCTTCGGAATAACTGGACATGTGGCAGTCGTGCCGTTAGAGCAACGTAGAACGGTGAATTCTGAATGGTACACAACCATTTGTTTGCCAGAAGTGCTTCGTGAAATACGAAAAACAACCGGCAACGAAGGATCATTCTTCATCATGACAATGCCAGTTTTCATACATCGGCTAAAACAACCACCTATTTGACTGGCCAAAACGTCGAATTGATGGGTCATCCTCCGTACAGCCCTGATTTGGCACCAAATAACTTCTTTTTATTTCCGCATATCAAGAATAAATTACGTGGCCAACGTTTTTCGGCGCCTGAAGAAGCTGTTGATGCATACAAAAACCATGTTTTGGAGGTACTTCAATCGGAATGGAAAAAGTGTTACGAAAATTGGTTCGAGCGCATGAAAAAGTGTATTGATCATCATGGAGAATAATTCGAAAAACAATAAACCCATTTTTAATAATAAATTACTGTCTTTTCATTATTAGGCTCAAAATATAAATAGCAGCCTATGTATTTTGCATGAACACCAACATGTCGTGTCGGTGTAAATGGTGGATAGTACTTGGTCCAAACCTATTAGAAATTATCCGATTTACGTCAAATTCTCATGGTTTTTACGTAGTACTTGAAATTCGTCAAAATGTTCTTGATTCTGTAGATCCTGGATTTACTATTTACGTCACTGAATTTTCTATTTGTTCATAGGTAATTTTGTTTTGTTATTTTAGTTTCATTATTTATTTAAACATGACTTATTATTAGTGAAAGGTACAGTTTATTTCACGAATTTACGCCTGTTTTGGATTATCGGCAAAAACTCGACGAGCAGTGTTTAGCTTGTTCAATTCAGTAAGAAGGACGAAAGTAAATTGCCCTAGTACCACTTCTAGACACAAATGTATAACAATTTTATTTTTCCCATGATTGTATTCGTATAAATAAGAGATCTGATTTCCAAAAATTAATAAAAAAAGAAACAAAGGGAAAAACATGATTAAAAAGAATAAAATTTCGGGTTTCTAACGCATCAATTATTGGGAGAACTTACTATCGAACCTTTCAGTACAGTTTACCATTTCATTCGATGCTTTCATGACTAATCCAAAACAGGCGTAAGTTCGTGAAATAAACTTTATATCATTTTAATCATAGCATTGTTGAAAATTCACTGTCTACATCGGCTTTTATTTTTAGAATTTAGAGCGTCAAAAGTTCGAAATGTAAATGTTTTAGTAGCCTTCAGCACTTCGAAAGAAAACATGCCGTATGTGGTTTAGCCAAACCTCTCTGCATTTAGTACAAGAAGGGAGAATATTTTTTTAACCATATGTTTACATCGTTGATAACACTGCACTTCTACAATTAATTATTCCATTCTAAAAGTGGGATTCGCCTAACTGAGCTAGGCCGGCGGCACAAGCATCCTAGCTACCGGCTTAAAACTCAGCGCCAAAGCTGCGGAAGCTTGTTTAGTTCGTTGTTGACTGGCTTTTATCGAGAATGTTTGACGACGGTTACATTTCGTTGGGGTATTTGGCTATTTCCTGCAATTTTAGGGTTCTGTAAGTCATAGGAAAAACTTTTATATGAAGAACTAACATTATTTTTGTCTACTGTACCTGCTCTCCAATTTAAAGGATATAGGTATTTATGGTTGGCCGATTTCGGAAAATAATTGTAGATATTTACTGAAATTTTGATTCTGCTTATCGAAAATGCTTAATTCAATTATTACCTATCTTTATTTAAGCGATATTACTTGTATTTATAAAAATATGTAATAAAGTTAGTTTGAAGAAACAATTATTATTTATTTTTTTAGTGGTTTTGTGGAGGTGTAAGAAAAAATAATGGGTTGTAATGTCCTACCTTAACGTATAAATCATAAGATTTATTTAAAAACAAAGATTTTGTAATAAATGCATAAGAAATGAAGAATTAATTAAAAGGGAGTCTCGGGAAAATTAACCAAAACTGGAATTATATTTTTAAAATATTCCTTTCATTAGTCAGTTTCATATTTTGCAACCTCATGTTGTTCAAATACGTTATTCAATGCAATATGTAAGAATATACACTGCTAACCAAAATTTATTTTTCACCGGAAAACTAAATATCGCTTGTACCGGATGGTTCAATAAGAACGACTTTTGATGAGATCCCGAAAAATGTAACTACAATTATCGCAAACAAGTCAGTCTTCAGAAAGTTACAGTTTTGTTTTATTGGACACAGAGCAACGCCAAGGACTAAAATCCACGCAAGCTTAGGAATCTATGCCACAGTGTTCCAGGCGGAAGTAACAGCCATTGAACACTGTGCAAAGAGAAATAGCAAGGCAGGGAATGAGTAACAAAACAATTGTTATTTACTCGGACAGCCAGGATGCACTAAAGGCACTAGATTCCTGTCACGACTGGTATGGGACTGCGTGCGTGCTACCTGAGCTAGAAAATCATAATAGACTATTTCTGGACACAAGGGCAATGAAGAAGCTGACGAAATGGCTCGAGAAGGAGCAAAAAATGCTCCCTGCATTGGCCCCGAACCCTTCTGCGGTATAGCTAACGAATACAAAAAGGCAGCCATTGAAAAATTGAAGCAAACTAAGTTTCTGGAATGGTGGAGAACAACCCCTGAACAGAAACAGGCCAAAGAGTTCATCAAACGACCATCGACCGAAGTAACAGAGGACCTGTTGCTAGTAAGAATCATAGTAGGTTTACTGACAGGACACTGCAGACTCAACAGTCATATGAGTGTTACAAAATTGGCAGAAACAGATTTTTGCAGGTTCTGTCAAGAGGAAGAGGAATCGGCAGAACATGTGTTGTGCCAGTGTGAAGGCAAACCAAGGGATACAAGCTACCTCGAAAAGCCTTTGTATAGGCTATGCAGCCTCGTTAGGAGATTAAAGCTAGACGAAGTGCTCTAATTAAATCAGTGCGTCACAATAAATCATGAGATTTCAGTGACAGCTAACGCCAGCTATATCCACCACCTTTGTGTTTTGTTCGTTTAGTGGAAAACCGCCTTAAGCGTTGTCCAGTGTTCAGTACATAATTCTGAAGGCGTCACTTTTATGGAAAAATTGAAAATTACATTTTGAATAGGAACCATTCATTCTTCATTAAATACTCTTAGGGAATTTGGCTAATTGATTGATGCTCAGCCGGATTTATGAATAAACTATAATACGCGGTTGGGATAAAGTATGGAACCAAGTAAATATCTTAAACGAAACGAACGATATTTATGAAAATTTGCAGGTAAGTGCAATGGAACAAAATGCATCTGATGTACATTTTTTTGTTAATAATATACTTCCGGTTTAACCGGAAATGCATCAACTTCTTTAATTTAAATGGGACACCCTATGTATTTTTACAGATTTTGAAAGAGCTTGTTATTTTGAATTCATACATACTGAGTTTAGTGTAAAAAAATTTGTAAAAACAAGGAATATAGCACTTTGATCAACCTCTTTTGAGTTTTTTGCATTAGAGCAAAAAACTATTTAGATAAACTAATTGATGTTGTTTGTTTGCATATAGTAATAAATAAACGAGTACTGTTTAGTACGTCTTTTGTTCTCCAAGTGTCAAATTCTAATTGACGGAAATAAATTTTACAATTTAGAATGGTTCAATTAAGTGAAAAAGAACGTATTGTAATTTTAATGATGATCGGTTAGGGTGATCGTGTTAGAACTCATGAAGAAGTGTGTCATATTTTTAATAATTTGCATCCGGCGAGAAATCCTATATCACGCTCAACAGTAACTAAAACATTACAACGTTTTAATACAACTGGGATGGTAAAAAATTTGCTAAAACCTGGAAGACCGCGGACTGCAACGAACGAAACTGTTAAACAAAATATTGCAATCGATTTAGAAGAATCACCTCAAACTTCCACCACAAATTTGGCACTAAACCATGGTATCAGTCGACGTTCTGTAGGAAAGATATTAAAAAGTGAAAAGTATCATCCGTATAAGGTACAGTTGGTTCAAGAATTGTCAGACGATGATTTTGACCGACGGCTGGAATTTTGCGAACGGCTAATGGACATCTGTAATATCGACGACAATTTTGCTTCTAACATAGTTTTTTCCGATGAGGCAACTTTTTGTTTAAATGGAACAGTTAATCGCAATAACTCAAGGTATTGGTCAAATGAGAATCCTCATTGGATTCATGAAGCACATACCCAGCATCCACAGAACTTAAATGTTTGGATGGGAATTGTCGAAAATAGGCTTATAGGCCCATTTTTTATCGACGGAAACTTGAATGGTGACAAGTATTTGGATCTACTAAATAACGAAATTATTCCTGCACTTCAACAGAATGGGCAATTACCACAAAATGTTTGGTTTCAACAAGATGGAGCACCTCCCCACTATGATAGACGGGCTAGGGATTTTCTGGATGCGAATTTTCCAAATCGATGGATTGGACGTAGAGGATTCATAGAGTGGCTTGCTCGTTCTCCGGATCATAGCCCGTTAGATTTTTTTCTTTGGGATTATCTAAAATTACGTGTTTACGTTAGAAGACCAACCAACTTACAGGAATTGAGACAAAGAATTATTGATGAATGTGAACTAATACGTGGAGAAGTCTTGGAAGGAGTGACTCAAGAATTTGTTAATAGAATGGCCTATTGTCAACAAGTAAACGGCGAGCATTTTCAACATTTGAAGTAATTTTGTTTCTCATTATTCTAAAATAATGAAATGTACACCTATTGTACAAATAACAGTGAGTTATTCCTCGTTTTTACAAATTTTTTTACACTAAATTCAGTATGTATGAATTCAAAATAACAAGCTCTTTCAAAATCTGTGAAAATATATAGTTTGTCCCATTTAAATTAAAGAAGTTGATGGCATTTCCGGTTAAACCGGAAGTATATTATTAACAAAAAAAATGTACATCAGATGCATATTGTTCCATTGCACTTACCTGCAAATTTTCATAAATATTGTTCTTTTCGTTTAAAAGATATTTACTTGGTTCCATACTTTATCCCAACCCCGTATAGTCTGTTCATACTTATGAGAAGTGACTAACTTACTTCTTTATTTAATCACTTCATCATAAATAATGAACCTCCTTTATGGAATATCGCCGAACCAACTTTACCTTGTTAAGTACACTGCATTTCAAGATATTTCGTTTTAACTTTATACCAAAATGATTGATTCAAGAGAAAAAAACATAGAAGATAGTCGTTAATTTGATAACAATAGCATCGTACTGTTTTATTTGAAAAGATAATGCTTAAGAGTATGATTATTTTACTTTACTTTACCATAAAGAGAGTACGCACCTGTACATTTTTTATTACAAATTTCCCAGGCTTTCTAAAATTGATAAACATCATCATTTCTGGGTAAAATTAAATAATCTGAAAAGGTACGCACTACAAGTTTAATATAAATTCAAATTTCACAAACGGATTTCCCAAAATAGTTTTTATTATTTCTTAGAAATTAAAATCGTTCTTCCCATTTAAAAGTTTCAATGAATGAATCTTCCACCAAAAACGTCACGTGCTCAATGCCAAACCCGCGAGTAATTCTTAGAAGAAAACTAAATTTGGCAAACAAATTCTTTAAAAAAATTTCAGTCCTTTCCGGTTAGACCCCAGCACACATCGCCTGACTTTCACATGTTGTTGTAACGATGATTCACTGGTATATACGTAGTAACAATAAAAATAAATAAATAATAAAAACACTTACTGTACATAAGTGTCGAAGAAGACTTCTAGTCGCGTGCTATTTGAAAGTTGCACGTGCTGTAGGGAGCATCTTGCTGGCCCTTACTTGCGCACCACCTAACCGCACATAAAAAATGTTTTTACCGTCGGCAAAAACGCGCGCCGAAACGTTCAAAAATACAACGTCGAACCGCGGTTACTGTCGATATACTGTGATGGTAAGTGTGTAAATCAACGAAACATTTAAACAAAGAAAGATACAAACGCACGCGCGAAGAAGTTCGTTTATATTTTCACTCGTATAAAAGGCGCACATAAGGCGCACTGTTGTTTTCAGTGGTGTGAGAAAGGATTTTCAACTAAAAGTGAAGTGTCCTTTCCGGAAGAAGGCGGGATTTTGGGCGGGATTTCAGTCTTTGATAAAAATTCATACCTACTTATTTATTTTCTATTTTATTTACGTGTTTTTATAGCAGGACGTAGCGAAGGATTATTTGGTTATTTTTAAGAATTTTGTTATCTATATTAATATTTATTTTTTTTATGAAAAATGCTTAGTAATAGATCAAAATTTACTATAGATACGTAAAAACTCAAACAAAACCATGAAATTAACTAAATGTTTAGAAAAATTGACAGGTATATCCAATGGATATATGAAGACGTTCGAGTAAGCCAGAAGTTTTGCGAATAACAATAAATAGGTTTAGGTTTAGGTTCTATGTGAGTGGGGTCTTCTCGCCACCTCCACTGCGACCCCCATAGGGATTACAATTTACCCCACAAGCTTGTGCTTCTGACGAAGTTCATGGTTATATTTGGTGATACTTTTTTGAAGTCGTTCGGCTCTAAGGTACTAAAACAGAATATGTTACCCTTCCCAAAGCTGGGCATGAGCATAATATGTGCTCCGCAGTTTCGTCCTCCAAATTACAGAACCGCAGATTAATACATTAAAAATATACATTTGTTTACATTTAAAAGTGAACCCAACATTACATCACATTCTAAGGTAACTTGCCGACCCTTTGCCGGATGTCCTACTTTTCATTTGAATTGCGACAACTGAATTATAGCACACGATAGAAACGTACAAAATAAAAAAGTACTTTCAAGAAATTACATAAAAACAACTTTAATTATCCCGAGTGGTTTATGTGATAAAAATATGTTTTTGTTTGAAACTTTTGAGGTTTAAACGAAACAAATACCTACGTGTGAATAATTTTGTCTGTCTGAAATATGGCAACACCGAGAAAAGGGCGGAAACCATTTTACTATCAATTTTACCTGATTTTACTACGAAGTTTCAACGTTCCTAGTTTATTGAAGCTCTTGTTTTCGTCTTTTCAACTGATATTTGTGTGTGTGTGCGTACAGATGTAATAAAAACAATATTTTTTGTGAAAATCATGGTTTGTCAGTGCCAAATTTGCAAAAAAAACAGTCGGAATTTTCCTAACCTCTCTTTTCACCTGTAAGTAAATAGTTCTATTGGCCAGTGGCACTGTCCGATAGTTATTCCTCACTCCTTGAAAGTAATTGATGAAAACATATGTTGGCCGTCTTTTCGGATAGTTTTATGAATGACTTGCGGACTCTATTTGTAGATTACTCCAAGTACAGAACTGACAATCCGAGGTCTGAACCAGACTCATCTTCTTTAGGTGGTAATTTAATCGACAATGTCCAGTAAGACAGAATGCGTAGGTCTGTTCTACTTAATTCTAGGATCTGCTAATTTTTTGTACTCTAAGGGTTGTATATGAACGCCTTCGAGTGAGAGAGCCCCGGTATGTCTGCCCAGTACGTGAATGTTTTCCTCTCCGCCCAGGTAGCTATGGCTGATCTGACAATAAATAACCCCACGCACAAATATCCAGAGAATTGTGATCATCAGGTTTACGATTATTGCACAATGTGGAAGTTCAGTTTTTTGATAAACCACGGCCAGTATTTTGCAAAATACATTATGTCATTTAAAATTTCTACAGACCATTCCAAAATTACGTCACTGACAGGTCGTCCATATTTTTCTGGGACCTCATGACATTCTATTCTATTCTATTCTATTCAGTTTTCATTGTTTACTGGTAAACAACAGATTACACTCAGACTTTAATAGGTAATGAGTTCTTAAAATTATCTAGAATTCGTTTTATAGTGTTGTTAAAAGCGTAGATATGGTATATTTTTTTCGATTTCCGGCAGTTTTAATAACCTAGGTGACCCGTGCACCTGAATTTGTTGCTCTTGAATCACATAACTCTTCTGTTGATTGCTTTTTTCATTTAATTCAATTTACTGACTGCGCCATGTCTTATTTGTAAAGTTTTATAATTTAAATAAAATATATATTACATTGACATTGTTCTACAAATTCTGTCTGATAACCAACTGACTTTAAAACATGTCAAAACACACAAACTTCAACTCCAACTGATGGTGGGATACAGCACAATATTGCCGGCCTGTCAAAGCCAAGTTTTCTGGAATGGTATATAGGACATGTCCCCAAACTGACAAGTTTACACTATAATGACAGTGGTCCTGAGGATAAAAAATAGTTTGGATAGATTTTAGATTTGTAATTTGGTTGTTTATTGATTCAATGATATTATTATAAACAGTCAGATAACGCTTTTAAAATATCTAAGCAACTAAACCAATGACGAAGAAAGCACCAGATAAAAAAATGTACTCAAACACGATCAAAAATAACTATTACAAGAACCACGTGTTGTACAAAAAACGCTTGTTTATCATCAGATTCATCAGAGCGACTGTCACGTGGACTTTTCTATTTATTATTTTCTTATAGAGAATTAAGCGATGTTGAGGTGTAATTTCTTCGAAATAAGTAGATAGTTCAAATATTTGAACTGCTCTTAAACATCCGCTCGTAGGTCAAATGATAGAAACAAAAATTTTTACCGTGTTTTTATATACTTTTATCACTAATACCATAAGCAGCTCTTTACCTCAGTATACTATACTTTTTACCACTGGAACACTCTGTATATAAATTTTAAACTTGTAGATTTTATCTCGTATAAAAATGATAGGAATTGAATAATCGGAAGCTTATTTAATTTCTCTTTCCGGTCCTTAAAAAGACTGAAGTCACTTTCAGGAAACAGTACGACTCACTCTGCCAGGAAAAAGAACGCTATTATCAATCAAAATACCGATAATATAACCAGAAGGTACGTTATAAGAAATGTATTTAATTAAATCTAATCAACTTTAAGACAATATCACGAATAAAAACCCAAACCAAAAAGGATAAGAGATTTAAAATCCGGTTTAGATAAATTGGAAGATCACTTAAATAGAAAAGATGAATAAGACTTTTTTTCATTAGTAGAAGTATTTTAGATTTTGTTGATTATCTGATGCATGTAATAATATAACTGGACTCTCTGTTTCGAAATTAAACAAGTTATCAACATGAAATTAATTATAACATGTCGGAAAGATAAGAGCATTTACCGGAAGAGGCTGTTGAGATATTTTGAATTGAGGGACGGCACTATTTTCTTTTAAAACGGTTAAACTTTGTCTAAAATTAATGCTCTTCACCAACTGAGACTATCCTCTGGATGCCGTTCCATTCACTACTGCTCTTCATGCAGAGCGTTATACAGTTAATACGTCTCGAAATATCGCTTGGAATAAACAAGCCGTTTTATTGGTTGGTGGAGATGGTTTTACTCTTGTGCTTTTTGTAGCTTTTCATTGTCTTGACCGAGATTTAACCAAAGTACCCTGCACCATTTTATAGGTAATCCTGGTTCAAGTACGATTTTCGATTTTTTTTTTATATGTTGTAGTCTTAATGGTAACTAAGAGATCGTGATGGGTTAAAACTGTGCAGGCCCTCCGGTTTGGTGGTGGTGGCGTCTTGAAGTTGCGTCCTGAGCATAACATTTTGCCTCCTAGCACTATAAATCTCACGATAATAGCATATTTCTTGTATGTCGGGGGCTCATGAGGAAGTCTGCCATACTTCTGTACCATCAGAATCGCAATTTCTCCAGAGGGTGCCTTTGCAATGGTCAATTTTAGGCCGATGTTTAAACAGCAAGCGGAAGCAATGAAACCGAACAAAATCATCAACAATCACGTTAGATAGGTTAGTTGGATCCATCTAACTTTCAAATTCCTTACGAGTGGGCCCCAAAAGATTTTTTAACATTTTCTTGATCCCACGCACCCATCTCTAGTGGAAGATACTTCATGAAAAATCCGGTAGTTCGGATAGATACTGGGATAGATATTTGTCAAAAGAGGCATTACCCGTGACAGACGTCAGTCGGAAATTGTCACATTTTCTTGTTGTCTTCTATGTCTTGACGCTGCGTATTTTTATTTTTTTTCGAATTAGAAAAAGTAACAATATAAACATATAAACATTTTGTTTTTAATTTTATGATAGTAAATAAACAATGACATTTAGAAAAAAAATTTTCACATGAAATGTGTTGTAAAATGGGGTATCTACAAATACATTTTAAAAAAAATGTTTTTTTAAATTTTTTACTGTATTATCATCGATTTTCCACGCTCTCTCACCTGCTTTTTCACCTTTATTTGTGCTCCCTTCTCTTTCTTACCTGAACCATAGGTGTGATCTTTTGTATCGCGATCACTTCTTAATAGGTTCATTATCAAGTTCACAAATTTTTAGATAATTTCATAAACCGTATAAAAAGTTATAGAAGGTTTGCTGACAGACCTCTGATTTAAGTATTTATTTTAAATAATTGTCTATTATTTAAAAAAATTGATATTTATAGAAAAACTGTATAGTAGTTTTGAAAGTAGATGCTTCAAAGTCGGAGTTATCTAGTTCCTCGCACATTAACAGGTAGGTACAAAATTTGTGTTCAGTTCCTCGCAGCATACGAAGGGTAATTACAGATATTTTTATTTTTATTTTCTTATTGTTTTTTTCAAAAATTGACTAAAAATACGAAGAATTTTTCGATTCGGATTAGGGTAGGGGGTAAGGTAGGGTGGTTTTGGTTGGGTTATTATTGAAAATTATCATAATAATCTGTCGATTACACAATTCAATTTTTCGATTCGGATTAGGGTAGGGGGTAAGGTAGGGTGGTTTTGGTTGGGTTATTATTGAAAATTATTATAATAATCTGTCAATTACACAATTCAATTTTTCGATTCGGATTAGGGTAGGGGGTAAGGTAGGGTGGTTTTGGTTGGGTTATTATTGAAAACTCACGAATGTGAGGAACTGCAGACTGTGAGGAACTGCAGACCTGTCTTAATCCTACCCTCCGTTCGAAAAGGGATTAACTCAGGTAGATGCGAGGAACTGACTGGTGTCCTTCAAAGTGTTTAGTGGTAAAGTTTCATTGAATTATCTTAATTTCGAAAAAAGATATAATTGAATGAAGTCTAAAAAATACAAGTAAAATTAAGCATGCAAAAAAAAACAGATTTTTAAGAAGCATTCGTTTAAAATTCTAAATATCTATGGCTTTGCAATGCCAAATCCAAAAGGAATTTTCGCTGGGATAAGTATTAATTAAATAGGAATTATAATAAACTGATATTACAGTCAGAAAATCTACTTTTTCAAATTTGAAAGTATTTCTATCTAAAAGTTGTGATCTTTCTTTACATTTATTTATTTTTTCAGAATGTTATATGCCCAAAATTATTAACTTTTAAGTCGAGCGGTTAATAAATTTGGCTCACGGGCCGTTCGCGCGTAACCACGAATTGAATACCACTGAAATTAATTTTATCTCGTAAACTTTTCAATTCATAGAAAAACTTTTTAGGCAAAATTTGTAGATAAATGCATCAGCTACAAATTTTGATTTGGAAGTTTTTCTGTATATTTATTATTTAAACAATTAGAGCGGAAAAACAAAATCAAAAATTTTCACTCGACGATTTTCCGGAAAATCGCATGCCTAACATCGTAAACTTTTTCTCATGTTAAACACCACCCTTTTAAATATCAAATTTTCAAGTTTTTTGTATTTTTTATGAGGTTTTATGTTTAGATACTTTGATTAGGCTATTAAGTTAAGTAGACCCGTTGAGTGAAAATTTTCACTCAACGGTTAGGTTAGGTTTCACTCAACGGTAGACCTTAAATTGTATAGACAACAATACACCCAGGACTGGTTGTATATAAATCTTACCGTTGAGTGAAAAATATTTTTCACTCAACGATCTTACTTAAAATAAATCTCAGTTAAGTCAATAGGTGCAGTCTAATATTTCGGGCAAGCCCTAAGTACTAAATCATACAAAAATTGTCATGTATAACCTCAAACTTTATACAACCCTCTCCTCTAAGATATCTGTAACTTTAAGGAATCCTTAAGAAAGTAGCTGCAATCGGCTGTTATTTTAATAGTTTGAATTACTCACCTATTTCAATTTTTATTCTTACCGGTTGGTTCCTACAATGCCATATAATAGTTTGTTGTTTTATCGGTTCAATTTTATTCTTAGATTGACTCATCAATTTTAGGTACAACAGCTGTAAACGAAGAACGAAGTCGTCTGAAACTTTGGCGTTAAATTAACTAAACACATTATACAATCAATTTTGACATCTGATTTTGTTGACAGGCGCCAGCTATGTTGTTATATTCAACACTCACTTTTTGTTACAAATTTTCTAAGCTTTAGTATTATAGGTAAAGCTATCTGTTAGGTAGGTATAAAAATATACCGCCTTATAAAAACTCATATCAGCATATCAAACCAAATTGTCGCGGTCTTGAGTAATGAAGTTCAAATAATAATTAGTGGTAGGTTTTGTGGAATGATTTTTATTAGCAAAACAGAACGGGCAATGTTTCGGCACTAAACCCTGCGGTTAAAGTGTCGACCGCGTTTACGAGCTCATTGTGTCGTCGATTCTTGTTGGTTACATGCTTCGACCGCATATTTTCCTATTCATCATCGTCTTTTATGCATTTCTATACGTTTTTTTTAGTGTTTTCTTCCTTCGACATTTTGAACTTTGTCGAGCTATAAATGTACAATGTTGAGTTGAGTATTAGTTATACCTACTTTTTTGTTGCGTTTTCTATACGGGCAAAGATTTGCTTTGTTTCAAATAACCACTGATTATAACTGTAGATAATATACCTACCTAAGCTTCATGCAATTGGAGTAAAAAGTTTATAGGTACAGATGGGTACCTATTACATTTTCCAAAATAAATATATTTAAGCATGTTTCGACTGTTTATAGTATAGTTATAGATATTATTGTTGTCAATATTAAATACATCCAAACAATGTGTTGTTGGTGATAAATTTCGAAAATATTTGTGATAACTGTATAATTCGGCTACTTTCTCATGGTTTTTTTTATAAGAGGAACATAAATTCAGATAACGGTAATACCGATAACACATTTTCTCATAGCCAAGTATTTGAAACGTCAAAAGTTATAGTACAGTAAAAAAATGTGTCTTTGTTTGAATTAAGTTTACAGTTTGTTAATGTGCCTATTGTGAATAGAGAACTGTAAATTTATTGCTGTAAACTGTCGTGTAAACAACAGACCATTTTTTCGTTCCTTTACTATTCGAGACTCTAAAATGATTATTTAATTATATATTTTTTGTGAGAATTTATTTATATCAATTTTAACTCTTAGTTTTATGCTTAGCACTGGGTATATATTTTGATATTGAATGACTATCCTTCGATAGCTCAGTTGGTAGAGCGGTGGACTGTAGCGGAATTGTGTTGAGTAGACATCCATAGGTCGCTGGTTCAAATCCGGCTCGAAGGAAATTTTTAATAAATAAAACAAATTTTGTATTATTTACAATTTTTTTATTTGTATTATCTGCTAAATTAGAAATTGTATTTTTTGTTCCACTATCTAAATTAAGAAGATAAATATTCAACGGGACCCAAAGAGTTCACTGAGAACTCTTTGAATTTCAAAAATGTACAGTCATATTGAAAAATAATTATAGTTAATTATTTTAAAAACTACATTATTTTTTAGTTTATATTTTTATCCCAAACTTCTTACTAAGAAGTTTTTATAATTAATTTATTTTTGTACATGCTAGGGGACAACCAGCATTACATTTTGAGGTGATGCGGGTCATCTATATTGATATACTCAAAGGTCTTTTAAAACTATATCAAATTGTGACTAAGACTGCGCTGCTTCTGAATATTATTATGGTATAGTTTCCATTATTATTAAATTTAATAATCTTAACAGAACTAGTTGAGCATGAAATGTGTGTCAATATAGTATGTTCACATAAATGTAACGCAGTAACAGAATTTAAAAGCAATGAATTTTATGTAACGGAGAACAGAGCTGTAGACATTATACAGAACATTCCTGATTTTTTGCTATTTTTTTTGTTTATGTAAAACGTCAGTCATATGTCAAAAGCTA
Organism: Lochmaea capreae; assembly: GCA_949126875.1. Lineage (NCBI taxonomy): Eukaryota > Metazoa > Arthropoda > Insecta > Coleoptera > Chrysomelidae > Lochmaea > Lochmaea capreae. The sequence goes on along the minus strand of OX421406.1, from coordinate 4,888,585 downwards.
CTTAAGAAAAGAAATGTCAGAAAAAAACCTGAAAGCAATTTCGAATAGATTTATTTCTGCTCAAGTAAAAAAAGTACAGTATTAAGTGAAGCCATGTCCAATTCTACTACCGAAAAAGTTAAAGAATTCTACACAAATGATGTAGTTTATAGATTTGATAAGCACAAGAGAATAATTTTTGGAGTTGTTGTTGATAGTTATGAAGCCTCTTCTGATGTAGATGAACACCATACCTTACAAAAAGGACAGATTAGGGTTTTATGGAATAATAACTCTAGGGAACAGGTATGTACATGGATTAATGTCATAGCTGGGATCATGTTTCCAAAAAAATTATAGTTACTAGGTATGCTGGAAATAATAGGTTATTATCAATATCCACATCACACTGTCGACGTACCTTCTTTGACCTTTTTATTACACTTTCTTTCTTAGGTATGGAGACAAAGTAAAGTTCGGTTAATTAACAGAAGTATAATACCAGGTGATATTGTACGAAGATTAGAAAAAGGAAAAGAAACTCAAAGGGGGTACTGCAAAGAAGCTAAACAGGTGGCTACTATACAGATTGTTGGTACTGATAAAGTTGTTGAACATGTCACCAGTGAACGATTACATAGTGTTAGACCATACGATGTTGATGATGCAGTTTGTTTGGGTAGCAAATTCGGAAGGATAGAAGTAAGTTATTATTTTAATTCAATGAAACTAGTATGATTATTGCATTTTTTCATTTCCTTGGTAGACTGTTGAACAAATGGTAACTATGCAATCAAAGTGTGGTTCAGTAGTAGATGTTCTCACTAGTATTAACCACGATCTAGATGATTATTGGTTGTCAAAAAGAAATAGGATATCTTTAGATGCATATTATCCTGGACAAGAATTGGTATGTGAATTTTTTAATATCTATTTGCCCAATTTTCTGATTTCTGTGTTCATAGATATGTGTACCAAATAATTTTGAACAACCTCATTGGGTTAAAAAGTCTAAATCCATGAAAAGAAATATTCAAACTCGCCAAAGATTTACAGTTCAGAATGTTGAAGATGTTTTGATTGAAATAGCTTGGTACAATAATACTTCTGGGTATTCACACATATCAGAAATATGTCAAGATGATATAAAAAAGTAAGTACCTATAAAATATATTGACTATATTTTAATCAATTTATGTATTGGTACAGATTAAAGGTTCTCGAACATCCCAGTGACACTTTTTTGGAATTGGCAGATCGTAGGCTGTTAAAACTATCGTCCAGTGATGTATTGCTGAAGAAAAAAGACTGGACAAAAAAATTTTCATTGATGTTCAGACCAGAAGTACCAAAAGTCCGACACATTGTTAGTTGTAATTCAAAAATGTAAGTCGTAGATGCCAAATATGCTGTTCCTTTTCTAATAGTTGAAAATATTTCAGAAGTTCTAGATTATCCAAAATTAGTCGTTCAGCATTAGTTTATCCAGCAACTGAAGAAGTAACACCTAATGAAGAAGAAGAATGGTGGACTGAAGAATCTGAAGAATCCGATGACGGTCAGGCGTCACAAATTAGCTACACTTCCAAACCAAAGAAAAAGCACTATCCACCAAAACCCAGAGATCTAGTACCTGGCAATTCTTTAGCTGTTGAGGTAAAAAAATAATTTTAAATTTCTTACAAAATATCCTTTATTGATGTTTATTACATTTTTAGGTTATTTGTGTGGAATCAAAAGTTAATGTAGTTTGGCAAGATGGTACCGAGGAGAAAGACATTCCATCTACCAGTCTCTATTATTCCATTTCGCTGGACGATCACGAATTCTTTCCAGGAGAGTGGGTAGTACACGACAATAAAGTAGATAGTGATAATTATGGTGTTGTCCAAAGTGTCAATTATTTGGAAAGAACCGCCAGTGTAAGTCGAATTATTAGTCACAATCTAAATACTTTTTTCTTCATAAGAAGTCTCTTAATTCGTTATGTTTCTATAGATTAAATGGTTCACTTATTCCGAAAATGAAAAGAAACCTACCGAATTAGCAATAAACGAAATGAGTGTGTACGATTTGAAGAAACATTCAAAATTTGTGTTCCGTCCACGTAGTATAGTTAAGTCGAAACCTGCTCAAGAAGAAAAAATGGGAAAAGTTATAGACAGTTGCATAGAGGTAAGAAAAGATCTTTTTAATCGACTATAATTTAAGGTTATCAAATGTCATAGGTTGTCAAAATAGAGCCTCCGTTTTTAAACTTCATTTTTGACATTTGATAACCTTAATCTCAAGTCGGTTTTATGTTAATTTCACGTTAACGTCTCATTCTAATATGTGTAAACAATAAGAATTCTTTTAACGGCCAACCATTTGTGGCTACACTAAATTATGCCGGTATCGGTCGTTGCTAAGTTGCCGGAAGGAAAAAGAGAAAAACGTGTTATAGACCAGGGTCGATAATTTTTGAAACTAAAAAAAATAATAGTGGGGTGAAACCCATTGAAAAAGGAGAAGAATATTATAAAAATGAAAGGAAAAATAATTTACGGGCGATCTGAGGTTGGGAAGGGGAAGGGGGTGGGTTTTTAAGGGGAAAAAACGGTTTATTTCGATTTCCGGCAAAGCTACAAGTCCTATGGAAAAAATTCAAATGGCAAAGTTGTAGGTAATAAAAAGATCTACAACTTTTGTATCAACACTTTTTTCACATAACCTCAAAATTTATGTGGAAAATTCAAAAAAACCAAGTTTTTGGTTTTTTATTTTTATCTTTTACAAAAAAATTATTTTTTTCACGAAATTTGGTGAAAACTCACCTTTTTATGTCCCAAATACACTGTAATTTATTTGATTTGAAATATTTATTTTTTCACCTTCATATCGAAAAAGATTTTCAATCTAAAATTCACCCGTCAAAATATTATCTTTTTTAAAAAAGTTGGTGTGCTTTCTGTTCGTTGAAATTTCTACTTTCTGATGGTGTAAAAAATATATATATTACTATAGTAAATCTTCTCAGACAATGCAAAAAATCCTAACCTAACCGAATTCAAAAATTTTTTTTAATGCCATTTTTATACAATTTCACCTAAAAAATGTGACTGCTGCAATTTTTTTCAATTAAAAATTTTATTTATTAAATTTTAATTACATTTATGTCGTAGAAAATCTCATTATTTAAAAAAAAAAAAAATCGTACTATTGAATTTAGATACTCCGTTTATGTTATTCATTACAATATTTTTTGCATTTTCTGAGAAGATTTACTATAGTAATATATTTTTGTTCACACCATCGGAAAGTAGAGATTTCAACGAACAGAAAGCACACCAACTTTTTGAAAAAAGCTGATATTTTGACAGGTAAATTTTCGATTGAAATTTCTTTTTCGATATTAAGTCAAAATAAGGTGAAAAAATAACTATTTCAAATCAAATAAATTACAGTATATTTGAGACATAAAAAGGTAAGTTTTCACCAAATTTCGTGAAAAAAAATAATTTTTTTGTAAAAGACAAAAATAAAAATCCAAAAACTTGATTTTTTGAATTTTCCACATAAATTTTGAGGTTATGTGAAAAAAGTGTTGATACAAAAGTTGTAGATCTTTTTATCACCTACAACTTTGCCATTTGACTTTTTTCCATAGGACTTGTAGTTTTGCCGGAAATCGAGATAAACCGTAATTTACCCTTAAAACTCACCACTTTCCCCTTCCCATTTTACAATATTCTCCTCCTTTTCCGATGGGTTTCATCCTACTATTATTTTTTTTCACTTTTTATAATTTTTAAAGGCTTCTACCCTGGTCGATTAGGGATGTTAAAAGTCGACAGAAAAATGTATTCTGTGGTGGAAATTTGGAATGTATTAAACAGGCGTTCGGTAGGCCTAAAATAACCCGTGACATCACTTCAAAGTGTGGAAGGAAACTACATTTTGTCAGAAGGGTGATTTATCTAAAGCTTGGGGAAATAAAGCCTATTATAGATCAATCTTAAACTTTAGTACTAAATAATACCGTACCAGGCACTGGGTGGTACAAACTTAAGGTTGGGAAGAGTTTGTAGGGTGAAGCGATGTATTTATTTATTTATTATGAATATGCTTGATGATTCTATTGAACAAAAAGAAGTAGGTTTGTCGGGTGTAAATAGTTGAAGTTTGTAACGTATAAATATCAACCCACGTGGCTTCTGTCATAACTGGACTATGTTGCCAAGCTCTTAAACTAGTATGTGAATCTAGTAAATGTCAAATGAAGTTATCAAATATTCTTCTTTTTATTTGGCTATAGGTTAGGTTTAGTTTTTGATAGTTACTGTATATAAACAAACTTGAACTTATTTCTGTATAAAACTTTTATTTGAATGTTAAAAGTACAGCACTAAGTAAGAAATTATTATTTTAAAACCTATTGAGCCTAAAAAGGTATGTATGAAATAGTTGGAAAATTCAAGATTCATTTTAATAAAAACAAATTCATATTGTGGTTTATTTTTTTTGGAAATCCACTGTGTGGATGTGTGTCATATTTTAGGAAACTATGATCAAGAACATTATACATTAAATAATTGTTCTTCCTCCAATTGCAGCAGTAACATTTCTAAAGTAAAATGGATTATCTGTAAATAAATTGTGCAAATATAATTGCTAAGTATTATAAATAGGGAGTAACAGAATACAATAAATACAGTCGATTGAGTATAATATTAAACTCATACTTACTTGCTTCATACATGCTGTAAATAGTCAGGAATAGATGAATAGTAAATACATCAACTATTGCAGTGTTATTAAGTTTCATTTATACGTTAACTTTGACAACTCGTCACTGCTTGTGAAAATTTACTCAGTTTTTAGCAGTTTTTTATAACAAGGAGATGAAATAATCGAAACATTGAATGATCAATATTAAACTGTCACAACATAACCTTAAAAATGTCAAGACGTCAACTGTACCAGATAAACCATTCTGTATAAAACTTTTATTTGAATGTTAAAAGTACAGCACTAAGTAAGAAATTATTATTTTAAAACCTATTGAGCCTAAAAAGGTATGTATGAAATAGTTGGAAAATTCAAGATTCATTTTAATAAAAACAAATTCATATTGTGGTTTATTTTTTTTGGAAATCCACTGTGTGGATGTGTGTCATATTTTAGGAAACTATGATCAAGAACATTATACATTAAATAATGGTTCTTCCTCCAATTGCAGCAGTAACATTTCTAAAGTAAAATGGATTATCTGTAAATAAATTGTGCAAATATAATTGCTAAGTATTATAAATAGGGAGTAACAGAATACAATAAATACAGTCGATTGAGTATAATATTAAACTCATACTTACTTGCTTCATACATGCTGTAAATAGTCAGGAATAGATGAATAGTAAATACATCAACTATTGCAGTGTTATTAAGTTTCATTTATACGTTAACTTTGACAACTCGTCACTGCTTGTGAAAATTTACTCAGTTTTTAGCAGTTTTTTATAACAAGGAGATGAAATAATCGAAACATTGAATGATCAATATTAAACTGTCACAACATAACCTTAAAAATGTCAAGACGTCAACTGTACCAGATAAACCATTCTGTATAAAACTTTTATTTGAATGTTAAAAGTACAGCACTAAGTAAGAAATTATTATTTTAAAACCTATTGAGCCTAAAAAGGTATGTATGAAATAGTTGGAAAATTCAAGATTCATTTTAATAAAAACAAATTCATATTGTGGTTTATTTTTTTTGGAAATCCACTGTGTGGATGTGTGTCATATTTTAGGAAACTATGATCAAGAACATTATACATTAAATAATTGTTCTTCCTCCAATTGCAGCAGTAACATTTCTAAAGTAAAATGGATTATCTGTAAATAAATTGTGCAAATATAATTGCTAAGTATTATAAATAGGGAGTAACAGAATACAATAAATACAGTCGATTGAGTATAATATTAAACTCATACTTACTTGCTTCATACATGCTGTAAATAGTCAGGAATAGATGAATAGTAAATACATCAACTATTGCAGTGTTATTAAGTTTCATTTATACGTTAACTTTGACAACTCGTCACTGCTTGTGAAAATTTACTCAGTTTTTAGCAGTTTTTTATAACAAGGAGATGAAATAATCGAAACATTGAATGATCAATATTAAACTGTCACAACATAACCTTAAAAATGTCAAGACGTCAACTGTACCAGATAAACCATTTTAATCGCGGCAACAGCGCGCATTTTTGCCAACATATAAAGTTTTTAGTACGACTAATGTTAGTTTGAGTTTAATAATTAAGTAACCCACGAGTTGTATTCCATATGAAATCAATTACGAAACCTTTTCTTTAAGCATATATTCATATTTTTCTATAACATGCGACGTACAAATTTCAATATTTATTGAGTTTATAGCGGCAAAACATAGTGATTGACAGCAGCAAAAGAATGACATAATACAAGCGAACGTCTGTTTTTTGGCACTTTGATCACGTGGGACGATATTTATAAGTTACGAAGTATAGAGTAGTTGATGTTATTTGAATTAAACTGTACTATTGCGACATACAGGGTGATGCAATTAATGAGGCATTTTCCAGGGGTATGTGAAGGTGCAATGGATAGACGGTACAGAAGAAAATTGTTGGCCGCAAGATATAGAACTCATTCCCGAAACCACAGATTACGATTTCTCGGATGAAGAAAGTTCGGACGAAGATGCTGCTTGTGTATCTTGGGAAACGGAAAGTATAGAATCGTACGCTGGAGATTTGACAGATGAAACCGTTTTGCAAAATTTAGCAGCACGACTAGACTTTGTTAGAAATAGGATTATTTATTTAAAGGATGCCTTCAAACAACACACCATATTGGAAACATTTATAGTAAGTTTAGAATGATTATCTAAATATTTATACTAAAAAATGTTATTTTTTTCTTCTAGTTTGTAAAAGATCTTCTATTGATATACGAAAATTCGAGTTATTTGGATAAACTTCTAGGTACGTCATATTTTAGTTTAAAAAGCAAACATTTTCAAGTGCTATTGCTACAAGCCAAGGAAAAAGCGAAATCCTTGGGAGTCGAATTGAGAGGTAGACTTTTTTCCAGCGACAATTTCGGTCCGTCCATTTCGAAAATTAAAGTAGCCGAAAAGGAAAACATCAACAAAATGATCAAATTAGAAAATAAAATTAACGCACAAATCGAAAAAAAGGAATGTAAAGATTCAACTGGTGAGTATTGAAGTTAATAATAGAATTTTTGAAACCAAAAAAAATAATAGTAGGATGAAATCCATTGGAAAAGGAGGAGAATATTATAAAAATAATTTACGGGCGATCTGAGGTCGGGAAGGGGGTGAATTTTTAACGGTAAAACACGGTTTATCTCGATTTCCGGAAAAACTACAAGTTCTATGAAAAAAAGTCAAATGGAAAAGTTGTAGGTAATAAAAAGATCTACAACTTTTGTATCAACACTTTTTTCACATAACCTCAAAATTTATGTGGAAAATTGAAAAAACCAAATTTTTAGTTTTTTATTTTTATCTTTTACAAAAAAATTATTTTTTTCACGAAATTTGGTGGAAACTTACCTTTTTATGTCCCAAATATACTGTAAATTATTTGATTTGGAATAGTTATTTTTTCACCTTATTTTGACTTAATATCGAAAAAAAAATTTCAATCAAAAATTCACCCGTCAAAATATCAGGTTTTTTCGAAAAGTTGGTGTGCTTTCTGTTCGTTGAAATGTCTACTTTCCGATGGTGTAAATAAAATATATAACTATAGTAAATCTTCTCAAAAAATGCAAAAAATCGAAAAAACTCGAATTCGAAAATTTTTTTAATGCCATTTTTATACAATTTCATCTAAAAAATTGTGACTGCTGCAATTTTTATCAATTTATTTATTAAATTCTAATTACATTATTTATGTCATAGAAAATATATAAAAATAAATGTAACGTAATTGAATTTAAATACTTTATTCTGATTACGTTATTCATTACAATATTTTTTGCATTTTTTGAGAATATTTCCTATAATAATATGAATTTTTTTTTACACCATCGGAAAGTAGAGATTTCAACGAACAAAAAGCACACCAACTTTTTGAAAAAAGCTGAAATTTTGACGGGTGAATTGTCGATTAAAAATTAAGGTGCTTTTTCGATATTAAGTCAAAATAAGGTGAAAAAATAACTATTTCAAATCAAATAAATTACAGTATATTTGGGACATAAAAAGGTAAGTTTTCACCAAATTTCGTGAAAAAAAATAATTTTTTTGTAAAAGATAAAAATAAAAAACCAAAAACTTGATTTTTAAATTCTCCACATAAATTTTGAGGTTATGTGAAAAAAGTGTTGATACAAAAGTTGTAGATCTTTTTATTACCTACAACTTTTCCATTTGACTTTTTTCATAGGACTTGTAGTTTTGCCGGAAATCGAGATAAACCGTCTTTTACCCTTAAAAATTCACCCCGTTCCCCTTCCCGAACTCAGATCACCAGTAAATTATTTTTCCTTTAATTTTTATAATATTCTCTTTCTTTTCCAATGGGTTTTACTTTTTATTATTTTTAAAGGCTTCTAATAACCATATATTTTTATTGTTTTACTATTTACAGCTCCATCAACTCCTTTAACCCCAGATAGTACCGACATTTCTTCATCCGTTTCTCAAGACAATCTCTGCGTAGAACTTTTATCTATGCTCAAAGTCCGTATGGACCTGGCTTATGCGGAAATAATTAGCCGTATAGGTGGCAACCAAGCGTTTACAGTTTTAACGAAAGCTTCGGAAAACATAGCGACACCTTCCAGCTCTACACCTTTACCGAGCGTACCTACAACACCCGACGATTCATTTTCTTCTTTAAGTCCGTTAAAATCGAAACTCTTATCTAAAGGAACAGGTGAAAATGAACCTTATATACTTGTGGATGATGCTCCCATTACGCATCATTATTTCGAAAGCAAATTTGAACCTACAGACCTACAAAGGTAAACAACAATTACATATTGCGGTGGATCGTATTGTAGTGCGATCTAGCGGAGCGTGTCGAAAGTTGGTATGAGGTAGAAAAGTAGGTAACCAGAAAAGTGTAATTAGTGTGCCGCCATCTACATTTAACTCTTTAATTACTACGTTTTCATGCAGAATTCAATTTGAATTCAATACACTTTCCGTATTAAAAACCCCATGAAAACAGGTATTGAAATCGAATTGATAAGGTACCCATTACAATAACATGTTATTTATCCAAGTGAAGATTATAACACTTGACGAGTTTGTCCTTCAGTACATTTACGATTTTCTTCGTTAACGGCTGACATTTTTACAAACACTTTATTGTACAAAGCAAAAACAATACACTTAAAAACCTCATGAAAACAGGTATAGGAATCGAATTGAGTTTAAAGGTCGAGGCACTGCTTTTTTTTGGGATCGTATCGAGATCGAAAAATCGAAATACGACCATAGAGTTACTACAGATAGAGTCAACAAACCATAGGCCGCTGTATAAGTGGAAATGTCCGTCTGAACTCTGGCGAGAGAGAAAAAGACAGACGATTAGATGTTTTTCTGACTGTCTGTCTGTGTCTATAGCATGCGCGCCATTAGAGAAAAGCAGCCAGGATTGGCACTCTGTAACAAAACAGCGATAAAGATTCTCTTCTCATTGCTATATCGTACTCTGTAACTGATATCGGACGTTTTCGAGCCTAGCTGAACATGACAGAACATGCGAATGATACAGTATTCGCCAACTAACTTGATGTCCTAAATGCTTTCTAGGGAGCTATTGACGCCGCCCATCCGATAACTGTAAACAGTGCCGTGCAAGCTCTAAGGATACGCTTTCTGTTAGAAATTAACACAACTTGTACAATTAATAAAGTAAAGTCCGTCCGGAAATATATGATGATCCTAACTTAATAAATAATATTGAATTCTTTGTTATAATTATTGGTATATTGATTTTAATAGAAACTGATCTGCTTTATACCTGAATTCTGAGTACATAAATAATATTTTAACAATAAGGTACCCATTACAATAACATGTTGTTTATCTAATTGAAGATTATAACACTTTATATATCACTTGACGAGTTTGTCTTTCAGTAAATTTGCGATTTTCTTCATTAACGGCTGACATTTTTACAAACACTTTATTGTACAAAGCAGAAACAATAACTGTGTGACGCTACGCTACTGAAAATCTTAACACCTGGTAAGGTTCGATGTAATTGGCGTTTGTCAAAAGCCGAATAGGCAGGGCACTATTATTCTCTCTCTTAGTTGGTAATTTCTGGGACATCAAGTTAGTTGGTGAATACTGTAGTGACATCTCCAAGGGTCATTCTATTTAAAAGACATATCGTTCTGTCTTATTCTACTCAATGTGTTAGATTTTTCATCTCTGTTCGATGAAAAAAGAAAAGAGGTTATGTTGTTGTTATTAATTCCAATTTTCTAGGGTTTGTTGTGTCAAAGGTTGTATTTGTGGAATAATATTATATCTACCTGAAAAAAAATATCATTCTTGTAATGTTCTTGATTTCATTTACAAGAAATCATTATACTGGCAAGATTCTTAACAAAACCCGATAAATTAACAAAACATAATGACTTCTCTTTGTCACAGTTTTAAAAAAAAATCACTGAACAATATTGATTATGCACCAAACAAATAGGTCATAAATGAAAATGTGAGGTTACCAAAGCTAACAAATAAATGTCAAATTTCTTGTTCTTTTTTATTTTTATCCAGAAATAGTCAAATTTACATAATGTTTTCTGAATTATCAGTAGATTATTCTCTGTCCGATTGACGATCCCGAATCTTGTCGAACTACAGCCGAGGCGATAGAGATTCGCTTATAAAGCTAACCAAGTATAGCGATTATTTTTGTTTGCTTATTCTTTATCTCTTTCCTTAAAATTCAAATTACAGAGTGCCTGTCCTGAACTTCTGACATTCCATCTCTCTTTTACTTGCTGACTGCTTCCCAGCTGGCTTGTTGCCTCTATATGTAGTATCTCTATGAATACGACAGGAAAACCGAGATCGTATTGAAACATGCGCATTCTGTGACATTCGCTGTCAAATTTATGCCAGCCGTAAACCATATAACCTTAAAACCACTCAAAACATGAAAGTTTACTCACCCTTTTTTGGAACATGTATATAAAGGTTTTTAGATATTTTGTTATGGAAAGTTCTTTTAATATGTCGTACTCGTCATCTTCTAGAAATGTGTGGAAAGATGGAAGTGAAGTAGAAAGAAAATGTTTTTTCTACGATCACTACCGAAAGTCGTCTTTTGTGCCTTGAAAAGCACCCGCAAAGTTGATGTTTTCCGCGAGCTGTCATAATTTGACATTATTGACGCTCTTAAGCAGAAAGTAACTTTGGCGCACGCCTAATTTTATTTATAGATAAAAGAGAGCTAGTTAATTTTGGTGTGATAGTAGAAAAAATCTTGTGTGTATTTAGAGCAGAAAGTCTTTTGGTAGTTTCGACAGATTGCCGCAACTTTCTGTCTCGACTACTAAAGTACTACTTTCTGCTCTTGATACACATTGATGTTCGATGGAAAGCGATACAAAAACGCTAAACTTTACAAAATAGTCGAACAAAAAATGATAGAAAGTTAGTCTCATTCGGCATTTGGAGGTATTCTTCCCTGAATTCTCCAATTATTGCCTCACAAAACGCATATATACATTTATGCACTTATGGTTAGCAATAACCCTGTACTCAGCACATGGTTCTAAAGTATACAATGCTATAGCACATTTTTTCTCCACCGTCAAGGGTTCTCTAAAATTACTGATGAAATCTTCTTCAGTAAAATGTAATTTGGCAATTCTCTCCCACCAGTCAAGACTCCTTTCTTTGCTCCAACAACGTTTCTTTCTGTATGATCTAATAATCCGTCCATTACTTTTCATAACATTCACAGAGCTCAAATTGATTTGGTGCATGAATATTTTATCGCATTAAGTATGCAACCTCATTTTCATAAAAAAGTCACCAATGAGGCAATTAAACCAAAAGTTACAGTTAAAAGGGCAACTTTTGATGATTGATCATTAAGACTACTAAAACAAATCCCAGAAATCAATCAAAACCACAACGGCATTTGACACTATTGACAGATAAAATGTCAAATCTCAAAACGTTTTGAAGTGTAATTGAATCCCTATGATGGAAACGGAGATCGGTATTGGATTTAAAATGAATTCAATACTCCATGAAAACGTAGTAAATATCAATAATCATGGCCACATTGACATTATTAAATTGGTGAAATGTTGAAGTCACTAATTACACTTTCTGGTTACTTTTTTTTGCACATAAAACCTACTTTCTACAAGGGCCGCTAGGTTGCACTATAATACGATCCACCGCAAAAGTTTAACCCAACTTTTACTTCAATTTTTAGGTTTTTAAAATCCATTCAAAAAGAATACAAACTGCTTAAAGACTCCCTACCATCAGGCGTGTGGGTGCGCTCCTATGGCAATCGAATCGATTTACTATCCGTAATGATTCGAGGTCCAGACAAAACCCCCTACGAAGATGGTTTGTTTCTCTTCGATATACAGCTCAGCTCAGATTATCCCCGTTCTCCACCTCTAGTACACTACATTAGCTATAGTTCGGAGAGATTAAATCCCAATTTATATGTAGAAGGGAAAGTTTGTGTATCGCTATTGGGTACTTGGATGGGTAGAGGAACTGAAGTTTGGGGACCTAACAGTACGTTACTGCAATTGATTGTGTCTATTCAAGGATTAATACTAGTTTCCGAGCCTTATTATAATGAAGCTGGGTATGAGAAGCAGACGGATACGCAACAAGGTAATGTCATAATATAATAAATAATAACCGGAAGCTTCGATTATGAATTATTTACAGGTTATGAAAATTCACGCACCTACAACGAACTGGTGATCCTCAAACTGATACAGTCGATGAAAGAGATGCTACAATCTCCTCCCGAGATGTTCAAAAGAGAAATAATTTCTCATTTCACCCGTAACGGGCACAAATTGTGCGAACGTTTGCGCAGTTACTGCCTGGACGTCGATCCTTTAATTCCTGAATTTGCGCTTATACCAGTTAGTAAAGGACTAAAGTTATCTTTAACATCTGCATTAAACGCTTTCGAAGTAGTACTAAATCAAATCGGTGATAATACGAGCGAAATTAAATAATTTTTTGTAATAAATCTGTTGTCGTTTCTGGTTTCAGGATCGGTGAATTTTTTTTAGTCATACGTTTACGTTCTTTGCGGTAAGAGACACTTAAAAAAAATTCCTTGTCCGTATCAAATTAAGCACTGAAACCGATACGTTGACAGCTCTACGATACGGACTACATTCCATTGCAGATCTTTCCGTTATACCTATCCCGATATGTATCTCTCAAAACCAAATGTCAGAAGTGTCATTTGTCAATGTTTTACCATAACTTTAGTTTTGTTGCATTTTATATAACGGATGTCATACATTTTCTTAAACTCTTGTCTACTTTTTCTTCCGTGATTCATATTCTAGGGTTATAGCCGTGCTATGGTTGAAAAATGAAAAAGAACAACACTTCGTTGACATTTGTATTTGACAGATGTATATTGGTTCTGCATTTGCTCAGTTCTATAAGGATACGGTTGGAATTTTAACTTTGCTTCAAGTGTCTAGTCAAAATTTTATACACTAAGTTCGTTCCAATTTAAAAAGTTCAACATCGTTTGCAGTTTTTTTTGGAGGAACTGACCACCGAAATATCTTCTGTTTGTTTTGCACATATTCAAAGTGACCGTTAAGAATACAGCAGCTGTAAAGTTGTGTACTCTTTTCAAAGCATTAGGGATTCAAGTTAAGATCGTAGCGGCGATAACTGAACTACCTCTTTGTATGTTGTTTAACCTCAATTATCTTTTACACAAGATTTCCATTGACTGATTGTAGATAAGACGTTGCCTTTGGTTTCTTTTCGTTTCTTGTATTGTATTGTCAGCAGATATGACAAAGAGAAGCAAGGTTATAAAATAATGTACAAAGAAATAGTTCCGTTTTATGCCACCAGATAGGGTATCGCTTATATTGAATTCCCAATACTGGATCCAGTGCAAACTATGGCGGGAAATTCAAAAGCAATAACTTATCAAATTGTTATGAACTCAAGTGGAACATTTTTTTTTTAATTCAACTAAAAAAGTTCATCGATTTAACAGACAGGATATTGTGATATAGCATTATTCCTTTTTTTATAATTTTTTTGAATTATTGGAGAGATCTAATAAAAATAAGGTTATTGCAATGAAAAAATCTCGAATTTTTCAAAAACGCACAATATTTTTTCAAAAAATTGGGTTCAGCTCAGAGTCCCATACAGGGTGTTTCATTGGGAAAGGAAAATAACGAGAATAAAATGCTTTAAATAACACGAACCTTTATTCAGTCTAAAATTTCTAGCCTTTTTGTCATTTTTTATTTTTTTCACTTGTATTTCGGGTACACACTGTATATATATAAAAGACATCTTGAATTATCATTTACTGCGCGAGTATAAAAATGCTTTTATTTTATATTGAACGGTATTATGTGATGAAATTCAAATAGAAAAACATTTTCGTAAAAGTAAAAGTTTTCAATAATGAAAATCTACATTTTTAAATTAATGTTACACCCTGTGTATTGTATAATTATTAATAAATCAATATTTAATTTGTCATGCATTTTTTAAAGAAAGATATTTAAAAAAAAAACTGATAAAAAGAAATTATATTTTAAAGAATTTGTTGTATTTTATTTAGCACAAATGCAACAAATATTTTATAGTTCCCTTAATTTACCCTCTATTTTGATATATCTCATTTTGTCTGTGATTAAAAAAACCATTCACAAATTAATAAACGTATAATAAATTTATTTAACAATTATTTATTATTTAGATTTAAGTTATTTTTGTTAAAGCTTGTTATTATTAATAAATGTCTATTAAAAGTGTATTTTTGGTTCTTAATTTTTTCTTTTAAATGGTTCGTTGCAATTTTTCAGACCACTTTTCCCATAATTAAAAGTAAAATTCGATAAAAAAATTGCAATGTTCTTTCTTTTAATTGGTTTCTTTAATATTTCATGTGGATTTAACCTGTATTCGTTTTGAAATAACCTTTTTTTATAGTCTCTTCTTATATTATACAGGGTGGGGCAGATAAACCGTCCAATTAAAAGATCGCCAGAGGAAGAGATGCCTGATAAGTGGTGGGGTTTCTAGGATAAACGATTTAGTGAAAGTATTTTCTACATCCGGTTGCTTAGAAGTTCGTTTTTTTAATTGGCTTGATTCATTTTTTCTAGATGGAACACCCTATCATGCTATAGACTTCTAAAACCTAAAAAATTCTCAGCTATTTTTTACCTTCTCCTTTTCGATATACCCTGAAAAAAACAATACAATTTGGGACACACTTTACATAATGAAAAAGTGTAGTTTTCATATAAAACCATTTTAAACAAGAACCGGAAAGTAGATATAAATGAAATGTTTTTGAAGTATCGTAAATATTCCTAAAATATTAAAATATACAGGATGTCCCATTAGAAAATCCATCAGATTCCGAGATCTTTATAATCGACCTTTTATCTGCCGCACCCTGTATATGTTGTACTTTGTTATGTGTATTACAGTTAAAATTAAGTTCACTGGTAGATCTTCACTAAGCGCATAAATCCAAAGCTTTGGCAGCAACAATTTAAAAAAAAATACCAAAATGCTCGCTACAATTTAACAATTTTCAAACCACTTTTAGTTCATAATAATACGGAAAATAAAATCTTCCATCCATAATCCCTTTAATAATTAGAAACACAAATCCATGCCTAAAACGTAATATGTAAGTGTATGACATTAATGACAGTTTCCCCCTCCGTAATTTTAAAATTTTCAGTTCGCGCAAATGGAAATATCTGTTGTTAACTTTGCTCGTCGAAAAAGTGATAAACCTTCCAAATTAGAAACGTAGTGCTCAATTATTGAGGTACAGGTTGTTAAATTTGTAAAATTTTGAATTTTTTACATTTCCAAACTAGAATATAAGTTTTATTTAGAATATCGTTGCTTTCGGTCAAACCTGTCAGAACTTGACAAACTTTTTCTGTAAATCCCACCTAGTTTCTGTCAAATGGCGTTACAGACAACATGGTTTCTTTAAAACCTGTCTATTTTTTGACAGTGCATTTAATTTTTAAAGGTAGAGTTGTTGAGTATTTGTTCTTCCATCTCTATCTTTAAAAACAAATTATCGTGCAAATTGTTAACCGTACGCTGCTGTGTACAGCCGAAGAATATTAATTATTTGAAAAAATATACAGAGTGGCCCATTAAACAAAACAATCACAAAGAGACATAATCAATCTAATTAAAATATATTAATTTATCCAAATAGAGTGACATTTTTGAGTTTTATGATGTTGACGGCTGCGGTTAAAGTTCAACATGCATCCCTGGAAAAGTTGTCATTTTTTGTCGTTAAAAGCTGCAATTTCGCTACAACATTCCTATAAAATTATTCTCAGTGCATTAGCCAGTTTTATGAGCAAAACAATGGATAGCACAAATTAATTCTTGAATGATCAAACAAAATTTCAATAAAGACTTGTTAACAGTAGTTGTTTAATTTTATTCCTGATTCCAGTATTTATATAAATTCAGTAGGTGATAAATACTATTGACCAGCCTTGTATGGCCAAGGTTAAACTAAGACACAAACATTCTTCATTGTTTATATTTTAAAAATAGTATTTTTCATGCTTGTTTATAGACTTTGTGAGTATTTTAATTAAAAATAAACAGTTGATGTGTATAAAAAGATGTATATAAAAATGTCTGTTTTCAAGGATGTTCTAAAGAATCCCGAAAGTTTGAAAACTCAAAAATCCCGCGTCTTAAGCAATAGTTCATACCTGTAGCCAAGGTAGGCGCTAGCGATAACCTTATACCATATACTGCTACACTACTCTTTTATTTTTATTACTCTATGAACCTAACCTCGAATTTGCATATCAAATCTTGCAGTCTCCAAGTTAACAATCTGCCTATTTTAAAAACAGAATAAGAAAATTACACTCCTCTTGAAGTTTTTACACAAATGACGAAGCTGATGAAGAAGATTTTAAAATTTTAGTAGGTTTATCAATTCCCAGTAATAATTTTCATTCTAATAATGATAAATTTATATTTAACAAATGGAGAAATACTATTATACGATGTTGACGACTGGACTGTTTTGAGAAAAGAGTATCGAATAGTTGGGGAAATCGTAGGAGATTCTTTACAGATACCTTCATTGCCTCTTAAAATTCTTCCAGAAGAAGCCTGCTTACTGTTATCGAAGAATATTGTGACTGTCCTGGAAGCTTGTAAAGAAGTGATTAAAACTGAAGATGATAAAAACCAGCTAGAAGAATATGAAACTCAATTATTGGCAGCTCAAATATCTGAATATCAAGAAACCCGAAGAGCACAAATTGAAAATATAGTTGATAGAATTATGTCAAAACCATATGAAACTCGAACAAAGGAAGAAATTATAGAGGATCAGCTTAAAAGGACTCCTTCTGTAACTAAACATAATATGATTTGGCCAATTCATTTGTGTACATCTAATGATATGAACAAAAATCTAAAAATTCTCACTATAGATAATATTTTAAAATTAACAAGTCATTTAAAATGTGATGTTTATTCGGATTTGTGGAATAGGGGTTATTATATAACACAGGGGCATAAATTTGGTGGAGATTTTCTAGTGTATAATGGAGAACCTGTTTGCCATCATGCTATTTTTATAGTTAAATGTGTAGAATGTGAAGAAAACATTTCTCCATTGGAAATAATTGCCTTCGGTAGGTTAGGAACTTCAGTGAAAAAAAGAGCTGTACTAGCATCACTAACAAATAGTAAAGTATCTTATATTACAATCAACTGGATAGATTCTTAATGCAATCTTATATGGTGGAAACATTTTTGTATCAAAAATAATAGGTCTGGTATTGTTAGTGAATAAAAACAGGTCAACAAAATAAAAGATGTTTGTATTTTTATTTTATCTCAGTATAGTGGAGTATAGTGCACCAGTCAAGTGCAGGCCAGCATGGTATCTTAAATATAATCCAATGGATTATGCTGTGTGGGGAATATTAAAACAAAAAGTATATTCAACATAATGGGGGCACTAAAAGATGTAATAGAAACTGCTTGCAGAGGGTTATTTCATAATAGATTTTTGCTGGGAAAAATTACCAGCTGATTGAAAAAAACGCCTGCAAAAATGTATTAAAGCAGAAGGACACCATTTTCATCAAATACAGGGTGTTTTAAGAATATGGTATCTACAACAAACTCCTAATACCACGCGCTTGCTTATTAGAATTTTAGAAAATGAATACAACTGATGTGAAGTTTTTCTTAACGATTTACTATTCCTATTACCTAATATTACAAGTTTTATAAAGACTTCATAAGCAATTATTTGTGTCGCCATGTCTTAATGAGTATTCAAACCAGTCCATTATCTCGCTGCGAATTGCGATGTGTTTTGAAATCGGCGTAAAGGTGGGAAAATATCGCTCTTGGCAGTGTTAGTAGTCTTAGGAAACGTGACATAACAATAAACACATTTACCTTGAAAAACGATATACTAGAAATAAATATTAAATTGAAGAACAGAAGATTCAGCCAATGAAAAAACTCGTCGAGAAAGTAATCTTTCATTTATTGCGATTAAGTGTAAAATCCAGTTTCAAAAAGCATGATATCTCTAGATAAGCGGTTAGTATTTTTTAATTATTCAAGTAATCTTAAGACAAACTGAATTTTCACTGGACAATAATTCCAAGATAGACTATTTTAACTTTAGGTACCTACATATAGGTTTATGACTTGTTTAGAAGGCATTAAGAAGTTGTTGATGAGGGAGAGTGAACATTTTATAAGAAAATGTTCCCCTGAATCCACTGGAAGAGACTAGAACGTTCTATCTCTCCAATTAGTCGAGTTATGAATACATGAAGTTTTAGAAAGTGGATTTTCTAATATTTTCACCACTTTCACATTAATCATTCACAACACGGAAACCTTACAGGTTAGGCTCTTGAAAATTTGTTCTCCATTTGATTATTCTTTTGCAAATACTCTCCTGAAATTACAGTTCAAAATTCATAGTTTTGTGGTATTTACAAGACTTTTTATGTTGAAAGGGTGTATTTTCGAAAATTTCATTACACTATTTGAATGCAAAATAATGAATTTATCAAAAAACTGACTGTGGCATTCATTTTCCCTTATCAAAAAATCCCCGGTTACCAATTTATAGCCAATTTCATGTCGGAAAGGTTTGTTCTTTTAGGAAATTTTGAAGCAAGGGGTAGGTATGGAAATATTTCGCGATTTAAATTGCTCTCTGCTATCTCCCTTAATGCTTGGAAATATCAACTCAAAATTCACATCTATATGTAAAATGTTCCCCTGAATCCAATGGAGGAGACTAGAACGTTCTATCTTTCCAATTAGTCGAGTTATGAATACATGAAGTTTTAGAAAGTGGATTTTCTAATATTTTCACCACTTTCACATTTATCATTCACAACACGAAAACCATCCAGGATAGGCTCTTGAAAATTTTTTCCCCATTTGATTATTCTTTTGCAAATACTCTCCTGAAATTTCAGTTCAAAATTCATAGTCTATTTCAAAAAATAAAAATGAAATTTATTATCTTCTAGTTAAATTCATTACCCTTGTCAACTAAAGAGAATATCCAATATAATTTTCAGTTAGAATATATAAGTTTAGTGTATTCAGCATTGTGATGCTTTTATATTTTTTAGGACACCAATATTAATTATTATAATAAATATCTTCAAAGACTTTACATTTGAATAATTATTTATACATTTCCATTTGTATTATTACTAATAGAAATTTAATTTTCATGAAAATATCAATAACAAGACTTTTTTCAAGTAATTACAGAAATAATATATATTATTGTTTCTCAGTGAAATCGGCATAAATATTATTTCAGACGGTATAATCATGTTAAAATTAATTGTGGACATACGAGTATTACTGTGTTATCAATATAAATGAGGACAATAATTCCAAGATAGATTATTTTAACTTTAGGTACATATAACTTTATGACTTGTTTAGTAGGCATTAAGAAGTTGTTGATGAGAGTGAACATTTATAAGTAATATTCATCACTATGGAAAAGTAAGTTAATTTTTTTAAATATTATATAGTTATAAATCTTCATTAAGTTTCCTTTAAACTGCTTCTAGATTTAGTTCTAAACATTTAATTTGGAATAAAATTGTTTTCGTTTTAAAATATTCCGTTGTCCAGTGCGGCAAATCTTGGAGGTGCTAGATTGTGAGAAAATATTATAAATATTAAAATGAAAATATTAATAATAACAGCCTTTTCATTTGTAAAATTTTTTCTTATTACTGTTTTTCCAAGAAAGTTAGAATACTTGTTTTTCATCTATGTAGTTGTAAAGAAAATAGGTTATTACGAAAAACTAAATAATTATTATTAAATATGGTGTTATAATACTGGCGGTAAATTGTCTGTTGGTCCGGGGTGACAGTCTTGGTCTTGGTCTTGCTTGTTCAGTCTTGGTCTTGGTCTTGCTCAAATCTGTCTGGTCTCGGTCTTGGTCTTGGTCTTGGTCTTGGTCTTGCTGTATTTTGTTTGGTCTTGGTTTTAGTCTTGGTCTTGCCATAATTTCTTAACGAACATCTTTCAAAACATTTTGTAAACATTTTATTTTTATTCAACAAACATTCTTAAACCTAAATTTACTATCTTTGAATTAAAAAAAGTTCATTAAGATATTATTTCTTATTGTTATTCAAAGATGGATTATCTATGAATAGATAGTTTAAAATCAATCATTATTTTGTAAAATACTTTATTTTATTGCACTTTAGAAATATAAATATTCTATTAGCTCATTTTAATGTTATTTTTATTAATTTCTTATGGATGCCCATGAATTAATACATAGCAACCATCGAGCTGACTCGTTGTTTAACCGATTGCGATATTTCCGAATCACAAGTGATGCTTTGGAGAATAGCCGTTCAGCTGGGACCTATGTAGCTGAAATCGACAAAAAGTCTCTCTGAAATTTAGATTTAAGAATTTAAAACTTATGAGACTTTGTAATATAATATAATGGGGTTGTAGGGTATCCTGGATTTGCTGTTGAGTATTTAGTCTTGGTCTTGCATAGTCGGTCTTGGTATTAGTCTTGTTCTTGTTCATACTGTCTTGGTCTTGGTCTTGCGAGTAGAAGAATGGTTTTGGTCTCGGTCTTGATCTTGCTTTTTCGCAAGACCAAGACCAAGACAGCAAGACCAATTTTGCTCATCACTAGTAGACGTTATAAATTTAACCCCTTCCCTATTTTTTTAATGGAACACCCTATACATTATTGGATTGTTGGATTCTCGACTAATAGCGTAGTCAAAGTACACAAAATATCCGTAAAATGCCGCAAAAAAAACACCATCAATTTTCATGTTTTTAATTTTACGATAGTAAATGAACAATGACATTAAGAAAAAAAAATTTCATATAAAATGGGGTAGGTATCTACAAATACATTGAAAAAAAAATTATTTTTTAAAATTTTTTAATGTATTATCATCGATTTTCTACGCTCTCTCACCTGCTTTTTCACCTTTATTTGTGCTCCCTTCTCTTTCTTACCTGAACCATAGGTGTGTTCTTTTGTATCGCGATCACTTCTAAATAAGTTCATTGCAAATTTCACAAATTTTTAGATAATATCATAAACGGTATAAAAAGTTATAGAAGGTTTGCTGACAAACCTCTGATTTAAGTATTTATTTTAAATAATTGTCTATTATTCAAAAAATTTGATATTTATAGAAAAACTGTAGAGTAGTTTCGAAAGTAGATGCTTTAAAGTGTTTAGTAGTAAAGTTTCATTGAATTATATTAATTTCGAAAAAAGATATAATTGAATGAAGTCAAAAAAACATGTGAAATTAAGCATGCAAAAAAAACAGATTTTTAAGATGCATTCGTTTAAAATTCTAAATATTGATGGCTTTGCTTTTATAATAATAATGTTTTATGCTCATTTGCAATGCTGAACCTGAAAGAATTTTTGCTGGGATAAGTATTAATTAAATAGGAATTATAATAAACTGATATTACAGTCAAAAAATCTACAATTCTAATTTGAAAGTATTTCTATCTAAATAACAAAAATTTCGCCGACGTTAATGTAGATGCTGGTTGAGTGGCATACATTTTGGTTTTCAGATTAACTTTTCACTTATGTATTATACATTTTTATAAGCCTCTTGTAGAGGAGAATCCAACAATGCAATAATGTTTAGGGAGTTCCATTTAAAAAATTGGGTGACCATAGGGGGGAGTGGGTTGAAGTTATAACGTCTACATATGAGCAAACAGACGTCCCCCTTTATATAATTTTTGACGTATTTTTTCAAAATTATGTGGGGTGGATAGTTTTCATTGAAATGCTCTGTATATGGAAATTACTTACTGGGACTTGTTAATCTATCACTAGAGGGCTTAATTTAATTTAAAAAACTTAAAAACCCCTGGCAATAATGATTTAATTGAGGTAGTTATTCATATGTAAAGTATCAAAATAGATAAGTACTCAATTCAGCCGTTATTATAGTGTTGTGTTATTTACAGTAATAACAACGTAAATGATAGTAAGTATAATAAAAAACACAGACTGTTTGTTATTCAGATAAACCAAAGTATAAAAAATAACACTAATAATTGCGGATAATAAAATTTTTTGATAAAAAAATTATTAGTTTAAATAAAAATTTGTAACAGCCGGTTGTTTAGTAAACAATTCGTAACAAAAATAATTAGTATTATTAGAAAATGCTGTCTTAGATGCTCAGAATAACCAAAGAAGATTTTACATTTTATATACATGGGTTGCCACATGTCTAGTTTTGTCCAAGAAGAAGTCGACTGTTTGTTTATTTGTCCTTGATGGGTTTGGGTTGCCACATGTTTAGTTTTGTCCAAGAAGAAGTCGACTGTTTGTTTATTTGACCTTGATGGGTTTGGGTTGCCACATCTCTAGTTTGGTCCAAGAAGAAGTCGACTGTTTGTTTATTTGACCTTCTGGTCCATTACAAATTAGTGTCAATTAATCATGAAAAGAAAGAGATCTTCGAAACCTCAAACTCATGAGTGGATGATTGTATCCCTGTGTATTGCCATCTAAATATGAATTCCACTATACAGAAGAGTTTTTTACCACAAATGTTGTCATATAATGTTGTATAATCATCTGCTGACCTAAATTTTTTATGATTTATAAATAGATATTTCTTAATTCTTATTATATGACTTAGATAAATGTATGAAAACCAAATTTCATTAATCTCTAGAATTATATAGTTTGTTTAGTAATTTAAGTTGAATTTTCATTATGATGAGACACTATAAAAATACCAAAAGACAATTTTTTAGTAGTTGGATGCAATTTTAATGCCTTCCGGTACACTCCAAATAATTCAATTAACGAAACGACCAATGATTAAATAGTAATTGAAAATATTGTTATAAAATTCTTGGGAATATTAAAATATAGGAAAATATGAATTCCGTTTTAGATTATAGTGTTTATAATATTGAAAAAAATATAAATAACACCAAGCTAATTGATAATTAAGCATTAATTCCGTATTGTATTTATCATGAAACTATTAAATCATTTTTAATAGAACAGATAATAATTAATTGACTTGACATGATACACATTCACCAGTTTTACGAAATGACAGAATGTAGCTCTCGTCAAAATAAGGCGTTTTACGTAACGTGACGTACCGTTTATTTTTATTATCAGAGCGGGACTCAGTAAAAAACTATTCATCAAATTAACAGAATCATGAGAGCAACATGATAAAGAAAATTACTCAAAATTAGATTGCAGTGTAGACTCCTTTGTTTTATATTTGTTGGCAGAGCGAATCAGATTGTTCTCTTTTCTGTTGTGACGTTGCTGGAAACATGCGAAAACTCATAAAAAGCATCCGTATCCTGGCCGCAGCTAATTCTTCTTTAAATCGCCATATCTTTTTGTAAAGTTAAAATTACTACTGACAAATTGACACTAATGACAGTTGTCCTGAGGAAAAACAATCATTTTTCATAGATATGTAATTTGGTTGTTTTGTATTGATTTAATGATCAATTTTATTCAAAGTCACAGTCATATATAGCATATATACTTGAGCAATTGAAACAACGTCTAAAAAAGCACTAAATCCGAATCAAATAATGATTAAGAACCACGTGTTGTGCGTGACGTGACGTGGACTATATACCAACGAATATACTTAGAAGTGTTGTTCGTCTCGATCCGCATGATGGCGCTACGGCATCGATGGAGTGACAGATATGACTGACAGTCTTCTTGATACACAGAACAGTAAGTTCAGAGTGGGAAGCGTCAGAAAAATAAAAAAAAATTTATAATATACTTTTGCTCACCTCCTGACTTTACTTAATAGACATACCTACTTTATCTATATATTTTGTATTGTTGAAAGAGATACTGTTAGGTACCGATTTGGGATTTTAATGACATATACACATGCGAATTATATCATTTACTTAAAACTATTTGTACTTCATATTTTATATGTAGCTGATAATTTTGTAGAATTCCAAACGATGTTAAGCCAGCTTACAGCAATTTCAGAAGAATTCTTCCTCAAATTCTTGCAGTATGCGTGAAGAATTGCCTTCTACTTGTACACGGGATGAGTCTGGGGTTTCCTACCATTTTAATTCCTGGAGTTTCTGGACGCGATCCGTCAGAACACATTCTAATGGGACAGGATGAAATATCGTGGATAAGTTATTATTATACGATTTACATTGCTGAACATCTCTACTATATTTTCTCCAATTTTATTCCAATGTCTCAAGAATTCCTTATTAGTAACCCTATCCTTTCTTTCTCCTGCTCGATTTCCAACTCTTCGTACAGTTCGTTATATGTCTATTTTTGAGCCCTTGCCCTCTGGTCAATCTATTAATGACTTATCTGGCTTTGCCTTGAATGTAGACATTAAGTGGCGGTAGGTTCAGTAAGACTTTTAATGCGGCTGCTGGGAATGTTCTCATAGCTCTCGTGGCTGCGTAATCTTTCCATTGGATGTAATTTAGCTTTTGGATCGCCCCAACCTGCAGAGTCTTCGTAGCAAGCTGTTAATCTGGAGTCATAACTTCTTTATTTCTCATTACCTATTTTAACACCAAATTTTAATCACCTTCAAAGTATTCGCCATTGACCACAACGCACTTCTCCAAACGATTCTTCAATTGTTCAAAACAGTTTTTAAATTCACTCATCGGGATGTCCTTTAAGCCTTCCGGCGTTTTTTTTCACCTCCTCCACAGTAGCAAAACGCTTTCATTTCATATTCCTTTTGAGTCGGGGGGTCACAGGGGGCTAGATCCGGTGGGTACGGGGGGTGGACAATCGGTGACATGGCGTTTTTGGTCAAAAATGGTGGGCCGGCGCGTTGTAATGATGGAAGAATCAGTCGCCTGTGAGCCAAAGATCTACCCTTTCCTTCCGAATACTCTCCCACAATCTTTTCAAAACCTCCAAGTAGAACTTTTGGTTGACAGTTTAACCCGGGGGAACCAACTCCGCGTGCGCAACACCTCTGCAATCGAAGAAACAAATGAGCATTGTCTTGATGTTTGACTTCACTTGGCGAGCTTTTTTGGGACGAGGAGAGCCAGCTGTCTTCCACTGGCTTGATTGCTGCTTTGTTTCGGGGTCGTAACCACAGCACCACGATTCAACACCAGTAATCACCTTAGAAAAAAATCAGGGTGCTCTTCGAGCTGATTTTGAAGCTCAAAACATGCCTGAAGTCGACGCTCCCTTTGCTCGTCTGCAACGTCCCAAGCAGCATTATTCTGACTTCCGACTTAATGATTACTTAAATCAACGTTGGTTTTGGGTATTATTTAGTTGTTTGCATCAACATTCACCGATAACGTCAGTTCATAACTTAATCCGACGTTGGAACTTCGAAGTCGATTGGGCCAACGACTACTCGACGTCAGCAAATCGAACGTTATTTTTTGTTAGACAGACAACGTTCGCTCAACGTTCATTTTTACCTTTTTTGTGTCTTTGGACTAATCTGGAACAAGGCGACGTTCTAAGAACGTTTAGATCCGCATGTTACAATTTTGGTCATAAAAACACGCCTAAAACTTTATGTTCCTATTATTTGACCTACGGGCGGACGTTTAAAAGTAGTTCAAATATTCGCACAATCCATTGACATAATAATATAATCTTTATATGTCAATGGCACAATCTACAACCTAACCTCATTTTTTATTTATGTAATAATTATAGATTTTTGTCTGATAAAATATAAACATGTCCGAATTAAGAAAACAAAACACGAGCCGTTTAGACATTCATTGACATTTCACAGAAAGAGATCTATATATACAACTTAGCTGGCCTTATAGATTTACCAAATAACCATCAAGTGAGTTTGGAATAGTTGTTTTTGTCCCTGATGGTGTTTTTAATTTAGTAAGTCTTATATATTATTCAGTAACTGTAAACCTTTCTAGAAACTATTATGAGACAAACATAAACATTTAACAGTGTTAACTATATTCCGCTTTGACACAGGTTTGTTTTCGTGTTCACCTTCAAATGGTTTTATCTATTGACATAGTTCTAAAATGATATATACCTTAACTAGTTTGTAGAGTAGCCTGTGTCCTGAAATAATTTGTAAACCAAGGAACCCAAGCCGTTTTTAAATCGAATAAATACCACCTTTAAAAAATGATCCATTTTTAGGTTAGAAGCGAGGTTATGATTTTAAAAAATGACTGGACTGGTCGTCTTTTCGTCGCTTTAAGCAACGTCCGCTAGGTTGGCCTTGCGGTAGTTGGAATATTTAGTCATTGGGCCGTCGAGCCAACTTTCAACAGACGTTGTATTCACATACCGTCATTTGAACGTTTACTAATCGTCTGATGAAAAGGAAAGTCGGAAAAGGTCGCAATTAGGTGTGGAAAAAAGGTGTTCCTGTCCAAATAGGTAGTATTCTGGTATAGATTAGGTCGCTTAACAAAATCCACCATGTTGGCATGTAACTGATAACTGATTTGGCCGCCATTGTTTGATTCACGATGAATTTATTTAAAAAAAAACATATTCTAATGAACTTTTAAAAGTTTTGAGACCAGCATTTGTGTTACTGGGGACTTTGTATACTATTTTTAAATATAAATGCAGCCATATCAAGAAAAATAATAAATGGCATAATTTTTTTTTCGCTTTTTCCTAAAAATTCTTGAGGCCCGTTTGTTTTTTGCCACAATATTGGCCGTGGTTTATCAAAAAATTGAACTTCGTTTAAGATTTTTGTTTTGCTGGTAATAAAAATATGTATATTATACTGTTCATAATTTACATGACTTAAACTAAGAATCAGATTGTTAGTTGAAAATACTTCAATCTTTGGTCGAGTTTCAAAGACTTCCACATTTCTTCCAAAATAAATTACTTAAATTATACTATTAGTTGTGGGAAAGTCACAAATCCAATACCTAAAACGAAGTTGGTTTGCGCGACGTTACTCAACGTTGGATTTAGTCGAATACATAAGACATTCAAAGTCAGTGCCGACGTCGTAACGACTCGAATTTCTATTCCCCATTTAGGTGCAAATTTGGGTCGTGACGTCGTCATTACAACGTTGGATGCCAACGTTGGGTTGTCTAGCCCAACGTTATATAACTATCTCGCAACGTCCAAATGCTGCTTGGGGTTTGGCTGCAACACTTCTCATGTGCAAATCTTCGGGGATAAAATTCTCTGAATTGAACTCCATGACATTCCCGACATCTCACAGAGTTGATCAATGGTTCGGCGACGGTCTTCACGAACGAGGGCATTGATTTTGTCGACTTTTTCATCAGTTCTTGACGTTGAGGGGCGTCCCGAACGAGGATGGTCTTCAATAGACATTTCTCCATTTTTAAAACGTGAAAACCAATCGTAAACTCTTGTTTTACTCAAGGCAGCATTCCCATAAGCAGTCTTAATTTTCTGCGGCCGATTTCCCCAACAGGAAACAAAATTTCACAGCCGTGCATTGTTCTCGACAATCTGCCATTACGTTTTCGCCGAAATGTAAAAAGTTGTTTTACTAAAAAAAATCTAACAGGCGAACCGATGCACTCACAGCGACACAACTTTGCACAATGATGCAGGTGGCGTGACACTAACGGACATGTGGTCAAACAATAGGTTCCCCCACTCTCCCTCCCCTCCACAGCGTACTTCCCGGAACTTATGGGTCCCACCTTGTAACCTGCAGAAAACGTCCTGACACATCGCCACGGGTAAGCCACACGTATAGCATTGGTGAGGCGATCCTTCACCTGCTGGATGGTTTGTGGCATCGGTTCCGTGTAGACGACAGTTTTGGCCCAATATCGGCAATTATGTTTGTTCACGGCTCCAGTTAGATGAAAATGTGCTTCATCACCAAAAATAATGTGCTCAAGCCTATCCCCATTCCAAAAAGTGCCATAACGTACGAATCGTTGGATTTAAAAAATGATTCAATCATGAACGCTTGTTATTCTGTAGGCCACGGGCCATCGTAACTAAAATCCGCATGGTTACGCTACCTGTCAACAATACCCCCATCCTCCTACTTAGTGCAGGTCCAGTGTCAGAATAATTCGAAATATTAAATTCATTACCCTTATTATCATGTAAATCATTATGGTATGTATATCCCAATCCACCTTTCCCAACTTAGCACCACATTTCGAATACCTAGTATTCATTATTTTCACGCTTAACTGCTTTAAAACATAGTGCTTTAAACGTATTGTCTTAACAAAGACTTTAAAAGTTAAGCTGTTTTATTATAATTGGACTCTGTTTACAGGTTCAGTGAATTTAATATGTGTTCCATTAGGCTGCATTTTTTCCGGATCCATTACCCAAGCAGTTGGTAGAAAACGAGCTATGCAGTTCATTAATATACCATTTATTACAGCCTGGATGATTTTTACTTTTTCTACAAGCCCGTGGCAAATATTTTTGGCACTATGTATATTAGGATTCAGCGGTGGATTGCTGGAAGCTCCTGTAAGTCAAAAAATATAAAATATATATTACAATAAAAGTCACGAATGTTTCTCGTTACGTCATACTTCCCTGAATGTATCAAAGACACTCTAATTTTATGTGGATATTACTGACCGCGTATGTCCAATTAATGAATGAAAATTACTTGAATATTTTCAAAAGGAATTGACTAATGGCTGACCACTTCTGCCGTTAAATGCCATTCAAGATGTTAGTTTTGTAACAGTTTATTTGGAGAATTTCAAATTGTAGTCTAGCTATGATATGCTAAATTTTTATATCGCCAGAAATACATGCCGAACCCTCTAACAACGTTGCGGCGCTGGTGGAAACTGTCTTATTGATTTGATTCGGATGTTTATGAGTTATGACGTAACGAGAAACATTCGTGAATTTTACTGTATTCTTTAGTATTAATTTCTTCCAGGTATTAACATACGTTGCTGAAATAACCCAACCGCATCTACGAGGCATTTTATCTTCCACTAGTACTATGACAGTAACATTAGGAATGTTATGTCAATTCGTACTAGGATCGTTCGTAAATTGGCGCACAGTTACGCTAATCAATTGCAGCGTACCAATATTAGCATTTGTTTTATTAGCGTTTGTACCGGAAACTCCTGTATGGCTTTTATCTAAAAACAGACCAGAAGATGCTAAAAAAAGCTTAGCTTGGTTAAGAGGCTGGACCTCCATGGACGACATTCAAGATGAGTTCCAAGAGCTGTATAAACAAAACAATATTAAAGATATCGATACTAGTTTACGAAGAAAAATTAAAAATCTGAAGATATTTATAAATAGAAGTTTCATACATCCTTGCTTACTTATATCGTATGTTTTTATTTTGGGGAGTTTTAATGGCTACAGTCCATTTCAAGTGTATGCTATTAAGATATTTGATCTTATGAAAGTACCTCTTGATTCTTATCACTCCACGATTATTGTAGGCGCGTTGCAGCTCGCTGGAGCTATAGTTTGTGTCACTTCTATTAGTTTCTTAGGAAAGCGTAAGCTAAACTTCATTTCTCTGTCGATGACGGGAGTTTGTTGCATAGTTGTAGCTACTTATGCTTACTACAATAACATAAATCATTTCGATAATATGGGTGCTATTAATAATACTTCTGAGGGTTATTCGCATAGTTGGGTACCAGCTGTTTTCCTGGTACTATTCGGCTTCTTTTCCTATGGAGGGATAAAAGTATTACCGTTTATTCTTATTGGAGAAATATTTACAGTGGAAATTCGAGCGTTTTCTTCGGGATTTTCGGCTGGAGTTGGATACGTTTTCGGGTTTTTAGCGAATAAAACTTTTTTGTCGATGGTGAAGCAGTTTGGACTTCCTGCAGTTTTTTGGTTTTATGGAGCTGTAGGAATTTTAGGTACTGTTGGACTGTATTTTGTTTTACCAGAAACAGAAGGAAAAACTTTGTACGAAATTAGTGAACACTTTGCGGGAAGATCTCAACTGGAGAATACCGTTAGAAGAAGAAGTAAGAAAATGTCACAAACTTGTAATGGAGTTCAAAATAATGCTTTTGTTGCTGATGAAAAAATTGAAAGTATTTTATAGAAAATTGTACAAAAAATTTTTTTTTATTTATTTGATAATTTTGTAAATATATTTTGGAAAAGTTGCCGTGTGTTCATTCATAGACTACCTTTTGTTCCTTTTGCAATAGGCAAGATGACAGTCACTAAGGATCACTGAAATAATGTTTAGAAACTATTATATAGGATACAGAAATTCTGAACCCAAATGTACCTACCTACCGCCAGTTCGGATATACTTATACACCCTAAATCCGTACAGTTTCTAGTGCAGTTCAATTATGGGACGGTTGAAAGAAGAATGTTGTCCTTAACTTTGTAATGGGTTTCAATTGTTTCAAGGCAGCACTGTAGAATACGCTCTAGTATGGCCACACCGTCTAAAAGTAATCCTATTAAGGGGTGTTTCGTCGGCTTCGATATGGTGATGGCTTTCGTTTTTGACTAGCTGGTGCCGGCGGAAGAAGCCCCATTTGAATGAAAGTAAAACTAACCCAGAGTCATTTGTTAATTTTTGTAGTTATTTAGTTCACCTCATAGCCAGATATTTTTTGAAAAGTGCCCTACTCTGCTGTAGTAACGGCACTGGGACACTTGGTCAGTACAATACCAGTATAACTTTCAACTGTCCTCAGCTGCATCCCATACACTAGTGCATTTAGGCTACAAATTGTTTGAGGAAGGACAAGCTTACACGGTCGAGTCTTTAGAAGGATTACTTATGTATTTAGGAGTTAGACTGCAACAAATTGAAGAATCCTGGTATAAATGAGACACTAAAAGGACTGAATAGAATGATAAATGCTAAGTAAGGAAATAAGAACTACAAATAGATTACACATTTTTTCAGTTAAACGGTTTTATTGAAAAGAAATATACTGACCTCTAACAATCAAGAAAATTGATCAGAAGCGCAAAAACCCAGCTAATAAGATTCTCCTTGCAGGTTTAGTCAAAATAGTTTTTTTTTCATTGAAATGTCAACAATATAATCTTGTTGTGGTACTCCAACATCTATACACGTCATAATTCATGACTATCACATAAAATAATTCAAATTATTGATCAAATTATCAAGTGTTTACAAAACTGTGATGTCATAGACAGACGCCATTAATTTTCTAGCGTTTCACCGCGAAATTGTTTAGCAGCCATTACGTTTATTTGTAGAAAGAAAAGGACTGATGCGTTGTGAGATTTTACTGCCTTCATTAGGAAGGAATGCTAATTAAATAAAAAAGATTTAAATCTATAATTAATAAAAATATTATTTTTTCAGTTCGCTTTATTCAATTCTGTGTCGACAACAACATTCAAACTCGACTTTTTCGTATTAGTAGCGCCATGAGTTTCATCTTTTTCTGCCGGCGGTGCTTGATAGAAAGGAATCTTCAGCCTTAACATGAATCTAAAAAAAATACCAATATTGTTATTAATAATAAATTTGGCTTTAGAATTTTTGGCAGTACGCTAATTGAATATGTAGACAGGTCGACAAGTGCCATTTCATTCCAAGTCTGGTCCGGACAACCAAAAATCAAAATTACTTAACCTTTCAACAGTGGAAACTAAAGAATATTATCATTCGTCATGGTCTAATGAATATGAGAATGCTGTATTGTTCACAGATGAGTCGAGAAATGGACGCCAAACTGTAAGATCCTATGTGGATAATTTGTCCAGAACTACCTTTGATTTTGATAAACAATTTAATGTAAAAGCTTAATAATCAATCTACCCGTGACAGCTAATTATTTAGCCTTGTATTCATTTATTTTACAATAACTGTCACTTCGATCGAGCATTTTTAGTAAAAGTTTGTGTAGTTGGGGTGAAATATTATCCACAGTCGAGGCAGACATATTCTAATTTTGTATTAACCTACAAAATGTGAAAACGTTATCTTCTGTAAGTTCCTTGTGGCATTACTTATTCTTTTTTCTCTTATTTTTTTTTGGGAATCAAACTACAATAATGTTTTTTTTTATTTCGACGTTTCGGTAGCGTTCCAGCAGTAGAGAAAAAAGTGAAAACGTTACGCTACTGTTCGCTACTTAAGGCATTTTTTCTTGACGAAACAGTTTCAAAGACCGTTTTGACACGTGTCCATCACACGATGTGGCGATCGCAAAAATGAGACGTTTTAAGACGTCACGTGATCAGTATCTATATGTCATCTGCTAGGCCAGTATAATAGCTTCGATGTTATTATTTTCTAGAACTTGTTGAAGTTGAGGATAAAATTTTTGAGCAAAATCAGGATCTAAAATCGTCAATAATATTTAATTTAATAATGAAAAAATTAGAATGTCTAGTTCAATCTTACAATTCTCTAAATAAACAGCGGTGGATTTATCATATTCACCCAAAGTGATTTTCCCCATTTATCCCATTACGGACATTCCATTTTGTTTTGTATAAAAACATCAACAAACAATTTCAAAAATGACAGTAGTGACACTGCTGACAGCTTAAAACGGTCTTGGAGAACGTTGTCAAACAGTTTTATTCCTGACGTCATTAACCGACAAAGAAAATGGACCGTTTTATAACAGTTTGAAACTGTTTCAAAACAGTTTTTCAAGAAAAAATGCCCTTAGTCAATTTTACAATATGGCGCTGGTTTTGACATACGACGCGCATACGTCTGCAACTTCACGTGGCTTCTTCTTATGTGAAACGGAGTCTAGCTGTGAAATGACCGATAATAATTCCATGTATTTTCACACACTACACATAAATATATCTTAATAATTACTATTTTTGTTATACGAGATTTGGCATCATGTTAGGAGATTCTCGTCTTGAATATGTTGGGGACCAACCAAAATGTAAACAAGGCTTGTCTATCTTTAATACGTCATTGGACAAAACACTTTAAGTACTTACATCATAATTATTACTACTATGATGTGAAGTCCGAGTGAAACGAAGTTGTAGAGTCCACTATTAATATCAATAGTTAAGCTGTAAATTTTGTTATACGCTAAATGTGCGAATAAGGTATTAAAACTGTCTAAAATACTTTGAAAGGCTAATAATTTTCCTATTTCATCTGGCGCCACCATACATGAAGTTAGAGTTCTCCACATCAATCCAGTTAGACCACCAAAGATATTTATGACGTAAGCTGGTAAAAAATAAAAAAAATTACCTATATATAATGGTCGCGTTCATCTCAACGTAGAGCTACCGGAGCGATAATCAATTTCCTCCTGAACGCATGTTTTGTCAACTGATTGATGTGAGTGCTGTAGTAGCAGTCGCCATTTTTCCCATCAGAATTGAAATACGTTGCGCTACCGATCAGTGATGCATTAACTGTCATTTATGACAAAATATCATGTTAATAAATATGAAAAATTACCAACATATTTTGGTTTGAAGATATTTAAGATCTTTGTATCTTGAATATGAATACACCACTGGGAACTATTAAACTATATTGAAATCGCAGATGAATGAATAATTATTGCAGGCATATGTCAAATAAAATTAGATTATTATGTTAGGGCTTTTCGGAAACTATGATCGGGTTAACCCGATCATGATCTGAATGTTCGGAAAGTAATCCGGGAGCCCAATTCTTGACATCACTTGCTATCGAGCGAATTCGCAGCATAACGAGCAGTAGTTAGCGAAGACTTTACTACTATGCAATTCTTGAGGTTCGGAAACTGAACGAATTGAGCGGATCATAATCATATGATTGGATCCTTTTTACCCAAGTTTACCGGTGGGTAAATGTAATCAGCTGATGTGTTGTTCCGTTTTGATCGTTTTCTTTAACCTCTAACCTAAAAGTCATGTAAGCTGAGTAGTTGACAGGTGTTTGAAGTTTGCTTAATAATAATTATTTATCAATTAATAGCTATTTATGTAATCAGTTATGAAATGCATCATTTTGTGTAACGAGCGAGGTCCCGTAAAATGACCCGAGTTATACAAAAAAGCATTTCATAATTTGACATTTCCACAAAAACAGCTAGCGACGTTCGGAAACTCAGGATAAAAAATCTCGTTCATGGTTAGGATCCGCAATCAGCTGATAGGTGATCTATCTGATCCAGGATTACGGTTTCCGAAAAGCCCTGTTGTAATATCAAGATTAGAACGTTCAGTAGAATTAAGAAATTATGGATTACTCTGAAAATCGCTACTTGATCAACTTTGTTGGGATGAACGCGACCAATATGTTTTGACATTATTAGAAAGTTTGTATATATACTTACATGAATAAATCACATAATCATTTGTCGATAAGCCCCAAATTATATCATATATAGATGATGTTACAGTGGCAAATAAAGCTAATTTAATTTCTTTGATTTTCAAATATTTGTACAAGAAAAATGTACCTACAATTGTACCAATAAGATTTATAATACTAGTAATGCTGCTAACTGTAGTTATTTTGGTTAGATTCCAATCAAGCTTGGCTCTCAAAAGTAAAGAAGCAACAGCAGACGTTCCACCACTAAATCCTAATAGTAATTGTGTGGCTATGAATACTAGAAGATATTTTCTCCCATTATTTTCACGTTTTCTGAATACGTCTTTAGCGATACCCTTTAGACCGATATTGTTTAGCAAATCTCCAGCTTTTGGTGTCTGAAAAAATATGTAAAATTTTCAATTAAACATTATTTTAATTTTTTAGAGCAATACATTACCACTTCTTTGGAAATCAAAGAATATTTCATAGGTTCTCTGTTCTGTAGAGTAGGGAGGGTGTCGGGGAGTGAAGATAGACAGTATCGATAGTGGACTGTATAATTGATGGGAAGATGGTTGTTGACATCTTACTATGACTGTCCTGTCGCCACTGACCACGAAAGGGTAAACTAACTACTATGATGTCAATAAATAGTCAGTTTATTTCAAATTGATCTTTAATGAAAGCAAAAGCTAAAGATCTTAACAAAAACACAAAAAGAAAGAACAGTTGAAAATGTTACAATCGTTCGAGTCACTGCTTGGCAACACTGTGATATCGTTTCGCGCGTAAACTAACAGTTTATCAAAAATGCAACAAACTTAACCAACTCATGCACTTGTTAACCAACAATACATAAACATATTTCATCCACTTATGTAGGATACCTTTGAGGAGAGATAATTGACGAATTTGTAATAGAATAATTAACGGTGATTAGAAACTTGTTGGGTAGTAGTTAGTGTGGACATTGGTGGTAGTTCCTAATGTAACACACACTCACAATACTTTGCAGGCTTAACTAAACAAACTTAACACTGACTTCCGACTTGGGGTTCATTTTGTCTACCGTGAACAGAAA
This sequence comes from Lochmaea capreae, assembly GCA_949126875.1. Classification (NCBI taxonomy): domain Eukaryota; kingdom Metazoa; phylum Arthropoda; class Insecta; order Coleoptera; family Chrysomelidae; genus Lochmaea; species Lochmaea capreae. The sequence continues at coordinate 4,852,442 of OX421406.1, read as the reverse complement.
TGATATCACAGTAGGAGTGCTTTTTTTGAAACTCTGAAAGCTACTGACCACAAAACATACCCCCTTAGAAATTACAGTTAAATGCGCACTGGCTGGAATATGAAATAGTTGTGCGGTCAGTCACTGGGAGCGGGAGCGTCGTTATTTCGTGAAGTGGAAGTGGTAAAATCAGCTGTAACCATATTATAAACTTTTCTGTTTGTGTTTTCACCATAGACAAAATAATATATTATTTCTCCATGGATTTCACTTTGTTTTGAGGTTGGTTTGGAACATTATTTGTGCTATTATCTGGTTATACGTGGTATTTTTTTAAGTCGGACTAGTTATTTTAAATTATTTTGTGTGTACTGTTTTTTATAAGTATTATGCTGGGGAAAAAAAACCTTCGAAAAAAAAGTATTGTGTACCGGGTTGTTACGATAAAGAAAGTAGTCGCTTCCGTTTTCCCAATAAAAACAATAGATATTGTATCAATTGTGACAATAAAATTTTTAAACAATATGTTTTTGTTGTTTTTTTTCCTGGAACTCTTTCTGTATGGTAGTGTTTACTTTGATGTTAGTATGCAAGTATGACTTCCAATTTTTTTAATTTAGTCTGTCGAAAACCGAAAAATTGCAAATGCATACAGAAACCTAAAAATTAACAATTTCAAATTTTCCGCGTCTGCCACACGCGAATGCATAATTATGCGGTCAGTCAAAAGATGGAGCTTCTTTCAGTTCCATTCCGTAACACCCGACAGTATTTTCTAAGAGGGTATGTTTTGTGAAAGCTACTGACTGGGAAAAGGGTTCGCGCGCGCAGAACTTCGTTGCTGGTAGGGATACGGCCCGACAGCGCAGGTTTTAGGACAGCTATACAGGGTGTCTCGAGATTGACATTACACGCGGTTGGAATTAAATTGCACAAATTCCAACAGAGGGTGAGCTAGACCCACAGCACTTTGGCCACGTGTGACCCATTGTACATCCTCCCGAGGACTTGTCTTCCTAGGTCATCGTCCATCCTGTCCTTTCCAGGAAGGTGGACAGGTCACTAGAAGACATCTCCTTTACATCGGCAGGTGTAGGCCAAGATTCACACACAATCTGTTATTGACGATAACTCCGGGCACTCGCATAAGACATGCCTGACAGATTCATCTTTCTGTTCACACATCCTGTATAGAGGTGTGTCCACTAGCCCCATTGAATGGAGGTGGTTCCTTAATTGACAGTGGCCAGTCAGAAATCCTACCGTTAAACGTGGGTATATCCTGGTCATCACAAATATTGTTTCGACTCCATCTTCCTAGGGTCGCCCAGGGTTATCCTGGCAAGACTACATCCCTTGATTTCATCCCATCTCTATAGAGATTGAGCATGGGTGAAACGTTTAGCTAGTTCCGCAATTATCGAATTCGTCATGCCGTAGGTGTCGCCGGGTCCAAGAATTCTTAGTCCAGCCGCTTCCTTGGCTAAAGAATCAGCAATGCGGTTACCTTTGCTCCTGTCTTGCCCCTTAACCAACCTCAGGATAATATTGTTACCTACCGAGGCGTTAGCCAAATTTCGATGGCACTCTAATACTAGCCCTGATGTAACACGTTGTCTGTTCAAGGCTAGAAGTCTGCTATCAGTGCAGATTATTATGTTTTTGCCAGAAATTCTTTTTCTGGATAGTTCCTTTGTGGCAATTTAGATACCAGCCAGTTCCATTTGTTAGGTTATTGTAAATGAATGTATAAATGAATATTTCTATGATACCTACTCTATTAACGTCTCCTTTTTTTACCGATTCCGGTATAAATAGCACTGTATATATTAAACTTATTACTTGTAGAGCCCCTACAATAATAAATATAGTTTCATAACTGGTAGCGAATAGAAGTCGTGCCGATGCAAGACTTGAAGCAAACGAAGCAAACCCATAAACTACGTCATACACTGAAAATCTGTAACAAAAAAAAAGTATTTTCCAAAGTTACGCATACAGAGTGAGTTTTAAGTATGGAGCGCCTCAGGCATGGACTCACGGATGTTGTGATAGTATATTACACACCGAGGTGGGAAGTGATTCATTCCTGTCGTGAGATCAGTTAGTTAACCGAGACGCAAAGCGTCGAGCTTAGCATTGTTTCTTGTATTCTTGTATTGTAGGTTAGGTTATTAGGGCGACCAGGTTCGTTCCGGCCTTGGTCCCCTCAGATGCCCTAGACCCATAGTGATACCCTTTGGCTCATGGTGTTGAGCCATCCACCTATCCTTAGTCCTTTATATATTTCCTTTATTTCCTTGTCTTAGTCCTCCTATAAAGTTCTTCAAATTTCCCATGTCCATCTCTGCTGCCTCTACTCTCAAGTCGTCTACTCCCCAAATACCTCTGGCGCTTATCTGCAGGGCATAAACACATGAGATGTTCCACCGTCTCTTCCTCTATCTCGAATTCATTGCACGGATCATCCAGCTTTACCTTGATTTTCCGGAGTCTTGCCTCTACTGTGCAGTGTCCAGTGATCACTCCCGTAATCTTCTGAATTGAGTCCTTTCTATATTCTAGGATCTCTCTTGTTCTTTCCTTGTTTATTTTTGGCCAGAGTGAAGCAATCGCTTCTCTCGCTCCATCCCTTCCTGTGTTCTGCCTTTGTTATATCTTCTATGGTGTCTGTCAGTAGTTGAATCGGTGGTATTGGTCTGTCTAACGCTTCAGTCCTGTCCTTCTTCGCTCCTTTTTTTGCTATCTGCTTTTTGGTTCTTGTAGAGTAGTTTCAATCGGAAATCCTACCGATCCAATAAAACCGTATTATCGACATCGACTCGCTTTCCATCTTTTTTGGTCGCACGATGACACTGCCGGAATATGGAAGCATTGACTAAAAAAAGACAATGATGGAAATAAGTACCTTCTTGTCTGACACCGAGCTTCAAGCTTCTCTTTAATGCAGGATGACCGTTTTTTTCACAATTTTCTTGCACCTTCAAACAGAATTACTGATACTATTTCGAATACGTACCTAATAGCTCTATCCTTGGCCGTTGAAACGTCAACCAAATAAGCGGATATAAGCATAAACAATGCTTTATATCCCCCAGTAACTGCAGCCGGTACAGATATTAATAAATACCACCAAGGGGAAATACTATCAAAATGTACAATGAAAATGCCACCAATAGTTGAAGCTATATTACCTAAAAAATTAGAAACGTACGTTTGAATTATTCTTCACGTTATAATAATGTCTGTAATGCCCGGTTTTATAAGCTCGGGTTACCCCTGTCCCAAGAGTTAACGAGGTGACCGGTGGGTAATACAGCGTTTTATAAAGCAGGGTTAGGGGTAACCCTGATCACCATTTGGCTCGGGTTAACTCTCTAGCGGTAGTCATGCGCAAAATGCTAAAGCAATAGAAGGTTATGTCAAAAACATATTATATTTATATCCGATATATATTTTTTCGGCAACCCCGCCCGGAAAGTACCCACTTCCCGGACGCTTTTTCTCTGAGAAAGAAGCACTTTTGCAGCCTAGTCCGGGAAAAACGTATTTCCAGGACTAGGCCGGGAAGAATTACATCGTTGTTGTCATTGTACTTGATAACCGAATAATAGTATGAAAATCTAGATGGTTATGCTTTAGAAGGATGCAGTTATTACCGTAGCAACCAAATACCGACTTACCAATTTGACATTATTATAGTTGACATTTTAGTTTAAAAGTTTCCTCGGTTTTTGGTCGCGATTATTACAATAAATAATAGAAAGCATCAGTAAAAACGTGCCTGACGAAATTTCCAATGCAGCAGCTGCTGCTACAGCAAAATTATTACCTACAAAATCAAGGTTTAGGAAAAGTTTTTAATTTTCAATCTAAAACGCTTCAAGAAATTAATTTTTGATGTATTTTAATGGCCTCCTGATAATTTTAGTCGGTTTTTGCGTAGAAATATTACAACAGTTTTTAATTTATGATCGCAGCGTGGTTAGGAGACCCAGGGCGACCTCGTAAAAAAAATCGTCGCCGAAATGAATATTTAATTTTTTTTTCTTTTTGGGATGTGTCTTTAGATTTGAGACATGTTACCTACTAAAATTCTAAAATGATACATATTTTGAAAGAAAAGGCAAATGTTACTACAAAAAAAGCCTTTGGAACCTCAATGGAGCATTAGAATGAGAGTGTATCATTATAGATTCCCAAATTGATCTATATCGACCCCCAGGTGTCTATGACAACCTGCAAAGGGGACTACGTCAGCGAAAAATAAATTTGGGGGTCCACGATATTGAATCTCAACATACGCTGAATTTGCAGTCTAAATTTGATTATAACAAAGTACATCTTATCAGCGTTTCTTAAACTAAAGAAGCAAAATATAGAACGGGGCGAATATTCCCAGTTCCCCAATTTGTCACATGCAAACTGCCAGGAAGACGACGTTTCAACCTACGTTCCCTCTATTAAGATTTTGAAACTGGGTTTGAGGATGTTTTGACTATGGTAATACCATCGTCGATAAGTAACCCATATGGTGACATTTTTCCATCGTCATACGTAGTGGAAAGGGGGTTAGGAGCTGTTACAAATCTGCTAACGAAAAAAAAGAAACAGACTGGTCATCATTAGCCAAGAAGATTTAAGATTAAACCTTACAAAATTGACGCCAAATAATATATTATTAAAGAATCAGGTTTATCCTTCTCGCTAAAAACATTTAATTATTGCTCAGTTTGTTTCCGACACAAAAAAGTTTGGAAACCTCAGATAAGTTTTTCTAAATAAATATTGTTTTCAAGAGATTTTGTCAAATTAAGAGATATAAAATGTTTCACCCTGTATATTCTGTAGAGGAATTTATTCAGAAGTGACTAATGAAATCTGCAAACCCTTAATGCAAATTCAGATTGTAAAAGTGATATCTTAAGAAGCAAAAGGAGAGATAAATTGTGAAATCTGAGAGAGAGTATGATTAGAGATTATGGATATTTTAAATACTGACTGCTACCCCAAAATGACATTTAACCGATGAATATTCATGTGCCGATGATGGTGGTGGGCCTTAGACGTATCTTCGATGTTTTCCTCTTTCACTCTCTCCCTCTCTAAATTCTTCCCACACTTATTCACTGGTGATTAATGTTCGTCATTAAACTCTGTAAAATATTAAAATTATCAATTAGTCGGGACAAAGTGTTTTAGCACTTGTGAAATAAAGAACCAGTTATTAAACTAAATATAGATCGATAAAATTTTGTTTTTTGCGTGAACGAAGAAAAACACCATATAATAAACTAGTTATAATTTGTAGTAACTAATACTATTATGTAAATGTATTAAAAGGAAAGGACATAAATAAACTTCCCGAAAAATCAATTGTTTTTTTATTCCTAAATTCCTAGAAATTTCGCATTACGCATCGCGAAGAGCCTAAACCCAACCAAGAGCCTAAAGGAGGTTAAGAGCCTAAACCTAACCAAGAAAAGAGCCTAAACCCAACCAAGAGCCTAAACCCAACTAAGAGCCTAGAGGAGGTTAAGAGCCTAAACCTAACCAAGAAAAAGAGCCTAAAGGAGGTTAAGAGCCTAAACCCAACCAAGAACCTAAAGGAGGTTAAGAGCCTAAACCCAACCAAGAGCCTAAACCCAACCAAGAGCCTAAACCCAACCAAGAGCCTAAACCCAACCAAGAGCCCAAACCCAACCAAGAGCCTAAAGGAGGTTAAAAGCCTAAACCTAACCAAGGAAAAGAGCCTAAAGGAGGTTAGTTACTACAAATTATAACTAGTTTATTATATGGTGTTTTTCTTCGTTCACGCAAAAAACAAAATTTTATCGATCTATATTTAGTTTAATAACTGGTTCTTTATTTCACAAGTGCTAAAACACTTTGTCCCGACTAATTGATAATTTTAATATTTTACAGAGTTTAATGACGAACATTAATCACCAGTGAATAAGTGTGGATAATAGACATGACGGTTAGCACCTTTTTTTATTCCTGAATTCCTAGGGATTTCGCATTACGCATTACGCATTACGCATCACGCATTTCGCATCACGCATTTCGGTTGGTTGGTTGGGTAATTTTTTCGACTTTTCTGGCAATAAATTTAGTGATACTATTTATTCTGCTTCTTTTTTTGGCTGATTCGCTTTTTATTGTATTGTGACATTTTTATATAAACAACTTTCAATACAGGTTCTATCTATCCCCGTCATGTCTATTATCCACACCTATTCACTGGTGATTAAGGTTCGTCATTAAACTCTGTAAAGTATTAAAATTATCAATTAGTCGTGGACAAAGTGTTTTAGCACTTGTGAAATAAAGAACCAGTTATTAAACTAAATATAGATCGATAAAATTTTGTTTTTTGCGTGAACGAAGAAAAAAACCATATAATAAACTAGTTATAATTTGTAGTAACTAATACTATTATGCATTACGCATCGCGCATTACGCATCGCGCATTACGCATCGCGCATTACGCATCGCGCATTACGCATCGCGCATTACGCATCGCGCATTACGCATCGCGCATTACGCATCGCGCATTACGCATCGCGCATTACGCATCGCGCATTACGCATCGCGCATTACGCATCGCGCATTACGCATCGCGCATTACGCATCGCGCATTACGCATCGCGCATTACGCATCGCGCATTACGCATCGCGCATTACGCATCGCGCATTACGCATCGCGCATTACGCATCGCGCATTACGCATCGCGCATTACGCATCGCGCATTACGCATCGCGCATTACGCATCGCGCATTACGCATCGCGCATTACGCATCGCGCATTACGCATCGCGCATTACGCATCGCGCATTACGCATCGCGCATTACGCATCGCGCATTACGCATCGCGCATTACGCATCGCGCATTACGCATCGCGCATTACGCATCGCGCATTACGCATCGCGCATTACGCATCGCGCAATGCGCGATGCGTAATGCGAAATTTCTAGGAATTTAGGAATAAAAAAACAATTGATTTTTCGGGAAGTTTATTTATGTCCTTTCCTTTTAATACATTTACATAATAGTATTAGTTACTACAAATTATAACTAGTTTATTATATGGTGTTTTTCTTCGTTCACGCAAAAAACAAAATTTTATCGATCTATATTTAGTTTAATAACTGGTTCTTTATTTCACAAGTGCTAAAACACTTTGTCCCGACTAATTGATAATTTTAATATTTTACAGAGTTTAATGACGAACATTAATCACCAGTGAATAAGTGTGGATAATAGACATGACGGGGATAGATAGCACCTTTTTTTTATTCCTAAATTCCTAGAGATTTCGCATGTCGCATTACGCATTACGCATCACGCATCACGCATCACGCATTTCGCATCACGCATTTCGGTTGGTTGGTTGGGTAATTTTTTCGACTTTTCTGGCAATAAATTTAGTGATACTATTTATTCTGCTTCTTTTTTGGCTGATTCGCTTTTTATTGTATTGTGACATTTTTATATAAACAACTTTCAATCTATCTTTCTATCCCCTATCTATCTATCTATCTATCTATCCCCGTCATGTCTATTATCCACACCTATTCACTGGTGATTAAGGTTCGTCATTAAACTCTGTAAAATATTAAAATTATCAATTAGTCGTGGACAAAGTGTTTTAGCACTTGTGAAATAAAGAACCAGTTATTAAACTAAATATAGATCGATAAAATTTTGTTTTTTGCGTGAACGAAGAAAAAAACCATATAATAAACTAGTTATAATTTGTGGTAACTAATACTATTATGTAAATGTATTTAAAGGAAAGGACATAAATAAACTTCTCGAAAAATCAATTGTTTTTTTATTCCTAAATTCCTAGAAATTTCGCATTACGCATCGCGCATTGCGTGATGCGTAATGCGCGATGCGTAATGCGCGATGCGTAATGCGCGATGCGTAATGCGCGATGCGTAATGCGCGATGCGTAATGCGCGATGCGTAATGAGCGATGCGTAATGCGCGATGCGTAATGAGCGATGCGTAATGCATAATAGTATTAGTTACTACAAATTATAACTAGTTTATTATATGGTTTTTTTCTTCGTTCACGCAAAAAACAAAATTTTATCGATCTATATTTAGTTTAATAACTGGTTCTTTATTTCACAAGTGCTAAAACACTTTGTCCACGACTAATTGATAATTTTAATATTTTACAGAGTTTAATGACGAACCTTAATCACCAGTGAATAGGTGTGGATAATAGACATGACGGGGATAGATAGAACCTGTATTGAAAGTTGTTTATATAAAAATGTCACAATACAATAAAAAGCGAATCAGCCAAAAAAAGAAGCAGAATAAATAGTATCACTAAATTTATTGCCAGAAAAGTCGAAAAAATTACCCAACCAACCAACCGAAATGCGTGATGCGAAATGCGTGATGCGTAATGCGTAATGCGTAATGCGAAATCCCTAGGAATTCAGGAATAAAAAAAGGTGCTAACCGTCATGTCTATTATCCACACTTATTCACTGGTGATTAATGTTCGTCATTAAACTCTGTAAAATATTAAAATTATCAATTAGTCGGGACAAAGTGTTTTAGCACTTGTGAAATAAAGAACCAGTTATTAAACTAAATATAGATCGATAAAATTTTGTTTTTTGCGTGAACGAAGAAAAACACCATATAATAAACTAGTTATAATTTGTAGTAACTAACCTCCTTTAGGCTCTTTTCCTTGGTTAGGTTTAGGCTTTTAACCTCCTTTAGGCTCTTGGTTGGGTTTGGGCTCTTGGTTGGGTTTAGGCTCTTGGTTGGGTTTAGGCTCTTGGTTGGGTTTAGGCTCTTAACCTCCTTTAGGCTCTTGGTTGGGTTTAGGCTCTTAACCTCCTTAAGGCTCTTTTTCTTGGTTAGGTTTAGGCTCTTAACCTCCTCTAGGCTCTTAGTTGGGTTTAGGCTCTTGGTTGGGTTTAGGCTCTTTTCTTGGTTAGGTTTAGGCTCTTAACCTCCTTTAGGCTCTTAACCTCCTTTAGGCTCTTGGTTGGGTTTAGGCTCTTCGCGATGCGTAATGCGAAATTTCTAGGAATTTAGGAATAAAAAAACAATTGATTTTTCGGTAAGTTTATTTATGTCCTTTCCTTTTAGTACATTTACATAATAGTATTAGTTACTACAAATTATAACTAGTTTATTATATGGTGATTTTCTTTGTTCACGCAAAAAACAAAATTTTATCGATCTATATTTAGTTTAATAACTGGTTCTTTATTTCACAAGTGCTAAAACACTTTGTCCCGACTGATTGATAATTTTAATATTTTACAGAGTTTAATGACGAACCTTAATCACCAGTGAATAGGTGTGGATAATAGACATGACGGGGATAGATAGCACCCATATTGAAAGTTGTTTATATAAAAATGTCACAATACAATAAAAAGTGAATCAGCCAAAAAAAGAAGCAGAATAAATAGTATCACTAAATTTATTGCCAGAAAAGGCGAAAAAATTACCCAACCAACCAACCGAAATGCGAAATGCGTGATGCGAAATGCGTGATGCGTAATGCGTAATGCGTAATGCGAAATCCGAAATCTCTAGGAATTTAGGAATAAAAAAAGGTGCTATCTATCCCCGTCATGACGGCAGCACCGAAATGCGAAATGCGTGATGCGTGATGCGTAATGCGTAATGCGTAATGCGTAATGCGAAATCCGAAATCTCTAGGAATTTAGGAATAAAAAAAAGGTGCTATCTATCCCCGTCATGTCTATTATCCACACTTATTCACTGGTGATTAATGTTCGTCATTAAACTCTGTAAAATATTAAAATTATCAATTAGTCGGGACAAAGTGTTTTAGCACTTGTGAAATAAAGAACCAGTTATTAAACTAAATATAGATCGATAAAATTTTGTTTTTTGCGTGAACGAAGAAAAATACCATATAATAAACTAGTTATAATTTGTAGTAACTAATACTATTATGTAAATGTATTAAAAGGAAAGGACATAAATAAACTTCTCGAAAAATCAATTGTTTTTTTATTCCTAAATTCCTAGAAATTTCGCATTACGCATCGCGCATTACGCATCGCGCATTACGCATCGCGCATTACGCATCGCGCATTACGCATCGCGCATTACGCATCGCGCATTACGCATCGCGCATTACGCATCGCGCATTACGCATCGCGCATTACGCATCGCGCATTACGCATCGCGCATTACGCATCGCGCATTACGCATCGCGCATTACGCATCGCGCATTACGCATCGCGCATTACGCATCGCGCATTACGCATCGCGCATTACGCATCGCGCATTACGCATCGCGCATTACGCATCGCGCATTACGCATCGCGCATTACGCATCGCGCATTACGCATCGCGCATTACGCATCGCGCATTACGCATCGCGCATTACGCATCGCGCATTACGCATCGCGCATTACGCATCGCGCATTACGCATCGCGCATTACGCATCGCGCATTACGCATCGCGCATTACGCATCGCGCAATGCGCGATGCGTAATGCGAAATTTCTAGGAATTTAGGAATAAAAAAACAATTGATTTTTCGAGAAGTTTATTTATGTCCTTTCCTTTAAATACATTTACATAATAGTATTAGTTACCACAAATTATAACTAGTTCATTATATGGTTTTTTTCTTCGTTCACGCAAAAAACAAAATTTTATCGATCTATATTTAGTTTAATAACTGGTTCTTTATTTCACAAGTGCTAAAACACTTTGTCCACGACTAATTGATAATTTTAATATTTTACAGAGTTTAATGACGAACCTTAATCACCAGTGAATAGGTGTGGATAATAGACATGACGGGGATAGATAGAACCTATATTGAAAGTTGTTTATATAAAAATGTCACAATACAATAAAAAGCGAATCAGCCAAAAAAAGAAGCAGAATAAATAGAATCACTCAATTTATTGCCAGAAAAGTCGAAAAAATTACCCAACCAACCAACCGAAATGCGTGATGCGAAATGCGTGATGCGTAATGCGTAATGCGTAATGCGAAATGCGAAATCTCTAGGAATTTAGGAATAAAAAAAGGTGCTATCTATCCCCGTCATGTCTATTATCCACACTTATTCACTGGTGATTAATGTTCGTCATTAAACTCTGTAAAATATTAAAATTATCAATTAGTCGGGACAAAGTGTTTTAGCACTTGTGAAATAAAGAACCAGTTATTAAACTAAATATAGATCGATAAAATTTTGTTTTTTGCGTGAACGAAGAAAAACACCATATAATAAACTAGTTATAATTTGTAGTAACTAACCTCCTTTAGGCTCTTTTCCTTGGTTAGGTTTAGGCTCTTAACCTTCTTTAGGCTCTTGGTTGGGTTTAGGCTCTTGGTTGGGTTTAGGCTCTTAACCTCCTTTAGGCTCTTGGTTGGGTTTAGGCTCTTAACCTCCTCTAGGCTCTTGGTTGGGTTTAGGCTCTTGGTTGGGTTTAGGCTCTTTTCTTGGTTAGGTTTAGGCTCTTAACCTCCTTTAGGCTCTTGGTTGGGTTTAGGCTCTTGGTTGGGTTTAGGCTCTTAACCTCCTTTAGGCTCTTTTCCTTGGTTAGGTTTAGGCTCTTAACCTCCTTTAGGCTCTTTTTCTTGGTTAGGTTTAGGCTGTTAACCTCCTCTAGGCTCCTGGTAGGGTTTAGGCTCTTGGTTGGGTTTAGGCTCTTTTTCTTGGTTAGGTTTAGGCTCTTAACCTCCTTTAGGCTCTTGGTTGGGTTTAGGCTCTTAACCTCCTTTAGGCTCTTTTTCTTGGTTAGGTTTAGGCTCTTAAGTTAAGTTTGAGCACCTAGTTCGTGAACAACCAAACACAAACCATGCATTACCAAGTAAATCAAAATCAATAAAAAATAAAAAGAGGCACTTGAAAGTATAAAACAAAAATTTTTGCTCTAACCGAAAGTATCTCATTAAGTCCCGCCGCAAAATGAGACGCAGCTTGGTGAGGTGACGCAGCGTGAGTCACGGCGAGTTTATGGTGGGAGAAAACTGCTAGCGCGGATTCTGCGCAAAATAGAAACGCAAGAGGAGGTGAGTGTAGCTAGTCACGGCGAGACCGTACAAAAAATATGATTGTAGTTTTCACGTTGAAGCTTGGACAGTTCTGAAAAATGATAACTGATTGATCATCTATTTAGTTCAGAAGACGAGTTCGAGTCCGAAATGATATTCTTTATAATATACTGATTTCTTTAGCGATTTCCTTCCATATTTCAGTTTTTAGTTTTCTCCGAATATAGTCTACATGACTTGTATCGTACAAAACTTGTCCAACTCGACCAAATTCATTTTAACCGTGAGATTCGGAGGCGCGTAGATCACGCGTACGACAATGTCGGCAGCTACCAATCCTAGGCAGAACGTTGCACTGTACAGATCCATTTGAACTGAGAATTTAAGTCGCTTGTAAAACATAAGATTTTGAGTGCACAAAGTGGTGAAATAGTGCATAATGTTTTTAAATTTATGACATTGGGGGCACATTGAGGTGAATTAATAGTTCTTTCAGCGAAAATATAGGAAAGGGTTGCACAAGCAAGGCACGAAGGTTATAATAAGCTTATTAGTAGGAAAATTGAATGATTCTTAAACAATTTTTTGTGATTGAAAAACCAACAATTAAAAGTGAATTATTACCGAGAACAAACATGTCAGAAAAATAAATATCGAAATCCTCGGTAAACAGCTACTTAGGAGAATTATAAATTAAATTTTCAACGTTTTAAAAGAGAAGTTTTTCAGCTTAACTGGCACCTAGAATGCGAAGTTTTTAAACACAAAGGCCTTATTGAAATTGTTCACTCATTACTTTTTTTTTATTCTAAACATTAAGCTGCAAAATTCCGTAAATTTTATGAGAATACTTTTTTTATTTTTTTAAACTGTCAACGTTTCTGATTATAATGGTGGAAATATCACAAATTTAAAGAGACACGGTGTCTGGAAGTCTACCAATGTCGCTAAAGGATATATAGACAATTAACTTACAAACAAAATCAAAAGAGAGTTCTACTTTATAAAACCGGACATTATACCTATTAAAGTTAGAATCAAAAACGGTTTCCTTCCAAATTTGTCCGACCACGTTCCTACGTACAGGTTAAAGATCATTGGAAATAATGTTCCAGTCACAGCCTGCGCCATAAGAATTTTGTTAACTGTGGGTTGAACTAGTTTTTCTAGAGCGTTTGATTCATTGTTTGTGTCATATCCTAATTTAGCACAATCTGCTTTATTATATCCTAATATCACATAACAGCTTTTGTAGACGAAGAGATTAATATATATGGAAGCTGAAAAAAAAAAAATAGAATTAAAAATCAATGGGGCTCCAATAAAAGAACTGACAGACTGTTCGTATGGTTAGAAGTGGTGAGGTTGAAATGATTTAATCCTTTGAGTGTGTCAATATTGACAAAGGATATAGAAGGCAAAATATTATCATAATGTCGAATAGTCAAGCAGCCATTATAGCACTTCGAGGTATTGTGTAATCAGTTCCAAAATGGTGTGGGAATGCCTAGGCAAACTCAATGAACTATGCGAAAACAATATAGTAACCTTATTGTGGATTCCAGGACACCCTGGAATAGAAGGAAACGAAATCGCAGATGGACTAGCAAAGGGGGGGACTGAAATACCCTTTTGAGGGCCGGAACCCTTTTGCGGTATCAGCCCCAATGTAGTATTGGAAGAAATAGACAAAGCCGAAGAAAAGAGAAGATTCGACCATTGGAAAGATCTAGTAGGGCTTAAACAATCAAATATTCTAATGGATGATTACCCGTTGAGATCAAATGAATGCATAAGATATATAGATATACGAGGATGTATTGATATCTAATTAGCCTAGACCAGTTCCATGCATAAACAAATTATTGCGTTACCATAGCAACGAACAATAACTTATTAGAAGTGTCAGTGTGAAGTTTGACGTCAAAAAAGTAAGCCAGAGTTACGCAATAAATTAAAAGAAAAAAGATGTTCACCGAAATTGTGAAAATCGAAAAATTTGAGTATCGAGCCATCATCAAGTACCTGTATTTAAAAGGGTTAAGAGGTGAGCAGATTTACGAAGATATGCTTAATACCCTTGGTGATCGATGTCCTTGAAAAATTGGACCGCAAGCTTCAAAAGAGGTAAATTTTCCATTGAAGATGATGACCGATCGGGAAGGCCAGTTTCTGTGTCAGTCCCCGAAAATATCGATGCAGTTCATGACACGATTTTATCAGAACGTCGAATTGGGCTAAAACGGATATCTGAAGCACTGAATATTTCATACGAACGCGTTCATCATATAGTTCACGTCAATTTGGACATGAGAAAAATTGTTGCAAAATGGATCCCCAAATGTTTGAATGTTGACCAAAAGCGTGCAAGGGTAGAAGCATCGCGTTCGATTTGAAAAACGATGTAGACTTCTTATTATGGATGAGACTTGGGTACATTTCTACGGTCCAGAAACAAAGAAGCAATCGATGGAATGGCGACACTCTGGTTTTCCAAAACCTAAGAAGTTTCGTGTCCAAAAATCTGCTGGAAAAGTTGTTGCCTCAGTTTTTTGGGATTGCCATGGAGTAATCATGATTGATTTTTTGGATAAGGGTAGAACAATAACTGGAGATTACTATTCGACATTACTGACCACTCTACGGGAAAAAATTAAAGAGAAAAGACGCGGAAAGCTATCCAAAGGTGTTTTGTTTTTGCAGGACAACGCCCCTTCATACAAATCTCATGTTGCCATGCAAATTCGTGACTTAGGGTTTGAATTAATAAAACACCCCCCTTCCCCAGATTTGGCTCCGTCCGACTATCATCTCTTTCCTCAACTGAAAAAAAGTTCAAAAGGTCGTAAATTTTCTTCCAACGAGAAGGTAATAAAAGCTGTGGAGGTCTGGTTTGCAGAGCAAGAAGAAACATTTTTTTTTAAAGGTCTAGAGACGTTGCAGGTTCGCTGTAATAAATGTATCCAATTAAGAGGAGAATATGTTGAGTAATAAAATATTTTGACATTGAAATTTTGTTTGGTTCTATAGTAGGCTAAGAATTTTTCAATATATCCTCGTACTTTTAATTTTTATGTGGTAATGAAAAAACCTGCATTGTATAATACCATTAAAATTATCAAGTATCTTAGTAACTGCTGACGGTGCAAGTGTAATTTATGAATGAATGTATATACTTATATATCATTTAACTTTATGGGAGATAAACTTGAAATAAATGTATGTTATTTAACATTGTTTTTAAATTTAAATTTTACCTTCTAATATCATACCAAATCCACATAACAGAAGAATCACTTCAACGGTAAAAAATTTGGTCCACACCATTCTCTGTACTATTTTCTACAATCAACACAAATCAACTGGAAACAATTAAAATTTAATATTATAATATAAGTAAGCCTGTAATCCCATTTAGATTTTTAATGTATTCACAAAGCAGGTGTTTAAGAAATATACACACATGGGATGATAAAATTAAAAAAAAAAAAATTTCTATGGAATATTTATCAGTATTTAACTACAGAGATACTATGTACCGGGTGTCTGAATGAGAGAGGCAACCCGCTGTGTCTCAGAAACTATTTATCGTACAGCTTCATTTTTCATTAGATCATTTTACGTAAGTTCGTTCCAGTACTTTTTCGTCTAACTTGTAAAATATCTGGTAGGGTATCCAATTAGGCGTTCCACTACACTTCTGCTATATTTTTTAATCATTCACTTGAAAGAGGTGGGAGATCTCAATAAAGATAAATAAAAGAAATTTAAAAGCGAACAAACTATATTCCGTAAACTAATACTCTACTGTTATAAAATGTTAATTTGCAATTACAGGATAAACAAGGTGGAAAATTTGAAGATTGTATTGTAAGATTCCGTATTTCTATTATTTCTTACCTACACATTCCACTATCTTAAGGCAATTACAGTAGAGAATGCGGTTTGATTGAATAAATGTAAGCGGGGCTTCACCAAACTTGATTCGACCGGCATAGGTATATGCCGGCGGCTTTTACCGCTGAAAATTATTAAATTAAATTTTCAGGCCTGTATTTTCCGATAAAAGCCAGTCAACAACAACTTGAACAAGTGACTTTGGTATAGTCAAATTTATAACTGTATAGTAGTACAGTATAGTATAGTTCTACTCGCAATTTATGGCCATTATTCACTAGGGTGACTTGCGCCCCTCGCCTACGGCTCGGAACGCAAACATCACCATGTGCTCTATAGAGGTTGTCCTGGGACGAATGAGAAAAGGAAAAAATGAGTATAAAATTTTAATTTCAAAGAATTTAGTGTTTGGACCCTTACTTTTTGGAATCTACCCATATTACTTTTATAAGTGAAACTGTTTCTAATTAATTCCATTATTTGATGAAAAATTTTTGAAAATTCTAAGAAATAATATTTCGATACTGACAATAATTATTGTAAATGTTTTTTTTTTATATTTTGATTCGTTAATGCATTTCATAATTAAACAATATTATGCTTCTACTATAATAGAAAGTGTTTGTTGATAATCAATCAATATGAAAAATGTACACCTGTTACTTTGGAGATAACATTGTTGTACAAGTACTCATTGTATTTAAATTAATCTTTCGTTGTATAAATAATGGTCAATTTTACAAATTTTACTTAAAATGCCTGGAAATTTGGTTTATTTTTTTGTGGGATACTCAGGATTCATTTCTGGGCAATAGAGGAAGAGTCTATATACGAATACGCCGACTACAAAGCAAACCGTTCATACATCGACTCGTCTATGAACAATGTACACCTCCTTCAGTATTCCAATTTCCATGTTTATAAGCACATGTCAATTGATAATGTATATGAACACTAGTGTTGATGGAATTCTTCTCAAAAGTTTAACGAACATTAACCCATTTGGTCTGAAAATTTGGGTTTTATACCGGGAAAGATAACTGTTAGAATTATTTATAGGCAGTGGCGCGCCGGTAAAAATTTTTAATAGCAATAAAAGAACAAATAATATAAATGTACAAAAATTGTTGAACTTGTGGTTTCAACAGACGATGTAGTATGCTTCAACAAGTATTTGGTAGTCCACTTCTCTCACGTTCCCATCCGCGAAATAACACTTTCACTGACTACGAAGTCCTTAAATTAGTTCAGGATGATAAAAAATCGTTTAATTTAAATATATTGTTTAATTTAAATAAATAAATTAATAAATTAAAATATTATATAATAATAATATTTAATGAGATCCCACTTTACTGGAATTAACAGAAACCAGTCGACATTTTAAGCAAACGTCAAGTTTTAAATTTCTAAAGATATTGGTGAATTTTAATCTTTAACAAGTTAAAGAGTGAAAATAATCTCCAGTCAATGAAGAAATACTTGAACATATTTAATAAAAATGTCTGGAAGTAGCATTTTATGTTATTCAGAGAACATTGCTTTAAATACTAAGAGCGACAGGACAGGGAACTACAAAATGTGTAGCCAGTATACAGATTGCGAAAGGGCTTTTCGAACCTACGATTTACACAAGCACGACAAGGAAAATATGAGAAAAACAGCTTGAAAAAGAGAGAAAGAACAACTGTGCGTGGCCAGCGAGGGCGTGTATTTAGTTCCAGAGGCCGGCCGAGTGTCCACTGCCCCCCATTTCAACTGCTGTTGCCAGAAGCGCAGACTAATTTGTACAAATGATATTTTTGTCTCGTCATCGTCGACTCCTTTTCGAGCTCATGCACTATTAGGCAAAACCAAACACCTCCATCCGGCAACAGTGTCCTTTACAGAGAGAATTCACATTTAAAGCGCATGCCATTGTATTTGAAAATGACACTGTTGCCGGATGGAGGTGTTTGGTTTTGCTTAATAGTGCATGAGCTCGAAAAGGAGTCAACGATGACGAGACAAAAATATCATTTGTGCAAATTAGTTTGCGCTTCTGGCAACAGCGGTTGAAATGAGGGGGGGCAGTGGACATTCGGCCGGCCTCTGGAACTAAATACACGCCCTCGCTGGCCACGCACAGCTGTTCTTTCAAGCTGTTTTTCTCATATTTTCCTTGTCGTGCTTGTGTAAATCGTACGATTCGAAAAGCCCTTTCGCAATCTGTATGCCTGTGCTTCTATCAACACTCGGCAGAGGCTAGCAGCAAGCGGACTGCAGATGCTGGTTTCAACTGGAATGGAGACACTTTTTTGTCACTCCTTTTCAGCTACCTTTAATAGTTAATAAAAATGCGAATTTTTTCATGCCATTTGATAAGGTGATATATCCACAACAAAATCCAAACTAGACTTCTTACTATCTGGATTTGTACTGACCCTTTCATTCCCGTTACTGTTCAAACTTGTTTTCTTACTACTAGGATGTGTATCGACAATTTCGTTATAGTTATTATTTAAACTGATTTTCTTGGAATTTGTTTCAGTTTCAACATTTACCTCCGGCGGTGCTTGATATCGAGGAATTTTCAGCTTCAGCATAAATCTAAAAAACGCCATAATTATAGTACAGGGCATAGTGTAATGTTATATCCTTTAAATAAATACTTACAGTATAATTATAACTACCACTATGTGAAAACCCATGGAAACAAAGTTGAAAATACCACTATCGATATTAATGGTAGCGTTGTAAATGTTGGTATAAACAAGACTAGCTAGTAAACCATTTAAACTGCTAAAAATACTCTGAATAGCTAGTAGCTTTCCAATTTCATCCGGTCCTATCATGTACGACATCAAAGTTCTCCACATTAATCCAGAGAGACCACGAAAAACATTAATAGCGTAGGCTGGAAATATGTTGGTTATGCTTTAAAACATTTTATGTTCTGCTCCAGTGATTTTATAACTATATATTGTCACTGTTTAATATCCTAACCTTACTTTTGATACTTCTTTCGCTCCAATAGGGCATGTCTACCAACTAACAAGTTAACTCTAACTACTAATGACAGTCGTCCTGAGGATAAATCATTTTAGATTTGTAATTTTGGCTCTTTTTTTATTAATTCAATGATCCTTTTTATTATAAACAGTCAGATAGAGCTTTTAAAATGCCTAAACAATTTAAACAATGACGAAGAATGCACCAAATAACAAAAAATGAGTTCAGTGTACGTAATCTTTCTCGGGTTTCTTTTCTAAATGTAGATACCAAGTTATTAAAAATTAACATTTTAAATAGATATTTATGTGGACAATCCAATTCATTACCTCCTTTGTAACTCATCTAAAACCTTATTAGCTATTTTACCTGCCATAATTTTTATTAATACGAACACTTCATATAAATAAAGGCGAGCACAATGACCTTCACCTTATTTAAGGTTAGTTAACGACTTTTTACTTTCTCAACAAGACTGTCACGGTATCGTCGGTGGACGACAACTTTTTGTCGTCTAACAACGACTACCGTTGACTATAAAATTTTCATAAACGATAATCGCTCACGAACGACGTCGTTATGTGTTAAAAAATAGACCCCTAAGACCGCTTGTCAACAGATTTATCATGGCGACTGTCACGAGGACTTGCCCTACGCTTCACCATTAGTATAAAACCAATTAGAAGCACTTGTAGGTTAGGGAAAAGTGAAGATTAAGAACTGTTTGTGTACTTACTTGCATAAATATAATAATCATTTGTAGCTATGCCCCAAAGTAAATTTCCAATTGTTGCAGTTATAGTAGCGAGCAAAGCCAAATGTAGTTCTTTGAAATTAAAAGTTTTGTACAAAACGAACGTTCCTAGAAGGGTACCTAGAAGATTTAACACACTCGTGAAACTGTGGACGGTATTCATTTTGATCAAAGTCCAATGAAGTTTATTTCTCAAAAAAAGAGAAGTAACTGACATTTCTCCGCCGGGAAATCCCAATATTAATTGTACAACTATGATTGCAATGAGGTATGCTCTTCCATTATTTTCACGTTTTCTGAATACGTCTTTTACTATACCCACAATGCCAATATTGTTCAACAAATCTCCAACTCTAGGAATCTGAAAAATGTCAATGGTTTTTGGTGATTTTATTATTATTTTTCAGAAAGGTTATTTCCTTCCCTAACTGTGGGTATGAAAATACCCGTTTGAGAAATGGGCACTCCAAAAAAAGGAAAAGATCTGACCATTGGAAACATCTAGTATGGTTAAGACAATCAAATTACAACCAGGTGAGAACAAACGAATGAATAAGTCAGAGAAAAACTGCACTAAGAGTTTTGACAGGAGTCCTAACAGAACAGTGTGGCTTGAATGGGCACCTGAAGAAGCTTCAATTAGTAGAGCGATAAAAATGTAGATTGTTTGGAACTAAATAAACCTTCAATCGAATTGCATAGCGCTACAGAGTCCTAGGGCACTGGGTACCTATTCACTAACTCGAGAGATACCTGTCGTCTATTCACTAAGAAGTGAGAGCTCCTAGGAGAGTAGACTCTTATAAAGTGCGAAAGTGTGCAAATACCGTATTCACTTCTAAGACGACAGCGCTCTGGAGTTAGTGTATAGGCACCCCAGGGTGTCTATTCACTAAGATGTGAGAGCTCCTAGGAGAGAGCTGTCTAAGAGCTTACTCTTATGAAGTGAATACGGTATTTACACACTTGTGCCCTTTATAAGAGTTTGCTCTCCTAGTAGCTCTCACTTTTTAGTGAATATACACCCTGGGAGAGTACTGGATGGAAGAGGGACGCTTATCTGATCTGAAGCATGAGGATATCCAAAAATTCCTACAGGAATAGAAAATATGAGTAGAAAAACGGGTACATTAAAGAACTTTTAGGTCTTGGTTAATGTTGCTCCAAAAAGACATACATACATACAAATTGTTTCATGCTTTTAAGGAGAAATTTAATTCTAACATCGACCACTGAAATGCCAATTTGTAAGAGTTTTTTTTGAGTATTGGGAATTTTACTTACTTTATTAGTGTTTTCTTTCTTCACCGATTCTGGTATAAACAGCAATGTATAAAGAAAACTGATTGTTTGTAGAATTGTTGCTATAATGAAAATCATTTGGTAACTAGTTGCGTATAAAAGGGGTGCTGACACAAGACTTCCAACAAAGGATGTGAATCCAAGAATTACATCAAATACGGAAAATCTGTAACAAAAAAAAAGGGTGCTTTACAGCCGATATTGAGAGGATTGAAGGATTTCGTTTTGAAATGGCATCTAAAAAAAGTTTACCTAGAAAATTGAGGTCGGCAAGTACCTATATGGTTCGGTTATTTTTGCAAATATCCGAAAAACTATTTGATATATTCAAAATTTGGAAAAATGTGCTTTATGAACAGGAAATTTCCTAAAAAAGTCGAACCTTCCGGAATTTTACTGATAATATTTATAATAAAATTTTAATGTAGAAATGAAAATTGGACTAAAAGTAGCACTTATGAATCTATATTTAAAAGAGTATATTTTTTAGTGACCCTTTTCAAGCTATTTTGAGAGGAAATCGGGAACTGGCTAAATAGAGAACACCAACTGAAATGGAGGTCGACACAAGGGCACCTTCATACAAAAGGTTTACTAAACAAGGTAGACAAGGAACTCTCAACCAGGCTATTGAAACTGAGTAAGAGACATTTGAATACAGTTACCGACCTGGTGACTGGACACTGCACAAAATGGGCAAAGTTAGTGAACCTATGTGCAGGAAAAGTGAACTCTATGATGAAACACCTACTCTGCTTTTGCGAGAACTTACATGGACTCAGACGGAAGCACTTTGGAGAGGAAATAATATAACCAATACAACTACTGAAAATCCCTCCAGTCAAAGTAGTGGCCTACAAAGAAGACACTAAGCTTCTGAAATGGAAGTAGATAATATGGGAAATGGTACAAATTTTCAGTTCTATTCCTAATAACTCTTCTCAAGTTAATACTCTTCCTCGTTCAACCAGGGAACGTCGATTGCCTGAACGATTCAAGGACTACGACTTGATTTATTGAAGGTTGGAAGAATGTAGTGTTA
Source organism: Lochmaea capreae (assembly GCA_949126875.1). Classification (NCBI taxonomy): domain Eukaryota; kingdom Metazoa; phylum Arthropoda; class Insecta; order Coleoptera; family Chrysomelidae; genus Lochmaea; species Lochmaea capreae. The sequence continues at coordinate 4,830,437 of OX421406.1, read as the reverse complement.
TTAAGGCTTTAGCCCTAGGACTATAACGTATTTGTTAAGTTGTCTAAATGACGCTTAGTAATTTGAATATTCTTATTCAACGACAGTTTTGTGATTAATAGATTGTAATGTAATGTAATTGTAATTGTAGTGTAATGTAAATGTAATGTAATTGTAATGTAATGTAATTGTAATGTAATGTAATGTAATTGTAATGTAATGTAATTGTAATGTAATGTAATGGGTTTATTAATTACAAAACTGGCGTTGAATAAGAATATTCAAATTACTAAACGTCATTTAGACAACTTAACAAATACGTCATAGTCCTAGCGCTAAAGCCATAATAACACTACACCTGGGTTGCTGAGCACAACCCAAACGAATGAATGAATGAATGAAGCTATTTTGAATTCTTACCTAATAGCTCTGTCGTTTGTCGTTGAACTGTCTACTAGATAAGCGGAAATTACCATAAACATTGATCCAAATCCACCTGTGACTAAAGATGGTATGGAAGTCATTATAAACCACCAAGGAGAAGCGTTTTCAAAATGTATAATCAAAGTATTACCAATCGTTGTAGTTACAACACCTGAAAAATCAGTTGAACGGTTTAAATCTTAAGATTCTCATTTGTGTGTGATACATTGATGTTGAATTTGGTGTAGGTATAGAAAAAGAAAAATGTACTTTATTACCTACCGTAGAAACTTGATAATTTTATGGACAAAACTAAGTAAAACCAATAAAACTACCAAAAATATTAGACAGCCAAACAAGAAACATCAATAAATGTTAGATACAGTTACAGCATGAAATCGTTTTATGCTGTTATATGTATAGATGTAACAACTTTATTCTATAGTTTGTCTCAAAGTATATCGTCTTAGCTTTTGCCCGGTAATCAAAAAATTAATGGGCCAATTGCGATAAATCATATAGCTGATGTAGAAGAGATCGCCAGTGGCGGACTATTTAAAATTATTTTAAAAAGGATCAAATTCATAAATATCTATCTATTTTCATCATACATCCTTTGTTTTTTATTTAATATGTGAAGACCATTTATCTAAACTTTTTTTCTTTTCCTCCTAAATGAGAGTTTATTAAATACTATCAAGTTAAATAAGCTATAACCAGGTAAATTTAACAATATCCAACTTTATTACAATAGGAGCTTTTGAATATGAATGTATGATTCTTCAATTTTTATAACGTGCTGTACAGAGTTTTTCCAGATTTGAATGGGTATATTATTAACTACATTTTCAATTAATTCTTCCAAGTGCGCAATCTTTGCGATTCCAGTACCAGTTTTTTGTCAATTTTACGATATGTGAATCCCTTTTTACCAATTAATAACTGTATGGCCCGGCTAATATTTATATTGGTGTCATCTTCTTCTGGCTTCTTTTTTAGATTGTCCAAAGTAGGAACAATCTGGCAATCTTGGCCATTGTCCAGACGATGAGATTGGAAATCCCAACGTTTTTTTCTTTAACTTAATTTTTCACTGTTAATAATATCCTTTAAAGAGGATATTGGTGTCTTTTTAAATAAGCAGGTTTCTTTTAAAACTTCTTGTTTAATGAATCCTCTACTTACAAAACAATCATACCAATTTTTCAAAATTTGCTGTTTTCGACGCCCTTGCCTCGACTGTTCTTGAATCTCATTTCAGGTAAAATTCTTTTAACAAGGTCGTAGGTAAATGGTCGTACGTATTTAGATGTTTGCAGTCAAAAGCTATTACGATATATTTTGAGACAAACTTATATATACCTGTTTGATTGCCTATATCACACTGGGTGTTTTATACTAACAGCTCATTTAATTATCAATTAATTTTGTGTATTGTAGATAAGTAAAATTAAAAAAAATGATTATTGATATAAATAATATATAAGTTATACCTATTAAAGTGAGAAGCAAAAATGGCTTCCTTCCGAATTTGTCCGACCACGTTCCCACATACGTATTAAAAAGCATTGGACATAATGTTCCAGTCACACTCTGCACCATATGGATCTTGTTAACTGTAGGTTGAACTAAAGGTTCTAAATGTTTTGTTACATTATTTACTTTATTCCCTAATTGAGCACAGTCTTCTTTGCTGTAGTCTAGTAAGACATAGCACGTTCTGTATATGTAGAGATTCGTATAAACAGATCCTACAAAACAAATGCATCCATTATTAAACATACTTGTAGTTCAAGAAATAGTCATATTCACCACGATATTTTACACGGTGCAGGCCGCGGCGGGTGTAATTTAGGCGCTAACCATCCTTCTTTACCTGACTCACCAAGAAGGGTAGATAATCCGACATGTATTTTCGCCGCTAAGAAGTACAGGTAGGTCGAGTCATAAAATAACTCTTATCTTAATAAAATACGAAGGTGGTTTGGTAGGGGTAGGTTTGGTTGGGTTATTATTGAAAATTATTATAATTTACTTTACAAAAATATATCTTATTATAAATGTCGGTTAGCGCCCAAAATACACATAGGATTAAAATGACCCTTCGGTCTTGTTGCCTAGTTTACATGTTGTAAAAAGTGCATTAATCCTTTAGCGCCCAAATTACATCCGCCCGCAGGCCGGTAAGTAGAGAGTTGACAACCGCGCCCACTTTTAGAACAGTTTATGCAGAAGTTGTACATTTTTCTTTATATTTAACACTCTTTAACTCTTTATTTTTTGATCAAATTGTATTTTAAATGTTAAATTGTACTTTTAAATACTTACCTACCTATACCTAGGTGATTTTGTTCAAACTGATGATCATGTAGGCTTCAATACGTTGACATAAATTCAAAATATCTTTTTTTTTGTTTTTAGGTCGATTTATTTTCTTTCTACAGGAATAATAACCTAATGATCCTGAAGTATTCTGGATAGTTTACCCAACAAAAGCTATATCATTTCAAATTTAGCTAAGATGCAACATTAAAGAAAAATGTATGAGTAAATGTTTGGCTATTATTTCTGTGATAAGAAAGGAAATAGCATTGAAAACAAAAAAGATATTTTGGATTAAAAAATTTACTCCTTTATTTCGTGCCACAGAGTATATTTAGTTCAAAACTCAGACTTTCCGGAGTATTTCTATAGTGAATAATAGTATATTATTCAACAAGCATATAATGATGGCTATTATTCACGAATGGTGCGTTTATGTCGCGAGCCGCAGGCGAGTGACATAAACACCTGAGTGAATAATAGCCATTATATGCGAGTGGAATACTATATTTTGTCCACGACTATTAATTACTTACTTGTTATTACATTTTTTTTCGATTTTTCTGGCAGTAAATTTAAGGAGACTATTTGTGCTGCTTCTCTTATGTTTGGCGGGGTAACATTCAATTCACTGTCTGATTCACTTTCCATATTAAAAATTCTAGTAATATAAATTAAACAACAGTATAGTTATTGAAATTCTTGCAATTAACAATAAATTATTTAAAACGTCACTTTTGCTTTTGACATATATCATTATATCATACAAACTAGATAAAAAACTGCATATAAAACGATCTACTCGTATATATACAACAGCTTGATAAACCATAATATATATCTTCGTAGCCTGATGGTTTACGGCTCTGACTTGGTTAAATGAGGAATTTTAGACATAGGATCGAATCCCCGCCGCGGTGGTTTTAAATAATATATTGTGTCATTTGTATATTAATAATCTTCAAAATAATCATGTGTCATGTGACCTTTTCATTATCCACACCCATTATCCACACCTATTATCCACGGGTGCATAATGTACGTCATTATACTTGAAGAAACACACGTAAAATGTAAAAATTATCAAATAGTCGTGGACAAAAAGTTTTATTAAATCCTCTCCAGAAGGTAATTCTTTTCTGTTAATTTATTTTTAAGGTTCCTCTGAAAATATTCTCTGCCCACTCTTTTACTTCGATTAGCATTTTTTATAAAAAAAACCAATTCAAAAAATTTAAGCAATATTTTAAGTGACTGGTGTACTGTAAGAAACCAAAACTTTAGGTCGAAATATCTGTCCTTAGTCGAAGTAAACAGAGTTCTACATTTTAAGAAATTTCAGCATTTAATACAGATTTAAAATCTAATTATTATTTACAAAAATTGGAGAAACTGGGCCTCAGTTTCAATAGAACTTGCTTTCTTATAATTACTTCAAAGAAAGCAAAAAAACTACATCTCTTTTCCAAATACTAATTACAATTTGACTTTCACAATTATTGATTCTAAAATTTAACCGGTCAAACTATATCAAATTGTAGGATCATTCCAGCCACGGCCCCTAACAAAACCTGAGCTGTATTCATTCATTCGATTGGGTTGTGCTCAACAGCCCAGGCACTTGAATTGAATCTTTGTACCATTTCCCATGTTATCTACTTCATTCCAGAACAGAAGCTTTGTGTCTTCTATGTAGGCCACTAGTTTAACTGGAGGGATTTTCAGTAGTTGTAATAGTTGTATTATTTCCTCTCCAAAGTGCTTCCGTCTAAGCCCATATAAATTCTCGCAGACACAGAGTATGTGAGTAAGTATTTCATCATAGAGTTCACATTTCCCGCACATAGGTTCACTAACTTTGCCCATTTTGTGCAGATATTTCTTCAGGGTGCAGTGTCCAGTCACCAGGTCGGTGTCTCTTACTCAGTTTCAATAGCCTGGTTGAGAGTGCCTTGTCTACCTTGTTCAGTAAACTCTTTGTAAGGAGATGACGACCTCCATTTTAGTTGGTGCTCCCTATCTAGATCTTTTGTGATTCCAAAAAACGGTTCCGGACCTATGAAGTCTTCTTTAGAACCTTCTTTAGCTAACTGGTCAGCCATTTTATTATCTGCAATCCCCTCAAGTGCCGGCACTCATATTAGAGACACTTTGTTGTCTCTTGCCAGTTTATTGAGGGATTCTTTACAGTTTTTTATCAGTCTAGAGCTAGTTTTTTGGTTACTGATAGCTTTAAGCCTGAGCAGTAATGATCTACTTCCCCACTAAGTATGTAATATACTATATCTTCAATTCAATATCAAAACAAATATCATTATAAAGTATTGGAGGCTGTTCGCCAAAGGTACCGCAAAATACGTGCGAATATAGGGTAAAACAGGGAGACATGACGCGGCGGGAGAGACGACGCAACCTGATAATTCACGATTTCGGTGCACGCGATACCGGTTGCCCAAGATAGGTGCATGCAGACGGTTTACTCTTGCCGTTCGTGGAAAATCGTGTTGAAAGTGTGATATACTTACAAGTTATTTGGTGATTTATAGTTGGTAAGTACCGAAGAAGTTTGCAAGGTGTTTAGTTTGATCCACTGTTTATTAGAAATCCGCTAAAAGTCGACATTCTGACGAATGTAGTTTGAAGTTGGGTTATTATAAAAGCTATATTCACTAAGCTAACGCCAACACTCGGAGTTTGTAGTAACCTAAACAGGTGCGTCATCTATCTCATGGGCTTGGGATAGATGACGCATGACGTTTCGGGATAGATGACGCACAATAGTTTTTTTATTTTCAGACCCAAAATGCCGACTTTTTGCACACAAGTACAAGGGGGAAATGGACACAGGAGGACTTGACGAGTACAGTGAACGCTGTGCTTCAAGATAAGGTGCCCATCAGACAAGCCGCTCGCAATAACAACATCCCTGAAACACACGTGCACATCCTTTAAAAACTACTATATGCCCTGTGGGAAGAAAACAATTGCTGTAAAGTAACCATGTTATGTTGAGCTCGTATTAGCAATCTCTCCCACACCAAATGCGTCGTCTCACCCATGGCATGCGGGAGAGATTGCCAAAATCAGAATTTTGAATTTTATTTTATTTTTGAAAAATGTTTTTTTTTATGTCGATGTTATGCCATAAAAGTTTAATATCTAAAGAATTATTTATGATTTTAGGACCACGTTCAGTTCAAAACAGTAGATTTCCGGCGCATTTTCCAAAAGGTGCGTCATCTCTACCTGTTTTACCCTATTATACCTACCACAACTGCTGATTTACATGAACTTTTTAAATTGTTTATAAATCAAGTTGATAAATACATTTAAATTAAAAATATAGCATGTATTATCATCAATACTTTTTTGTTTTTAAATATTACCTTCTAAAACCATACTGAATCCGCAAAACAGAACAATCACTTCCACGGTAAAAAATTTGGTCCAAGCCATTTTCTCAATTATTTATCACAAATGAATTTGAAAAATATTGAACATCTCCGTAAACATCTCATCCTATTTATAATGAGAAAATATTCACAAAAGCAGATATTCAAATTATCAACTTGTGCATAGCTATTTTTTTAATTTATGTTAATAAAGTGCTTAAGGCTCAATCAATATTTTTTTCAAGAAACATTTTTGTGATTATATTTTAATTACATCAAATACTTGAAGTATTTATCCATAGATTTACAAGAGAATGGAAGTAATTGATAAACTATGACATTCCAATATTGTTGTTTATATAGTTCTTCCAAAGTTAATGTGATGACCCATATTTTTAATCCCTTTGAAGGAAAAAGCCGCCCAATGGCGTGCATATAAATTTTTTATAAATTCGAATATTTTAACCTGCATACAAAATTCATAAAATTTGTAATACAATAATAACGCGTTTTCCTCTAGAACACGGAGTATCTAGCGAATAGTTTTTTGTATCGTCAACCCAACCATATTTTAAAGGTGGGTGTATATCCTCATACAGTTTTAATTATAATATAATTACCATTACTACTATTTTCTTACATATTAAGTTGAAATGTATTTTATTTTATATATTTATTCATGTAATAAAACCGTAAGGATTGTTTGGATAACAAATAAATGAATAAACACTTGACAACATCATGCGTATCAAACCAAGTTTCGTCTAAATAAATTATAGTTCTATTTGAATCACGGTACCCTTTTGTTTTGCGCAAATACTCCTGTCCAAGTTCAGCGATACGCCGAGATTCCATTATTACCATTCGATTATCTAACTTCTTATATTTAAATCCACAATTCAATAATCCAGATCATCATAATATAAATTTACTTTTTCTATAAACTATACTTCGTAGAACGCACTGTATACATGTCTACTTATTGATACACCCCTTAAAAATAAAAAAAAATAAACGATAATCAGAGTGATAGGCAATAAAAACATGTTCATTTGAAGAGTACATTGTTTTGATCAAGTGTACATTGTAATTAAATAATTATTTGAATTCTTTTCAGTTAAATTATTTGCGTCTGTAAAATTCATTTATAAATAATATCTCTCACGGCAGGTCCAAGCCACAGTAACCTGGACGTAGAAATATTGCCAATAAGCGTAGTCCCAAGGGTAATTTATCGAGAAGGGCAAGGAAAATGATTAAAGAAGCTATACAGAAGGGGAAGGGTGAATGGAATGGTTATTCACTCTTCCCCTTCTGTATAGCTACTTTAATCAACTAGACGCTCCTGATATATATTGTCTAAGCTGCCATTTTAACTAAGCGATATGTTTTGTGGATGGTGAAATCATTAATGGTAAACAACAATATGTTTGTAAATATAATGGATAATTCTTTATATTGACAATGTATGTATTTTGGGGTAACATACATTGAGACCTAAAAGATCTATTGTGCACCCTTACTTCTTCTCAGTTCCTGAGGAGCGTCTCAAGGACTAGTAGCTTCTTTAGTCCTATTTCCCTGAGGTCATATTGACAATATAATGGTACTAATACAAACGTCATACTCAGCATTCACAAAATTTTACTATGAAAGTAACTTGTTTACTGGGTATACATTTCTTCATTGTTACGTATGATAGGGGCCCATAAAATACTTCTAAATGGCACTTGACGTTTATTTAAACATTGATAACATTATTACAACGCATATTTTTCACTGATCGTTGAGTACTGATTTTGATTTCGTTTGACGTTGACGAAATTTCAGTTGTAAATATTCAAGGTCGTTTGTATGCTTCTGTTGTCAGATAAAACTTCAAGAAATACAGATTCAAAAATTTTCTAGAATAAGAAATGCGACTAACAGCCTGCTGCACAGAAAAACTGTGACTGAAAATACTAGCTAGAGACTATCAGCAGATCAAGCGTCAAAGAATTAGTTTAGTACAATCTTACTGTTGCAATCTGACAACTGCGCGTGCCAAGATTGCGAAAGTTGAAAAAATGAAACACATTTATTTCTTTATATTGTAAGAGAAAGTGTCAAAAAGCCATTGTAAGTGGCGATTTCTAAATAAGCCTTTGCAATGGATACTTATTCATTTTAAATCATCTATTCACAATCAAGTTCATCACCCTTTTAATTTGAAAGCATTAAGGGACAAAACATTTTATTGAGTTGGACCTTAAAATACTTGTCGCCGTGCTTCTAGGAAACTACTATTTGCAAAGGACCAGACCGACTTTCTAAAAGGGAAAGCTAAGAAAGAAAAAAGAGTGAAAATTTTTCGTACAAAAAGCAGTTACCATCCATCGTTCGAAAAGAACAGATCAATCAACAAACCAAACTGATCGACTTTAGGTCAATTTGTTTAACTTAATCTTAAATAGGGAGAATTACGATTTTCACCTAAACACTTATCATAATGTCTATCGTCGTGTTACGACGCGAACTAAAAGTGCTAACTAAACGCGTGTCTTTTCAATAGAAACTGGAGAGATATACATATTTTGTTTACGAGCATTTTAGAAACTGGTAAATAACTTACTTTTAACTATTAACTCTGAACAGTGCCGGATTTACCACTAAGCCAACTAGGGCCGCAAGCAAAAGGGGGCCGCACGCCGCAGCGTTTCATAAACGCCAGAAAAGAAAAGCTCTCCCTGGCGAAGATCAAGAAGATGAACCTGAACCCCACTTTGATGGAAAAGAAGACTTAAAGATAAATACTTTCAATGTTGTAATTGACAGGCTTTATTCAGAATTGAATAAAAGGTCCGAAGTTTATTTCAGTCTTAATGAAGAATTTGGGTTTTTAAACAACTTATCATCAATTTCCAATGAAGAAATAAGGGGTAAAGCTTCTATTGTGGCTAAAAAGTATCGAACCGACATAGATGGTGACTTTGGAGAAGAGTGTGTACAGTTCAAAGGCTTCGTTGAAGGTATATTTGATGAAGAAAGAGAACCTCATGATAACAAGATTACCAAGCCCCCAAGGAATACACGTTTGGAGTATCTGAAACTCATTCGTGAAAAACAATTAACAACATTATTTCCGAATATGGACACGGCTTTGCGCATTCTACTATGTATGATGACATCTAATGCATCTGGAGAAAGATCATTCAGCGTGTTGAAAAGAATAAAAAACTACCTGAGGAACTTGACTTCTGGTGAAGATTCTCGATTGTCTAGTTTGGCTAGTTTTGTGGCAAATTCTGAGCTTTTTCAAGCATTAGACTTTAATGAGTTGATTAAAGATTTTGCAGCCAAAAAAGCTAGGAAAGTGAGCGTTTAGATTTATTTGAACATTACTGTGAACATTCACTGTAATACATACAGTGTGAGTGAATGTTTATTTTTAGAACTAATATGTTGTACCAATTTTAAAAAGTAAAATTATAAAAATAAACGTTATGTATTAATATGAAATCTGCTTTATACTTTAATTCCATAATCGTGAAGTTAAAGGATACGATATAATAATTATAAGCCATTTTATATTATTGCTAGCATCCGCATCCTGCATCCATTAATGTTTTCCAATTGGTGTTTATCTTTAAGATACCTCAACTACTCACTTGTTTTGACGTGAGCTTGAAATAAGGCACATTTCAATTTTCCACCTAAGGGGCGGCCGGGGCGGGGGCCGCTCAGGTTAATTTGGCCTAGGGCCGCAAGTACCCTAAATCCGGCACTGACTCTGAAGTCAATTTGTTGTTCTACTTTAATGTATATTGGTCGTTTTTTAAGTGTTTATTATAAACGTTATTTAAAATTACGACTGGTCCTTCATTCTAGCCTATCGAAGAAAAAACACATCATTCCTTTATAAAGCAGTGAACGACAATCATACAGTTCACTATTAGAAACCTAGTTCATTCTACAACACTTACAAAGCCTGAAACTATGAATATCTTCCAGCCTTAATAACTTATTCTTTGGATTTTTTTTTTATAAAAACTAATCTGAACCAATTTTGAAAATGCCGCCCCTCAAATTTTGCAGCCCTCACGGGCCTAGGCCTAAATCCATCACTGCTGAACGAGAAACTAATTACTTGTTTTGGACACATGGGCAGTGGCATATCAAATCATTATAAACCGGCTTTCTTTTTTTTTTGTATATTTTAACGTAATTTCCATCTTATTTCCCATTCTACCTGATTATTATAACCAAAGCCTCCGTAACTGTTATATCTCTCTTCAATATCCATCTCTACCTTTAAATATACATTTCCTTATTTTATAAACATTCTGAAAACTACAAATAGGATTGGTGAAATAATACAACATCTCACATATTCTTATATTTGTAATTAAAAACCATCAAAACAACAATTATTAACTGATCTGTTACAGTCCATTCCAGTTCCTCTTCCTCAATTTCACCTTAATACCATTTTCAGATCTAAGCACAACCACTGCGGATAGTTGTAGTTCGTGTCCACATGGTAAGATTTCGTAATTTCTTATCACTTTTGAAATTACCGATTTTAGCAACTGCCAAGCAAACTTTTGTCCTAAAAATTATAAAATTACATAATAACAACCTTATTTTATGAAATTTGTCCTTTTTAAGGTTAATTTATTTGTAAAAGTGTCGTTTCATATGCGTACGATAACAGTTTTATACGGGATTTGAGTTATTTGTAAAAATTCCCATCTACCATAGGCGTACGATGAAATTTTTCATTTTTTCTAAATAAGCACAATTTTACCTATGCAATTTCTAGGTCCAGCACTGAAAGGAAGATATGTATATAAAGGCATATTGGTTGTGCCTTCAAATCGAGTCGGATCAAATTTGTCCGGATCTGGAAAATACTTAGGGTGTCTGTTTGAATGAAATATTACTACAAGAACTGACGTATCCTTCGGGATTATATTTCCATCTTTGAATACGACATCCTTATCTGATTTACGACCAACGTAAGGTACTGGTGGATACAATCTAAAAATCAAAGAAAATGTATTACCATTTTATACAGGTGGTTCCAAAGTAATATGAAATATCATTGTTGTTTATTTGTCATTCAATTAAAACATGTGTGAAAGTTTTGTCGTTAATGAGATACAGGATGTTGACTTTTTTGTAATAAACGAGATCTGACTGTAAATGAAATTTATTTTGACCATAAAACTAATAAGAAAGAACAGTAATTACGTGAAATTTGAACTTTATTGGATGAAATGTCTTCGCATTGTGTGTTTTCGATCGTTTTAGACTGTAGCAGGGCCCCGGGGGGCCCCTACAATATAGAGACTTTCAAATTCCAACTAGTAAACATCTTTTCCTTTGATATATTTTTTCTTTGCTCTTTTACCTTTACCTTTGATTATATTAATCTTAAATAACAGATAAGCACACAAGCCTGATAAGCACTTCCATTTTTCTACCCATCTTGAGGGAGTACCCCAATCGCTTAATGGCTGAGTGGGGTGGTGCTTGCCTGATTATATTTATATGTGTTTGTTCAATACTAAGATAATCTACTTGGTTTCACAATATATTATTTATTGAAACTGAAAAAAATTGTTCACTTTATTTGGAAAATAATTAGGGGCGAGGGGGCCACTAAATCCGGCCCTGGACTGTAGTTCTTGTGTGTTTTTGTCCGTACTTGAGTAGAATAGGATGTAAAATGGTCCAATTGCTCGATAACTTCCGTTTTAAGGTATATTTTGAGTTGTTTTGTACTTTATTTAGTCATAAAGGGAGCTTTTCAGTGGAATTGAGGGGTTTTTGACTGATTTCGAGCTCCGTCGGCCGTTTCGGTTTCTTATTACGTGAAATTGTCTGTTATTGGATGAAACAACGTCGCATTGAGTATTTTCGATCATTTTAGACTATAGTCAGTGTTCTTGTGTGTTTTTGTCCGTACTTGAGTGAAATGGGATGTAAAATGGTCCAATTGCTCGATAACTCCCGTTTCTTGGTATATTCGAATGTTTTTGTGCATTATTCAGTCATCTAGTGTGCTTTTCAGTGGAATTCAGGGTTTTTGAGTGATTTCGAGCTCCGTTGTGCGTTTTGAGCTGTAAGAACATTATCAGTGGCATTGGGAATTTTAATAATTACTGTGTTAAACATAATATATGCTTTCCAACACCCAACAGCGGACAACTCATGTTTCACGATTAAATTCAACAGGATTAAAGTTTATTTTTGGAAGAATTCCGTCGGAAATTTGTTTTAGTATTATTTTATTTTATTTAAGGGGAAGGGTGAATGCCATGATTATATTTCCTTCCTCTTCTTCAAATACACAATGTAAGGATATCATTATATATAAATGTGTTTATAATTCCATTTATTTTTTTGGGTTTGTAAATATGACAGCAAATGGAACTCGGGTCTCGGACGGAATTCTTGAAAAAATAAACTTTAGTTAGACGGAATTTAGGTATCAAATGTCAGCTGGGGACCGCAGGACTGCGGCAAAGTAGGTAGGTATCTATGCTGCCAAGACATGGCATTATCAATTTTCATAAGAATCACTCATGGACTGATATAAATTATACATGCATAGAGTTGTAGCTCGGTTCCAAGCTCACCTGAACACAAATTTCTGTATTTTTGTCTGTGGGGATATTTAAAACCGTAGTTACCAGAAAGAACCTGTATAATAATAAATCGTAATAACATACCTCAAACATTCTTTCAACACTAATTCTAGATACTTCATTTGGAGTAAATCTTTGTTTGTAACTGATCTTGATTTATCGTCGCCGAAAATTTGTTTTTGTTCGGTTATTAATTTGTCCTAAAAAAAATATAGAACAACAATAATGGTTGCAAAGACTATAACCGCAGCTTTTTGTTTTTTTAACTCACCTGAACGTCTTTATTGAGAGATAAGCAATATAAGGAAAAAGATAGAGCAGCTGCGGTGGTGTCGTGCCCCTGCAAATAAGATTATTTTATGAACATCAACAGTAGGCTTGGGTAGTTAGTGAACGACCTAGGTGGGAAGAGCACTACCTTAAGCGGCAGTTTCACTGTTTCATACAGCAGTTGACTGTTATCGCAGCAAGTGTTATCTGTGATCGCAGCGACTGCTACGTGGGCGTGTCTACATTGTTTACTATTTAGCGATGTGAATCATGAAATTGCCATCGCAGTTGAGTGTTATGGCAGTTACTGGGATAACTAGAAATATTTCTACTTTCTGTTATAACAGTTGCTGCCTGAAAATAAAATGGCGAAATCCGTCAAACGGCTAGCGTTCTCCGATAACCAAATTATGTTATTAGTCGAATTATACCAAGAAAACGAATGTTTGTGGAATGTGAAGTCCCCAGAATACAAAAATACCGAAAAAAGAAAATATTTCTGAAAAAATGGGATTTACAGAAGAAATCATTAAAAAAAATATAGCGTCAATAAGATCAACGTATTTTCGTGTAATTCTGCGAATTTTTGAAATGGCAAACTAGTAAAATTTTGGAACTCCCCGTCAACAGTTAATAATTCGGTCAACAAATTATTTTTTATGTCAAAATTGGATCTGTTTAATACGGTATTTCAGAATTCGGTCCGGGTACCTAGCAAAAGGGCTACCTGCTCACAGGGACCTTGTCCAAATCCGAAAGGGTGATTTCGTAATTCGGTCCGCTGTCGAAGCAGGTAGATTTCATGTGGGTATTAAAAGATTATTTTTAGCAATTGTTCTTCTGAAGTGCAGAGTGTAAGACGTGTTTATTTGTGTCCGTTATTGTGATTTTGTTTGTTTGTTTGACATGGAAAATATTAATTTCACCTCTATGACGAGTGAAAAGGGTGAGCGTTTATTAATATTAGATGGGTTTAAATTTTGTTTTCAAAAATCATTATCTCAAAAATACGAAGGTGGTTTGGTAGGGGTAGGTTTGGTTGGGTTATTATTTCACGTACTGTTTTTATTTTTGACGATACGCATTTAGCGTAAATTTTTAAACATGCCAGTACAACAACAATAAGTGTGTACTGTTGGTCCTAAGCCCAAAAAAATGTGAAGGAAAATAAAAGTCAAATTAAACAAATAGTAGGTACATGGGACCCAATTCCGAAATCGCATTTTCGCTAGTGTGACCACACTTCGAATTTAATCCGTTACAGGTAGTCCCTTCCGCAGGTAGCGGGACCGAATTCCGGTGCGTCCGTTTAATAATGGTGTTTTTACCCAGTACCTTTTAATATCTTTAATTTCTTTAAGAGTAGCTGCCTTCTCAATAATAATAAACACACAGCCAGACCATTTAACACAACTTTAGTCGGCGTCATTTTAAACACCAAATTAAGAGAAGTAGGTATAGTGAATCAGTACATAGCAGTAAAACTATAGCAGTAGTCGTGTCCCCCACCAAACAGTACCGTTGTTATGGCAGTCAACTGTTGTATGAAACTGCCGCTTTTTTAAGGTAAATTAAATGAAACTTACTGCAAACATGAACGTATCGACTTCTTCTCTAATATCTTGATCCGTAAGATACTTCCCATCGACAGTAGTTTCTAACAACATATCTAAAAATACTTTTCTATTTTTCATACCAACATCTTCTTTATCGTTACTGTTTAAATTTTCTTCGTTATTTTCCTTTAACTGCTTTTTTCTGGAGCTTATAACCCGCAAAGTATGAGAATGCAGAATGTTAGCATATTTCCTGTCTAAATAATAATCTCTAGTCAGAGGGAATATAATATCATTTCTTTTAATAGGGGAATATGTTCGATTTATCAATAAACGACATTTTTCGTGTACTGCTTCGACGTATGCCGATTTGGGGTTTCTTTGGGCATCAATCGATACACCCATTGCCGCTTCTGGAAAATAAAAGAATGATTTATTATTTTTTTGAAAGTTACAATAAATTGATTCATTGATTCCCAAAGTTGTCCACGAAAATTTATCTGGTTTTGATAGTGAAGAAGAAGAACTAAATTGTAAAATCCATATTCAGTACAACGTCTAGACCTTAGAGTAATACTACAAAAATAGAGTCCGCAAGTCATTCAAAAAACTATCCAAAAAGACGGCTAACATTCTATCGCTATACATATGTTTTCTTCAATGACTTTCAAGGAGTGGGTGTCGGACTAGTCTTTGGCCAATAGAACTATTTACTTACAGGTGAAAAGAGAGGTTAGGAAAATTCCGACTGTTTTTTTTTGCTGACGAACCGTGATTTTCACAAAAAATATTGTTTTTGATTATATCTGTACGCACACACACAAATATCAGTTGAAAATACGAAAACAAGAGCTTCAATAAACTAGGAACGTTGAAACTTCGTAGTAAAATCAAGTAAAATTGATAGTAAAATGGTTTTCGCCCTTTTCTCGGTGTTGCCATATTTCAGACAGACGAAATTATTAAGACGCATTAGTTCCGTTTAAACCTCAAAAGTTTCAAACAAAAACATATTTTTATGACATAAATTACTTAGGATAATTATTTTAAAAGTACATTTTTAATTTTTACGTTTCTATCGTGTCCTAAAATTCAGTTGTCGCAATACAAAGGAAAAGTAAGACATCTGGCAAAGGGTCGGCAAGTTACCTTAGAATGTGATGTAATGCTGGGTTCACTTTTAAATGTAAACAAATGTATCTTTTTAATGTATTAATCTGAGGTCTAGACTTGCAAAACACCGAATGGGTGTGCTGTGAGTAGATTTCAAAAAAGTAAAGTTGGATGGAATAATATTATAATGTTATCTCTTTAAAATTCAGTTCCATTATCTACCTGACAATAACGGGAGACTCTTTTTCAGAGAAAATAATATCTACTTTTCTTGTTTCATTCTTTTTTTTTTAAATATCTTACCACATATTATATCCAAAGTACAGTTAGCACAATAATGGGATACATCTACACTGTCTTTATCGACTTCTTTTTCTAACAATTCTATTAACGTATCACCAGATCTTTCAAATATATCTAAGAAATTATCCATATTTGAAAAATGGAAAGACGGTGTTAACAGTTTCCTTCGCTTTTTCCATTTGGATGCTGAAACAAACAACATTGACAATACATAGTGGAAGCATGTTTTAGATTAAAATAGTATATTTCATTAGAGTCTGGACGTGTAATGAACTATACTTTTTATTTTACTTATCTGAAAACAACGCAAAAAAGGATAAGAAGCAAATTTAGAGCATTTTATTTTCAAAGTAATCAAAATACATCGTAATAGTACCAAACATAATTAACATTTCTATAGCAACGATATACGGGGTTGGGATAAAGTATGGAACCAAGTGAATACCTTTTAAACGGAAATAACGATATTCATGAAAAGTTGCAGGTAAGTGCAATGGAACAAAATGCATCTGTTGTACACTTTTTTGTTAATAATATACTTCCGGTTTATCCGGAAATGCCATTAACTTCTTTAATTTAAATGGGACACCCTATATATTTTCATAGATTTTGGAAGAGCTTGTTATTTTGAATTCATACATACTGAATTTAGTGTAAAAAAAGTTTGTAAAAACGAGTAATAACTCACTGTTAGTTGTACAATAGGTGTACGTTTCATTATTTTAGAATAATGAGAAACAAAATTACATCAAATGTTCACCGTTTACTTGCTGACAATATGCCATCCTATTAACAAAAAAATAAAATTTAAAAAATTGGATTTTAGCATTTGTGAACTATCCGTAGCTTAAACAATTGATTCCATGACAAAAAAGTATCAGATACTTTTTGACGAGAGTTGATGTATGTACCTGGACCCTAGACCTAGATACGTACACGAATTTTTGTTTCGTTCTAATCAATAAAACTTTTAAAAGTTCACATTTTATTATTAACTTCCCCGCTTTCTAGGATTTTATCTTTTTTCCTTCAGTTAAGGAGACCTAAAATTGTGTAGAAAACAATAAATGCTTTATCCAACCCTCCCTTAAGATATCTTTAACTATAAGGAATCCTTCAGAGAGTCGCTGCAATCGGCTGTTAATTTAAAGGTTGAATTATACCTATTTCAAAATTTTATTCATACCGGTTCGTTCCTCCATTTTATCATAATTTGTTGTTTTATCCACAAAGTAATTATAGAAGTAATTGATAATTTGTAATTGTTATTATTTTTAAAGTACACGTAATTACCCAGCACTGCGTCCTTGTTTCAGATATGTTTGTCAAACTTTAGTAGCCTAGGACGAATAAAAAGTGCATTATTATAAAATCAAACACAATTACCTGTAGCCAAGAGAAGTCCGGAGCCTAACCAATTACTTAGATAATCATATTCGTCAGTTTTATTGAGAATGTCCATTTTTCCCAACAAAAACTCCAAAAATGTTGGATCGGCAACTAGTACAAACTTTTCAGACATTATGTTCATACTACAAAGACCATCATATTGCTTCAGATACTTTGTAAATGTCTTTAGCGTATCTAAAATAGAAAGATTACAATTTACTTTCTTCGAAAAACAATTCAGAACCGTCATGTTTTGTTTTTGTCATTTATGGTGCCGTTGGAACAAATATAAACAGTAAAAGTCACGAATGTTTCTCGTTACGTCATATCAAAGACACTCTAATTTTATCACTGACCGCGTATGTCCAACTAAAACAAATGTTGGTGATTATATTAGCAGCTGAAAAAGTTTAAGAAAATATACGTAGTATTTTATTTATAACAAAGGAGTTGACTGCAACTGATTGATATCAGAAACCCCTTAGGTATTACCAATTTTCTGATTTTCATTTTAACCCCTTTTGGAATAATGTGTTATCAAAAAAATTCACCCTGTAAAAGGAATTACCCTGTACTTGGTACTTCTTTCAATTTATTAATTTTTAATTATGAATAAAACAAACCTGTGGGATTTTTAACATCGAAAATGTTACCAAAAATAGGGATTCGTGGAGTTTCAGGTACCCATTTTAGCATTTGATTTTTTCTATAATTCTTCATCCATTGATAAGTTATGGATACGATAACAAGAGTTACACAAATCGGTATTAAAACGGTAGTTATCATTTTTATTTTTTGATTATGTAACCATTCCTAAAAAATTAAGTTCGGGATTAAAAATAGGAAAAACCTACGTTCAAAAATACAAAAATTGAATTGAAAGCTTTCTCATTATTCCAAACAGAAATGGAAAGGACCAAATTAAAAACATGCTAAGCATGCCTGTACAAAATTAATAATCATTAATAAAATCATACCAATTACTATAATGAACGAATTGACAAATAATAGTATCATACTATTATAACCAACCCCGTTTAACTTGGAAGTGTAATTCATTGTCTGCGAGGCATATAGCACGAGAAGTAGATGTTGCTTCCTAGTGAACGGTCTACTCTTTGTAAAGTAATTTTCAAAATTGTAAGGCGTTATAATAGTATGATAGACTTTGTTCAACCATCCTTTGCCGTTACGTCATACGTTGTCCAGCTTTATCTCTCATTCATGAAATAGATGAGACGGAATTATGACGTCAGTAACGTATTTCTTAACTAATGGCGACGTAAATTTTATTTGTTACTTTTGACAGTTCAGTTGTCATATTTTGATTTGTTCAGTATTTTTGGTTATTTTCGCATTTTTCAATTAATTTTTCATTGTCAAAATGCTTTCCAGGTATAATGAGAAAGAGCAAAGTTTAATTTTTGAGTTGAACAATTAATTTTCAACAGAAAGAGATACTGGAATGCCGGTTTTACCGATAAATGCAGTCTACAACGTAATCTGAATGAATCGGAACAACAATGATGAAGATGATTTTGTCAGTGATGAAGCTTAGATTTTGCATATTATTTCATTACATTTATGCTATTTCAGTTTACCTTCCTTATCCGTTTGTTTGTTCGTTTCTCCTGTTTTTATTGGGAGTTTTTTCAGAAATAAATTTATTTATTGCCTGTTTTCTCCCATACATGTGTTTTTTTTGCATTTCTTAGGAATATTTACGAAATTGTTTCTCACAATGACACAGACAATAATTACTATACAATTTTTAAAAATATGAGCATAGAATATATTCTATCTAATTTTAAATAACCTTTATTCACCCCAAAAATATAATTGTATAATACATTTTTAATATATATTATATAATTCGCCATTTAATCACGATTCGGTAATCCGTAATTTTTTAAATTCAGTAAAAAATCATGCGTTAAACATCCTCAAGCTAGAAATTTGAAACAAATGTTTAAAAAAAACGGAGATTTCAAGTTAAGAAAAAAATTAAATTATGTAAAAAGGTACGCAACGCATAAAGCAAAATACAATTTTTGGCATTACCAATTTATTCATACAAACACACACATGCATCATTGAAAACAATTCTTAACATATCAGTTATTAAAATTTTGAGGTTAGGGGTGAAATAACATTCATCTATTATAAGACAAACGTAAAACAGCAGAATACGTCACTGATTATGACGTAACGGCAAAGGATGGTTAAACAAACTATACTATTATCTTGACGTCTATTGATACCACGCTCTACTTAAATACGACAGGAAACTGTAATTAAGTGAATGAACTGACCTTTTCTAAATACCTATGTCATCGTGACGAACTTCTGTCACCGGACAAGTTTCACACTCAAACCGAATAAAACCGGAGGGGTCGAGTTGTCTCCGGAAAAGGATCGAGTTGTCTCCCGTTATTGACAGGTAGATAGTGAAACTAAATCAAGAAATAACAAATATAATATTATTGTAATTGATTATTAAATTCCGGTTCCTGCAATTCTGATCCAAATCGCTTGAAAATCGGTTGTTAAGCTTAAATAATCCTAATTTTAAATGAAATGAGTAAAGCAAATGATAAAATACACAGGAATAGAGCAATTTGAAGTTTATTAGAAAATTATTGAAAACATATCATATTGATATATAAGTGTATACAGTGAATATGATAAATATTATATTTACAAGCTTATTTTACAATGTACACACATAGGTACAACCTATCACTAAAGCCAGATTATCTAAGATTTAAAGGAACGCATATACAGTCGACAGAAGCAAACAAGAGCCCCGGAAAATATGCGAACTAAACGAAATGTCATCACAACTAGCCAATCAGAAACCAATGTTAACGATTGTACATTAGTAATTGTAAACATAATCGAGATAATATGACCGAATGATTTTATCAATGTACCTACATCATATAAAACGGCTGTTGTATTGGGGCATTTTTAATATTAACTAGGATAGAAGACAACACTTTTGTCCAGTTGGTAATTTTTAATTTTGTATCGGCAACACTTAACTGCGTTCTATTTGATATAATTTAAAATTTGATTTTATATTTTTATACCTTATTATTGGCTTAATAAATTACAGAAGAATCTGTTTATATACCAAATTGGTCACACTATTAATTTGAATTAAATAAAAAGTTTAAAAAAAGCTGGAATCAATGGCTCTACTTCAAAAGATCCTGGATCAGTAAACAGATACGGCGTTGTCTTTTGACAGTTGACATAATATATGGTTTCGATAATTGGTTTTCGATTCAAAATATCGATTATGACTACAAAAATACAACTACTGCGACAAGGACATACCCACCCAGGGAACTTGTTTGCTTCTGTCGACTGTACTTAGTGCTGTCCTTCAAGCTTTTTATAAAATTCTGACAAATTCGACAACTACTAGAATTTAAAAAAAAAATAATTATTCTTGATAATTATAGCTAGAAGGTTATCGAAACCAACGTTGTATTAAGAAATATCAAATATTTCCCGAAAATAAATAACGAAAAGAACTTTAGTTTACTTACAAACTAGAATTCCAGTGAAATAGGCATAACTCAATACTCATTTTCTTACCTTAGTATATAATAAGTGAATATTCAGAACGTGCAAAAGTTTTTTCCACTTTAAACAAATCAATATTAGCAAAACTGGTACACAATCTCTATTCTACAATCACTTAATATCTGTTCATTACGTATTCACACTGTAACTTTCTCGTTTTAAATTGAATTATACCTACTTATACCTCGTGTTGGCAGGATGGAATAACAAGGTCATCATAAATGGAAAATGTTATTTCAACTGTACACATATCAACATACAAAAAAAGGGGAGACAACATCATACAAATTACAGAAACGAAATAAAAAAATTATTATGCTTTGAGTTTTTTTTGTTAATAATTATTTTGGGAAATTAAACCACATCTTTTTAATATTTTGTAATTCAACGTTTCAAGAACAATTCAGTTTTTTTCAAATTCTCTGACACGTGTGACCCATTTTGTTTGGAAGCACCCCTATGAAATCCGCATTTTTCAACCGTTTTTTATTTAGTCTTTTTTGTTAGATTCAGTATCAAAAACAGAATTTGAGCACAAAATTTCATACCATAATAGCTATTTTCAAGGCCCTCTACGTTAATTTTTCTTTGCCAAAAAAGACGAAAGTATATTAGGCATTTTTTTTTCTCAAATATGACTACACCACTGGATTAAGAATCATCACAAATGTAAACTCTCAAAATTTTATAAAAAAAGTTTTATTACCAACAAAGTTATCACTACATGAATTTGGAAAAAGTTGTTTTTTAATTAATTTTTTACTAAGAATGTAGGCACATTTTAAAAATGGCAACATGGTAAACAAAAACTAGGTCTCAAACATATTGCACTGTAAAAATTCGAAGCCGATACCTTAACCCGTTCTGGAGTTATAGCTTCTGAGAGTAATGTAAAATTGTGCTGATGTGACGAAAATACAAATTAACACCAAATAATACATTTTGATTATTAAACTACTTAATAATAATTGAATTCTACATTTTTGTAGCCTCGACTAGAACTCCGTTAATTTCCACACATTTCTCGTATCGTTTGCGACTATGTCTTAGCGCTTTTTTATTTCATGTGGCGTTATTCCATCACACGCCTATCGTATTCTGTCACACAGTTCTGCTCTATTCCTTGGACGTGTCTTATACACTTTTTGTGTCAAAAGACCTCACAGATAAAAATCCAATATAGTAAAATCGGGCGATCTAGGAGGCCATTCGATAACTCGCTACCGCGACCTATCCAACCATTTGGAAATTTTTCGTTAAGCCACTGCCTGACAATCCTAGAATAGTGTACAGAACAACCATCTTACTGAAATATCAAATTTCTTCTTTCTGCTAGTGGCAGTTCGTCAATCACTGCGGATAACTCACCTTCCAAGAATTACATGAAGTTATTGGCATTCATGTTACCCTCAAAAAAGAATGGACCTATTATCCTGTCTTTTAAAATTTCGGCTTCGAATTTTTACAGTGCAATATGTTTGAGACCTAGTTTTTGTTTACCATGTTGCCATTTTTAAAATGTGCCTACATTCTTAGTAAAAAATTAATTAAAAAACAACTTTTTCCAAATTCATGTAGTGATAACTTTGTTGTTAATAAAACTTTTTTTATAAAATTTTGATGGTTTACATTTGTGATGATTCTGAATCCAGTGGTGTAGTCATATTTGAGAAAAAACAATGCCTAATATACTTTCGTCTTTTTTGGCAAAGAAAAATTAACGTAGAGGGCCTTGAAAGTAGCTATTATGGCATGAAAATTTGTGCTCAAATTCTGTTTTTGATACTGAATCTAACAAAAAAGACTAAATCAAAATCGGTTGAAAAATGCGGATTTTATAGGGGTGCTTCCAAACAAAATGGGTCACACTGTATAACGGGCCAAATTGTGCATAACAACAATGATAGAATTATCAAAATTATGTATAGTATAACGAAAACATATTTTTAATTCCACAACGATTTTTATTAACATAATTTTAGTCTTGTTATGGTCTTGTTATGCACTTTGCTTGCATTATTACATTTATCTTTATTATTAGTAAGAATATTATCGGCGTACACTCTGTATAAGAAATTCCATTATGGAAATAAACTATACGGTGCTCCAAACATTCAAAACATCAAACACTGTCGTTGACATTACGACACAAATTAATTGGCAGCCGTCAAATTTAGATCATTAGGATTGATCAGAGAGGTACTTCATAACACTATTAAAGTTAAATTCTCCTGTAACATTTATGGGAAACTATAATTGTTTTCTTTCGTTTAGGATCCTACAATTTGATATAATGTGTGGGTATATGGCAAAAATAAGTTATTGATATCATTTTGTATCGCCCTCGTGAAAACTGACGTTGTTTAGGTATAGTAGCTATATAAGTTACTAAAATGTCTACTCCAAAGTCGACAGTTTACCATGTAAACTGATTCAATTATAATATAAAATCAATAAATAACAAATTTCATAAGATAGATTATTACTCTGTCAGTTTCACAAATTTTATTGAATTATATTTTAGAACTTCATTCCGTTTTTTCTCAAATCTTTTCACACTTTTTATCATCGAGTGAGTAATATTTTTATTTACTCATTCATTACGACCTGTTTCTTTCATAGTTCCACCTCTTCTGAGTCTTCCTTTTCCTCAACTGTAGATACTTAATGCTTTGATCCCATTTTTATTAGTATTTGTTCAATTTCTCAAATGTTTTTGTTGCAGCTCTGTACTTAATCTTTTAATACATTCTCTTTCCTTCGTCACGTTCTCTCGGTCGATTACGACCTGTTTCTTTCACTGTTCCACCAGTTCTGAGTCTTCCTTTTCCTCACCTGTACTTAACGCTTTGATGAATTCCACTTCGTTCTGTTTTCATTTACCATCTATTTATATTCTTTCCTTCTATCTTGTAGTAATGCAGGTTTTATTACTATATGGATTATTTTCTTCGCCTGGACAGGCAAGACTGCGCGTTTAGACGGTCCTTAATGCTCGAAATTTTGGTTTTTATTTAGTAAAATTTTTGTATTATTGAGAATATTCAAGATATCATCAGATGTCGAAAGGAATAATTATAAATATTCAACACTCTATGAATTTTTTTTGAAAAATAATATTTTTCAAAAACAGTGGCCGTTCA
The DNA here is from genome assembly GCA_949126875.1 of Lochmaea capreae. Taxonomy (NCBI): domain Eukaryota; kingdom Metazoa; phylum Arthropoda; class Insecta; order Coleoptera; family Chrysomelidae; genus Lochmaea; species Lochmaea capreae. The sequence continues at coordinate 4,806,321 of OX421406.1, read as the reverse complement.
ACTAAGGAGCAACAACTACTTCCCGTGCATATACACCGCCGGATATTGAATTACACCCCAAAGTCAAACGGGGTTGGTATATCTACAAGATATTTTAAAACCAACCTTTCTGGTTTGCAATTAGAAGGGACAACACAACTTGTAGACCGGTTTCGGCGTATTTGCGCCTCATCAGTGCAAGGTATGTGGTGTCCGTCCGAGAATCTCTAATCCCGGACTGAAGAGTACACTTCAATCACAATCAATACATGTCTTCCAGTGACGGAAGTGTAAAGATTGTGACGGTAGCGACCTCTTCACTTCCAATCGCAAACCAAAAACCTTGAATTTTTGACAACAAGCCACGTAGGCTTGAAATAATAAATCTTATTACAGTTTCCTTTCTGGTTTGCAATAAAATATCTTGTAGATATACCAACCCCGTTTGACTTTGGGGTGTAATTCAATATCTGGCGGTGCATATGCACGGGAAGTAGTTGTTGCTCCTTAGTTGAACGGATACTGTTTTTGAAAAATACTATTTTTCAAAAAAATTCATAGAGTGTTGAATATTTATAATTATTCCTTTCGAAATCTGTTGATACATTCACTCTATTAAATACGACAATATTACAGGAAACTGTAATAAGATTTATTCAAGATATTTTTAATTTTGACCATCTAAAATAATACCATTTTTTCAGTATTTTCTATGGGCTAGTGTTGTCCTGTAAAATTTATCGCAAATAGATTTCAGCTATCAAGTACCTCTCCAGGTATCGGTACCGACTTTTCAGTCAATTGTAGTCCAAACACTTACGTATAAGTGTGGCCTTGTTTTCAGATGGCAATAGACCTGAAATTTTCAAAATCGGATGCGTCCTCTAATTGGGGATTTCGAGTGGTGGGAGGAGCAGATTTTCAACAACCATTAATTGTTGTCAAGGTAAATAATGTGGTAGAACAATCGAGTTGTATAATTTAATCGAGTTAATTTTGGATTACTGATTTTTAAATTGTAAGTTGACTTTTTTCTTTTTATTTATTTCTATTAAACTATTTTTTTTAAAATATACTGAAAATATTGTTGGACGTAACGAAAATAAAATACTGTCAAAGTTTCAAGTGTCTATAAACTAATAAAATTATAAAAATCTTCCAGTTTAATTAATAAAAATATAATTAAAAAACAACTTTCAGATTGAAAATATAATTTTTCCATTAAGTAGATGAATTATAAAAAAAAGTTTATTACCAAATTAACCTTGAATAACTTTGAAACGAGTAAAAATATCAAAAAATTATACGAAACCTTTTTTGTAGAGCATCAAATTTTCTACAAGAATATATCTCAGAGATTTCGCAGTATTGCTCCCTACGTGAGCTATAAAATTCCAAAACAAATGTTGTTTCCATGTTTAAAGAAAAATAGATTTCAATGCGGATGATGAGTTCAAACTCTTACAGTATTTTATATATTCGTCACATCAATATTTTGAGTATATTTGAAAAAAAAATTATCGATTTTTTTAAAACAGTCTAATATTTATACTAATTACATGTTATTGAGGATGAATATGTAGGTTTGAAATGGATAAAATTGAAAATTATAGAACGGATTATTTCCTAAATTTTCCAACAACAGGTGTCAATGGTTTCTAATAAAAACCAGAAACCTTTTGGAAAAATTGTTTTAAACAATTTGGTAAAAATAGAATCCGGATTTTTTTCGGAATATTCGAAATAACAAAAAATACCTATCCTGGAAGAAAAGGGAATTTCAAAAAAAAAATTTGATGAATTTAATTTGAAAGTGATAATATTATTGAAGTACTTCACAATTCGCTTCCTCGCCCAATAAAATTTGTTTTTACCCATTAAATATAAAAATTAAGGAAGCAAAAAATGGTTGATGAATTTTTTAAAGAATAAATTCCAAATAAATGAGTTACTTTAGGTACGATTTCCTATTTAAAAAATCATTTTTATTAATAATTAGATTTTCTAAAAAATCTCTCACAGTCTCATAATTACAGTTCTTTTTCAAAAAATGAGTGAAAAATGTATCTGCATGTAGTTTTCCAAATATGAATTTGTTTTGATAGTTTTATTAATTTTTTTCATTAAAAACTGGAAAATCCAATTTTTTGTAATTTTCTCAAAGTGGAAAAATAGATTAAAAAAGATTAGGGACTCTATCTCTATCGAATTTTTTTGGGCATTGGGGTATTTGTAGTAAATTGTAGTTTTCCGAGTAACAAAAAAAATTTAAATCGTTAAAAAATGTCACGAAGACAGAGACAGTAAATTATTTCTTTCCTATTAATTTTGACCAATCGCTATCAAGAATTGGTATGTCTAATATAAATTTTAAGTGGAAAAATTACTTAACAACTGTCAACTTAGCTGTCAGAAGTTTTTCCGGAAAAAAAATCAAAAAAATTTCGTGGAAGTTTGACATTGTAATTTAAAATGATTTTGATGATTTTCCTAGCTTGAAAGTTATATTGTTCTTATTATTTTAATTTAAAAAAATGTTTATTTAACTCAGGAAATAATCTTACCAAATATCCCTCGTGCATCTAATTTAAAACTATACGAAAATAGAATATTATTCAACAAGCATATAAGTAAATTATATGCGAGTAGAACACTATTTTTTGTCCACTACAATTTATTATAAATGAATTTATTTTATTAATCTCTTCTCCAATTTAGGAGGGGATTATAGGCTTTCACGTATGATTTTTTAGAATTTTCTGGCAATAAATTCAAGGTTACTTTTTATTCTGCTTTTCTAATTTTTATCGGGGTAACATTCACTTCAGTGTTTGATATTATAAATTCGATTTAAATTCAGTTTTGGGAATTCAATATAAGCGATACTCTATCTGGTGGCATTTCTATGTACATTATTTTATAATATTTGTATAATAAATACCTACAATTAACAATACTTATAGATCTACGAATATAATAAAAAAGCAGAAAGAAACCAAAGGCAACGTCTAAACCACAATCAGTCGATGGAAATCTTATGTATAAGATAATTGAGGTTATATAATAATGTACAAAGAAGTAGTTGTCTTAATTTGAATCCCCAATAATAATAAAAATTCTAAGTTACAGGATGTTATAGGTACAGGTCCCTCCTTTCATATGCACTTTGAATCATGAAAAAAGATTCATTTTTACTCAAGTTATGGGCCAATTTGCCCGCCCTCCCATGCCTACATTCACGGAGACGCCGCGCAGCAGCTCGAAATCCAAGGTACGCTTGGGCCCGTTTATCTCGAAAACGGTTAAACTTTTGACAAAAACGATAAGGATCATTTTTGTAGATAATAAACTGCTCTCCATTCCTAGCAAAACCCCACTTCTCTAAGTGTCATATTTCCGGAGATATCGGCGGAAAACTCAATTTTTGGGATTATTGGCCATTTTTCAGCCCCTTCCGCAAATTTTGCGGAGGACATATTTTCAGAGAGTAACCTACCCGTGAATACCTACAAGTTGCAAAAAAAAAGTCCGACAATAATGAAATGAACAGGTTGGGGGTTTTCTCGGTCTTTATTTACTGGACTAAGAGAACTGTGGACGTTAATAGAGAGGAAAAAAATGAATAGAAATTTCAATGTAATTTTTAGGTTAACGAAAATAGCTTGGCACAACAAGCAGGACTAGAAGCAGGTGACGTTATAGTGAGTGTGAACAATAAATCAACCTCAACTTTGACACATTCTGAAGTACAACAAGCTATATCTTCGGCGGGGCTAGAATTTAATTTAGGAATAAAAAGGTAAATGAACTGAATTATCAAAGACAATTACACTGATGTATAATAATTCCCAGTTTGACAATTATTGTAAATGTCAAAAACAGAATTAAACAGCAAATGTCTACTGGACCAATTGTATATAATGAATTGTGTTTTTAACAATTGTTCTTTCTAAACATTATTCTTTTACGTATTGTTCTTTCAGTTTTCTATTTATGGAATTGTCTCACCAAATACGACAAATAATATCTGGCTAAATCCGAGCTCTTGTAGTATTACCCCCGATAATTTCACCTTTATAGTTGTGAGTATAACTAATTTGCACACACAATTTGTCGGCGAGATAAAGAAATCTATAAGTAGAAACAGGTTTCAGATTCATAATGTGGATTTTCAAAAAATTATTGCAATGCATGTATATTGGGATGACATTCACTGAGACCTAAGAAACGTATTGTACCCCCATACTTTTACTCACTTCCTAAGGAAAGTCTCAGAGACTAGTAGCTCCTTTTGTCCTATTTCCCTGAGGAATTTTAGGATATCTGCATCTATGATTCTGAATTGCTGTGCAATTCGCAAGTATACTCTAACTAAAGTCAGTGTGATGCATTTGTTGAATACATTTTTTCAGTTTAAAAGGAGAAATATTTCCTGTCCATATTCACATACCTATAACAATATCTTCCTCTTCGAACGGTCGCCAAAAAGCCATAATTTTGATTATTACCAACAAAATAGTCTTAATCAATGATAAAGTTTTAATCAAACAAAATTTTAATCACAGCAATAACTGCTAACAAATATAATTCTTATTCTGAGAAGTTCACAGTCAATGTAGACTAACCTTTCAAGTAAATTTTGCATAGACCAATCGGAAGCTACATTGCACCAATGAGAATCAATTGTTCGCTTGTTGGTAGGTCAAGATTTATGGCTTGTTTATCTTTTCAGCTTTTTAATTCTCAAAGATACCTTGCCGCATACTGTTATTATAACGTGAAACTGCAAATTAATTTTACTCACAACTGTATATTATATTGTCACTTTGACGGTAGCAAAAGTAGGGTCTTCACTTATAAGTTTTTAAACTCTAATATGATGAACAACCATTTTGTACAATTCACAGTATTTTCCGCATCTGTTTGATTATTTTAAGATATTAACTACTTACATTGTTAACATCCAAAGCAAAACTCAATGAACATTCACCCACAATAATACTCCTATTCCTATTTTGATTGGATTTTGCGGCTAGTTTTATAAAAAAATCGTTATCTTATCTTGTTATGTAAATAATATTGTTATCGTTTATATAAAGCAAGGTTAGAAGAATCACAAAACTAATGAGCATGAAAGACTAAACAACAAATAAATATGATCCAATCTGAACCAATTTTAGATTAGGTTAGGTTAGGTTAGGTTTATGGTGAGTGGGTCTATAAGATTAAGATTAAATTGTAACTAAAGGTGGATTCATGCAGAGCAAAAATTATTATTAAACCAACCGGATATGCGCAGCCTTTTCAATAATTTGTCAATAGTAATCGAGCTGTCAGATAGATAGCTGAAGATAATATTAAACGCAAACCAGCTTGTTTACGAAAAATATTGTTGGAAACTATAAAAATATTTTCAAACATTTAATATAAGCACATGTAAGAAATAACTTAACACAAATCACTAGTAGGTGATCTATGGTCATGGCTTAACGCATGCGTTGTGGAATTCATGGAAGAAATTAATAACTTTAGCTGAAAGCTTTAAATTCTTAGTTTCTTGCATGAATATCTACATTACATTACATTGTTTTATCTTCTTAGTTTCGTTCACTTGTCAAAACTTCCAATAGATCATTTTAGAATGACAGGCCATATTGCTGTGGATCCTGCTGTCATATTCTATTTAGTTTTCATTGTTTACTGGTAAACAACGGATGACAGTTAGACTTTAATTAGTAAAAAGTTCTTGAAATTATATAAAATGCCATCGTTTTGTAGTATTGTTAAGTGTGGAGTGCGGGGAGCAAGAAAGTTGTGTTAAATGCTCCCCATAAAAAGAGTTATTAATTTTATTGATAACTATGAATATAGTTTTAAAATGGTTCTGAAAAGTGCTGAGAAGCGGATGGACTTGTACAAACATAAAGTGCAAGTAATTTATTTTTACTTTGAGCGAATGTGTGTTTAACGTTTAAAAAACGGTTCTTGATAAAATATGGTTGAGAGCCATTCTTATTGAGACACCCGGTAAGTAACGCTCTCTCGACGAGTCCATCTTGCCGGTTTTTGAATAAATACTTCATCGCACTTGTTGAAACATCCTTATTTTTAAAAACACAAATTTAACATGGTTCAACGTCCAACGTCCATTAATCTCGCCTGTTTACGTTTCTGTTTTTTTTTTTAAAGTTGTTGATCTAAGACCATTTGTTTTCAGAGGCGAACTTATTCCTCCCAACTTACTGCAAGTAAGTAAAATTGTTTTTTCAACAGAAAAAACCTTCTAACACGCAACAGACCTTTTTTAGGATGAAGGTAAAGAAATAGAAGTTATTATGCGAG